>JANXJC010000078.1:39583657-39605642 GCA_027564655.1 Leptodon cayanensis
GGGGGGCGGGAAGTGAGTGAGTGGCTGCGTGGTGCTTAGTTGCTGGCTGGGGTTAAACCACGACAACAGGGTTACTGCTTTCTAATGTTTCTGAGACTTTCAACAGATCAGCACAATCATTTATTGAGATTTTCTTGTTTCAGTAAAACTAAATTTTACGGTAAAGGTAATAGTTATGGTCCTGATTCTGGAATAGGATCTCCGTAGTTAGTCTGTACACAGGTTGATCAGCTGCTTTGAAAGCATGTACAAGCATAAACACAATCCTTTGGACTTAAGGATTCTTCCATTTTGGACTTTTAAAGCACACTGTTTATGATGGGTATGGAAGTGCCTGCAGCGAGTAAAAGTCTATTACTGCTTTCTGTTTGACAGCAAACTTGAGTAACGCTAGATGAGAAAAGGGATAAATGGGAAGGTGGGTTGTTTTGATGTTACGAAATAAAGCAAATCCTGGAGAGAAGGTATGTGAATAGAGATGTATAGTTTGAATTTCCTTTCCTTCTCCAGCTAAAATACTTCATTAATCCAGCTAGCTCTAGCAAAACAATGATGTACCAAAATGAACTGCATGTAAAGTGCTGGGGCAGGGGGGAAACTGCTTCTGACTTGATTTATATTTTGTTGGTGGAAGTGAGGGGCATGGAGACTGTTTTATACTGGATTTTCTGAAAGCACTAATGAAAGACTTACTATTGCAAAACCACAGTGTAGCTGATTTGGCACATGTGAGCAGAGATAAAAAATAACATGAGGCTCATAATAAGGTTAATATTATTGAGACTGTACATGGAAATATTTATAATCCTGTTGTGTGAGGAAGGTAACTGGTACTCAGGAACTTCAAAAAATAGGAAGGTTCAGTCTCCACCCCAAAAGACCAGGTAATGAAAATCACAAAAGTAATTGTACTGCAAGACAAAATTTTAAGTTGAGAAGTGACTGAATAACTTCATTCAATGTTTTGAAACTGAATTTGTATATAGGAAAAAAAAAAATTTCCTAATCCTGACCTTTGGCTACAGATGGTGAAAGGTAGTAACAAATGCTTCTGCACAAAAGAAATTAAGGCAGTGGAAAAAAAATATCAGATTCTGTGCATGTTAGAGTTATGATTTTAATCAGATAAGGAACATTGACATAAGAAATATTGAGCTTTATTGGAGAGATCTGTTAACAACTGTTTAGATTTTTCTAATGTCTGATGGCTTTGTTTCTTAAATTTATTAAATGTAAATCTATTAAATGTAAATTTACTTTATAACACTAAAATAGAAAAATATGTAGCATAAGTGAGAAAATAGGTACCTTGCTCTCAGTGTTCATTTAAATACTGAGTATCTATGTGAGAATCTGTGATGGAAAAACTAAATGTGTAAATTCCAAGAACTTATCTTTAAAATGTGGCATTAAGACTGAAATATGTTGTGTATGTGTACCTGATTCTCTATATGTTCTGAACCCATCTTAAAAGTGATTTGATAATCATAATTATTTATACAGAAATTCATGTCATTGATTTCAGTGGAAATGCTTATTTAAAAAGTGAGAGTGGAATCAGACACCTAAGACAGAATGTTTGTCAGAGAAAAGTGCAAACTGTACTGCTCTTTGTGTCACTACTGGAATATTGACCTGATATCACACTGTTCCTTTTTTCAAGTGTGAATTTTCTTAAACTTTATGTGTAACCAGAGCAGTTTTATGTACAGCCACTGATTTGTCTGTACCTGCTGATGCACCATTAAACAGATTGGTTTAACCAAAGTTACCTAAGCAATCATCTCCAAATTAAAATGTTGAAAAATATTTAAGCACGTGCCATACCCTGGCAAGATGTTCCTCTAGTAAACCTAGAACAATATGGCTAGATTTTATTTATTTCTTAAATTATAATTCTGTTATCCTTCTGAGACAGGAATGACCCATGACTATGCATGATAATAGGAATTTTCTATCTGGATAACTGAGTTGACTCCTTTTTATTTTTGATAGCTGTGCTGTGTGCCGTAGAAGCCATGTGCATACATCATTTTTGTATAAGCAAGAAACTATAATTTTTTCACAGTACCTCCACTATTAACAATGAAAGTGCCTTATAATCATTTATGTTTGCACTTTATTTTTTTTCATTCTTTGCTGAAGGGATTAATACTGCCATAGGTGGAATTAAGAGATGGGCTGATTTTTGTTTCTGGAGGGTCAGAAGCCAAGTTCTGCTGTATACCTTAGGCCATCAGACTTTTTGCCTCAGTTACTTGGAAAAGTCTGTCTAGAGCAGAGTGATTTTATTCTGCTCTCCAACAAATATGCCCATGTGACAATTGGGCCAGATATCCTTGGGGCCCAAGTTTCCTATGTTTGGTAGCACTCACTGCGTGTCTCAGCAGAAAATTAAAAAGCCTGTACTGTTTATCAATGGCGATACTCAAGGGGGAAGTCTCATGTTATTTATTTTCAGGGACTGCCTTATATTCAGAACAGAAACACATATTGTAGAACAGGTCGTAGTTAAAGGTCAGCTGTTTTATGGGATAATGGAGATACCATGTTCTTCTATTTTGTATATTATTTAGAATAGATTTTAATATAATACTCTTTTTTAATGAATTCTATTGAGAGCCACTTTGTACAGTCTCGGGAAGTACTGGGCAAGGGTGTGATACATAGGTATTGATGAGATCTTTCCTCCTCAAAAAAACCCAACCAAACAAAAAAAAGATGAAGAGTATTCAGATTTTAGCAGCCGAAGAAAAGTGTGGTTCAGCATGGATTTTCCCCTGGTCTTTCATAATTTTGGTTTTGTTTTTTTGGGGGGGTTGTGGGGGTGGTGGTGGTGGAGGTTCTATTTAAGCAGTATTTTTGTATGATCACTGAACGAGTTTTCAGGACTATGCTGTATTTCCCTTGTACAGTGAAACAGAAAGACTGGACACTGCCTCAAGATGTTGCAGTTCGTTCAGATTCCATAATCGTAATTTTTCTTGTCATCTTGGTGGTGTGAGAGGCATGCCAGAGCATTTTGGTAGAAGGCTATAACTAATTTATGTAGATACAATCTGAAGCAGCTCCTGGTGACACCCCTGATGAGGCTCAGCAAACTCCTGAGCTCTCCTTTCCCCACTTCCCAGTCCAATGGTAATGAAATGTAGAGAAGCCCATGGCTGGTATTTGTAAGTACTCTTCCAGCTGCAGCGCAGAGGAGGTCAGCTCCCTAGCTGTATGAGACCTCACTGCTGTTTGGAGGAAAAGTTTACTAGGTATGGTTTTCTTTCTTCCTCTCCCAGCAAGGATCTGGCTACTTTTCTGTGCAGCAGAAGTCCCTCTCTTTGTAATTAACAGGAGACAGATTTTCATTTATTATTTTTCTATTTCTTAGTGAAATATTATCTGTGAAATATGTTGTCCATTTGTCCTTTGGATCGATCCTCGTATCCAGAGTGCTGAAGTTTTAGCATTTCTGTGCAGTTCTAGATGAATTATTAAAAATATCTATTTGTTAGGTATCTATTCACTTGAGTGCTGGAGATATACAAAGAGCTTCTATTGAGTAAAATTTATAAAGCTAATTTCTATTCCTCTTCAGAGGCAGTCATGGGTCAGAAGATAGTAGTGCTATTCCTTGCTTTATATGCCCAGACTTCCATTCCCATTATTCTATTCTAATAAAAGTACTGCTTATGCTTTCCTCATATTTACATGATTCACTGCTCATTTCTTACCATTAGAGATGAATGAGAAGCTACCTACAGAAAATGCAGGTAAAAAATTAATGAATAAGAAGTATATAAGAGAGCAGTTTTTACACAGCTATAATATCCCTGTGTAGTTAGAGGAATGAATAAGGTTGTAGTTATTTCCTTTGTTTTTTGGATGTTACTGGTGTTACTTTTTACAAAACCACAATTTCAGTGTTTTAGAGGATAAGTAGGCAAGTTTAAACATTGAAGTCTAAACACACAGAAGCACTGCTTTTATTTCTTGCAAATGATTTTGAGGGTTTCTCAAATTCTTTTTGGTTTTACTGGTTGTACTTAAAATAACCAAGTAAATGTTAATATTTTATATTAATATTATTAGGTTAATATTTATATATTTTAAAATATACCTCCAGAATTTCATTACACATAGGCTCAGTTTCCATGAGTTCATTTTGAACCATGTCTGAAACATACTTGACTTAAGAAAAATAAAGCAGTAAGTAGATTTATTTCCCTCTGGCAGTGCACTTTAACATTTTAAGTGATGAATTAAACACTTTATTTTTCTTTAATTATTTCAGACCCATTTGCCAATGTTTCCCCCTCAGTTCCAAATGGAAAAGATTAGACTGAATGTAATACTGATCTTGTAGTAAGAATTATAGTTGTTATGCTGACAGGTTTGATAGGGTCTATATGCAGTGAAATAAAAACACATGACTGCAGTCATAACTGTTAGGACTTACTGGAATTATCCTTCGCACAATAACTTCAGCTGTTTTTGGAAATTCTAGTCGTTTCATTGATTGTTTTGAGGCTCATTGGTATGTTCTAGAACATGGTGTATTTTTGTTTGTTAATTTAATTTAATTATAGCAGAGAAGCAGACTGAGCTTTTGGGACCCAGCATGTCTAGAAAATGGTAGAAAAAGTAGACTGCCAAAAGGAGCTGTGGGAAAGAAAAAACCTGACGCAAAATCCATTTCCTGCACTTAGTCTTACACTTGAGAAAAGACATCAGACTGGTGGGGCAAGAAGTGAGGGGTACATGCAGTGAGAATGTGTCCATGACCTTCTTGTAAAGGGTCTCTCTCTAGCTACCAGAAGGAAACTGAATTTGTCCTACTTTATTTCCCTCCCCCTTAATAACTCTTAAACTTTGCCCAGACATTTGCATACTTCTAATCTCTGTCACCTGGGAGTAAAAAAAGTGTTTTCCTTCCCACTCTCCTGCATCATTTGAACTTTTCTTGGCCTTTCTTCCAGTACCTTAGGAGTACAACTTAGTTAAAAAGAAGGCATCTTATGCTGCAACTTTTGTCCTGTCTGTGCCTTTCAGAAGGTTGGAAGCAAAAGCTATCAAAGATGACACCCAGAATTTCACTGGTGGGCCTGGTGGCAGTGCCTATCCACCAAGATGCTCCTCTGGCCTAAGTGAAAGTGATGCTTTTAATTTTTTGTAGACTGTAGTGTCAGAGTACTGTTCGCTTCTCTAGGGCAAAATAAGGAAACTAGTAATCTAGAAAAAAAAAAAAGAAAAAAATAAGTATGATGAATAGGTTACATTCTTCATACCATTTTTCAAGCTTTTCTTCCACTCCTGGTAGTACGATCCAAATATTAGTGTGGGCTACAGTCAATGATTGTTGAATCCAACTAATTTAATCTAGTTTTTAGTTTCACAAAATGTATTTCAGGGTGACAGCACAAAGGAAGTGCTGAGATTAATTTTTATTAAGCTGTGGAGTGTAATTTTTTAACTCTGAGGATATTTAAAAACAAAACTTAAATGGGATTTGGATACCCAGCTTCTTAGGGCTCAGAAAAGAGTGAGACATGTTGTTCTCCTCTTTATCCTTGGAAATTCCCTTGAGGAAATATCCTTATTTCTTGGGAAAAACACGTACGTGAAGAGGTCCTGAAGGGGACAGCACACGTAGCTGCATGTGTGATGTTGCCTACTGTAGCAGCATTGCTGATCCCTAGAAGAGAATATAGACCCCAAAGGGAAATTAAAAGGAAGAGTATGGAGAAACGATTCCTTTGTGATACCTCCTGACTCTTTCTCCACTAAAATTTTCCCTCCCCTGGCAATGCAGTTTTGAAAAGAATCATTAGTTCTTCAGACCTTTCTCTCCTTCCTTTCCCAACTCCCCAAGTAGCTGCAATTCTCCATAGTTTGGCAGGGAATATTTCTTAATTTTGTCTTCCAAAGTTTTAAAATGTATACACTTCCCCTGTAGTCTCAGATAACTGCTGATCTCCGTGGGGCTGAAATTGGTAATGGTTGTGTCTGGCTTGTGGATTAATTTCTCTGTAATTGAGTCATGTGGATAATAAAACATCCAAGTGTATCTTTTGAGGGACAAATAAAATTTTGGTTTGAAAAAATATACCATGTTAGTGGATAGGTTTTTTTTTTAATATGTTTGGAGCATTAATGTAACTAAGAAAAAACATAGGAAGGTGTTGTCATTAAAAAATAATAATTAAAGTATGTTTTAGAAAAAAGTTGTATTTATTCCTAAATTCAGTGTATGCAATGGCAGGTGATGTAGAAAATATTTTTTTTTAAATGGAAGGGATATTCTTAAAGTTCTTCATAAACATGAAGACCACAGTATTGTATCAGGTATTTCGGAGTTCATCTTTTTACCCATAAAATGCTATTTAAGTAAAATCTGAAGAAGTTCAGGTTTTCATGTAGTATTCTCTTTTAACTGCCATGACTTCAAAGAAAATACACAGGTTATGCTATCCCTTACATTACAGAACTGTAGTTGTGTGATAAACAACCTATGCTAACCTGAGAAAAATAATGGTTTGCTTTTAAAAGGAAAAGCAGGAGGTGTGGGGGTAGAGGAAGAGGGATTATTGAGCAAGTTAATTAGAAACAGCCCAAGGGAAAAGTTAGGAAATTAAAACCCATAGAATCAGCATGACAGCAGCTAAAAATATATTGTCACAAGATATGCCAAGGGTGGGGAGCGGCAGGGAGGCAAATAAAGAATTTGATTAAACAGCAAGAAATTTTTTCAGGTGTTTTGGTTTCTACATTTCTTGTGACACAGCCTCAGTAAAACAGCAGAGTAATAATTACACTTTGCAGATTCATGCTTACCTTTAGAATAAGATTGCTGAAAAGTTGAATATCCAAGGTTAACATTTGCTACATCAGAAGAAAACATGCCATGGGCAAAGCAAATGTACGTAAGTGGTATGCGACACAGGTTTTTCCTTTGAATGTAGAAAATACTCAGATACCGTTCTGTGAGGAATGAAGACTCAAGAAAGGGAAAGTGAAAAACTAATCTTAGTAAATACAGTCGTAATATTTATTTTCACTGCTAAGTGATTGAGAAGTCATGGTGCATTGTCCTGGATGGTAGTAGAAAGCTAAGATTGTTATGAGGCAGACTTCAGCGACAGTTTTTACATTAAAGGTTTGTGTAGCTTTGAAAATAAGACCTGTTCATCTATTCTAATGGTACTTTTCTTGAATAAAATAATTTATAATGTTGATTTTATTAAATAGGAAATGTCAATGAAAAGCATCCCTCAGTTTTGGATGAGAATTTTAACATACCCATGCCAGAGCAAATCTGTTACATCAGACATGCTGACTTGAAGACTGTGCACAGTGGCTGAATTTCTAGAAGTTAGGGGCATGCCTACATGCTTACACATACCTGAATAAGTAAAATACCTATATACAAATATAACAAAAATAGATATTGAATACATATACCTGTGGGTTTTTTCAAGACAATATAAAATAGGACATATTATATGAACTGACAAGCCACTTCTAAGAGGTGAACTATGTGGTTTGCTTGTGTGTCCAGTTCTGTGTTTTTTCCTTAAAATAGGTTTTGTTGCTTGCTTTTTTTTTAACTGGATCAACTATATGAGTTTAATTTCCAAATAATGACACTTACTAAAAAGAGTGGATAGACTTTTTAAGAGCTTTATTATTCTACATTATACCTCACTAACATGAATTTTTATAAGTGCCTGCTGTAGTGTGTTAACATCCCATTGTCAGTGGTTAGTAAAATACGTCATTGACATAGCTCATTTTAGTTTTCTGTTTCAGTATTCAGAATTATTAGTTAATATTGGGCCAACATTCAGATTTAATGGCTCCATTTCCTGTGAATTGAATTACACAGTCTATCTTGCAATTGCAGCGTGGATCCCTGGCATACAAAAGCTAACAAATCATTATCTGTGTTAAGTGATTAGAAGCAGAAGTCACAAAAAAACTGTGCACTGATTGGAATGTGATCCATTTGGTGAAGTTCCTTTCATTTTGTTCTTCAAACAAATGAAACATTTAAACCTTTTTTTTTTTTCCCCCAACTGTTTTTTCCTTATAAGTGTTGATAGGTAGTGACTTCCTAGGACAGAAAGTGTCACAGGACAAAAGCACAGAAAAATGGTATTCCTTTGCTGGTTCTACCACAGGTTTTTAATGTAAAGCATGTATCCTTACGTTATTTTGGCTTCCCTACCTGTAAAATGAAAAAGGCATCTTAGCAAAGATAGTGGTTATTTTCCTCACTCTTTGTCTCTCCTAAATGGAAACAATTTTGTTTAAACACCTAGTTCATTAACCAACATAGTGGGTTGTTCCCCTGGTTACGGCTTAAATAATCTCTAAAAGTATTTAGTTTTGTGGAACAATCCTTTTTGCATGGCTTAATGAATATAAGCTTGTTTAGTGAACCATCATACGGATTGTTTTAAATGTAAATCCAGAGACTGTAGCTGAATTGAATTTTTGATAATTTATTTTCTTACTATTTTAGGTCTTCTGTCCTTTTTTTCCTTAAGCAAGGATTAACAATTCTTGTCATTTGCTGTTCTCCCGATATTTAAATTGAACTGCCAACAGTACAAAACATTACAGTGTAGCATGTCATTGAGGCTACAGGTAGAGGAAGAATACTGTGAAATTTATTTATACTGAATAGAGATTGCATTGCAGATTTCAGGTGGTTCACTTAAGCTCCTAAGAGACTTTTAGAAAGCAGTGATTAATCATTTTAATTATAAAGCCACAGCCAAGCTAGGCTGTTGTGTGCCTTAAGACAACAAATTCATCAAAATTAATATGCAAACATTTTTACAAGTACCCTGTGATCTTTCTCACTAAGAACATTCTCACTGTTCTGTATGAGTTCTGTGTGATTTGATTATTAGGTAAAATGCATTACAAAACCTTCTTAGGACTTCATCTGAATATAAAATTACTTATGAAATATTTAGGAATACTTAGAGCTTTTAAGCAGATAGCTTTTTATATCCCAAGAGGAGTTAGTAAAACTGGAAAACACTTTTTGTTTTGGTGGGTTTTTTTTTTCTTTTTCCTCTCCTCTGTCCTAGGGAGGCGCGAGGGTCAGAAAGTTGTCTTTCAACCTTTCTCCAGTTAACAGTAAAGGTGTGAGTTCTCTTATTCTTGGAGGCCATTAGATAAGGGCATAGGCCATTCTGTGGGCAGTGGCTCAGTTTCTTAAATCCACTGCCTTTTGAATAGCAAGGCTTAACATACAAATTTTAACTACGTGCAAGCGGGTGAGGACCTGATATGAGTCAAGTGATTGATATGGTAACTTAATGTTAGTTGTAGGCATAAACATGACTCCTTGTTTTGTCATCTCTGATATGTACTGTGTAATTGCTCACAATGCTTTTCAGTAAAATGTGTGTTTTAATAAAACACAGAGGTTTCGGAATGGAATTTTTAGTGTCTCATCTGTTTTTTAGTTTGTTTATACCTTATAGCAACTTCTATTTCTTTATGTAGTTGTATCCTTCTGCAATAACCTCTGATACTGCTATAATTACCTGAAGTTCTTACAGGCCATAAGTGTAGGTCTATAACGCGTAGCTTGTTTGTCATGGCACATTTGGATAATGAGTTGTGTATGACTGACTAATTAGTTCAGGGTCTTTCAAACATGGTTTTGGCTCCCAGTTGTTTTACGTGTAGTTAAAAAATTGATACTCTTTCGGGTAAACAGCCCCTTTCCTGAGGTAATTTTTGGATTATTGTATGTCAGGATAGGGGCAGGGCATGTTCTGAATATATTGTTTCAAGCAAAACTTTTAACATGATTCATGTAACTTCTTGTTCATTATAGCCCCACTACATACGTTTTGGATGAAGATGAACCTCGCTTCCTTGAAGAAGTTGATTACAGCGCAGAGAGTAATGACGATCAAGACATTGAATTAGCTGATAATGCAGGTGATTATGAGGCAACTAATCAAGAAGATGGACTTTCAGACTCAGATTCAACAAGGATACTCCTTTCTTGAACCATATTTGCAGCCAGTAATAGGAAATTAATTTCCTGGATTTTCATAGTCAAATACTTGCTCGCTGTTGTCTACTAAGGGGATAGGCTTAAGGAAACACAAATAACTGGGGCCTGCCTAGCTCAAAGACAATAAATATTTCTGATTTCTGGTAAACTGGCATTTGTTTTGTTTAAGGAGTTCTGTGTTTTCTTTTAACACTAAATAGATACATTTATTTACCGGTTCATTTTCTACTAAATAGCACTGCATGGCATTTTGTGTCCTTAAACCCTATCTACAGAAAAATGAATTATAATTTGTGGTGTGTCAGAGTACAAAAACTAATTCTTTGTGGTACGGTTCGTCGAGTTGCTTCCTGAAAAATACATATGTACAGATTTTCTAAATTAATTTGTGTATGTGTGTGTATATGCGCGTGTGTATCCTGAGGTGAAGAGGTTATTTTTCAACATTATTTCAAAGATACTTGATTGTGTTTGAAGTAATGTAGTGCCTGCTCTGGAACCATTCAATAATTACTAAATTAAAAATGAAAAGTGATGTATGAATTGTTGCACTTGTTTCTTGCTTCTGAGGATTATATTATATGATTTTGCCACAGTACTAGGTGAAAATATATCATGTTTGTTCACAGTTTGGGAATTTTGCACAGTGACCAATGCAGCCTGTGCTTACAAGACCTGTACACTTGTATAAAATTCTTTCCCATAAAATAGGCATGTTTTAATATGAAGAGGGGTTTTTTTAAGTGTACATGACTGCAAAAAGTGGTTAGCCGTGTACGCTATATGTATGTTCAGCTACCCAGTTGCTCAGTTTTTCTTGTTCAATATGCACGTTGATAAAAGGGTTTACTTTACTGTGGGCACATGAATACTATACCCAACTCAAATGCTTTAAGAGGGAAATTGCATTTTGGTTTAAACATCTTTTGGCTGGTCTCAATCCAGTGTTAACCCTGTTCTGAGGAGGAGATAGGGCTGTAACTTCCTGAGGTCTCTTCCAGCCTGAATAATTATTCTGTGATTCTGTATTCTTCATGTTTAAAGTCCAGCTGTCAGGCATGGGTTTTACACTTCATCTTCTCCTGTCATCTACTAATTCTTACTGCCTCTTGCCTCTGCTTAGAATAAGATCTAATAGAGAAATGAAGTTGTACGCTGTTGTTTACAGAACTGACACGTTTTGCAATGAAAAATATTTTTCCAAAATTTTTACTTGATGTGACCCAGTTGTGGCATTAATTTTCCACTGCATGTTCAAGGGCTTTAAGAGCATAAAGAATAACACTTCTAAGTTACAGCAGGTTTTTAACTGATGAGAACTTTGTATGTTTACTGTTTCAAATAAAACTGTATTTGGAGGGAAAGGGTGTCTTTGGTAGAAGGATAAAAAAAAGACTCAAGACAATTAACTATATCAATGATTCTCAATTGGGAGACAGATTTTCAGCAAGATCTGCTGTTTCAAATGCAGCATTGTTTGGTGATGCCTGTCCATACTACCCTGATTCTAAACTGAGGAAGGGTTTTTGATCTCTCATTATATGCTACTGTATTTTTGTTTAAAGGCTTGAATTTATATTAATAATCACACAGTTTTAAGATGTAAAGGTATAATGGAAACATTTACATTCTTGTCCTTTTATAAATTTCTCTCTGTAGCGAAAATTATCATTCCTTTTGTTCTGTGAACTACATACTGTAAATAAGAAAGTTTATTTGATACCCTATTGGAGTCCTCTGCATTGAAATTGTAGAGGAATTTTGGAATCTGCCAAACGGACGGATTAACATTGCCACAGAATTCAAACTATCTTTAAGTCAGCCTAGTGAGACCAGTGCAGAATGCTCATATTGCTGTGTCAGTCTTATACTAGTTATCTGCATAAACAGTTTTTCATCCTTAAGGACTTGTACTTCAGTACTTCACATAAATAATTCTGACTTAAATTTCAGGAGGTGCAGGATGCCACAAGTTAGTTAACCCCATTGTGCATTTCTCCTTAGTTTTCGTATGAATCTGTATTGATCCTGGAACACTATTTTCATACTACAGGCAAGACTAGAAATGTACTCCATCTATATAGAAAGAATTGTGACTTAGTAGTACAAAATCATCTTTTCATCCTGAGTAAATATGCGTATATGTTCTTCTCATGTCTTCTACAGCTTTTAGTCTTTGCAAAGAAGGAGTTATGAATGACTTATGTAAAGGCTCAGGATAACAGGCACTTTCCTAAAACAATAACGTTGTGTTTATACATTAGATTCTAAGGCACTTATGCATTAGATTAGATGTATGTGTTTGATTAGATGAGATGTCAGTCTGGCAGTTGTGGGTCTGCACTTCTACCAGTGCAGTTCCAACGCAAGAGTGAAACTTTGTTCTTATCTTACACATTGTTGAAAATGCAAAGGCTGTTACCTCTTAACGTGTTTTGTGGTGCTGTTTAACATGTCTTCTGAAAGGCAGAGTCTCCATTCATGCTCACAGGGGTGCCAGTTCATGGGAAGAACTGCTGCAGTGGTAGCTGCTTCATACTGTTTATCCCTTCTCTACTGCATGTTGCCATTGTTGCAGCAGTGTTGGCAGACACATGCAGGTATCCCCCTTTATCTGTTTTGGTGGGAATTCTGGTGTTCAGCTGAAAATGTAATAGCTGAGGCTTGAGCACACACTCCATTCTGTTACTATGGCATTCACCCTGAATAAACAAGCAGAATGGATAGCAAAGAATGGCAGCTTCCTGAACTGTCACAAATCAGTCATCTAGCGTGGCCTGTCCCCGACAATCTTTGGTTTACACATTGGCATTCCAATGTGTTTCTGGTTTTAAATGATGCTCTTTGCTATTAGTATGACTGGTTCTGTATAGGAAAAGAAGATATTCTTGCCTTTTTTTTCCAGTCATAACAACAGATAAGATTATAAATGATAATTATATCTGTGTTATTTACTGTCTTGCTTCTAAATAATTGCTGGATGATTAATTACTTTATTCCTTTTTCAGGTATAATTCAAGTTGCAGCACAAATTTTGGTATTGTGTCTTCATTGGTGACATCCCCTGACGTAATGTAACTTACAGCTAAGACTAAGACTGCAGTTTGTGCCAAAATCTTGCCTGGTCATTTTTGGAGGTGGATTGCTTTATCATCCTGACTTATCAGGGAGAATCGGTTTGAATCTCAAGTAAGACTGCAGTAGCAGTAAACACTGTTCACAAAATGCAAAAATTCAAGGTTTCACATAGTTTCTATTGTAATGCTGTGATAGATATAATTGTTGCACTGTTATTATGCATGACCCAAATAACAATACTTAATAAAAATACATAATAAAGAATTAATTACAATTACTTTGCTTCCCTATTATTGGTTAGAAGTGTTTAAAGGATTTCTCGTAGCATTTGCAGGAATGTACCTACCTATAAGAATTGGGGTGTGCTTAGTATTTCAAAAAGGAGGATATTTTTGTTCTTTGTCAAGTTAAAGTCAGCGTGCTGCAGGCTTAGACTACCATTTGCATATTAATAGACTGAATTATAACTCTCTTAAAAAGCTTAATCATCAATGTATGTAAAACTTACGAAGACTTTGGATGAACCACAATGAAGGCCATTGAAGAGCACACAGAACAGGAGAGTCTTTTGGTAAGGGTCCTTCCCTCCTACACAGCCAATAGACTTTTCATCTGATCTAAGAAAGGCACCAGTTTATTCCTCAGTAAGTCATCCATTTACAGTTCAACTCATACTGCGGTTGAGGACTAAGTTATTTTTAACATTTATGTTTCTGCAGTAGCAATTTTAAGATTTGAGACAATTTTTTGAGGGAAAGTTTAAGATAAAAGCAGATCTTCTAGTTGTATGGAGCTGTCTGAAAAGAGCAAGTGGTTACTAGGAATCATCAATGTCACTTTTCCAAATGCATACGCAGTTTACTTAACTATGTCTGTCATGTTAGTTTAAGTTGAACAACTTCCTTTACAAGCTGTGTTGTCCAAACTGTTGTAGGGTGTAGAAGAGTTGCAGTGACTCATATATTAGTCTAAGGATATCTGTCTTTGATCTTAATGTTTCTAAGGTCGTCAGGATGTAAAGCATTTGAGATGTGACCTTGCATCTGGTTTGCTTAAATAAACTGTAGATTGCTTTGACAGAAGGGCTTCAAAATATGAAATGCTAAACAGCTTTGACACCTAGTAAAGAATACATTATCTTAAATTATGGATGACTTGGCTATTTTTAATGGTATTATATCCAGAATTTGTTTAGTCCCTGTAAAATACTTTGACTATGAAACACACCCCCTTAATTCTTCTGTTATTAGAAAAAGTTAGGTGCAATTTTCTTTTTTTTTGTAAGAAGCATAGTATTGTTAGTGCAGCTTTTGAAGCAGTTCAAAAAGAATTGTTGCTGTAAATTATGGGTTTAGCAGCAAAGGAAACAGCACACCATAGGATTTGTTGATTCAAATTATGTGGTTTCCAAATGCCAACCAGCTGCTGCTTTTTGCTGCCTGTGCAGCATTCTTGCTGTGAGATGTTTGTGCTTAGTGTGTGCCCTTCTTTCTTGGAATGAGGTTATTTAGCATGCATCATTTTTCATGGTAGATTGGAAAAATACATACTTAAACTAGCAGCATCACATAGCACTACTGTAAATTTTCACAGGGCTGAATGCTAAATAATAGAAGAACCCAAATAACAAAATTACACAATAGTACTCCATACATGAAACACTGCTGTTAAAATGGATTGGGGAGATTGACTTACAATGACCTGAAATAGGACTCCTCTTTGCACTGTCCCTCCAGACTTACAAAGGTAAGACAATAAATGTACAGAAGGATCTCCACAATCCAAACCCCAGACTACCCTTACCTATCTTTTGTCCTACTCACTTCAAAAGAAAAAGGTCTAGATTGGCTTGTTGTGTATTTAGAGTATAACTCACGCTGTTACTGAATTCCCCAAAAAAGGCAACTGGAGTCTAAAAATGATGTAATGCTACTGTAGGAGCCTTCATACAGCTTAATCTGCATAAGGTCTCTCAATTTAAGGTAAATTCTAAGCTTATTAGAAAAGTTGTCAAGGTCATAATGAGGTTTGCCTCAGAACATAGAGGTCCAGAGCCCAGGAATGGCCGAGATGGGGTTAGCTTTTACAGAACAGTCTTGCTTCCCCTCAAACTTGAACACAAAACAAAGATTATTTGCCTTCCAGGCTGCTGGGAAAGGTGATGCAGGCTGAAGCCAAATCCCAGGTCACCCAGCCCAAGTTTTATTTGCAGCTTGCAGTCTGCTTAGGTTTAACACTAGCACCTGAAACAGTTCTGTGAGGCTACTGGCTTTTGGGATTGAATTGCTTTGCACTGGGGTGGTCTTTCATCATTTGATTTGTTGCAGATTGCTCTCCTTAGCAAGCTTCACTTAGCCTTTCAGGGTTAAATCAGAACTGTTGTCTTCTCTGGCTAATTATTAAGGCAACATAAACCACTCTCAGATGGCAGCATTGCATTTGTGCTCACTTTGTTCCCAAAAGAAAATGAACATGAAAATATTTCAGCAGAAACAAGGCATGAAGCATAGAGTAAGGGAAGACAGATGATCTTTAATATTTTGTGTAATATTTGCTTAATTGTACCTTACTTACATGAATCTTATTAATGACACAAGCAGTCCAGCTGACCCACAGATTAAAATGGCTCAGTTGTATATTTTGTGAAGACAAACTGGGATGAGGTGTCTCACACAAACCCTCAGCCAAAGTCTGCCTTAATACTTGGCTTTGATCCAGCATCGCACTTAATACAGTTTACTACAATACACTGCCAAATGAAAAGTCCTAAACTGGGTCAGACAGTATTCCAAAATAACATATGCCTGGGTTTTTTTTGCCCTGTGAAGACTGTTGCAAAATTTGCAGATTCTCTGCAACAGTCATCCTGCTGTTATAGCTCGTGTATAGCCACAAAAGGGACAAGTTCAATTTACGCAGAGCTTGTGCCTGCGTACACTTGTACATGAGTTCAATTTAATCCACGTCTGGTCTAGGTTACTTTGTTCTTTTAAAGCATCCATTCTGGTCAAGGCAGTCCTTTAGCTTAAGTGATCAGCCAGTGATGTTTCCCTCTTCCTTTGGGTTTGACCTCACTGTTGACAAAAGCCTTCTGTTACGAATCATATCAGTCAGGATTGCTTGAAGACTCTGTTGTTTACCAAATGTACACCTTAAGTGTGTTCCAGAATGGAAGAAGGAGCCCCAAATCATCTGTTTAAAGACAGTAGCTCATTACTCAGTATGTCAGGTACTTGTTCCTTTTGTCCACAGACTGAATGCCTAGAACAGAAGTAGACTCTATTTCAAAAGAGTGATTTTTCAGATCTATGAGTGAATTCAGGAAGATATTAACTATACAAATCCCTTTATGCTAAGCACCTGGACCCAAATTTTAATAGGGAAGTAGATCAAATCTGATGTACTCAGGCAGGAGTGGCTCCTGCTCAGCTAATTCTATAAGGAAGCTGAATCACTTGGCATTCCCTCTCACACAGCTTCCTGCATTGAGGAGAAAATGCTGTCATTCATAGCAGAGGAAGAAATCTTCACCTTAATGTCGTTCACCTGGCTGTGTCTGCATCACAGTCCCTAGAGATCTGTGGGGCAGATTTTGTTCTGCCTTTGAGCTGTGCTCTGTCGTATGGGGGGAGGCAGAGAAGAATAAATTACAACTTGTCAGTCTTAAGGGTCACATAGGCTAGTGCTTAAGAGCGACCACCCTCATCCATGACTTGTCCACCTGGTCAAGGCGGCTATAGGCAAAGCACCTATTGGCAATGAAAGAAAATGGAGGATAGACGCAGGAAATACCCCCTTTGTTTCTAGTCTGTGGACAGCAGAGGCAAACGGGGCCTGAGGAATTCCTCAGCCACCTGTGAAAACTCCCTCTCCACAGTCCCTGCCGTGAACTTCCCCCTACGCCATGGCCAGGTCTGGGTGGGTGCTGGGGGCCCTGATGGAGCACCACTGCTTGAGCTGGGGCCAGGCTGCTGACACAGCTGTGAGAGCATCCCCACAGCAGTATGAAAAGCAACACCAGGGGCAGGAGCAGGGTTGTTGAGATGGGACCATTGATAGGTCAAGGATTCACGAAAGAAAACACAAGCCTAGGAATCTTAGGGGTAAAGCAGAGGGCAGCTAGGTGGGAGTCACTGGGCTGAGCTGCCGGTGCCAGTATGTGGGTGGCAGGCACCTCTCTGTGGGGCTGAGCATCCCATGGGAGCTCACCCTGCCTGTAGGACCGATGCCCACCTGGCCCCCAGAGCCTTGTTGGCGTGGTCAGCACACTTACAGCTTTGCCTAGCACCTCAATAAATCCCAGTGAGTAATTGCTTTATGCTTTTATGTTGTGTATATCCTGCTTGCAGTGTCTCTTTGCACCCAGAATAAGATATTTGAACAGACAGACCCCCAAAAAGGGTCACAACATGTCTTACAATGACTGATCAACCCACCTGGGTGAATTGTACAAAATTTTGGCCCTTCAGGAACAGAGCTGCCAGTCTGCAGAAGCAGGATCCTTGGGCATGTGGTTCTGTGAGCAGGAGAGCCAGGGATCCCAAGTAATTGCATATTTCTAACTTGCATGTTCTATCATTCTCTCTCCTATATTCTTACAGATTATTGCTAGCTGTATCATTAATATCTCAATCTGAGAAAACAATTTTGTTCTAAAAAAAAGGGGACATAAGTGTTCCCTTATAACTTAAAATCATCACCTTAAAACCAGGATCCACCTACAAAGTTATCCTTGTTAAATTTAAGCATATATCACAAGGATTTATGTTCACCCTTAGCAGGTGCTCATGTGAATGGAATAAGATGAGCAGAGTACTTCAACAAAACTTTAGAAGTGTTTTTCAAATTGGAGGGTGGAAAGAACATGTCTGAGACCCCAGCCTTACGTGCAGGAAGCTGTATGGGTTGATTGAGCTCTGGGGTTTGCAGGAAGAGATGTTTAAGCCAAATGTGTCTGCTGGAGGCTGAGTAACTCTCAGGAAATTTGGTAAGGCATTTTCTCATTCCCAGCTGAAAGGCTCTATATGCCTCTAAGTGCTAAGGATTTAAGCTGTGCCAAAAGAGGAATAGAAGAGGTTATGGTATTGCAAATTAAGGGGACGGCAAAGAGGTTTCGAATAGCTTAAATGTACTTATTTTCAGTGCCTCAAGAAAAAAAGGGAGAGTGGGACATGACACAGTTTAGGTACAACAAATTCTGCAGTCACTAAAACTCTGAATTTCTAAAATTCAGGTTCTCAATTCATTTTTAAGCTAATTAAATTTCAGTATTGTCTTGATAGGAAATTTCTCCTGGTATACTGACAGAAGCAGCAGTACTGTTTCCTACGAAAGACCACCTGCCACTTCAAGACTACAGCCATGTATATAGCACGAACCCAAGCCCTTTCTTTCTTTTTCTTTTTAGTGATGTCCTTTAAAGCCTCATTCATAATGTAGGTCAATACTGTGAAAGAAACATACCATTCTCCAGCCCGAGGTTTGTAAATCACGAAGGGCAGTTAATAGTACATCATGGAAGGATATAAAATATTGATTGCTATAATAAAAGCTATGATAACTGGTAGTACACTTAGAATGCATTGCCCGATAGTGTTACATATGTAAAAGATTCACATTCCCACATGATGCCAGTTATTAGAATAATCCCTTGAGAAAGCTTGTAAAGAAGTGAAAAAAGCGGTCCATATGGCATTCAGCAGTGTAGCATGTTTCAAAGCTGCAAGACTGTTTTGAGGAGAAGCTGCACCTTATTTTTACATAGAGTTCCTGTTTACGCATCTTAAATTTCATTATTTTCACCATACACATCTGGCTGCCAGTTAATTTCTTGTAACCAAATAAACAGCAGAAGATTGCACACTGTAGCTGTGGAAGTGTTGGAGGAGAAAAGCAAATGTCGCTCCTTGTTGTCAGGCAGGAGCCTTCTCAGGCAGCAATATGAGTGGCAACTAAAGGTCATATTTATACTGTGTTTCCCAGATGACTGCTCTTTTTGAATGGGTACTCTAATGATGAGACAGGCCTTGGCCTAATGAAGTAGCGAAGGAGATGTCCTTCAATAGGTATGGGCCATGAAATGCTACTAGGAATCATTAAAATAATGTTTTCCTGTACCTTCTTCATCTGGTTTGTTTTAATTTATGCTGTTGTCTTGTACTTATTGAATAGTCAGTGATTAACCTATAAATGAGCTGATACTAGCGGTACCTATATTATAGAAAAAAATATCCAGTATGTTTCCATATACTGGCACAATTTCCAGGTTAACAATTTTCTTTCCTCACAGACTGGAAAAGACATAGGGCCTGTGCTACTGAACCAGAGAGAGTTGGTAACCTCATCTCTGCCATCAGCCAGTGTTGACAGCTCTGGGAAAGAAATGAGGAGCCATTTATTGGCTAATCTAGCTAGAACAAAATTACCCCTAACAGCCAGAGGTTGTTTAAAACCCTGCAGCAAAAGAAGGTTTTTTCCCCCTTCATTAACTGACCATATTTATCCAGTCTATGCAGATGTCGCTATTTTCAATATTGTTTAGTATCTTCACTTCAATGAAGAGCTGTGACAGTTTTGTCCCTGTGAAAGTCTCATGGCACAATTTTTCTGTCCTATTGAATATTCCCTGTTTGCTGTCTCTGAGACCATAGATGGCCACAGTCCACACCTTGTATTTCTAGGTGAAAACAGCTATACTCACAAGCCAGTGAAAATCCAGGATGCCTGTTAAGACTTACTGGGTGTGCTAATGATGCCATTGAACTATCATCATGAATTCAGAGTTACCAGGTAGGAATCTAAGCAGGTAAACCAATGGAAGAGCAGGACAGAAACACTCAAAGTCTGACCTCCAAGCTGGTAGTAACACTCTCATGGAAAGAAACGACAGCTAACATCAAAAATCTGTTCTCCTGCCCTTCCCTCTTTTCTGTTCAAATGCCTGAAAGTTCTGCAAGTTTCCAGTTTTTGGGAAACCCAAAAGATCTGCATTATTCCATTTTTTGTAACTTTTGGCACACTGGTCTGAGACCATGCAGTGAACTTTCAAAAGAGCAGATTCTGAAACTACTTTTAAATATAATTCATATGATTTGATTGCAAGTTAGCAGAGACTTTATAGATTTTCAGGACAAGAGATACCATTACACCTTACGCTCATTAATGCTACATAAAGTGTCATCAAGCAGCTCCTGTCTCAGGCTGGCCAGTGGTGGCTGAGAGCAGTATTTGTAGTTCAGCCCTGAATTAGGCTCTGAGAACTGCTGAGTCCTGAGAAAACTTCTTAAATTGCTAATTGCTTCTGAAGATTGACAAGGAAAAATCCCATTTTCTAGTTTTAGTGTATCTAGCTGTTGGTATCTAGTACTTGATCTCACTTTGTCTCTGCCTGCTTATAGTACAGAAATCACTACAAGGAAGTCATCCTTCAATCTTTTCTTTGTTGAAGCGAGTGGACTGCACTTCTCCAGCCTGCTTTCCTGTAAAGCATCTTCCTAAACTTGGATTCATTCTCACGGCTTTTTCTCAGTGGTCCCTGATGCTGTGGACAGCAGTACACCAGTTTTTCCACTTCCACTAAGCCTTCTCCTGGCCATATATCCAAGTATATCATGGCCTCTGTGCTGAGACATCACATAGTTTATCTGCCTTGACTCTAACCTCTTTGTCTATGTTACTGTTTCCCAAAAATATAGTCACTATTCCAGAACAGTTTTTTATTTTTCAGATGTCTGACCTTGAAATTCTGTGCAGGAAAACTTGTGAGCTCAACTAGTCTTGCAATTTACTCTGTGTTCAGCAGGTAAGCACTCTCATTTTGGAGAATATACTCTCTATTCTTGTAAAAAGTAGAGACTTATATGAAGATTTTTAATTTAAATGAAACTTAAAAAATTCACTGAGCATAATTTTCCATTTTAAAATATGCCTGTTTAAAATTCAATGTAAACTTATGAAAATCTAAATTTAAGCAGATTGTAGAAGCAATTTAAAAATTTGACTGAAATTTACTTTAGTATTTAGTGCCTATGAAAACTGTGGACTAGTGATGTAGAAAAGAGTTAGAACGTCATAAGCAAGCCCAATGTAGGCAGGAAGGCCTCCTCTCTGGTGACCATGGGCATTATGTGGCAAATACAGCACAGATCAGTCACCAAAAAAGCCTCAGTTTTTAATGCCAGCCTGAAGATCTAGATTTGGTATTGTAATGTCCCAGTTTCTCAGGACGATGACTCAGGTTTGCTGATTCCCAGGTCAGGATTAAAGTGAAACAACACCAAGGATCCTTTAACTCACAAAACTCAACTTTATTTGCTCAAAACAAGAATTGGCTTGCTCATAACAAAAATTGGTATGCTCACAACAAAAATTGGCATGAAACTACGTCAGTAAACCGTGTAACATGTGCTAACCATACATCACCAAATATTTACTACAGGCCTTACTTATTCGGGGATCAGTTCAGGGAAGACAATAAGGAGCTCCTTCCCATTGAGTCACAAGGTTCAGAGCAGAATCCCTTGCTTTCTAGACTCCTTCTCAGAGAGGAGCCCCGGGGTGGCTGGATCCACTCCTAGTCCCAGACTTGGTCAACAGTTTTTGTCTAAAAGGATGTGGTGTAGAGATTACGGGAAAAAAGAGAGAGAGACAGAGAGAGAAAAGAGTAAAATTTCACCAGTCCTGGGTCCAGTGTTGGCCTCGCCAGCCGAGGGGCCCAGTTCCGGAGGATGCACACACCCGGGGCTTCAGTTTGTGTCCTTTTATCATCTCTTTGCCCCTCCTTCAGGCAGGCACTCAGACTCATTAGGCTAATTAGGTGTCATGCTCGGTTTATGCTTTCAGAACCTTCCGGCAATGGGTTGGTGGGCTTGGGGG
>JANXJC010000078.1:39633915-39653391 GCA_027564655.1 Leptodon cayanensis
GTTAAGAAAGTTGGCAAAAGGTGACCGGAGAGGCCATAGCAGTATCAATAAATATGGTCAAACAGAAGACCTCTTCTCTGCTGTTTTTTCCTAAATGTGAGCAGAATGCAAAAAATGCAATCAGAAAAGGGCCTGAGAGAGAAAAATGTAAGGGAAAAATTGAGGTATAGGGAAAATAAGTATAAAGATGTTATCACAAAGGGGCAACCATTCTGCAGTGAAATAAAGAATGGTAAAAAAAATGTAAAAGACACTGGTAGTGCCCACATGCATATATGATCCTTTGATCTCACCTTGAGGAAACTCACTACCTGTCAGTAAACATCAGATTAGCTACATTGGAACACACTGCTAAGCTTTTCAGTGTATGAGAATTCACTCCAGTTGAGGAGAAATAACATGTTGGAAATCATAAGGCCCAGCTAACCCAAAGCAAGCAATCAGTTAATGATCTCACTTTTCTGTCAAAAGACATGTCTAGAGCAGTTATATAATTCAGGTTAAACTTAGGTTAAAAACAGCTATGAAATAGACATATCCTTTGAAAACAGGGTATTATTAAAAGTTTTCAAGCAGGGCTACCTTTGCAATCCCAAAAGATGTACCATCAGTGTCTTGCAAAATCTCATCTCTATAGCATCTCTGTAGCATCTTCCCACTGGTATGAAACAAACACAATGAAAGCAAGTGTTCTGTGAACTTAACTCAGACCGTTGCTGGAACAAATCCAACTTGGCCCTTCAGAAAGGGGCAAGCAGAGAATAGGGAACTTTCTCTCTTTTACAGCTAAATTAAAGAAGCAAATGCCAAATGTGGAAGGCAAGGACAGGGTATAAATTTGTAAGGCTATTTTTCTTATAAAACATGAACCTTAATTTAGGGAAGATCCTTTCCACTATTTCTAAGCCTTTATATTACAGCTTGTAGCCCATAAGCACAAGCAGGGTATCCAGAATAGGGTAAAGGCTGTGAACAAAAGGAAGAAACTGTACTAAATAAGTTTGTGGGGTGAATGTGTAAAACCGATGGAAAAACAGAATGAAGCAAATGTAAATGCTGTTGACTGGATTTTACAAGAATGTTTGCAATGGTGTTATACTAAATCCTAACCCTATTCTGCTTTAGCTCTGTTTAAGGTCTGAATGCTAACAGATCAGATAAAAGCTACTAGGCAATGCTACACGACCAGCAGTTTCACCTGCAGCATAGTGAACTGAATTGGTATGGGTATCATTAATAACTAATTATCTAATATTACTCTAATAATTAATCTTATGAATACCACAAGAATTAACATTGATAGAAAATTACCTGGGTGGGAAAATGAAATATAGCTATGCACAATGGTACTTAAAGGCAGTAAAAATTTGCATCAGTTATAAGAGATGTTTCCAAACAAAGAAATCTATTGAAAGAAAGTGGTAGAAACCCCTTAACTTATCAATTAGGACATTTAAGTATAGGCCAAAATAAACCACTGGAAAATTTAACACAATGACTAATCTCACACTGACTGCATAATCTTGCAATAGGGATGGAGAATGTTCCAAAACCTCTTTTCCATCTCTAATGTCTAATATCTGTAAGCCTCTGGACATGTTTGGGCTATCCAGCCGTGGATATTAGGTCTGGCTCCAGGAAGCAGCATGATGCCAGCACACAACTCAGTTCCCGGAGTTTGGGAAATCTCCAGAGCACCGCTGTTGCTAACCACTTTCCCCAAAGTACTGACTTGAGTCTCATCTTTACAGTGTCCCTAATCTGATCCATCCCTTTTGGGGAACTTTAAAAAGAGCAGTTGCCTCAGGCAAGCAGAAAGACAACAGTATATCTTACCTCCACGATGCACACGGAGAATGATTACTGTTTGTCAGGAAGAACAAAATACTCATTTGCAACACATCTGAGAATGGCTGGTGGCTTAGCATATTTTGATGTATCAAAGCCCTGAACACAATATTTCACCTGAAAAGAAAACCACAGTTATTATGCGGTGTTGTTACCAAGATCTCCCACCTCAATATTTTAATGCTTATTGTTGGCACAGTGACAAGTTTATGACTGTGTTTCTCCATCATTTCTGAAGCCCTTAATTTCTGTTAGCTGCAGAAAGGAGATACATTTTCAAAGCTATCCATAACTGTGAATGATTCCTTTTTGAATGTCAAACTAGAAAATCTGATTTTCAAAGGTTAGGTTCTCAACATATTCTGAAAATCAGGCTGTCTGGAAATGTCTCAGACTGTGCCCCTAATATGGAAGTAACTGAATCATTCATCACTTTTGCAAATTAAACTTCTAAGACACAAAGACATTTTTCTTTCATCCCGGCATTCAGATACCACAGCTAAGGGCGTAGTAGAGGAATGGAGCGGAACTCTACTAACTGCTTTGACATCTTTTAATTTTAGGTGAAGTCTAGGAAGAAAGATGCATGTACCTGCATGAATGTAGCTGCTGTTCTTGTCATAAAAATCTGCTAATTATCCAAGCTATCTCCCTCCATATAAAAAGCCATCTTAATTCATTCTTCACCTCTGGTATTTCAAGCAGATGAACAAATGAACTAAAGGGATTTTAGGCTGCTGCCTGTACCAACAGTTGCACTGCTTAACTAAAACTGCTTTTTAAAAGACCTAGTTAAATCAGAGCAAATCCTTGTCTGAGCACACTTAAATTTGGTTTTTTAATGAGTAACACTGATTTATTTGAATTTGGTAATCTGGGTCAGGACTCTGAAATATTTGCATGCCTACTTCGTGTTTAGCATATTATTTAGTCTATGCACATTTTGTTTTAGTACAATGGAGAATGAAATTCTTCTAAGAAGGTGTAATAAACAAGTCTGACATTCTTTTATAGCATGTCAACTCAATAAAGACATCACCATTTCTCGATGATATGAAGCCAGCTGTGCTTAGAGACCTACTGAAACACACCCAAAATCAGTTTGCTAACTCCAAATTTATGTTGAATTAGATTTTTATTACTTTAATCAAATTGTTTTGAAAGACAGTTTCATTTTAACCACAGCTACTTTTGTGTGTAAACAAGGCCTTAGGGAAATATCATCACAGGACACATCAAGGATATCTACTAAATTGAACAGATTGGAGATATGCTTTTGAATGGCATGTTTCACTGCAGCCATCTTTGAATATTAACACAGAAATTGAATTTGGGAGTAGAAGAAGTAGGAGACCAAATTAGGTATTACCCTTCCAGAGCACATGTTGCATTTGTGTTGGTGTAATCTGAAACCACAAAAATGAAACTGCTACTCTTATTTTTGTCCTTCAGACTACATAGAATGGAACTCTGCATACCCTCAATACTAGTTGTTTCTTCATGCTTCTTACAGAGGAAAACTCAGAATTTCCTATTTTCCTGCAAACTTGTATTATACTAATTTCAAAGAAGCACATCCATAAAATGAAAAACAGACCTATTAGGTGCTTCAGGGATAATCTGTTTGTAAACATTTGAAAAAACTGAAAATAAAAAAAATCAACAAACCAAAACCAACAACCAAACAAAAAACATCTAACTGCTTTTGTGTATGTATATGTTGACGTGTCCAACAAAGAACTCCCATAATACTGTGATGGTTGAAATTGGTTTGACATAGTGACAGTGTGTGCGGTTATTTAAAACCTTTATCTAACTGGCTTAACAGGTGACCAGAAATGTGTTGCCTTCATAATTACTTTTGCCTTTGTCAGGACCAAAAAAGGGCTGGAGTCCTACTCTGTTCATAGATTTGTTTTAACAGTACGTGTGGTCTAGTTTGTAGTTTAGATTGGAACAGAGTTCAAAAAAGCAGAAGTCCAGCAAAGTATTGTGCAATATTTCCATGTTTACTGTGCTGGATGCGCTGGGTAGATACTCTCAATGATACTTACTATTTCATATATAAATAAGAATCTCCAACTTTACAAGGATGCCACTCAATTTTTAAGTAAATATTATAAATGGAAAAGGCATATGGGAAAAAAAAGGTGACACTGAATTAAAAATATATTTAAGGCAAGTTTTTGTATCCTCTCGAGCGGATGGACCTCAAGGCAGGGACTGGAGGAGCAAAGTCCCTCCCTCTGTAAGAGACGATGAGGTTTGAGACCACCTGAGGAATCTGAACATACATAAGCCTATGGGACCTGACAAGATGCATCCCAGAGTCCTGAGGGAATTGTCTGATGTAGTTGCCAAGACACTCTTCATGATATTTGAAAAGTCATGGCAGACAGGTGAAGTCCCCAGTGACTGGAAAAAGGGAAATATTGCACCCATTTTATAAAGGGTAGAAGGGAGTAGTACCCTGGGAACCACCAACCTGTCAGCCTAACCCCTGTGCCTGGGAAGATCATGGAACAGATCATCCTAGAAGCTATGCTAAGGCACATGGAGGACAGGGAGGTGATTCGAGACAGCCAGCATGGCTTCACCAAGGGCAAGTCTTGCCTGACCAACCTAGTGGCCTTCTAGGATGGAGTGACTACATCAGTGGGCAAGGGAAGAGCTACGGATGTCATCTATCTGGACTTCTGTAAGGCCTTTGACATGGTCCCCCACAACATCCTTCTCTCTAATCTGGAGAGAGATGGATTTGATGGATGGACTATTTGGTGGATAAAGAATTGGCTTGCATCCAGAGTAGTGGTCAATGGCTCAATGTCCTGATGGAGATCTGTTACGAGTTATGTCCCTTAGGGGACCATATTGGGACCAGTACCGTTTAATATCTTCATCAATGACATAGTGGGATTGAGTGCACACTCAGCAAATTTGCAGATGACACCAAGCTGAGTGGTGCAGTTGACATGCCTGAGGGATGGGATGCCATCCAGAGGGACCTGGACAAGCTCAAGAAGTGGGTCCATTTGAACATCATGAGGTTCAACAAGGCCATAGTGCAAGGTTCTGCACCTGGGTCAGGGCAACCCCCAGTATCAATACAGGCTGGGGGATGAAGGGATTGAGAGCAGCCCTGCGGAGGACTTGGGGGTGCTGGTAGAAGAAAAGCTGGACATGAGCCAGCAATGTGTGCTCGCAGCCCAGAAAGCCAATTGCATCCTGGGCTGCATCGAAAGAAGTGTGGCCAGCAGGTTGAGGGAGGTGATTCTGCCCTTCTGCTCTGCTCTCGTGAGACCCTACCTGGAGTACTGCATCCAGATCTGGGGTCCTCAGCACAGGAAAGACATGGACCTGTTGGAGCGAGTACAGGGGAGCACCACAAAAATGATCAGAGGGCTGGAACACCTCTCTTATGAGGAAAGGCTGAGAGAGTTAGGGTTGTTTAGCCTGGAGAAGAGAAGCCTCTGGGGAGACCTTATTGTGGCCTTTCAATACTTAAAGAGGCTTATAAGAAAGATGGGGACAGACTTTTTAGTAGGGCCTGTTCCAACAGGACAAGGGGTAATGGTTTTAAACTAAAAGAAGGTAGATTCAGACTAGATATAAGGAAGAGATTTTTTTATGATGAGGGTGGTGAAACAGTGGAACAGGTTGCCCAGAGATGTGGCAGATGTCCCATCCCTGGAAACATTCAAGGTCAGGTTGGACAGGGCTCTGAGCAACATGATCTAGTTGAAGATGTCTCTGCTTGTTGCAGGGGGCTAGGACTAGATGATCTTTGGAGGTCCCTACCAACTCAAACTATTCTATGATTCTGTGATTCTATGATTTCTTTATCCATCTGTACATACATGCAGACAGAGCATTTGTAAAATCATGTGGTGTATTAGATCAGGTTATTTTCAGGTAGTGTAAGTGTTTTCTTGATACTGTCTCATAGTAAATCAAAGTGCCTAGATACTTTGACATCATGTTCATGAATCCCAGTATGCATAAAGAAGACTGGGGGTGGCTGCGTTATACAGCTAAATCCTATTTTACACTTCTAAAACATGGGAGAGCATCAAGTCTCTTAATAAGGAAAACACTGGGCAGTGAGACGTGATTTCTCCCCTCGGCCTACTCAGTTGATATCTCTGGCCATTCAGACTATGCCATTAACTCTACTGTGTATATCAATCCCCTGATTTCCCATCCTTTTTAAAAAAAATTTTAATACTTGTTTCAGTCATTGTTTGTGCTATGCTGTAGGCTGAACTGCAGAGCAGAAAAAGTATTTGTAAGAAATGGGCAAGTGTGATATTTAAAAAAAAAATCTATTTAATCATCTCTAATATTTAACAGTCCACAGCTGTTTGCAGTCACATGCTTTCTTAGAAGTTAGTTGCCATGAATTAGCTAGCGCGAAGTAGAAATTCACTTTGAGCTGTCATTATACAAAGCTGAAGGTTACCACTTATTAAGAGAGAATAAATTCATGTCTATATGGGTGAAAGCCATCCCAATAGCCTAATTTACTTTCTGGACTCCTGTAACAGAAACACACAACACGTAGAGAGCCTTGGTGTCTCCATTACCAGAAGTCAAATAACGACCATTTAGTGGGATTCTATTATATTAGAGGAAAATATCTCATGGTAACTTGAACTGCTACAGTCATTAAAAAGAAATTCCTTGAAATATTAGTCCATTTTTATTGTTTATGTGTTGACTTAACTCAGACTAGAAGGTCAGACTGTCCAGATCACTTTTCCTTTCTGTCTTAGTGAAAGATGAATAGTTTAATTTTCTCACTAATATTTTCAGTTGCATGAGCTGATGGAATAGCAGCAGGCTGTCCAACCCTCTCCTTAGCACTGCTTCAATGTTATATTCATTTCCTGGTCATTTCCTGGCCACCGTTTACTATGTCACTGAACTCTCTTGTCTTTTCAGTTTCTCAGGCATAGTCCTCTCTAAATGCAGGATGCTCATAACTTTCTGGCTAAATGGTGGATGCTAGTGAATCTTTCCCATCCCCCGGTTGCAGCAGGGATACCAAGAATGCTAGGCTGCTTTCAGGGCCTGTCATTTCAGCTGTAAATACCCTCTGCAGGTCAGACAGTTCAAAGTCCACTGGGATAAAGAAAAAGAGCTTGGATTGCAAATGCATTGAAGCGAAAAACCTTTGTTTATTTGTATCTCTCTGAGGCATTTCTCTAGTGCTCCTTTTAGCTACGTATGGTATACATGTGATAGAGAAACTCCATGTATTAATATCACAGAAGCAGGGCTTATATTTATACACAGCCATAAAGCACAGGCACAGTTGCAGAGACTTAATTCCTGATATAAATAATGTGCGCTAGAGAGTTTGGCTAAAGACATGTTAATTTCTTTGCAATAACAATCCTCTTGAAGTTTATGGCCACTGCAGAAAATATAAGATAAAAAGCCTGCCGTCTGTCTTGTCATTCTCGAGAATATAACAAAGCCTATTCATTTTTCCCCTCTTCAGTCTTTTGCCTGCTGCGTTTTTCTTCAGGATGTGGAAGGCTCTTTGGTCAGATACCAGTTTTATGTGCACACTGCTTCAGCTGCAGACCAGTGTTTTGTGGGGCTACCCTTTTCTTTCAGTCATTTACAGACCACACAGAGAGAACATTTGGGGTTTCCCCCCCCCCCCAAATAGGCTTTTTGCGTGTGTAACAATGCATTGCATATTTCAAGGAATCTCTTCTTCTGTATGCTTTTTAGATGGGAGAGGATGAGTTAAAAAAGAACAGCTGAAAACTGAAACAATCAAATACAAAAACGTCTTTGCTCACCCAGAAAAACGTTAACAAGAAAGAAGGGGTTTACTTCCAGGCTGGAATGACATTCACGCCTTGTTTGCCTGGAAACATCTTGCTCTTTCAATGGCACACTTTGGTTGGTAAACAACCATTAAAATTCTGAGCAGATCTGCATAGCTTGCAGGAAAACCTCTCAAAACAGCTGCAGCCTCCTTTCAGCAGATGGGAATTAATAATAGCCTTTGTTCTACAGGCTCTTCCGTTTGCATCCACAAAATGGGGCAAAAGCTGCTTTTCCCAGACCCCTGGTGCCCACAGGAGCCTGACCGCCCCCACGGTGTGAGCTGCGGGCTGAGGATGAGCAGGGCAGGGTGCGCGTGGCGCCAACCTCTGCCTTTCCCCTCCCCCTTGCTGGCCCCCGCAGATAACAGCACTGAGTCCAGCTGGTACGCTGAGATAGAGACCCGCTCTCACCCCTTGCCTCCCTCCGGTCTCCCCTTCCAGTGCGGGCGAACCCACGGGGGATACTTTTGGTGCCTGCAACGTCTCCAGCAGATACGCATTTGGGGCCGAGGGTACAGCTTGGCGCACGGCTGTGCCACCGTGGGCTTGGGGACTTCCAGCAAAGGGTGACGACCCATCACCAGCACGGGTGACGGCCCACCCCTGTGGGCTAAGAGAAGCTGCCGAGGCCTTCCTGAGCCCTGGGCACGGAGGCAAGACCCAGCCCGCGGGATGCAAACGGCCGCTGCAAGTGCCTACATTGATGAGGGGCGTGGGATTGCATCGGGGGGTGACTCTCGCTGGACCCCTCTTTATTCACCCCGAATTTATGGCTTTGACTGCTCGAGGTCCAAATTTCAGCTAAAACCTCTGGGCGGTCCCACCACCCCGTGCTCGGTATTTTTGCACGGGAGCTTTTGCCTCTAACGGGTGGGGAATTGCCGGGACCGTCTCCTCGCTTCCCAGAGCTGCTCCTCCTCTAAGGCCCCGAGGCGCCGGCGGGCCATCTGCGCCGACCTCGGCCGCTGTCCCCGCCACCTGCGGCCGCCCCCGGCCCCGCTGCCCGCACCCTGCCGACCATCCCCGTGCCCGGGGCTTTTGTCCGCACACTCCCCACGGACCACGACCCGACCACCGGGGAAGCCGCCAGCCCCTTGGCGATGCCCTGAGGCAGCGTTGCCCCCCCGCCACCGGGGCCGCGCGTCTACGAAGAAAAGAGGGAAGCCCGTGAGGCGCGGAGACAAAATGTTCTTGGCCGAGGCAGCTCCTCCAGGAGACGAGACCCAGCCAAAATCCCCGGGAGATCGGAGCACGCCGCAAAATCTCCCAGCTCACAGGCGCTTTCCCAGCCTCCCTGGAGGGGGGATACATGAGCGCGGCTCGGCACCCGCAGGGGTGAGGGGCGGCCCCGGCAGTCTGTTGCGGGCCGGCCTCCGTCCCCTCCCCGCCCGGGGGGCGAGGGGTACAGCGGGGTCCGGCACCAGCACCCCCAGCCTTCCGAGGGCGGCAGCGAGGCCCAGCTCCTTGCCGGGACGCTGCCGCCCGGCGCCTCCCCCCGCTCCCCGTCAGAGGGGGCTCCTCGTCCGCCTTTCGGCGGGGGTGGGGGGGCGGCCCCGGGCCGGGCCGGGCCGTGCCCGCCCCGCTCCGCCGCCCCTCCGTTGCAGAGCTTCTGTCGGGAGTAGCGGTGGCCACCGGCTGTCTGTATCGTGCCTGTTAGCAAGACGAGTGCAGTTCCCTCTGGTGACTTCTTCGGTGCCTTCAATACTGTTAACCGGCCTCTACCACCGCGTTTAATTTCTGTTTAGGAACCTAAAAGAAGTGCTTAAATGTCGCGAGCCGGGCCATGTTGCGCTTCCCCCTTTCCCCTGCTTCAAAATGCAGAACAAACGCGACTTGGTCGCTGGCGAAAAGAAACTACAGAACACATCGGTGAGCGATAAGTTTTCGCTAGCGTAAACTGCTGAGGTCTGCTGAATTGCTTTCATATTGCTATTTGATTAAAGAAGGGGAACACGCTTCCCAATCCTTCTTAATTTCAGTAATTTCCTTGCATGATTTGGAATTGTTTGGGCTTTCTTATTTTTATATACATGTTGACGACGTGTGCCTCAAAATCTTTTTACTCCAGCTATTGCCAGACGCCCAGCTGCGCAATGATGTGAAGTTCTAACTCAGATGGCGGTATGGAAGTGTTGCAGAGAAACAAGAAGAGATTTTCTGCATAGTGAAATCTCAAAGAGGCGGAATTATTCTTTTCCTGTTCTCTTTACCTACCTCTGCTCTGATAATATGTTATTTCTTCATACCAAAAAAATGTCATGGGATATGAGAATTAATGCCACATGTATCTGCTCTTTCTTCCCTTTCATTGTGAGATGGAAGCAGAAAGGATACATATGCTATTTGATGACAGGTTGATTGAACTATCAACTTAAGGACAATAGAATGCATTTTTATATGGCAGCGTGGCATCTCTTTTAACATCTAGCAATATAGGTGTATTCATGACTAGCTAGGCATGCATTCTCTATTATGCTTAGAAGGGAATACCTCCACTTTCCTTTACTAGCATTGGATGTTTTGCAACCAACTAAGGCAATAGTCTACAATGTTGGACTCGCAATGCTTTGGGAACACAAACTTAGCTTTCAGATAAAACTGGTTTTGTCTATTGCCTCGTGGGCACCAAAGCTATTCCCCGGACAAGTCCCAGTTGTCCTCCAGATGCCGAAGTCTGCAAGGGCTTGGCAGGGGGGCCAGTAAGCAATTCAGCCTGATCACTGTCAGCGACCATCTACTGCTGTTGCTCTTTTCTGATGACTCATATAATCACCTTGTTTGACTCCATTTTGTAGAGGGAACAAACATTGCTTCAGTGGCAGGAAAAAGGGAGCAGAAGTGAACTGAAAATGACTGTGCTTCCTAAAGGAAGAAAATGTCAAGAGGTTGTCTTCCAAGGATGACTGCTCTTCAGGTACACTGGGTGGGATGCAATCAAGTACTGCATCTGAAGCGCACTCAAGATAAATTCATGATAAGGTCATATTAGGCCTCCACTTTGTTCCAAATTCGTATTTAGTTAAAGTTAGAGTTTAGACACATCTCTTAGCTACCTGAGCCGTAAGTTAGGAAGGAGAAATCAAATAAATAAAACCCAAATCCTTGCAAATTCCACCACTGTTGCGGTGGTCCACTCTAAGTACGTATATGGTTTCCTTGTAATCAGTTTTCTAAGGGGAGAAATATATATGGAAATGCAAAGAGAAGTTTATTGTCTCCCAAACAGAAAGAAGATTAGTTTACTGGGGTACATAATCGTATTAATTTCATTGAGACTGATTGTAAGTAAAGGTATTTGTACAATGTTTGCAGTATAGGACACATGAACTATATATAGCTTGTCAGGGACTTCTAACTGTGAAAACAGTTGCAAAACATCTGCTTCGCTTTACTGGAAAAGCCTGTTCACATTTCAGGGGAAAGTCCCAGAAGAAATGGGACCAAAGAAGTGAAAGAAGGAAGAAGCATATTCTTTGTATTTTCTGTTCTGCCTTAAAACTAAAGTGTGTAGTAAAACATGTCCAGAAAGTTACACTCAGAAGAATTCTGTCATAAAGTGGGAAGTCTGGTGGTTCAGGATGAAGAATAATAAAATCAAATAACCCAAACCTCCTGAATGGTAGATGGGAAATGAGGGAACCCATGTAGGTAGAATAATTAGGCAGCCAATGATTTCAGAGAAAAGAGGACGGTTAAAGCAAAGTGAATTGTCTCCGTCAGATACATGAGGACAAATAGAAAGTGTTTCATCAGTATGCTGGGGAAATAGCAGTACTTGGTAGAAAGTCCATCTGTTAATAAATTGGGATGGAGATTAAATTAACAGACACTTAGCATGGTTGAAACACTGAACTTGCTTTTGCATTAATCTGAAGAAAAATAATAGACAAAGTGGATGGAAAAAAACAGTAAATGCAAAAGGGAATAACCTACTTAAGAAAAAAAAAAAAAAAGAAGAAATGGAATGAGATATAGGAAATCTGGACACATACGGGTCACCTGAATGACACACATCCTTAGGTGTTAAAGATACTGTTTCCTGCATAATTTTCTGCCACTTACAACTATTTGAAAACTGTGGGCAACTGTGGAAGTGCTGAAAGATGGAAGGGAAGGAAAGGAAATATCACACTGCTTTCCTAAAACAGAAAGCAGACCAATTCTAGCAACAGCTGCGCTGGGTCTGTGGGTCCCAGCTCTCCCCAAAGGGCAGAGCCCATAGGGGCACCCCTTCCCTCCTTTACCCTCTGTCCCCCTCAGCTTAAGGAAGCACCTCAGCCTCTCAAGCCCAAGTTTACCTTCAGTGATACGTAAGCTTAGATGTAAGTGCTTAATTGGATCTGTGCCCCTGAGAAGAAAATAATTTCTTAATATTTCAGCTCAGACTCTTGGCAATGGAAAAGGAAAATGCAGATACACAGGAGATGCTGGAGAAAGAGTTGAATAGGATATAAATACTATTTTGCTTGATATTAAACATCCGGGATTAGCACAGCAAAATGCAGATGATCTGAAAACTCATAGAGTGAAAATCTATTGGTGCGCCGCACCACAGTTTCAAGAGTAAAGCCAAAAATCTGTGGCAGTATAAAAAAATACAAAAATAAAAATAACCCTATTCCTCAGGCAGGATGCCATTGATTTTGTCTTTTGTATGCTGAATAAACTGGGGAGATACAAAAGAAATCATGAGATTCATTTGCTATTTTTAATATACAGCAATGAATTCTAGTCCTTAAAGTGGCCCAGCGGGTATAGATGTGGATGCGGAATAAAGAGATGCATGGAAATTCAAAATGATGAACAGCTCAACAAAAACTTGCAATCTACTGGCATTATGAAGAATATCAGGATATTATTAATTGTGGTAATTTTTTCCTGTTTCAAGAGAGAGCTCTTCTCTGTTGGGAATGTAAGTATACTCACTGTAGCTTTATTAAAGGGTTTCATAAACTAAGTTTCATTAAAGGGAAGATCTGCAGCATTTCATCATGCCTCTAATGTCTCATTTGGACAGATCAGCTCCTTGATCTAAGCTTCTGATACTTGTGTAGCCCTGATTCAGAGAAGCATTTATATTCAGAAACAGCCCTTAGTATCAAGCATAGACACAAGCGACTTTCTAAATAGGAAAGGCCTCAAAGACATATTTAAATTCTTACTTGGTTCAGGGGTTGCTTGCAGCCTTTTATGATGCTGTGAAACAGAAACAACTGTGATGATTACCGAGGTGTGAGCTGTGAACTGCAGCAGTTTCAGCTGGAGATGCCCTCCTCTCTGAGCTTCTGACTGCCCTTGCATAGCCTGATCCCAAAGTAACTGGGAGCCTGCTTTTACTAGGTTTATTTCTTTTTATTCGTTGAGGACCTAGCAGTGCATAAAAAAAAAAAATAGTCATACAAACTTTTTAGTTCAGCTGTTGAGTAGAAAGTAGTATCTGCAGGTCTGTCCTGTGAGAAATTATGTCTTGTGGGAATAACAGTTTCATGGAAGGAGGCTTTCATTCAGTAGTGCTCTACTCCCATGGAGTAACTCAGCTGACATCTGCAGAGCAAGATTTCTCTGCCTGGAAATCCAAACTTCCCTTTCTTGAAACTGATAGCAAAACCCATTGAGAATACTTGTCCAGGATGCATGCAAAGGGACTTACACTGGGTGAGTGAGATCAGGTACTTCTGCTTATTATGATGATCCTTGAAAGAGGATTTCTCCTGGGATCTGCTAATCTGCTTCTGATCTTCTTTTTTGTAACTATTTTGTCCTTTATTTTTTGTCCATCAGGTTATAAAGTGGTTTGTGGGTTTTGTTGGGGGTTTTTTATGGTTGTGTTTTGCATTTCACAGAAGCTTGGTATGAGGGAAGGTTTAAAAATACTCACTTTAAAATTAATTCCAAATTAAATCCATCCACAGCAATTTGAGTGGTAGGAAATAAGTACATAGTGTTACAAGAGGAATGTGTTCTCATTAGCCAATTAGGTGGGAAAGCATTTCACACAGTCAGATTGGTTTGCAAATCTGCTCCCCATCTCAGCCTCTGCCACTGCTTTTCTGTGAGATCTTGGACAAGCTGCTTTGCTTCTCAGTGCTGTTTTTAAACTCGTGGTGTGCTTTGCCTATCTTAGCTATTTAGGTTGTAACCTTTGAGGGCCAGAAATTTTCAAGGTTTTTTACCTTAGGGGTGTTACACAGGTATCTACCCTCCCATTTCATTCAGAAGGGCTAAGAGGAACCCAAACACAGACTGTATTTAAAATTGCCTCTCTCAGGCTTCCTTACACTGCTGACAATCAACTTTTAGGACAAGTTTTGGTCCAAAGAAAGCCAGTCAATACTTCTGCTTACCTAGCGTGGGACAAATGAAACATTTGGCACCAAGAATCTACTAATCTACATCAGCTGTCCCATTTTTCACAGTTTTACTTCTGCATGTGATGGTCCTTTCTTATAGAATCACAGTGGTGGTAAAACAGAAGCTCAACCTACCCTTGAGTCTCCTGATCTGTTGGACCACAGGTAAGACTTATGAGGACGGATGATCGTGCAGTTAAAGCCCATCTGTGGTGTGGCTTACTGGTCCTAAATTAACGCTCACCATCCCTGGGTGGCTTGTGGCACTTGCACCACACGTTAGCTCAAGCAAGCAGTGATGGACATGGAGCTCTCTCCTCCAGAGCACAGGATCCGTCCCTGACCAGCTGGTAGGCACGGAAGTTTGCAGCTTCCTAATTTCCATTGGAAAGCGGCCTCTGCTCTCCTGGGTGAGCACCGTGGGTCAGGAGGAGGCAGGCAGGGCATGGCGGGGCCCCTCAGGCTGGCATCTGCCAGGGAGCACCCCACGGTGGGGAGGTCTGACTGGCTTTAGGACACGGGGCAGGACAGGGACACCCATGTGCAGGGTACAGGGCCACCCTGCTGCTGAAGCCCCACAGGGGAGGGGTGCAGGGCCCCAGCATGCAGGGAAGGGGGAGCACTTCTGCTTCTGCCTCTCCTTTCTCCCCGTTTTTCCCTTCTGTTGCCATCTCTTTCTCCTCAAAGTGTTTCTCCCTCAGCCCCCACAGCATCCCAGGAAACCTCACCCACTCTACCTATTTTTGCCCACTGGCATGTGGGCAGGTATACCTGCCCTGTGCGCCTTAGCTCAGTGCTGCATCATGGAGCAAGCACTTTTGTTCAGAGCTCTTTTTAAAGCTATTAGAATTTAAAAAAAATGAAAAGAAACACGCACCCTGAAGCCTGAATAGCAGCATTTCTATCATCTGTTGTCATGACACACAGCTGACGTGGGAACATGGCAGTAAGGCTGACTGCTAGATGGGTTTAATTTTGGTGCAGAAATTTGCTAGAAGCAGCGTTCAAAAATATCTCTGGGTGGGATGAAAACAGGTGGGTGCTGGTTATGTGTATGAAGCGGGAGGAAATAGTTGTCAGTCTTACCTAAGCATTACTCCACATCCATCAGCCCTTTGGTACCCTCACTACTCGATGGGGGAAATAAATGATACCGCCTCTCTCTGCTCCTCTTTCCTGTTACTTCTGAAGAAGGTGCTGGTGGGCCACAGAGTGCAGGGAGACCGAGCATGGGGTGACTGAATAGAACCATGGTTGTCTTTGTCAAAACGCATCCTGCCCACGCAGTCTTGGTAAAGATGTCCATACAGGAAGGCAATCTCACTATCATTCAATGGAGCCAGGGGATGGTGAGATCCACCCAGGAGAGACTTCTGGGCCAGTAGCGTCTGAAATGGCAACTGACGTTGGAGACAGGTGGTGAGTAGCTTATGGTCTGTAGGGACTCCTAGACTGAACATAATTTCTGTGGTTGTCCATGTAGGTGAGCAAGTGGACTCAGTAGCCCAGGTGGTCTGTTCAGCCGTGTGTTCCTATGCCCCATACACACCTTTGTTTCAAAAATGTCTTGTTTTACCCTCTCCCTAGGTAAATCAGACCTAGTCTGGTTTTTAGACATTCCTGAGCAGTCACAGCTTCTGCTGGCTCTGAAAGAGTGTAGGTGTTCAGAAATATTATCTAAAAATCACTCTGCTAACCCATTTGAAGCTCATTTTCTTCTGCTGCAACTACCCTCTATTAGTACGTTTCTCATCTCTGTTAGTCATCTTGACTAATGACTTTACTCATCTATACTAGTTTACTCACCCATTTCAATACTTTCCTACATCACAGGAACATTTTGTGACTTAATTAAGTAATCAATTAGAAGCTCAGAGGTCTTTGAATGAAAAGTGTTATGCTTTATAAGAGCAAAATACTATGATTAGATGACTGAAAACCATAATTCAGTGTAGGGACTTTCTTTCTCCTCCACATTTGGTGTTTGGACATCCATGGTAACAATGGTGGCAAAAGTGGAACTGAAGACTCCAACCAGCAGCACTGAGAGATTTGAAAGAGGACATCCACACTGCTGCAAGCTGGTTGTGTGGACTGAGACAGAGGCAGAGAAGGAAGAGGAAGAGCTTACTTGGAGAGGAGGTGTGCTGGAACAGAAGGATATGCAAGTCTGTGTGAGCAGAGTAATTCAGAGCTCCTCTTGCAGTGTAGAGCTTGTACCTAACGTAGTCATAAAGCCAAGGGAACTATAGCATTTCATTTTGTCCCATTTTCATTGTGTTTCAACTCAGTCTGAAAATCTGGCTTTTCCCATACCACTGCTGCTGTTTTCCTGAAGTGTGATATGTTTTTTTTTTAAATTCCCACTTTAGGGGTCCCAAATGAGAACCTTGGTGAGTGGAAAATTTGATAGCAATGTATCCTTTGCATCCTTAATTTGCTTTTTGGTTTTGGTCCCCTCTCTTTGTACTCTTCTGGTTCTCCTGCTGCTTTCTGTTTCCAGCCCCTACTCTGAATGTCCCATAATGTGCTTAATAAAAATTGAATAGTTTCCACTTAGAATTCTAAAAATGGTTTGCCATTTCCAGAAAGTGACAGCACCAATGTTATTGTCAGTCTCTTATGCAAATTGCCACCCTGTTGCTACTTACCAAAGTATCTCGTATTTATCTGAAATCAGGCTCCACACTCTTCCATACAGGTGCCCTGGGACTCCTGACCTTCCCACTGGAGGTGCCCAAACCATTGGCGTTCACCTTGCTGCTGGTCAGAGTAGATATTAATCATATAAGAGCTATGAGCTGTTGTTGGCCAGAGTAGATTTTAATCATCTAAGAGCTATGAGCTGTTGTTGCCCACTGAGGAACTGTTCTTATCAAACTCCTCCTGCTCCAGAGTACATCCATCTGGTTCAGCCCGTCAGAAGATGGCATGCTATGCCATTCTCCTGGCAAAAATGTTCAGTGCCAACCTTGAAAGCAAGTCTGTGTTTGGTGGGTGACATTAGGTCTACAGGGTGAAACATGGACTGGTTACATGGCATGCTACCGTCCCTTTTGCACATGAAAAGAAAAAACAGAACCAGGATAGTTTGTCTGAATTCTCTTCACAGTTCTTTTTTTCTTTTCTTTCTTTCCCATCTAAATTCTAGAGGGCTGGGAAAAAAAATCAATTCTGAGTTTGTCATTGGGGAAATAAAACCATCTGGGAAAAATATAAGCTCTGGCTGTAGGGGCAATCTAGCTTCCCATGCTAAACAAAGGCATTGATTTTCCCTTCCTCCTAGTTACTGCACTTCACATAATTTTTTCAAGCCACCTTGAAAAGGGAGCCTGGAACAGCATGCTTCCTATATAAACAACTCTGTCTTTAGTAGAGAGGTTTCTTTCCTTTACATGAATAGCAGCCATGCGCTTTCAGGCACAATAACCTAAACAAGAAAGGACTCAATTACATTTTTAAGAAGCATGTTTTCTTTGTAGACTCTCTGCTGCCTGCTCCAAACTGAAGACAAAATGACTGACTGTCTGAAGACAGCAGATGTCTCAGAGATGTAAATGTTCACCACCTCTGAATCAAAGCCCCAGCACAGATGAATACACTACTGTATAAAGACAATATTGACTGTCTTTGTGTTTGTTCGCTTTTTGCGTAGGGGGTTGAAAATGCTAGTAATGTTTAAACACCTCTTTAGAGTCATTACAAGATATTGTGCAAATATAGTAATTTTTCCCTGGTAAGCAAGCATGAAAGGCACATTTGCTTATCAGAATGAAACAGTTCCAGGGGAGGCCTTGATGTCTGTCAGGTGAATCATCTAATCTCCAGATTTAATGTATTGAACTGGGTAAATAAGTCACTTTTTGGAGATGTCTAAATATACATTTCCCTGAGAGCTTTTCCTGTCTCTAGGGTAAATAAATCATGCTTATATAAAGATTGTTTTTTTAAAAAAATATGATTACCTGAATAAATAATTGTGGTACACCATGTAGTGCACACACCAAACATACTTAATTCCATACGTTCTTCCCTGTAAAAATGCCTATTGCCAAGCTGCGTCAGCCATTTAGGATTTAATTTGTCATAAGATATTTCCCCCCGTTACTTAGGAGAAAAAAAAAGCAAAAATAAAACAGATACAAATTTCACAGTCAACAAAATTGCCGTACCTCTTAGGAATGTTTAAGTTCTAATATAACCTGGCAAAAATCAGGAAATTGAAATGCAAAACCAACCCTGTGTCCTTAATTCACCCCTTTCAGCTTTTTCCTATTATCATGCAGAAGAACGCAGCCATTTCTGCTGTGAATCTTTGCGACACTAAGCTTCCCTACTGCATTTTCAAGATGACTTATTCTGGCTGTCAGCTACCTCCGGAACTGTTACGGTAGGTCATCTAGTCCATCTCTGCCCAAGTGCAATTAATCCCTACTGCACATTTACAAGGGCTTATCCCATCTAATGTAAATACCCTGTGTGAGCTGGCTTTCTCTTTGTCTTCGCTTTACCACTGAAATATTTTTCAGGCTAGGAATATGTTAAAAAAAAATCAGATTTAATCAGTATCTTTCCCCTGCCGTCATTAATTGTGTACTAAAAAGGGCATCTGATATTTCCCTACAGCTCCACAATGTCCTTTGCTGTATTTTCCTTTCCTTCCCAAAAGCCAGCATCTGGAAGCATTGTCCTCTTCTGTGACTCTTTGGAGCAGGGCAAGAAGTACTGCCCAGCCTTTGGCCTCCCTTTTGGGATGGGTCCATTACTCTCAGATCCCCGTTGCAGGGCTGTTGTGCTTTGCCACCTTCTTGGGAGTACAGTGTCCTCACTTCCCAGCACCAAAAGGCTTAGTGTTAAAACTCAGCCAAGATTTATTCAGAAAGTGGCTTAAGGTCAGACACCGTCCATCTCTTCCTGCCTTTATTTGCAGCTCCTACCTTGGAGATCCTGCCTGGATTTGAAAACCCTCTTGATGACTTGAGCTGAAGAAAACACGTGCCTCGGGTACTCGTCCCATCCTATTTTCTCTGAAAACCATCCAGGCTACTTGACCTTTGTAGTCTCTCCCCAGGGCAGGGCACCTAAAAGACCCAAACTAGCTTTCTCCATGGTGCCTAGTCGGCCCCAGCAGCGTTGTTCCTGCCTGACCTGGACTCTCACATGAAATGCACAAGACATGGCTTGGCTGTGATTAATGCTGATAATGCCATCACAACTAAGTGGTGCCATGGTTTACAGGCACTGAGCAAGGCACAGATGCTCTGCAGAGATCATGCATGGCAGTCACATGTGGCCATATCAGAGCAAGCCTATGAGAAATTTCCTGCTTTGCCCATTTTGGTGTGTAACAGCTTGGCCATGCCACTTCTTTCTCAATTAAGCAAGTGATTTGCCAGCTTGCTCTCTGTGTTCTCAGTGATTTCTGTGCCCCGCCC
>JANXJC010000078.1:39653562-39670940 GCA_027564655.1 Leptodon cayanensis
CTGATTGCCAAGAAACAGATGATAGCGTATTGCTGTAAAGTCCGTTCTGCTGTTATGAAGGTGGGAATAAACTGCAATACCCACTAACAGCCTTTAACATTTCCTTCATTTTAGTTCCCTTACCTTTAACCATGATGTGAAACTGAGCCAGAAAGGAGCTGCTTATTAGCCTTGCTAAGTGTATTGTTCGTGATCATCCTGCACAGTTTTGCTGGCATCCAAAGAGCTGAACCAGGCGCAGGCTGGTTTTGGAGACTGCGGTGGAGCAGAATTAAGCTGTATTTCCTAAACATTGCCTGATTCTGAAGACAAGCATCTGGAGGTCAGATCCTCCATTGGTTTATATGTACAGGGAATTTTGCTTGGATGCCGTGATTTCATTGATAGTACAAAAACTTAAATGCTAAGCACAAGCATTTATATTGTTATTAATAGTATCATGAAGAAAGGAAAGTAAAAGAACTAAATTACCTGTCCTTACTTAGATCACAGAGCATGTTTTTTCTGTTTATCATCTTACATCTTTTAAAGCTGAACAGACAAGAGTAATTCATAAGCATTTTCTTCATTATTTACCCTTTGTAAAGAACAGTAGCGTCCCATTCTGCAGGTGAGTAAACCAAAGACCGTGACTGTGCCTATTTGTCCAGTGTTCAGGTAACTGAAGCAGGGGCCAGGCTGCCTTCTCTGATACAGGGCTGGAGTAGAACAAAATTAATTTCAGTGAGCCAGTGCCAGAGAGCACCACAGGAGGGAATATCACCGTTTTCAACCACTTTTGGTTGCACCTGCATTGTGATCTGTGTAGGGACAGGACCTGCAGGAAAGTTAATCAAATTCACCTTTAAATATATTGGTTAAATTGCATTACCTCACTGTGGTAACATTTTTATTTTGATTTAAAATAGTCCTTAATTCTGTTTCTTTTAATTCACTTTGGAATGTAGTGTGGTTTACCTGATCTAATTTAAATTCACACCTTGAATTAGATCAGCTTACCTTTCCTCAGCATCCCCACGCAAGCAGGACCTGATTTTGTTTTCTAAGTCTTGAAGCCATATTCTACCTTCTCTTCTCAGTGCCACTGGGAGATTTCTTATATCTGCACTTCACAGATTGCTACGTGCCCTGCCATCACCCAGTTAATTTAACCAGCTGTTAAAAGGTCTGTGATATTAGCAGCTTTTGTCTATGCAGTTACTGAAAAAGCTGGTGCTTAAAAAGAAGGTGAAAAAACAGGCTGATATACTAACTCACAGAGTAAAAATGATGAAGTAATGGAGTAATTATAGCTTGAAAAGTCAAAAAAACCCAAGGCGACCACCTGTGCGACCCATGGGAGTTTCATTAAGGCGAGGGACTGAAGAGCTGATGTGAATATGGGCTTTTAAAAACCGTTTTCTCTGCATGGGGGATGTGGAGGAGCTGGGTTTGCACTTGGTGGCAGTGCTCTCCCGTGCTGCCGGCAGCCCTGGCTGCTGCTGCTGCCTGCAGAAGACATGGAGGGGGAGCGATGGCTCTGCACAACCGGGGCTCATAAGCTGCTTAATGTTGTTTTCTTAAATAATTTGAAATACTGTTCCTCTGCTCTGATAGAGCTCTGCTGTTGTAGAGCTTCAATTGCTGTCTAAAGGACTCCCTAAAAGGAAAGAGAGGAAAGGAGGTGGTAGAAATGAGTTTGAGATGAGAAAATGTTTGTAGTTCAGGACAGGGGGAGCCTCTGTTACTCAGAGTCCCTTGAGAGTATGGACAGATGGTGGGAGGGAAATGGATGGGATGTCTTAGGGCCATACTTGATATTTAATTTCTGCCTGGCACCGCACAGCCCCTCATGGACTGGTCCTACTTCTCCCTTTCCAACCTTCTTCCTTTCCTTCCTCCCTCCCTCCCTTCTGCCCTTCTGCCATTGCTTCCTGCCCTTTCTCCTTCCCTCTTTCCTTCCCTCCCAAGCTGGCTGTGCTCCTGTAAGGCAAATGCCGTGCCTTCCCCAGCCTCAGCTGTGACATGTCTGAAAGCAAGGAAGCACACCAGCCTCCAGCAAACACGCATTGCCAAGGCATTTATTGACTGTCCATCAGCTCTCCAAGAGGACAGGACAACTGGTGTTGGAGGTCAGGTTCATTGCAAGGTTAGCTCTCAATGACAGCACAAGAAGCCACAGGCTGCTCTCAAACGAAGCTCTGGTCCCTATGGGACTCACCAAAATTACAAGGACTGAGTGCACTAGATCCAAGGCAAGACATCCATAGCATTATAGCTGTGGAGAGAGAAAGGGGAAATAAAATGTCCTTCAAATGCCTTGTTCCTTGTGTAATGGGACTCTTGCATTTAGACAGTGTCCGCACTGACTCTGCTGGTGATAGATGACAGTCCTCTTGCAGCTCTTTAGGATGAACTTACCTATGGCCTTGCAGCATGTGGTAACATAGACCTGCTGATCCCTCTGATGTATTGTTACCTGGAGAAGAGTAGAGTGAATGTGGTGTGGTCAAGTCTCACAATCTTATCATGAATTTCATAGCATTAGATGCTTTTCTCAAAACTTCAGTCTGCATTCATATGCAGAGAAGCTCATGTCTGCTTCTTTTAAAGGGAATGTGTGACTTTCTTGGTGGTGTGGAACAGCTTGAAAATGTGAAAAACAGAGGCTTTGATGGCAGAAGACAAATTCCCACCATTTGTCCCAGAAAATGCAAGGCACTTTAGTCTCATGATTTTTGCAGGCCTCACATGGCCAGTGGTCAAGATTAGTGGAGTTGTCTCTGCTGCAGCCTCATAGACCCATTTTTAGCATAACAAAATAAAATGTGCGAGGCTGTGCAGCTGGTCCCTCAAGGTATGTTGTTTGGTAATGCTCCATGGTGGAAAGAAATATGTAATTGGAGGATAATAATGTGGGTGAAAAAAAAAAAACAAACCAAAACAAAAAACAAGTCAAACCTGACCATGTGTAAGTACAGGATGGAAATATGGCGTCTTGTAAAAATTAGAGTAGAGAGAATCTGGAGGCTTCCTTGTAAAAGCCGCAGGAGAGGGAAATCAAACAGCTTTTTAAATGCAGTTTGACTTGTTCCTGAGAAGAAGGTGAGATTCACAAGACCAGACTCAGTGACATAGGATAGCTCTTTTTCTACTTATACTTGGAGGTTGATTATGCACCATGCGAGTTCATAATCCATTCTAGATGCAGAGGTTAAATATTTGGTGCTCAAATGGGCCCAAAGAACAGAAATAATTTTCCTTCCCATGACACACAGTGAAAGGTGAGGTTAATGTGGTTTGTATGGCTGACTGGGACTGGTCATTCAGCAGCAGACATTTATCTATCAGCAGAGATGAACCTCACTGCTTTTACAGTTCAGTGGACCTCCTGATCAGCCCAACCTCAGCAGTGAACAAAGGCTGTGAAATAACTTGTATCCTCTATTAGAGACAAACAAGTAAGAACAACACACTTAAGGAAGCAATATAAATAATGAATGAGTAGAGAAATATGGTCCTTTCTGACAGAAATGATGCTGGTTTTAATTTGTATTTATGGCACCTAAAGTAATGGGCACATGAAATATGCATGGAGAGAGAGAACCAGGAGAAAAATCCCTGCAGAACCCAACCACAATCCCCTGGACCCCAACCAAAACTTGCAATGGGAAAAGTGTAACCAGGAAAAAGAAAGCTCCTGTAGGAAGAGAAAATAATAAACACTGGAAAAATAGAGTGCATACCTTTCTCTAATGCCAGCTACACTACTAGAAAATCAAAACACTATTTAGGAAATGAGCTCAAAGTGTAAGATTGCCTAGTGAGACGATCTTTAGCATTTGGCATTAACAGGGACAAATCTTCATGGAGGAGAAGATAGTGTTTCAGTGCTGCTTATGTGTAGAAAGTTTTTCTTTAAAATACCTCAATCCTTCTTTCAGGACTCATTGAAGATGTCTTTCTTCTAAATTTAAAGGTAGTATGCCATGAATCAAATTAAAGTAAGGATGTAGCCTATCATCTTGAATCTTCCCCTAGAAATCTAGGTTAAGTTTAGTTAAGTTTTCTCCTGAAGAATATTTTAGAAATTTGTAAAGTAAGAACTAAAGTGATTTTAGCTTTCATAGCTGAAATAAGCTTCTTCTAGGACTTTTAAAAATCTACAGAGGTGCTAATGTGTCTGAATATGATGAGTAGGGCTATAAAATTGTACATTTTTTGATTGAGCTACTGAAAAATAATGTCCCAAACCTGCAGTCAATCAGACTGATTACAGGATTTTTTTTCTTGGAACAATAGTGCAAACATTTTTGATTGAGCTTGACCATAAAATCTGATTGACCCAAAGTAGCACATTGCATTTTCATGCCAGGAAACAACAAACTAGCTTTTTCAGCAGGGGTTGAAATGGAATGGGGTACAGGTGTTATATACTTGAATTTAAAATGTAGATTTTTATAAATGTTTTTTTCCACAAAGATGAAATTGTACCATATATTTCATAACAGGACTTCTACATATCAAGGCTCCTGTACTTTCTCTTCAACAACTGCCCAAAGCCATGTGGCTAGAACACCCCAGTATCTGTGTGACCTAGGTTTTAAAACCACATCTCCAATGACGGTGTCTTATCTATCACCATGATATAGTTATGAATCATGGAAAGAGTGTACTGAAAATTGTTAGTCCAAAAAAAGTGAAAGATAATAGTCTTCAGATAGGTAAAAGGTTATAATAAAGAGAGAAAACCCCCTCCATAACAAGAAGAAATTCAGAGAAAAAAACTTTCTAAAGGTAAGGATAGCAACAGAGTAGATGCCCTGGTTATGGAGTATCCATCATTGAGATGTTAGAATAATGTCAGAGTGCAATTTCTGTCCAACATGGCTTTGGCACAGGCAATTCTGCAAGATCATGACATTAACGGGTGTGTGGGCAGAAGGTGAAGGAGGAGGCTGCTTGAGGTCTCTTTCAGTCCACTGGTTCAGTGAGCTAGTGAAATGATCCCATTGCTTGAGGGTTCATGGAAGTGCTCAAGTTGTGGGATTGCCCTAGCAGTACTTACCTGAATTAATGCTACATCTAAGTCAGAAGGGGGCTGTGTAGTGCAGTGTCCAGGCTGCAGGGTGTACAGTGGTACTTGTATAAATCCTCCGTATGTTTGCTTCCTCCCTGACTGAAAGACTATGTCCATGCAAAATGGAAAAGCATCAGTGATCAAGAGTAAGCAGACCCATGCTGGAAGCAAGAGCTGTAGGAGAGCACAGGTGGGTGAGGGGTGGAGGCCTGGGCTCCTCTGGGAATTTCGCCTGCTTCAGGGCTCTGATGACTGTCCTGGCAGGTGAAGGTGGAAGAGCTCCTTCGTGTTTTGTTACATGGGCCTGAAACCACATTTGAGAAAGCATCTTTCCAGTGTTTTGTCAAAGAGGTACCTTAAGCACATGTGAATTATTGTGTCATTTTTATTTCAGCTGAAAGTCCTCTGCAAATCCCATCTGAATCTGCAGAGAAGTCTGGCCACCCAAAACCTGCATTTTCCAGAGAATTTGCTGAAAGGGGGAAAGAAAAGGGAAAAAGGTCCACATCTAATGACAAAACCATTTGTTTGCAAGAACTTCTCACAGATGACACAAGAATTTCCTGTTAATGTCTTTGGGGCAGATTCTTGCGTGATACAAATTGGAGTGTGTGTCTATGTAACCCAGTCTTTCTCTTTTATTGATTCTTCGGAGATTCTCTTTCAAGTGCCTCCATTTGCACAAAAAAATGGACTGAGGCTACGGCCATGCCAAAATGTATCAAAGGGATGCAGGGCTGGATCTTCAGCTGATGGAAAACAGTATATCTCCATGATTTTGGATGGTTTATATAAGCATTAGTTGGGCTATGCAGTTCAGCAGGGACATGGGAAGAGCTCAACATTCCTGTGTGAGGACTCCCTGACAGAGATTTCTCATTCTCACATGCTTCTTTCCCCAAAAGACCCCATGAAAGCCATTCTGTGACATTCAGCAATCACTGGATGGCAAGCACTGTAGCAGAAAAGCCTCAGTGAGCCTGAGATGCACTGGGAAGTAGGGAGGGCTGTGCAGAAGACCTCCCTTTCCAGGGCTCTGATGGGAAGTATAAACAGGCAAAACTGTTCTTTGCTCACAAGCTAATTTTTGCCTATGGATTTCCTGTTCAAAGTCCTTTGAGCAGAAGGCAGCATGAATGAAAAAATGCCAAACTACTGGTAGAAATTTACAAACCCTTTAGTTGTTCTTCAGAAGGGTCTCTGTGCAATGAACATGGATCAGACCTTACATGAGATACATGTATCATGTGCAAGTATACCTGTTAATATCTCTTGGTCTGCAAAGATACGACAACTAGGTTGTATCTGAATGTCTGGAAAACCAAACACTCCCCTGCAGCACGTAGGACTGGACTTTTTGTTGCATTGTGCGCTGCAGGAATCCTGAGCTCAAAAACAAGAGAATTGTTGCTCAGCAAATCCCAGGTGGACAGTAAAAGTGACAAAGCTAAGTAACAGAAAGAAAGAGCACGACTATCACTGCAAAATGAGTGTTGTTTTCAAAACAAAGTAGTTTGGTCTGTTCCAGGGCTTTTGCTTTCTTCTCAGTTGTGTAGTAGTGCATAGTGATAGTCTCAAGATAAGCAGCAGCATTTCAGTGTAACAAGAACTTCTTAAAACTTGTTAACAGCAAAGCCAGTGATAAGCTTACAGAAGCCTTTCCAAACCTAATGGGACTAGGTCTGGGCTAGACCTACTTTGAAAATTGTTACAGTGCTGCCATGGCTCCTTTCATGTGCATTTTAAAAAAGGTATGCTGGGACTTATAAAGCCAAGACATCTCTGCTGGTCGGATAAGTGAGATGTCCTCAAGGAGCCCTCCTATCTGACATCTAGCTTTTCAAACTGAATGACATCCTCAATAGCGATAAATTCCCATTGTCCCACCCAAATCTGTGATGGGTGATGCCCGCTGAAGGTCTAGTCCATTTTGTGGTGCTGGAGTAATCCTGACAAGGAAGAGTATGATTCTGGAGGGCAAGGACTTGTGAGCTACCCAAAGTTTGTTAGGAATACCCGGAGTGATTCCTTTTTCTTGCACAAGAGGAAAAGGCAGCATGGAAGATTTTGTACTATGGATAAAAGTCAGCTCTGCTAGGAGGATCTAATGCCAGCAAATTCTTAAACAAGTATTAACAGGTCCACCATCTTTGCATTGTTAACAACAAGAGCACACACAATTTGCAAATATACTTACTTGGAAGAGCTGCTTAACTAATTTTACTCTGCTTAAGCTGAATATTTTTCAGATAAGGCAAAGAAGTAAAGCACAAAGCAGACTTGTAAAGAGACACTACAACCCCAGTTGTATCATGCACAGCTCTAAAATAAGCAGATCTTTCTTTGATAAGTGACTTTGATTATTTGAATGTTGATCAGGAAAGCGAGTCTTCATGGAAGAAATGACTTTTTCTTTGCAGTGGGAAGACAGAATTTCCTGGAACATATGCAAGGCAATAGCTAAAATCCCTGATGAGTGTTATTAAGGACATTGTTATGCAAATGTAATACATTGTAGTTCTTTGGAGGGGGGGGTTTCCTGCCATAAGAGACTGTACTATTTTAACAATTATTTTAATAAAAACAGCCCAAATGCATTTGTTTAGACAGTTTTCTTTCCTCTTTTATGGAGCAGGAAGTTTCAGAATATATGAGTTTTGGAAAAGCCGATATGGAAATTGCATTGAAACGACTTGCTTTGAAGTAACAGCATTTTCATATCTTATCATACTGAAATGCTGAAAAACCAATTTGAAACACAAGGTTTCACTTCCATATGTTAGTTCAACCCAAATTTTTTCTTAAACATTTCTTCTAACATCAGAAAATCAGAACATCAGTAATATCAGAAAATATCAGCAGTGTCCCCCAAAATACAAAATGTCTGTGTAACCCCATTCTCACTGGGAAAATGTTTCAGTGGAAAGTATTGGCCATTGTCAGAGTTCATGAAAAAATTCTTCCCACTGACTTTAACTCTTTATTACTTGTCAGGACAGGACATTTTTCTACATTACATATTTTTTGCATCACATAGTAAAGACATGACAGTTCCTGCTCCAGTTGTGTGCAGATAAAATTGAAAAGCATCCAAAGGCTGCTGAAGTTCTGGAAATCAATGGCAAAGGCTGACCTTTTGCATGGGGGATGAACGTATCACACAGAAATTTCAGATCAGTGCCAACTACAGCACTGATTTTTTTTTCTAGTGTAAAGGCTGATTGGCCATGAGCTGGACCAAAGCTGCCAAATTTATTTCCCAAACAGGCCCGAGTGACACAGGCAGGGACTGGCCCTGCCTCCACGCAACTGCAAGGACGTGAGGCGTGCATGCTGCCAATTCGACCAGGCCTTCTCCCTGGAAACTTGCCTGGCATTAGGCAGCTTATGACTATCAAATATTTATCGTATTGTCAGAGGATAAAGCAAAGGCTAATTGATGTCTTGTATAGCAGAGCCCAACACTGTAGGCTGTTTGGTAACGAGTGAGGGAGTTTCCTCGGCACTTCAAGGAACGGAGCTTCTCAGTCCAGTGTCTTCTTATTTATCAAAAGCCCCATTCATCTACACAAGGCTGCCAAGCCATGAGAAGGTATTTGCCATGCATCCTGCAGATTGGAGAGAGAGGCACACCATGCAGGCAAGCCGCCCTCACTGGCCAGGTAGTGCAGGCACAGCCAGGTCTGGAAACAAGCACTAGAAACGCTTCAGGTGGCCTCTGTCACTGCAGGTACAACAGGAGGGGAAGGGACAGTGTTAGGACCCAAAACGTTTTGTATTGAGCTGAGGTAGAAAGCCACAACAACCGTTGAGGAAAGGATGCTGCCAGCAGCTCTGGCTCCTGGCTGGGAAAGAAAAGAGTGTATTCTGTGATCATCATGATGTGATGGTACTTTTGATCCTGGACAAGTCAGAGTTCACACAGAAAGCAGAAAAAAATCCAGTGAAAACATTAAGTTAAGGTTCAGATTTTTCATATTTTAACTCAGTTGATTCATTCTGACTTTTTATTCATACAGCTAGGTCCTTCCAACAAGATTTTCACTGCACAAAGAGCATGAGGCGTCTAAAGAAATAAGGGTGTGGTGTCTGGAAATGCTTGGTTAAAACTTTGGCTCTTTCACTACCTTGTGCAGTTTCCAGCTGTCTAATTCATGTTTCAGTGCCTCAGATGGTTCATCGAGGCACAGTGACAGCAGTGTCCACACAGAAGTAGCAATAAGGGGAGTAAAAAGATGTTCCTAAGTATGTAAAACATTAACAACTAAAAAGAGTAAATACAAAGGAGAAAAACATGCTTATTTTTATGATGTAGTGGCTATGTAAAGTGCTGAGGTCTCTGCTAGCTAAGGAATACAGCTCCTAGTGACTTTGTGAGGTCAGGTTTTAGGTTAATCGCAAGTTGGCAGCTGTCAGGCATAGCCATCTGGGTACGTATTTGTGTATCTTCAGATTATGGTAGATTACTTGTTTTTGATGCCTGTGTTTGAAGGGTGTTTAAGGGGTGAGTTGACTGTAATGTAGAACACAAAGGGATGGAGTTTGTTCTGTCTATGGGAGTATAACTCCAAATCTATGGCCAACTCTTCTGAGTGGCTTTACAAAGCCAAAAAGAAATTAAAAACTCTGTTGAAGAGATGTCGTTCTTGGTCAGTGTTATGTGAAGTTCGGTAACGGTTTGTGAGCACTCTCCCTCACCCCTGAAGAAAGGCCCCTGCTGTCCTTCTAGACATGAATCTTCTTTAACGTCAACTACACTTTGGGAGGGCTTGTGCCGCTGGGCCAGAGTTTTGCCTGGGTGTGGCCTGGTTTTGTTTTCACATTGACCTCCAATGCTGTTGCATATGGCTTTGTTTCCTTGCATAACATTTCCCACAATGTTAGAACTTTAAAAAAAAAGAGTGAGGTTTTTTTTGCCATAGAGATAGATATAAACATTAAAAGCAGGCACAGATAAAATAATAAACATTCAAACTGTGAACTCTGAATTATGCTTTGTTTTGGAATAGATTCCTCCACCATGTGCAGATTCAGAGATATATGATTTTCCCTTGGTACTGAAAACCAGGAGGGCTTCCGCAAAACATCTGACCACACGGCATGGTGTATGTTATTCAAACTCTTGCCCATACTACGCTGTCAGAAAAGGTCTCCCCCTCTCTCTGACACAGACTGCAGTTGTTTTAGAAAAACAAAGTCCTGTAATTCCTGGGATGCTTTCTGCTGCAGAGAAGTGACGAGCTGACTGACAGCTGAGTGCATGGTCATCGTCTTGAGCTAGCAGGTGTGTCCCACTTTGAGGAAGGGGGGGGAAAGCGCATGGGGTTTGTGTGTGAGTGCATTTGTTTATCCTGAATTTCTGTTGTAGTGAGCCTGGCTCTCTGTTAAGCAAATCTTCTCAGCCTGGCACTGAGCTGCTGTTTCAAAGCCTTTTCACAGTGTGCACAGAGTAAGTCCTGACAAGTAAAACATGTTGGTACTCACCTGAGCCCCTTCAGGGGGACCTTGTATGGGGAACCCTTTTTCTGTGTGGGTTGACCCAGCAATAGGGCCCTTGGTGTTCAAGCATGGCTTAAGGCCCAGGCATTCTGGGGGAAAGCACTTGGTTGTAAGACAAGGTCACTGAAGCACAAGGGTAAAATGCTGGCTTGATAGCTTTCCTGAACAGGCATGGTTTCCTGAACTGGACTCAGAAGAACTGCCTAGATTTCTTGGTGCTTTCCAGAAATAGGAGGTATGGCAGTGTATACCAATATGTAGATGCTACATATTACAATAGATGGTATATGTTGGTACAAGCCCTGTACAAACAGCTGTATTGTTCTTTCTCCAGACAGGGGTAAAGACATAAGGAATTAACAAAATGTTCTTTTGTCACCACATAGATTATTCTACCCCTCTTACTTTTAGGAAGAGGTGATTCCAGAGAAAAAAACCTGTGTTCTTATGATATGTCCAATAGGACCGATTTTGAGATTATGAGAGGTGCTATTTAAAAATATACTTTCCGCTCACTTCTGTATACATCTATTTCTTTACTGTAATTCCCTACACACAGCAGAACCAAGTCAGTTCCAGCTGCCACTCTGCAGTCTGTGTCCAAGCTAAGCCAGTCTCTGCTTTCATTTTACACAGGAGTTGGCAAGGGAGAAAAAGACCGGAATGCTGCTCACGAGCTTTGCTGGCCAAAAGCACACTCCCAGAATTCCCAGAATTAGTCCCCAAACCTTGTTTCCCTAAGAAACTTGCTTCTATTTCCAAAATGTGTGAAACAGCAGCATTAAGACAACAAGATTTGTGACATAGCCTTTGCGAGAAACCGCTGCACTGGTACATGTGAGGATTCACTGGGTGATAAACAATTCTTATTATATGTCATCTTAGCTTTAAGAAGGAAATGTGTTTTCATGTTAAACCAGTAGGCATGAATGCAAGATTATCCATTGCTGTTTACGGTCTCTGCTATAAGCTTCCACTGTAAGTTTTGGGAAGTTAGCCCTATTCTTCACCTGTAAAATATGGGAAATTAACAGTAAAATACCTGGTCCCCAGTGAATCTAGGGAAAGGTTTGCCCGTTAATTCCTTGCAGGATATAAGAGAAGACTTCCATATTTGGAGTTTCTGAGCTCCATTACAGGGGTCACCAGTTTGCCTGGAAACATTGCTGCTGTTGTAGGCAGTGTGTGCGAAAGTCTTATAGAAGAGGCTGTATAACTGCATTTTTAGCCTGCAGTATTTTAGAGCAGTCAGCTTCTTTTGGGGCTTGGCAGCATCTTTAGACTGCTGGACTCTAATAACTCATAATTGCATAAACCGTGAATTGGGCAAACATCCAGTTTTGAGGTTTTCAGACTCTGTTGATTAATTTAATAACAATTGAAAAGCTTTGCCAGACGAGTATAAAGAGATTTATGCAGTGTAGCCCTCATCTGCCCGTTCAGTATGGTTGCTCTGTGTTTAAATATCGCAACTGAATCAGCAGTTCAAAACCCTTGAACTTTGCTGTTCCACTTAAAACTTACCCCATGTTACTGCTGGCCCACAGCACCCCTCCTGGAAAGGTACATACCAGTGGAAGAGGAGAGAAAAAAGAAAAGAAAGAACAAAAGGCTTTTAACTTGCGCCATACATGATAATGATAGAGTGCCTTCAAAGAGCACTGGGGTTTTTGAAAATCACAGGAGTGCAAAGAGGTCACCCATAGATATTTGAATTATTAACACATGTTTAACCATTAAAGAAAGATGTATTGATAGACTATCAAAATGATTAATTATTTAGTTACACAAAGTACGGCACAGAAAACAAATTAAGTATACCCCACTCTTTGGGAAGGATGAACCCTGAATAAATGCATCATAAAAGGATTTGTTACCACAAGGCTTGTTAATAACAGATGATCTTAGAGTATTATGGAAGATGCATATGTGTTGGTTGTATTTATTTTAGTTACAAGATGAGCCTTCATCGGTTGATGTATAGTGAAATGGAATGGAGAAAATCACAAAGAACCAACTTCGTCTTTGACTGGAAATGTAGCAGCTGTTTAGCTTGTGGTGACCTATTAAAACAAATAGCTTTTCAAAGGAAAAGTGTACAGCTATTTGAAGAAGAAATATCCACCTAGTAAGATAACTCATAGCCTTGCTTGCATTGCTAATGCAGATTCCGTGGGAAGGAGAGAACATCGCTCTCCTAGTCTTTGTTGGCAGGAAAAAAATATTGTGCTGTTGGAACTTGTAGCTCACTTTTTTTTGACAACTGTAGCAAATAAAAGCTTGAAGCATTGCATATCCACTTTGCAATAGTCATGGCTGAAATTCCCTCAAATTTTGACTCCAGTATATGGTTATTACATAGTTTCTTCAGTCATTGGTCGATTATTCAAACAATCCAAGCAGATTTTTAATATGAAATATTAGAAATGTTAAATTAGTAAGCATAGTTTTTGGAAAGCCTCGTAAGGCCTGCCTTTATTTTATTTATAGTTTGTGGGCACATAGTAGAGTTAGGTGCCTAATACTCAGCAGTGTGTTTCATCAATAGTGCGGTGTTAGGCTAAGGTACCTCACATACGCTTCTCTACCTGCAGTGTCAGGGGACCTGCCACAGCAGGTTGGCTATGTGCTAATGTTTTCTGTGCCTAGGGGGAAGAAGGATAAAAGCTGCCAGTATATGTCTGTCTGAGGCAAAACAAAAGATTATTTCTCCATTTCCTAGCGTGTCCTCTTCCCCAGGCACAGGAGAGGCACCTCCCTCCTAGCTGTAGCCTCAAGGGGACACTCATGATGAGTGGGAAGCAAACGACTGTTCACAGCCATCTAGGGGGCAGGGGGAGGAGAGAGTCCAAAGTCCACCTGGGACAGCTGGAGTGTCTGTGGCACGAGCGGGAACCAGGAAAATTTGGGTACATCTGTGTATAACCTCAGGAGTGAGCTGCACTGCGACCCAAGTACTGAGCTACACATTACTCCAAGATGGGAAAAGCAATCTCAACAATTTGGATACCTTATTTTTATATCACTGTACTTTCCAGATGCCAGAAGATCTACTTTCCTTCTAGTGTAAAGGCATGAGAAAATATTGTACATAGCCAACTGGACAATCCATCTGGAAAGCTAGTATGCATGTAGAGGAAAGAAAAAGAGGAAAATGCAGGAATGAAAAAAATTGAAAGTCTAACGTTTGTAACCACGAATTGTACAACCAGTTCTCATTGTGGTAGAAATTAAATGGAAAACCAAACAGCAATACATCAGATGACATCTAGTCTCTTCTCTATAGTGTCTGAAGAAATGTATTTGAGGCATTTTCGTTGTTTTGTTTTGGTTTTTTTTTTTTTTGTCAGCTGGAGATTTCCAGCTTGTCAGTTGTGTGCATAGTATTCAGCTTATGTATTAGTATGAGAGCATAGCAATTATTCTGTAAGTAAGTCACACAACAGTTTATTGCTCTATTTTGGCAATTGCAGTTGTTCAGCAAATGTGGGGTAGCAAACTCTGGGCTCCCCGGGAAAATCAGGCTCCAGGCTGGCTTGGAAGAAGGTCTCCCATGTATCTCACTCAGGAGAAAAAGCTCATGAAAGGTGTTGGGATACAATTCAAGCTGTAACCATGTCACAAACTGAAAACCTGTCTTTAGCCTGGTGGAGAGCAGGCAACCCTCTGTTCAGTTCTGTTTGGTGCAGTGGGGCTCTCACAGACCTTGTCCTCCTGGCTTGTCTTGGGGTGTAGTGGCAGGGGAATAGAGGCAGTTTTTGATCTGTGGCCTTGGGGTGTGAAACAGTGGGAGGCTGTGAAAGTGGGCTTGTAGTGTTTCTGAGGGAGAGCTCTCTGTACCTTGCCCCATAATTTTAGGGAACTTGCTTAATAATTTAGTTCTAATAGACTGTAGGGACTTATCACATGGAACTCTTCTGCCAGTTAATAATACTTAGTATGTATATTGCTCTTCGCATCTGCAAAGCACTTTGCAAACATTAACTAATTAAGCCTCACAACACTCTGGGGATGTAAGTATAAGTAAGTTATTATTGTTAAGTAAGGAAGGCTCTTGGCTCTCCTCTTAATGGAAGTCTTGGGGGAGATCCTAATCCTCTACGCTGCAGCCCTTTCTGGTCTTTGGTCCCTCCTGTGAGTTACATTTACGTGAATTCAGAAACAAAGCCATGCTCCTGCTCCTTGCACTTCCACAAGGAATTTTTAAATACTTTGCAACTGCTTACTCACCTCCTGCACCTACTCCTGGTGCCAGTGCAGACAGCTTTAGGGATTGCATAAGTCTTCTGTTCCTTGTCTCCTGGGTCTCTTTCCTTCCAGAGAATCCAGCATCTTGAAGGGCTGCAGTGATCACAAGTGTAATGATGATTTTCCTGGAGGAGTCAGAAAGCTCTGGCGAAAAAAACAACCAATACTTTTAAGAACAGAATATGGGGAAAATCACGTGAATTTGCTACTTAGGAAATTAAGGCTGCTTAAAACCTGGTCTCAGCTAGTGGTAAAACTTCCATTAACATTATTCATGCAGGAACAGGCCTGTACCAAAATTATGAGGAACCCCTGTATTTTCAGCAACACACAGATTTTCAGCTTTCCAGGAGAGTCAGTGGAAACTACGAGCCCAAATCCTGCACATCCAAGAAGTTGATGGCATTTTATTGGGAAAGCAGCAATTCCCAAATGCAATGCCAGTAAAAGCAATGTGGACCGTTACTGTCTTTTCCACCTTCCAGAAGACTTTCCTGCAAACCCTGGACAGGTTTTTGACTTACACTGAGGTTTGTGGTAATGTCTCATGCAGGGATGCTGTGCAGAAAGAACTGAAAACCCCAGCTGTGGCCAGCTAAGTCTTTGGGAAGTGCATGTCAGAAGCAGGAGAACATGCCCATGTCACATCATGCATTTCTGACAGGGGAACACTCTCTGTGGCTTTCATGGCAGCTCCATTGGAAAATCACATCCCCAGAAATCAAATCTCTGCTCAGCAGAGCTCCTCGTGAGAATTTGGGGTTTAATATTTATAGTCATAATAGTGCTGTTAATATACCACATTAAACAGACAGTTTGAAGCTCTGACAGGGGGAGTAAGAGAAAGCAGAATGGCAGCTGCTCTGTCAGTCACTTTCTATTCTATGGGAACCAGCTGGTTGCTATTATCACTTATTATTTACCATTTAAGCTAGACATGTCACCAAAAAAAAAAAAAAAAAAATACAAAAATAGCCAGAAAAAAAAGGCAAAAATGGCCTTTGGGGACTTTGGAAACTTTCTGTGGTCTGATACATATTTGAGTTGATGGTTTTTCAATAAATCTCTTCACTTCCTCCTCCTGCCACCTCAGCTGCCATATTAAAGTGATCAAGTTGACCACAGAATTACTAAACGGAAATATGCAGTTCACTTAGTCTTTAAACCACATAAATACCTAAGAGGGATTTCTCCAGTTTCCAGCATTCATCTTGAAACTACTGCTTAATGTTAAATCATTAGACCTCAGGCTTTTTTTGCACAACCCATAAGCAAGCACTTAAAATCTCAGTCATCTTCCACTAGAAGGGAAATGAGGATGCCCTGTGCAGTAAAACACCAAGGGCAAGTTTCTAGTAATGCCGAAGAATCTTGAAAGGGTTAGTTATTTGGTTAAAGGTACAACATGCTTGAGGATAATCTGACCTTTTGGAGATCCTTGTGTTCTGAGAGCTGCCCGTACCTGTGACTGCTTAACTATATGTTTTCAAGGGAACAAGCCTGCATGCACTTCACTGAGGCATATCTTGGCTTCTGCACTTTAACTGTGTATGTAATGTTGTCTTCTCTGTTGTCTGGGAGGGATGCATGTGTGCACACTTGGGTGTGTGCATTTATTTACCTAGGTGTTTTCTGCAGGGGCAAAAAAGAATCAAAGAAAATCAGTCTTTGATAAAGACTTTTACCTGTAAAGTTCTCTAGTTGCTCAAAATCAATTTAAAGATACATTTGACAGCCACTCACACTAAGCAACCAGGGAGCAGAGCACTAGCATAGCCATCAGCAGGGACCATCCTGCACTTTCCTTTAGGCCTTTCATGCATGGAGCAAACTCCCTACAGAGACCACTCCACTCTATGCTGCCCTCTGGCATATCCGTCCTTATAACTACTCTCCATCATGACCCCTATAAAACACATGACAAGGGCTAAGCAAACAGCAGGTGTGGGGTAACCACTGCTTATTGTGTTTATCTGTGTTGGCTTGCCAGGGCCTTCTGCTCATTCCATCTGCTCATTACATCCATCTGCTATCTAGTGTCTTACGACTTAAATCACGCCTTGGATAGATAGAAATCACTTCTTTGTATGGTAGTACAATCTCTAAAAGGGCTGGACAGCATCCATGGACAGTACTGCAAGTTAGCTAAATGATAATAATATGGCAAAGAGATGGAGGAACAAACTAAGAAAAGAGCTGGTAGGCTTTTTTGCTTTAGCTGAGGCCCCCAAAATATTTGGAGCATGTACCTCATTGGCAGGGAGGGACAGTTAGCCACCAAGCTAAGACCCCCCCCACATTAACACAGGTAGCTCAGATGAGCACAGCTTCTGAGGCTCCTCCAAGGTACGTCAAGGCGCTCTCATTTGGATGGTTCTGGGAGCAATAGGAGAAAGCCTTTTCCCATACACGGTGAGGGATCAGATGCTCCCAGGTATTGCTGTGTGCCCCAAGGAGCTTAGAGCACCTTGAATCAACAGGGGAGGTCCCAGAGGACTGGAGGCTTGCCAATGTGACTCCCATTTACAAGAAGGGTCGGAGGGAGGATCCGGGGAATTACAGGCCTGTCAGC
>JANXJC010000078.1:39672033-39685496 GCA_027564655.1 Leptodon cayanensis
AGGAAATGGCCTCAAGTTGAGGCAAGGGAGATTTAGGTTAGATATTAGGAAAAAATTCTTTACTGAGAGGGTTGTCATACATTGGAACAGGCTGCCCAGGGAAGTAGTTGAGTCACCATCCCTGGAGGTATTAAAAAAGTGCATAGACATGGTACTTCAGGACATGGTTTAGTGGATTAGTGGGCATTGCTGATGGTTGGACTCGATGATCTTAAAGGTCTTTTCCAACCTAAACGATTTTGTGATTCTATGATTTGCCTTTGCAAGCACATGTGGCTCAGCAGGCTTTGTCAAAGATACCCACACCAGTCAATAGAATTTTGCCACCCATCTGTCTTAGTGGCATTTGGTGATTCAATACCTGCTTGCAGGTCAGTTTTGTAAAGGATGATGTCAACCTGCTCGGAAAGTGAAGTTTAAAAATACCTACAATTTTTTTTTGCCACGTCACATTAGCACTCCTTTGGATTGACCTTTTTGCTGCTTTTTTGTAAGGGTTGTCCCAAACAGCATAAGGGCAGCAGTCTGCCCTCATTCTGCTGGACTTCAGGGAGATTAAAAAAGGAGATCTACAGAATTCTTTTTGCATTAGCAAAATTTATTTTTCTCCTTCCAAAGCGTTTGTACGGGAGCCTGTTTCACTGAGGAATCTTTTATCAGCATTTCCACTTTTGTTTTCCTAGGTATAGTCAAGTTTATATCTGCTCATGGTCCTCTTGATATACACACTGCTCTTGAATACCTGATGTTTTTGTGTTGTTTGACTACCTGCAAAGTCATTGTCCTTCATTCTTTGTTCTGATAAACTAAAAGCAATTTTCTCCCTCCCGCTCCTCCAGTTCAGAAGAGCTTTAAACAATCAAAATTTCTGGCCTGTAAGTCAAATCATATTCATACATGGTTGTGTATGATTTCTGTAGGCATTGCATGTACATTTCTAAGGGTAGATTTTGGCCCAGCGGCATCCTTCGCTGTGTGCCAGCATGACAGAAAATGAATTTGTATTGTAAAAGAAATTTATCTCAATTAACACAGAGTGGGAGTACATCACGCATACACCGCTGATTTCTGTGATTCAGTGTTTTCACTGGGAGGATGGTAGTAATCTGCACAATTTATTTTTCTCTGAAAATCACTCTTCAGGCAAGATTTAAATATTTATGAGGGATATATGGGAATATTTGGTTTGCAAAGCCTTTGTTTCCCTTGGGAAATATGCTTCCACCAGGACCTGTAACTTGCAGTCAGGCACCGTGCACACAAGAAGAGAAGGTGCAGTTCAAGCATATGATTCATATTTACAGGATTCTCAAAACTGGCTGGTTTACTCACACTCAGAAGTCATCAGCTTTTAATAGCTTCCTCACAGAAAGCAGAAGTTTTATTCTTTAGGAAAAATGGGTGTGTTTCCATGATAAACCTGGTAGTGACATAGAGGAAATAGCGGGTCAAGGTGAACCCTGCCATCTAACCATAAGTGGGAGATTTGAAGGCCCCGCAAAACACCCATGTTGAAGTATGGGGCTCAGCTCCTCTTCCATGCCAAATTCACAGGGATATGAAGTTGTTAGAATCATTAACTGCAAAGCCCTGGCTGAAGTTACAGTATACGATGCTTTTGCCAGCAAGGTGTCCTTTGTTTAATTTCTGTGTTACAGAGCTGGAGGCTGTCATTTGGATGTGATGATATTGATATTGTTCCGGAGCACAGCTACTGCACTTATTCTGCAGACTTTAGTTATTCAAAGATGACTTTTCTTCAAGGAGAAGAGACAATATTTTGATATGGGAGTTTTATACCCAGCATTGAACAAGCAGAAGCCCCATGATTTGGCTGCACCAGGTGAATTCTCCTCCAAATTCTCCAGTGGCTTCTTTTGGGCTTGGTTTGGAGACTTAAGTCCTGGGAACCACGTCCTTCTCCTCGGGCTCGCAGCCCTGAGCCTAGTGTGTCAGGAATCCACAATTCCTTTTCTCCCTACAAATTTTCTGTTAAGTATCAAGACAACAGTGGAGGGAGAGCACTGTTTCAATGAACATGAATTATTGTATTCAACAGTTACAGTAAACTGTTATTTTAAATAAAGTAGCTCAAAGCATGGTGTGACAGAAAGAACAGGGAGATTTAAGTGCCCAGTAATAAAAACAGCCCTACTAATCTAATCCTGAGATGAAGCAAGCACCACACTGTTGACAAAGCTAATTTCTGCTCAGTGTTACACCAGCCTAGCTGCCTGACACATTCAAAGCCCAAGTTGTTTATAGCGTTATTATTAGAGATTTCTCTCTTTCTGAAGCCAAGGGAGGAAAATAGTTACTGAGGTAAATGTTACAAGGCCCCCAGACTGTGTTTTTGTTTGTGATTTACAGTTCAATACAGACATCTATTCCTGGTAGAAATAGCCTTGCTGGTGCGTTTGACAGCACGTTTCAGAAGGTGGTTTCTAAGCAGAGATTGGAAACAAAAAGGGGGTAGTTGAGCTCCTCAGGACTGAAAAACAAGTCAGTCTGTCTGTGGTGTGCAGCACTTTCCTGTTCCCCCGAGGAGAGAGCTCTTAGTGCATTTCAGCTCCTGCGATGACAGTGATGCTATGTTTCAGGTTTCTCACTGCACTGCAAATGACATTACATTAAAGAAGTGCCTTTGGGTAGGAATACACAAGTGAAGAAAATGCATTTGATTAGAAACAACTACTATTCATTGCGAAATGGTACATGATTGCGAACAGTATAACTACAGTCAGTGCTACTCTCACCCATTGTTGGTTATATATTAGTTCATTTGATTTTCCATCTTTTTGTTCTATGTAATGGAGGTATAAGCCTGTTTTGGCCCTGTTACTTATATACTAGCTGCATGCCACTGAACATAAGAAATATATTCAATCATCTAAGGCAGTTACCAGATGTGAAAAGTTTTGCCCAGATCTTCACTAAGGTCTTCCAGTGGCATGAGTCAAGTAAATAGAGACAGAGGTGATAACAGGAAACACTCTCTGAGAGCAGTCACAGAAATCCTGTAAGCTGATGGCAAGTTTTAAATTTCATTTTTAGCATATCGATTATCTATAAATACACTAAAGTCCGGAATGAGTTCTTTAGTGTGGACTGTTCATCTGTGCTGAAAGGGAAAACTGGAAACTTGAAAATCAGCTTGGATAGTGACAAAAATATTTAAATGTATTATTTAATTGTTTATTAAATTCACTGCAATTTGGATCTCTTCTGATGACACTAGATAACACCCTGAACAAACTATCAACTCTCATACATGCTGTCGACACCAACTGTATGCTGCCCAAAGGATGGAGGTGTAGATCTGAAACATTTTTCCATCTCTGAATTCCAGCTATGAAGAGCAGTTTGCAATGAACCTGAAATAACAGAATTACAAAGGGAAAAACATTGCTATGGCAACAAAATATTTCTATTTTAAGTGAACTTGGTGTAAGAAAAGAAGCAACAGTGTGATTTTAGCAGAAACAGACTTTGCAAAATAAGAAATGCAATCATTACTTTAAAACTAAATCATAATTTAGCCCCATTTGTGATGGCATATCTACCTGTAACTCTCTTTTCTCTGGTATTTTCTGAGCTTACAGAAATATAGAACAATGTTTTATGGCTTAGGAACTGAAACAGGAGTTAAATGAGCCAATCTCAGGAGACATAGCAGTTCCCTAACAAAGCTAGATACAGAATGTTCATAATTCAGGATTTAAGGTCAAGATCACTCCTGGCTAGTGTTAGGCGCCAGTCTGAGGAGCCTGAATTAGGAGTCCTTATTGCCAGAAGATATGTCCACATTTACTGGAGTACTGTATCCCTCCAGCATAACTATGTCTTTGGCTGAGTTGCCAAGAGCTTATTGTAAGGGCCTGTTTCTCCTCTGATTTTTGGGGAGCACAACAGATCTATTTTCCCAGTCAGCTATCTCAATTACATGCCTAGAAGTTGAATCAGGAAAAGAGGTCTTAGTTCAGTCCAGTGGTTGACAAGAACTATAAAACTGTATTTCAGTGTGAGTTAATGCATCTCATTTACCATTCCCCAAGCTGCAATGAGGATTTCTCTGACTTCTGGTTACTGCAAGCAGCAATGTCCACTTTTGCTACAGCCCTGCTGCAAGATAATGCTTTGGCCAAAGGACAAAATTCAGCATCTTCCACTCATAACCAAGAACTTTCTAGTTGTCAGTGTAACAGAATAAGATGAAAACAAACTCCTTTGCCCTCCCCAGGCCTTTTTACAGCCAGATGGCTTGGCTCCTGTGGGTTTTTTTTGTCAGTGGTTTTTCTTGGGGTTTTGTGGGTTTTTTTGTGTGTGGTTTTTGTTTTGGTTTTTGGTTTTGTTTTGTTTTGTTTTGTTTTCAAAGGACAGACCACTTTCAAAGAAAAATATCTGGATTAAAATATTTTTGTATTTCTAGGTAATGCTTTCTCTTCTGCACCATAATTTCAGTGACTTTTGGGGGAGTAACTCTTTGGCTGTTAAAGGCCAGCTGCCAAAACTCTGGAGAATGAAAGAAAGCAGCAGCCTTCCAAAAATGCTGCTATTATGGTAACACACACAAAAAATAAATATTTACACAGACAATTAAAGCAATTAGGGTTTTTTTTCTGAAGAATGACCTTACAGTATTTCCATCTGGCTGCTGGCTCCTGTTTATTAAACTACATCTTTAAAAGGAGCAGAGATAAAATTCAGCTAAAATATGTATCTAAAGAAAGGAGATACTACCTACTTGTCAAAGAAATAAGATCAAATCTGCTTGTCCGAAATGCAGTACCAGAAATCCCTGCAGAGCTCTCCCTCAGTCTAGTTTATCTGAGCCTTGACTGTACTGAGGTACCTTGCAAGGCAGGGTGAACATGAAGTACTGACGATTAGTGTAGATTCACACAGGAAAGCCACCTAGATCCCTGCATCTGGCTTTACCTGAGGGCTGCTCTTAGGCCTTCAGAGAATCTCAGCTGATGCCAAAGACCAAGAAGGAACCTTGATTATTCTGGGCTTTAACAACTTGGAATTCCAGGCTGTGCAGAAAGTTGGGAAGCCACGAAGATCCCAGCTGTGTGGCTTAGCAGTGGCTGTGAAATGCCACCACCCTTGTTCAAAAACACTCTGTGAAGAGCTCAGAAGTGCTCAGAAACCACCCTAGGCTCCAGGACTGCATGGGCAAGGTCCAACCCTCAGAAAAAAGTCATTAGGCTGTGTGGAGGAGGATACCAATTTGTCCGTGAGAGACCAGGGATGTGCTGTACGAAGCAATGTTACTTCCTGTGCTGCCTGGAGGGATGGAGCCTGCTGCCACTAGCCCTACTGCAAGAGACAAGGGTAAAGTTTAGGGAAAGTGCACTTCCAGCATATAGGTGACCCTCATCTTGAATGTGTTGTCTCTTAGTGTTCAAAGGTCTGAAAAGACTTAGCAAGCAATGGATGTCATCTTTTCATCTACACTCAGCTACTTCAAAGGCTCCTGCCTTGCCTTTAAGGCAAGCAGCAGTTTACTCTTCTATCCAGGCTAGGCTAGGATGTGCAGTGTTCTGCACAGTCTTGTGAACTTAGAAGCAAACCATACGATTCAAAGGCAGTTCTTTTTGCCAAAAAAAGCAAGTGATAGCTTAATTGGCCAATCAATTCAGAATGGGCACTGCAGTGAAATAAATGGCAATTTGATTATGTGGTGCTGCCACAAAACACAATTTGATTTGACTTCAGGAAAGTGATGGCTTTTTCTTTAATATTTGGTTACAGTCGTTCAACTGAGTGTAACCAGGGGAGAGCAATGCTGAAATATTATGATTTCTTCATGTTAAACTTGAACATGTTTAATACTTATTAAAGATTAAATGACTTTTAAAATCAAATTGAGTGATTCAAGCTTGCAGAATAAGCTTAATCTTTGGCTGTTCTGCCTCTGCAGAATAAAACAATCCAGGCAGTGAACATGGTCTTTTTTAAAGTATATTTATTGAACTTCTTTGGTAAAATTATCTTCATTGCCTCACTTTTGTTACGTTTTGAGTTTGGGTTTTTTTTGTAGGAAAGACTTTTGATCTACTGCAGTAATTTTTTTTACCTCACAGCTGGCCACTCATAGAAGAAGTAATTATATTCACATTGTGCCTTCTGTGGCAGATTGTCCTAAGTAAATATATTATTTTGAAGCAGTCAAGATTCTGATACCAGAGCATTTAATTTAATAGAATAATAGATTTTCAGAGTCTGAAGTGACTAGTCATTCCCTGATCATACCTTTTCTACCTATCCTAAAATTTCACTCAGTAATTCCTGCATGAAGCCCGGAGACTAAAGGGTAGAGGTAGAATAAAATCTTTAAGCACATATGTGATCTTCATAAAAAGACATCTTGCTGCCAGGTTATCTACAACATCTTCTAAGTTTTTCACAGAGTTGCTGTTTCCCAGAATACAGGCTTTGGTCATCAAGTACAAAACTACATTTTTAATCATTTGATCTAAGTTCTTCATTTGACTTCATTTGATGGACTTGTTTGCACCATTTACTGTATCTTTCTGTAATATTTTCCCTGTTATTTATAATTTCTCCAGCCTCTGAGCCATTAAGGAGTTTATCTGCAATGACTTCATTCCTCCCAGTCATCTATGAATGGATCCCTTCCAGACTACACCCAAATGATGAAAATTCCTTACAAAGTCTTGTAACTGGAGACCTCAAGTTCATAATGAACAGTGATTCATTCATTGAAGAGATGCTGCATGGATGCACTGTGTTTGCATAGGGTAGTATTCTGAGGAATGGCTAGCCTCACAGAAAGTATCAGGCTGCCTTTATCAATCAGACTTGTAATGTCCTGAAAAAAACTACTTCCAGGTTTGTTGGAATCGCCTGTTTGCTCCTGTTTTCTCCATAATCATATTCAATTATAATTTTATCTCAAGGGCCAGGAGCTACAGACTGTAAGATATTGAGTCTCTTTTCATATTTCTGCCTCATGAAAGGAAGTCAGCAAAAAAAGTGCATTTAAAAGAAGTATCAGGCTGATTTCATTCAAGGGATTTGCCTACTGGAGTCAATGGTGTTAGACAGAGATGAGCAGGGTCAAGCACGCTAGCTCTGCTCTGGATTGACTGGCAATGTTCAGATATAATTACATTTCTGTAGGATATATTTTGTATATTTTCATTGCAGAAAGGTGCAGACTTGAAAAGCATAGAGGAGCCCTGGAGAAAAAGCATTTTACAGTAAGACTTCTCCCACCCCAGATAGTTTCAAGCTGAAATACATCAAAATGTATTTGTGCCACTCCCACTGATGGTCACTTTTAATGTACTTCTCATGGAAAAGTAATCTGAAGACCAACTCTGTTTGAGAACAGCATTCTTGAGCTGAGGGGAATGGATGATATGAATGGTGAATAGTACAAAGAGAAATAGTTAAGGCAATCAATGAATTCATGAATTACAAAGAAAGATGGACAGTGAGAAAGATTATGTTAACTTCCCTAAAATTAAAGGTGATTTTTTCTTATTTAATCCATTACCTAAGAAGCTAAATATGGTATCTGACTCACATGCAGGCTCTCCTTCCATCATTTTGCCTTAGAAGTGAAAAAATAAAATATTTTCATTAGCTGATTATAGAGAATAGGCAAGACTATGAGTGGAAGTGCACTCTTGTATGGTGTCTTCTGGTGTCTGTCTTAAAATTCATGTCCTCTTTTCCAAGCCAGCAGATGAAGATGTAGAAGTATCTGCTATGGCACTGTTGCATCTCCAGCACAGAGAAGCAGAAAACACATCTCTATGCTCTCTGTCTCTGGAAGCACAGGGTGATGAACCTCATTCTTTGTCTGGGATCCAGGTTCCTCTTCTTGGCCATCTTTTTCTGCAAAAGCAAATTCCAAGTAATTGAATGCTGGGGTGTAGCCCCAAACCCGCATGGATCAGGCTGCCTATAAGCCAGTGAAGATCCTTGCATAGGAAGCATAGGGCATAGGAGGCTCATAGAGGTGAATGAGTGGACAACAGGCACAGTAGGAAGAAATTCGATCAGAGTGAATAGGTTTCATAAAGCACCTTCCACGGCAAACTCACATCCATGTTGCTAGCTCTGTATCAACAGTCTTCTGTTCTTTGTAAAAGCACTGATAAATAACATGGGCAACATGCATAATTAGGTACACTGTGTTGTCAAGGACAAGAAGGATTTGTGGGAAATTTTCCCTGTGCAGTTTCAATGTTCAGCCTTCTGGCAGACTCAGAGAACACTCAAATATCCGCAGAGGTCACTCTGGGCTTGACCACTGCAGTCAATGGGAAGATTACCTCTAACACTGTGGGTGAGGACCCATACATATAACTGCACAGTTCACAGCGGGATACCTTTTACACTCACTACATTGTAAAAGGTGCTTCAGAGATACTGTAACGTTCAGCAAAAATCCCAGGTTTCTACAAGCTATTCACCTGTACATATATCTGAGGGTTGCAACTGACTAAACAGAAATGAAAAATACCTCTAGGTCTGGTGAAATATGGTTTGCAAAGTGTCCTTGAAAATAATATCTGAGAATTTTTGTAGATTCAAGAAAGATATTTTGATTGTCTGGTAACAATCTGATATATCTGTGGGAATTAATACAGTCTTTCTGGAGGTTCAGCTGATGTAGTTTTGTTTGAAAAATGGCATTGGCATATTTATCCAGTTTACATTTTTCTGTCTCCAGTATCTTCCCATTATCTCAAACTCTCAAATTGCTTAGCTCAAATTCAGCAAAATAACCTATTTAACCAGTACAATACTCATAATTTCATCATCTGATCCATTGTTTCTCTTGTTAGCTGACCTGGAAAAGTAATGCCTGTGATAACATCTCTGGGCTTTGTTCTTTATCTCAGACCTCTGCCTTTGTCCTCTTTAGAGCAGATTATTAGACTTTCCCCCTCTTAGATGGCCCCAGATTACCAGACTCTTAAGACACAACCACATTTAACCCCCAGGTTGGACGTGGCAAGATAACCAGTTCCTCCCTGAAGGAAACTATGACCACAGGGGAATATGGTAGGCCAAACAGCTGTCTTAAAATAAGAATTTAATTTTAACAACAGGAAAATACAATCTAAAAAAAGATTTTTAAAATTGCAAAAGGTCTATCTCACTTGAGGAGTCAGTTTGTTGAGTGCTTGAATAGGGGCTAACTTCTCAAGTACTCTCTCAAGTCTGGGGTTGTCTTACTGCACTGTTAGCCTCCCTTTTCTCCTTATGGGACTTCCATTAAGCCTAACTGAAATTTCTTGCTTCTTTACATGCTTGGACCCGTAACTAAACTTGTTGAGCTCATCAGGGAGTTGCAATAAAAGCATTAAATTGAACAGCTCTTGTATTGTGTCTGAAGTATCTGCTAGGGAGTAAATATCTGGTTTCAATTCTCACTCTTCCTGGGCACATTTCCTGACAATCCAGTTATTGAATTAACTCACTGTATGAATACATATGCATGGAGAAGACAGCTCAATAACCAATCCAACTTATAATATTCCTAAATTACTTCAGGCAAGTCCAAATCTACTACATAGGCAATTTCCATCTCTAACATATTTTGCATAATGTGTGAGATTTTGAAAGAGCTAAAATGAAAAGGATCATTTACCTTCTATTACAGTACACCATATGAAATCATCTTGATCTGCTCATTAAATGAAGATGATACATATTATATGGAATTGCCTTGAATTGCTCACTCATTGAGGATATCTGTCACAAACAAGAAAACACACACTCTACACACAGAGCTGTGGGAACTACCTCTTGGGATAAGTCCTCTCCAGGGAAGGGAGCAAATCTAGCATGATACCCATGTGTGGTAATGTGTCATGCATCTCTTGCTCACCAAATATCCAATATCACAGACCTCTATGAAGACTCAAGTGTGCTAGAAGTCACAGTCAAGAAATTGGTTCTCAGACTGCTTGTTAAACTATATCTTACAAAAAAAACCCCACTAGATTTTGTGCCTGAGCTGACAGAAGTAGTAAATCATGAAGTCATTCAAATCAGTAGCAAAATTCTCATATATCTTGATGAAGCCAGGATTTCACACAAGCAGTTTTAATTTACCAGACAGCATCAGAGCTTACTAAATCACTTCTGGGTACATCTGTTTTGTCTGTTTCTATGTTAAGATGTTCACAGTGTCTTGATATAAAGTTAGCTATTACAAAGCCTGAGAGGATTAGGGGTTGGAGGAACATCTACTGGAATAGTTCCCTAAATACTTTGGGCTCCAAATATGAAAATCGTCCATTGAGGGATTTTTGAAAATCATAATATTAACATTATATAATTTTTTACTGTTACTGTTCAATGACTGGTCACACAGTAAATAAAAAAAAAGAGCATAACAATTCAAAAATTAAAGATAAGAACATACCAGAAAGAAAACATTCACAAAAACGAGTAGCTAAAGCACTGTGTTTAACCTCACCATAGCACAGATCGAAACACCACTTTAATGGGGCAGGAGAAATTACTACTCAGGGTGGAAAAATGTGAAGAATAAGTGAAAATAGGAAGTTTGGACACAGAGGAAGAGATAGTAAGCTGGGCCAGCAAGTGTTACCTTGGCTGGATACCTCTCCCAGCTCTATGACTCTTCATTTCATTGTGATTTAGGAAGACCATGTGGTACAGCAAGGAGGACATGTCCATGCCTTGGTAGTTTCCACAAAAGACCATAGCTCCTATGGTCACCTGTTACTAAAACTCTGGGTGAGCTACAGCTGTCCCTCATACAAATGGAAGTGACTACCAGGAAAAGAATGCAAAGTCACATAAAACCGAAAAGGAATACAGCAGAAAACCCTACTGCTGTGGCGCGTACCCCAGTTATGGATGCCCATTTCCTTCTGCATCTCTGTGTTCATTCTTCTGTTTAAAATGCAGTTACTGTGTTATTGATTTCCTAGATATGTTTTTAAAAGCATTTAGGATTGGGCAATTAGTTACTGGTTAATGCAGAATGTCAAAACAGAGCTATTGATCCAACTAATTCATCAATTGATTCATTATTTCCTTCACATGGTTTGATGTGGACCTAGTCCAAAAGAATAAAGGAAAGAAAAATAAGTTGGATTTTGTGAGGAATATTATACACCAAAAAGTTAAGGAAAGATTTATTAATCTTGAAAGGAAACAGTTTGGGGATAAAAGTAATTTTCCAGTAATTGCTTGTTTATTGAAAGAACCACTCAAAAGGAAAAGCTTACAACAGGGCAAAAGAAAGAAAAAATACTGAACAGTGAAGTGTATTTATTATAAACAGGACAAAGGGTATGCCTTTAACCATGTCATGAGAACAATTTTGATATATAGTCATTTTGTTCATTCTGAAGTAAAACATAGAATAATAATTATTATAGTTAAGGAATCAGCTGTGAACCAGAAACCCTGGACTTCCTCTGGAACTGGCAAAAGTTTTGGTAAAGTATGTGTGACAGAAAGCAGGATATGATAATGGAAAATGTTCTGGCCTCTTCATCTGAGATGAAGGGCTGCTTCTTCAGCCACATGAATAGAAGGGCAGGGCTGACCTAAGTGCCACCTCACAGGGTCACTGAAATACAGAGATAGGGAAGGACCTCTGAAGATTGTTTTGGTCCAACCACCCGCTGAAACAGGGTCAGCTACAGCAGGTTGCTCAGCATCATCTCCAGTTAGATTTTAATATCTCCAAGGATGGAGACTCTACAACCTTTCTGATCAACTTGTTCCCACTTTTTTGTTTGCCTCCTCTCGTGCCAGCCCCCAGGAGAAATTTTTTGCAGGATGCTTACTGTTGCATTTCTCCCCCAGTATAAACTACATACACAGCTAAAGCATCCTGGCATCTCTCCTCAAGGCGCAGAAACTGCTCCTAGTCTTCCACTGCACTGCTGCAGCTGGGAGATACACGTCTACCTTGGGGAACTTTTCAGCTGGATGTTGCTTTCTGTCTCAGTCTCCATTTAAAAAAAACAACAAAACAAACCTCACAAAAACACAAAAAAACATTGTTTTGAAAAAGTATGCTGCACAGCTTCTCACTGGGCCACATTGCCTTCTGCACATGTTGAAAGATTAAGGAAATAACCACAACAGCCATTGCTAGCCCCAGGGTCCTTTTTCCGGAAGATTTGTTGTCCTCAAAACATTAGAGATATGCAGCTGTTGTACTACAAGGCCAAACAAAATACCATCGGAAATGATTAATTAAATAATGATGGATGTAGCTCATGAACTGTAACCCATTAATAACTACTGCAGCAAATTCTGACTAAAATATTCTACAAACAATCAGTTAAAACAAATCTGTAGCACAGGAGGCAGTTCAAAGAAGCTGAAACCCCAACAACATATTTAAAAAGCTGGAGAAAACAGGAGGTGCCAAAAATTTTTCTGTTAACTGCATGCTGTCACTGGATTAAAAATAAATACGAAGGGATAATAAACACCCAAGTTAGCTGCATGGCGTTAAATTAGACCTTGGAGAATTAATTCTGTTTTCATTTTACTGGTGGAAAACTGATGTGGCCACTGGTGTTTGCCTAGTGCAAATACTTTTAACACAGGGATAAATACAGTGCGTAGTAAGAAAGGCTAGAAAAATCTGGATAATTTAAAAACACTCAAGGTAAAGAGGCCTCTGAAATTCAACCTAGAGAAATTCAGGAGTAGCCAAAGCATTTTCTGAACCATTAGTTATTATCTTCAAGAACTTGCAAAGGACAGAGGAAATCTCTAAGGACAGGAGATGGTCAAATGCAGTACCTACTATTAATAAAAGGAAACAATATGACCTGGGGAAGTATAGACTCATCAGGGTAACTTTAATACCTGGAAGATGCTAAAACAGATGACTCAATAATTAATTTGTAAACATCTAGAGGAGGATGAATGTGATAATATGGTTCCAACATTGATTTGTCAAGAATATTTCACATCAGTTCAGTCTGGTTACATCTTTGGGAGATAACTAGCCAAGTGAATAAAGAAAAGCAGCAGGCGTGACATATATTGACTTTGTTAAGGCTTTTACAGTGTGTTGGGCCTGGTGTGCTTTTTAGTAAAGGAAAATACAGTATAGAAGAGGTCACCATAATGTACACTGCTAGTTGGTCTATAACACAAAGACTTATTAATAGATTGCTAACTGGTAGCTTATTCTAGTGAAGCATATAGGTGTCTCTAAGAGTTTGCTTCATTCAACATTTTCTTTAATTACTTGGTCTAAAGAATGTACTTGGAATTTATAGATAATGCTGAGCCAGGAGGGCTGAATTATGTTGAAGAATCAAGGATCAAAACTCTTAATAAACTGAAGCAATGGTCTGAAATTACAGATGAAAATCAACAGACACAAGTGCAAAGTATTTTGATGAGGAAGCAGGAAGTGCGGAAATGAAGAGACTAACTAGCAAGCTGCAATAATGCAGAAGAGG
>JANXJC010000078.1:39705204-39719274 GCA_027564655.1 Leptodon cayanensis
CATGATACCTGTGTCAAAGATGAGAAACATGCAGAAGGAGGTAAGATCCCTAAAAGATATTGATGTTAAAGCTTAAGGCAGATTGGAATAGTGGAAAAAAATACAGTGTAGGTCATAGAAAACCTTCACTCTTCTGTGAAAGAGAAAGTTTTAAAGTTACCAGCATATGAATTCAGGACATTATAGCAGGAGTACAGATTAAACTTCTACTAACTGTTCTTTTTAGAATTGCTAGACTCAAAATCATTGATCCTAGAAAATAAAGAACTAACAGACAAGAGGAAAGACTTTAGTGTTAGGACTTTTATAAATGGAGGAGTGTTTTGTGATATAGTGCTTTATGCTATTTCTGTGTAAAATGATATAAAAGAAAAGCATTAATATAGATATAGATTTATCAAGACAAGCTAAGAAGACTAGCAAGAGTGTGTGCATTGAATGTAACCCTCTGTCCCATGATTCACTGAGATGTGGTTCCCTGTTTTATTAAGAGCTAGTAGATAGAAATGTACCATACCACTTTGCTTACTCCTCTCCCTCAGCTGCCATTTTTCTTCCTTCCTCTCAATATGCTCTTTTCATGTCTATCCCACAGTCTCTCTAGTATTCCCTTTAGGCACATGAGCTTGCCAAGCTTTGCTAAAGGTAGTGAAGAGCGAGGGTGAAGAAATGCTCCAGTGCTGCCTTTTTCTATAGCCTGCCACATCTATGGTTTGTCTTCAGGTCAGAGGATTGTTTGGAACAGGGTGTCATGAAGTGACCATAGCACAGGGCTGAACCAGCTCCTTTATATTTCTGCTACCCTCTCTAAGGTAGCAAGGCCACCAAAAGGGAAAGAACAGCACTCAAATTGCAGAGCCACATAGTACGGCTCCATTTTCCCTGCAGTGTGCATCCTGCCCCATCCTTTTCCCTTGGAAATAACTGGTACCTTTTGGGGGTCCTTTTCCCTCTGAAATGGACATACTGAAAGTGAACGAGCTATTGATGAAGCCATCTCCGGGATAAAGCTGCAGTAGACTAAGATATGACAAAGTAGGCTTTCATTTGCATAGCACCTCACCATTTACTCATGGCTTTTGAAGCCTCTGGCTTTCTGGAGAGGTCAGCCCAGACCACCTTATGTGACTTAAACAATGCTCTGTCTTTGCTGTATTTTTGTTAAAACTGTAACTTAATTAAAATGAATTATTTTTTCAGATTATCTACTCAAGTGTGCTCAGTGAGGCCAAGGAAGTGCTATGTAAATGATGTTTGTTCGATGTGATTCATGGTTACAGGTAAGCAGTATCCTTAGCGAGACTGTACAGACAGCATTGCCTTCATTTCTGTGAGAAGAACTTTAGACAATCTAGACATAAATGGTATTTATGTTTCCTGGCTTGTAAATATAGGAACATCTCTCCATGTACGATCACAGTTTCCTAATGAAGGATGAGTATTGGGTCCCCATCCATTATGTCACTGTTGCTATTAATGTTGTTCTTGCTTACACTAGGTTGGAAATGTTTATAGTCATTTAGGACATCTATATGCTTCCACTAGCACGAGTTGATGTCAGTGTGCATTATGTTTCATAGCTCATTGTTCTTGCCAATAGTTTCTGAATCAATGTTTCTACTGCATGCAAAATCACACACTTTGCACTGGACCCACTGCACCAAAAACATGAAGGTATCAGTATGGAATCTCAGTGCTCCATTGGTTTAGATTTGCTTGCTGCCTGGCTCCTTTAGGCTTTGGTGAGGTCCTCATCCCACAGGGGATGGCCAAGCTGTGTCCCAAACCACAGGAAGAAATCTCCCATGTGTGAGCAGAGGGGAGCTATCAAGGTCCACAGACTGTGCTGAGCTATACAGCTCCTCAGGGTAAATGCAACTGCTCTTCATGCAGATGCAAATCTGTCATCTGAAACCATATATCTTAGTAATTTTCATCAGGAAGTCCTGTAGACCCTAGCCTCCTTGTCTGGCTCCTGCTGGTTCCCCATCTCCAGCTAAACCTCCTCAGCAGCTTCTACATGGCTCCTGGTTTGCCTGTTTTCCAGAGGTTTTCTACTTTTCCTATGAGGGCACCAACCGAGTTCAGCCATGAGATTAGGGCACTTAGGGGCAATCCCAAAATGTAGCTTCAGGGTCCCTAGTACATATTCTCAGCCCACAGCATGTTGTCCAAAGCCCAAGCCCGTGGAAATGAGCAATTGCTCAGACCTGCGCTTGTCTATCAGTGCTGCAAAGGTACTCTTGAATCATAGGGTGAATGTATGTCAAGACTACAAAGAAGGAGTGTGATACTCAGAAAGAGGGTCATCAGCTTGCTCTCCACAGTGGTACCTATGTAAGAGATGGCTTGTAACTCCCTGAAATAAAGATTGAGAGAAGCAGCCTGAAGGAAGCATGAAAAATGGTGAGAGACAAAACTTGGTAAAGAAAGATAAGGGAGGGCAGAGGCCCTCCAAGCCTTTCTAAGGAATGTCTCAAACACTCCCAAGTACCCTAGACTGAATAATGCAGGCCTGGTGCTCAATGAACTGATACGGCTGACACTTGACCCATGTGGGAGGAATAGCAAAGGATGTGGCTGGGGGAGGAGGCCCTGGGGAGACAGGACAGTTCTGCCCTGGTGCAACTTGTGAAGTTTGTTAACTAATGGTTTGGGGGCCATCATATCCAATGAATGACCTTTGTCTCATTATCTGTGAAATGCATATTAAAGTTGACACCCCTGCATATGCTAATGAAGATTGCAGAGATCACACTAAACATATGTGACTACAGCACCCCCCTCTCAACCCAAATCATGCTACATGTCACCTGGGGGAAGGGGGAAGAACCTGAAACAAAGCTGCCACCATAGCAGGAGGGCTGGTCGTACTGATACAGCAAACATAAAGGGGGAGGATAGGTGCCATTGAAAAAAGAGAAGAAAGGAAGAGAGGAAAGAAGAAGGAAAGTGTGTGGAATTCAGCAGAAGAGAGCTCTTACAAACCAGAAACCCCCCATTGGCTGGACCAATGCTGGAACCAGGACTGGTGATCTCTTTATCTCTCTCACTCTCACTTCCTCTCACCATCTTCCCCTCTGTTTCTCTTTTCTCTTAGATTTGTTAAGTAATGTAAGGCGTACCTTACCACTTGCCATAATTTGTTATATACCTAACCAATTATCAGAAAACCTAGTTTAAGACATATATTAATCACTGTGGGAATCTAATAAATATTTGTACACAGACCTTGAGAGTTGTCTCACCTTAGTCCACACTGCTGGGGATTTGCAAATCTGAGTCATTCACCCTCCTCTTCTGAGTGGATCATGACAATCAAGGACATTCCTAAAACACCTAGAACTCTTGAAAAGATCCCTTTTTTCCAGATTTCCTTTCCCTGACTCATCAACCTTTCCTCAGTCCCCTCTGGCGGGGGTGGGGGTGTGTGTGTCTCTTTCACTCCAGTCTCTTTTAGAAAGAGATTGTATCTCCTGTAAGCCCTCATGCCATCCATCCACCACAGCCTGTATACACAGGCAAGGTAATTGCTAACAGAAGGCCACATCTGCAATGGGCATTATATTCGCAAAGGTGGGGCCTTAATTTCCATTCCCTTTCTTAATGGTCAGTGTTTGGTAACTACAGAAATTAATGCTGCCACCCAGACGGTGCACTTGAGACTGCTCTGGGCAGACTCTCTCTTACCTCCCAAAGACCTTTCATTACTTAGCCCTGGAGCAGTTGTCTCCCGACATTGATTTTTTTGTGTGCCCCCACTAAATGCAATTGCAGCTGAATTACAGGATTTTAATGAATGCATAATGGGAGCTTGTTCTTTCATTTCTGTGTGTACGTACATGTGTATGGAAGCAATAGAGAAAGATGGAACGGAAGAGAGCAAGTGTGAAGCCTGTGTTAGTAAAAAATAATGTAAAAATCACTGCTGTTGCTTTCAGGAACAAAGTGCATGGATGAGGAAACACACACAGTGCTCTGCCCTCCTTGTCACTACACCAGAACTCAGATTTATGTTCGATTTGGCTCAGAGCTTCAGCCCAGCAGCATGGCAGGGTCCAAAAGCATCAGTGGTACAGACAGCTATACCCCAAAAAGCTCAGGAGCTCTGGTTTTACTTTAGTCTTTTTCCAAGTCAGAAAATAGCTATAGGCTAGATGTGCTTTTCTGCATAGAAATGGCCAGAACACCAGCCTGTGACCTTCATGTGATAAGTCACTGTACAGCGCAGGTGTCTGCAGACTGTCCTGTCTATCCTTAAACAAAGATGCAAGCAGCTGGAGCTTGTGATAGCTATTTCTACATAAAAAAGAAAAAGCAAACACTTTTTAATGCAATTTGTCAGCTCTTAGAACAAAGCAAGACAAAGGGTCTTCAGTGCATCTTCCAGGCCAGATGGGACCCTTACCACCCATTCCACCTGAAGCAGTGGGGAAGCCCTCAGCAGCGATCCTGGGGAAAGACCTGGGCACTTGTGAACGCAGACTCTGTCACTTGCTCTCATCTGTTGAGCACTGGGCTGGAAGCATCTGCACTAAGAAAGGAGAGCACTACAACCTCACACTTTGACACCTACACTTCATCCTGTAAAAGCCTATTATTCAGGATTTATGTGAGTGAAGTGAAATTCATCCCGTGTGGAACGTTAGCCAAAACCTCATTGCTTTCTCTCCAAGTTTTACATAAATCCAGATGTTCCGACCCACTGAGAAGGACAGGCTCAGTCTGTTGTACAGCAGATATGTGTGCCCTCTTTATTCCTTTGACACTTCAGAGGTAAGACTGGATTTTAAACTTACATGGTACAGATCTGCACTGAGATAAGGGCATGCAAGAAATCCTGCTTTCCTCTCTCGTTTTGCCGTTGCTTCATCCAAGCTACCTGCCTCACATTGTCAGAGCCCCCAGACTCCTCCTGGGAGGTCCGGCTCCTTGGGCAGCTCCATGGGGGCTGCAGCTCATCCACGGGACAGTCTTGAAACCAAATTACTATGTGGCTTAGACTGCAGGATATTCCAGTGAAAAGGAATCTGGTTTTGACTTTTGGGTAAGCACATAGATTATGTTCATTAAAGCATTATGAGGCAACTTAGATGAAATGCCGTGGAGGTCAATGCAGACTCTTCTCTGCCTCTTGTGTTGTGACTAAAAATGGATTACACCATTTTCTAGTGAGCAAAAAGGGACAGATATAATGGTGGGATAATCAGAGCAATTCTGCTTTAGCAGAGTCAGGACCTTAGTCAGATGTTAGGGATTACAACAAGGCAAGGGAATACCTGTATTGGAGTTCAGTCTCCCAGTTGTATCTGTCAAAATAATGTCACTGACCGCCCATCCTTCTGACCAAGCTCCCTGCTTCAGATGCCGTGCCGCTGACTGTGGAATTTATACTGTACCTTCCAGGCAGACCCATAAGGTGTCTGCTCAGCTGTAAAGCTCAACTTGAAGCCTGATATCAGTCCAGATAGCCCAGGATGATAGGAGACAAAAAATATATTTTTTTTATCCTCATCCTTGAAAATTTGAAATTCAGAATTGGATTCAGATTGTAAAGCATGAGCCTTGTTGCCTATTTTCTATCTGCTCTACCAGGGTGAAACAGGAAGGTGGTTGTACAGAAGTAAACGTAAGCCTAAGGAATCATTTTAGCTTCTTTTATCATTGCCTGCCACAAGTCTGTTCTTCCTATGGGGTTTGGGGATTTTTCCCCATTTCCTTTCATCCCAGGTCATTTCATCAAAAGCATGCTCCCTTACTATACTAAAGCATTAATGCTGAAAACATCATCAAACATATATAGTTTTTTTGTGTGTGCTTCACATGTAAACATTTCATAAAGACATTTATGAAGAAAAGCTAATCACACTTTAGAAGCAGACCACAGACTGAAGTACATCCATGTGCTTTGGAAAGGTCCTAAACCTTGAAGGATCCTAGAAACCTCTGTAATGAAACCAAGACCTCTGGATTATATTCTCAGAACACATAGGAAAGGGTATGATTTAGATTTGAAGCCTATAGTTTCAGAGTATCTCTCTCTCTAGGAGGCATATTGCAGTCAGCAATAGCTACATATTTATTCATATGTTGAATACAGTTCTTTGAATCATCCCTGTATATGAATTACCTTTGGCAGATCACTGTCTCTCAAAAGAAGGCCATTAGTGAGTTCTTCCATGGTAACTGAGGGTTTGTCCTGGTGGGTCCTAACACAATTCAGCACAGTTTAGCTGTTTTGCATATGCATATACCAAACATTTTCATAACAATCTCCATGTAAGGAGTAGAAGCCATACGGGGATAACTGCAACATAATTTTCCCTAACCTGGATTTCTTTATTCTCTATTACAAACCAAAATGCTGCTCTTGACTGCTCCTCCTTGAGTCTGTCCTCACCAACACCCCTAATCCAAAAGCATCACCATGACTGCTGGGACTGCTGTCCCCCAGGGGACAAGCGCTGCCCTCTTGGTCACAGCTAATGTTCCAGAGTCTGCTTCTAAGCCCAGTGCTCAAGGACTAAACACTCACATCTGGGGTCAGGAATCCAAAAAGATGCAACAGAGGTTCATCACACAGGTTTCTTTATCCAGGGTGCCAACATAGTTTCAGGCATGTACCAATGACAGCGTCATCCACTCCCCCAGAAGCCTGAAGACAGACTCCAAACTGCAATCTCCCTTAAAATGTAGTTAACTGCTTCCTCAGGAATAATACTGCACGTTCTCCTATTATTTATAATCTCACATTAGGCATCTTTCATGAACTTTTAAACTGATTAGTTACTTTATCCCTATCCTAAGCTCACATTAAAATGTCAGCAATTATCAGCATCAGGTGTCTAGTTCTTGCTAACACCTTAGACTATGCACCCTTCTGCAGTATCACAAGCCTTCCGTAGACCTGGCTAATCCTTCAGTGGATTACAGGCTGTTCTCATTAGTCTATTCTTAGTTAAACTTTCACGCTACTTGTTACTGTGATTGCCCATGTACAATAATTAAATTTCATATTTTTCAGGCTTTGGTAACACTGCATTAACTTACCGTTGCAATGAAATTTGTGGAGCAAGGGACAAGAGACAGAGAGAGAAAATGAGCTGTTTTTCTCTCTAAATGATACTGTTAGCTGCTCTCCTGGTAGTGAGAAGGAGTAGAGATAAGTGTTCCAATGCTTTTTAAAGCTTTTAGTGTCCTAGGCAGAACTTCATCTACCTTTAACACTGGGATCCATAAAGCAAAATAGCTTATGTGTTTGAAAGTTCAACTGCAATACTCTAGTTTAACCACATTAATATCTGTATAATATAACAACAGCGGGGAAAAGTTACCAACTATGCAAGAATAATGATAGCCTGTTTCTGAGCAATTTCAGATGCTGTTTGTGAATTGTTATGAAAGCCATGTAGACATGACAATGACAGCTTAAATGCTGAACTCTTTATACCCTTTTCTGTCCCTTCAAAGTTAAATCAAAATTAAACTATACAAATGAATCTCAGAAATCAGCAACATAAAAGCTGAAACTTCTCATCTCTTGGACTGACTCCTCAAGTTAGTCCATCAGCCCCAGGCAGTAGATAATATGTTCTGCCTGAGTGCATGTGAGTGAACAAATATTTTGGTTTTAATATCTTTTTATTTTCAGACACATGATTTTTAGGAAAAGAAAACCTGGCTCTCACAAACTGTATTTGACATGCTCTGTTGAGGGCGAAGACAATGCAAGCAGTCAGACCATGTCTTGTCTGCAAGCAGAACCCAGGGAAGTGATTACTCTTAAGCAAGTCCATGATTGAGAGATCTCTCCAGCCTAGATGATGCAATTATGTAAATTTAATTTCACCCCACTTGGTTGTGTGAAGTCCTTAAGTGATAACTGCATATGAGAAGTCCACTCATTATATTCTGTACAGAGACTGGCATTTCCGACTGTGAAAGAATATTTGAGGATAAATCACTGCAAAAGATTCCATTACTCTTTGGAACAGAATGAACAAGAGGGCGATAACTGTGCTCTAATGTCATCAGTATAGATTTCTCACAGTTACATTATCATCTAGGGAGCAATTTTGAGACTATTTTCCAGATCAAAAGGAAAATTTTAAATTGCAAAAATATTATAGCTCGTTAAATAAGGATGTGAATGTCACTTTAACATAACCAAACTTAGTTCATTTTGAAGTCACAGTTGTCATTTGGTGTACAGTCCTCTTAAAATGGTAATAATATACGACTAGAATTAGCAAAAACATTTTGAAAGTCTTTTATCAATGTCCTTTATCTCTCAGTCCTGCGAGTGAACCATAACAAGCACATGCCATACTTATATATATGCAAATAAGGAAGGTACCAATACATGGCACTTGATGAAAGTTGGCATCATTTGGGGATTTTGTAAGACCAATGCATATAGCAGCTGTGCACAGCAAACAGCATCCTCCAGCTGCTCTTTGCATTAACATTTAACAGTATACTCCAATTTTTGGCTCCACTCCTGCAAATTGCTGCATATATGTGGGGGGAGGGAGGCAGGGGCAGAGAGAGAGAGTGTGTGTGTTCATTTGTGCTTACTTTTGCATGAGTCCATCCAACCTAAACTGGAAGATGTCCAGTGCTATCAAATTTAGAAGGTGCATGCAGTTGCACAGTTCTTACCTAAAACAAATACATAGCATAAATTTAAAACAAAGGCCCGCTACCACTAATAATATTGCTTTGCACAAGTCTATGCCTTTTTATTCAGAAGATCAAAATCATTTTTCAAATATAAGAAACCAGTGACTGTTTTGCATAGGACCTTTCATACATAGTTATGGCATATCGAGGAGACTCAAAAAAGAGGAAGAATGCCTCAAGAACTTGCTGTATACATACAGAAGATTAGACAATCTTAATAATTGTCTTAAACAGCCTGCTTCATTTTAGAATAGACCTCCATTTGCTAAGACAAAAAACTTGAACATAAATGAGTTCTTTCCTATCACAAATCTTAGGGATTTTCCTGTGGTTTAATTATCCACCACCCTCATGCTAACTAGGTTTATACTTTGATATGCTAGTATTTTGCCTGTTGTTACTATCTGTCTTTGTTTTCCAGTTTTTTCTCTCATACATTCAACCATTATTCTCCACAGAACATGGCTTGGGGTACACGCTGCAAGCCATGCAGTCATAGAAGATTTGCTGAAAAAAACCCAAACCTTTAAATGGACAGTTTAACCCTTACAGACTGGTTGGCACCTCTACTAAATGAGGGTACCCTCCTTTTCTGAGTGGAGGCATGACAGTCTCACTGGTTAGAACTAGAAATATCAATACACCTGCAGCTGTATCATTCATGTCTATGATACACTGTAACTATACATTTACATACTATAAATATTTCTATTTATCCAATATGCATTTATTCTATATGTTTATATTTATTTCTATTTTGTTTTTCCTGAATATGTTTATGCTTACATACAAGATTTTTCTTTCTTCTCATCCAGTTAGATCTGCTCACTTTGTAAACGCTTAGTATTGCTCCCAGTTCTGACCACTGGTAGTAAAGCTTACTGGAACTGACAGAACTGTTTGTTTGTAATGTATGATACAACAATTAAGGAAGAAGCAGGCACATTTCTTCTGGATTATTAGAAGAAGCTGCACCCTCAATTTTGTAGCTATTTTTATCTGCAGCCTCTTTCCCTTCATTTTGCTGCCTTTAATTCTAGTTCCTCCCTGCTGCACGACTCGCTAACCAACGCCCGTGATTCTGTCATAGCTCCCATCCTATTGCATGCTTATCTTTCAGGAAGAGCAGATGTTCCCATATGTGCACTATCTTCATCCTTTGATGCTTTTGCTTTGCAAACAGAAGATTGTATTTCCACTGCCCTCTGTGTCTGGAGAAAAAGATACAGCACTAAGGAGTTTTTCTGTGTTGCTAATCAATGGGGTTTGTAGGCAACCTGGCTGATCCCTTTCCTACCTTGTCCCCATTACTACTCGTCCCAGGTATTTTCCCTTGGCATTTGTTCTTTATCTCCTCTCCCCTCCTCTAATCTTCATTCCCCGTGTTTTTTCCTTTCAGCTTCTCAGTCTGATGAAGTAACAAGAACTTGCAAAGGTGCACAAAATGTATGACCCTGTTTCGCTGTTTTTTCCCCCACCTTTTCAGCATTGCCTCCTACCAACGCATGTTGCTGCAGGAGAGCTCTGGGCAGGACCTTGAGGATAAGCCACAGGCGCCATATGGGATTAACTCCCGCCTGATCTCCATACAGGCAGATCTGTGGCTGCGGGAGTGTGGGAGGGCCTGCCACAGTGTTTTGGAAATGAATACAAGCATGACTCCTTTGGGATGCACCTGCAGTCAATATGTGACTCTGCGCTCACTGCAGGCAGTGCTTGGTGGTCCAGTGCTCCCTGTATCCAAATATGGTCCTTGTTCCTCCTTGTGCTCCTCAAAACCATTTCCAGCACTGCTCTGCACTAGTGCCTTGTCAGCAGAAATCCAGGCTTTGTCCCTAAACAAGCTCAGAATAAACCCTTACTTCTGCATCCCGTGTATCTCTTCAACACTTGGGGGCTAAGCACTGAAAGGTCTCCTGGTATGGACTATCTTAATGACTACCCATTTCTTCACCTGTTAGTAGAGACAGTGTTGGGAGACTTACTCATGTGCGTAAAGCTGATTGTAATTGTAAGTTCTGGGATGTTTTGGGCCTTTGGCTCAGCTACTTGAATGTACTGGCCAACTGGTGATGGCAGGTTGTACAGCACAACAGGACTGCAGAGAAGTCCATGAGATGCAGAGGACCTGAAGTCCACACTACATACATTACAGGGGCTTTATTTTGTATTAGCTGTAGTCTGGGGCTGTGGACGGGACACCCATTAGTGGCTGAGACTCATCTTCTTCTTGCTCCACTTGCTTGATGACAGTGCCCTGCCATGAGAACCAAACTACAGTAAACAGGTGCAAAAAAGAAATGTGTTTCAAAGCGCACACCCCAACTGAAATATTATGAGAGTATAGTCTCATTTAGCAACCTACAGCAACCAGTTTTCTCTTGGACTATATAGGAGTTTGGGGTCTAAATACTCTTCCAAATCTGTCCTTAGCTGCTATTTCTCACTGCCATTATTTACTATAGAATCCTTTTGTTCTGATAGTTATTCCATAAAACATTTCAGTTATTCCATAAAACATTTCCAGATACAGCAGGCATCAGGAATGCTGCACAAAATAAAGTCATATTGGAGATTTCTTTCATAAATAGAACATAAGCCCAATATTATTCCTGCCTAGGCTATTACGAAAAGTTAGGCCTTTTATGATGTTTCCATAACATAACAGCTTAAACTGACTTCTGCTCTTTGTGTTACGGCAGGGAATACACATAGATGGCAGGTCTCATGTGGTATTCAACTACTGCATCCAGCACCCCCTCCCACAAAGGATATTGCAAAATTAGACAGGGGTCAGAGGAGGGAACTGAAAATTATTAAGCACATGAGAAAACTATTTAGGAAGACAGATTAAAAAGACTGGGATTGTTTATTTGTGAAAGGCTGTGAATAGTGAATAAAAGGAGACATGATAAGAGCATACAAATAATGAATGTTACAGAGAAAGCAGAACAGAAGCCTCTGTCCTTCCTGTCTCATAACACGCATGACAATGAAGCATTCAAAGAAATCAAAAGGTGGCAAATTTAGACCTGATAAAAGGAAATGTTATCCCATACAAAACATAATTAGGTTGTGGAAGCCATTACCACTGACTGCCCTGCTGGCCAAGAATGTAGTTCAAAGTTAAAGTTCAAAAAGAAAAGAGAATGTGTTCTTTGTATAATAAGCTGTATAATAGTAATGCAAAAGGGGAAAAAAAAGGTGTCAGAAAATCTTAAGTATTTCAGAGATGCAAACCACTCAGTAACTAATAGGACTAGGATGAGATGGGCTATATGTTTCGTATCCGCTTTTCACTGGGTTTCGTTAACCTTCCTGAAAGCACATGGATTGACCTCTCTCACAATGCATCCATCTGGCATCACATATGGAAAACAAAACACATGGCACCTGGAATGAATACGTCAGGCTGTGAACTTCAGTGCTAAGGAACCTGCAATTACTACTGTCTTTGCCTGCTTAGCCGCAGTGAGGGTAACTCCCAGCACGCGGAGTGCAGCATCTTAAATTGCCTTGGCTCAATTTACCACAGCTTATCTGGATGCACTCTGAGACAATAGGAGGCAAAATGCTGTCATACTTAGCTTGTTGTCACTTCATGCATATTTCATAGTCACAGAAAAGGTCTCTTCTGCTCTTCCTGCTGATATCGGTTGGAGGAGAAACAGATCTGGGTTTTACAACTTGAGATCCTTCACTATAATGAACCCTCGTAACAGCTTTTCCAACATCAGGTCTGTAGCCTTCCACACCTCACGGACATGGAACAGTGGTTGCAAGTGAGAAGAAAAGACCCTAAAGCTATAGTAGAAGATAAAAGTTGAGTTATTTTGACATGGAACTTAAAGGTTTTTATCAGTTCAGAATCCTAAAGGTGAAGTGTTATAATTTAGCTATACCCATAGTTTGCTTTGCACACAGGAATTTGTTTCATTAACACTTTAAGTAAACCTTTTACTCAATACCATGCAATGCTGGTGCTCTTCCAGCTCTTCCAACATTTGCCTGGTTATCTTATTCACTGGCTGCCTGATTTCTAGGCAGAGAACCAGCCTCAGGAGGAGATGTGGAAAGAGACAAATGTGCCTTGGGAGGAGGGTGGAAAACTTTTGTTATATAGAAAAGAAAGAGTGAGAATGAGAGCAAGTGACCTATGGGGACAACTCAGTTCTTTGGGACCATTGCCCGTTGTTGAGATGAAGAGTCCCTTTTGGGCAAGGTGAATATAGGCATATATATGAACAGGAATCACACATTTCTTTTATGTATGAAAAAGGCATTTATGATCTGGACTATGGATTTTGGATGAGACAGCAATTCAGTGGTGCTCTCCTTTGGAAGAAGGTAGGCAGGTAAGCAACGACTTGCACCTGCACAATGTACATTAAACCAAGAGTCAACCAGACTCTTTCTATCAAACAGTTTTAACAATATTAGCATGCACATATCCTGGTTACCACAGTGCAATTAAATAGGAGTCTGAGAACAGAGGAGTGAAATAAGGTAAACAATCCTTTGCTTCTTCCAGCATGGATGCATGAAACAGCTTGAGACAACTCAAGCTACTTGAGACTACTCAGTCTTTCCCTTAATCATTTATGAAGGATTATTAATTTTAGAAAAATACAGTGGAAGCCCTTGACATATTTTAGATAAGTCCATATATTATATTCATGTACATATTATATATTAATGATTACTGCAATACAACTTATTTTGATATACAGCAGAATAATTAAGAGTTACCGAACTACTTAAAGTTTTTTTCTAAATATGGTTCAGTTTTTCTAACTTGCTTCTCACTCTGGAGCAGGTTTTGGTGATTATTAAGTATTTGGTTTATAGGTTTTGTTAAAGAAAAACTCCATCAAGTCATTATTGGTTTTATAATAGAAATCAGCATTTATTTTAAAAATCATAACATAGTCAAAATGAGTACTATTTGATTTAGAATGTTTAGAAATAGTTGTTTTCAACTCCAATTTTAACTGGAATTTTCTTTTTCATGCCAGAAATAAAAATGCCACTTTAATCTTTTGACTGGCTCTGAATGAAAGACAAGTAGACCAGGGAAAATTGGTTTCAATCAGCCATATGGTACAATTGAAATAGAGTAATTTTCCAAATCAGACTAAGGATCTTGGACTGAAATTCAGGCCTTGTCAAAGTATGGGACCAAATGAAGATAAGAATTACTGTGTTAGACAAATGCTTCTTAGAATCTCAGCTCCTCCTTTAGAATTAGAACAGTGCAGAACAGAACGGAAGAGAATAGAATAGAATAGAGTAGAATAGAATAGTTCCAGTTGGAAGGGACCTACAACAATCATCTAGTCCAACTGCCTGACCAATTCAGGGCTGACCAAAAGTTAAAGCATATTATTA
>JANXJC010000078.1:39719581-39731960 GCA_027564655.1 Leptodon cayanensis
ACCTTCCTCCCAGCCCCTTCACCAGCTTTGTTGCTCTTCTCTGGACGCACTCAAGGACTTTTACATCCTTCTTAAACTGTGGGGCCCAGAACCACACGCAGTACTCAAGGTGAGGCCGCATCGAGCCCGAATACAACGGGAGAATCGCCTCTTTTGACCGGCTGGTCATGCTGTGTTTGATGCACCCCAGGATGCGGTTTGCCCTCCTGGCTGCCAGGGCACACAACTGACTCACATCGAGCCTGCTGTCCACCAGCAGCCCCAGATCCCTTTCTGCAGGACTGCTCTCCAGCCATTCCTCTCCCTGTCTATACTTGTGTCCAGCATCACTCCATCCTAGGTGCAGAATCTGGCATTTGTTCTTGTTAAATTTCATGCCATTAATCATTGCTCAGTGCTCCAATCTATCTAGATCCCTCTGCAAGGCCTCTTGTCCCTCTAGAGCGTCAACAGCGCCTCCCAGTTTAGTATCACCAGCAAACTTGCTAATGGTGCAGTCAAATCCTGCCTCCAGATAGTTGATACATATATTGAACAGAACTGGCCCTAGAACTGAACCCTGAGGAACCAGATGTATCCCCATTCATGACAACCCGTTGAGCTCTGCCCTTCAGCCAGTTCTTCACTCAGCGCACCACGAAACCGCCCAGCCTGTAGTTGGACAACTTGTGCAGAAGGATGCTGTGAGGGACAGTATCAAAAGCTTTACTAAAATCCAGAAAAACTACATCCACCACCTTCCCTGCATCCACTGAGTGAGTGACCTTATCATAGAAGGATATCAGATTAGTTAAACAGGACTTTCCCTTTGTGAACACGTTGACTGTGCTTGATGATTCCATTATTCTTTAAACAATCTTCATAATTTTTCCAGGAACTGAGGTTAGACTAACAGATAATAGTTCATTTCTAAAAAAGTTAAAATAAATGAGAAGAGAATATACTTACAGTCTGTCATTTATGATAAGTAGATATCACAGACTGTTTCCAAGAGTAGCATTGACATATTTTCTTACTAGTGAATGATAAACTCTTCTATAGGAGTGGAGTCCACATAATGTTGCTGAAAAAACTAAATGATTGTTGCTCATTTTAAATGAATCAGGGAAAGCTCCTCCATGCTGCATGCTGGGTAATCTGCTCCACCGTTCCACCTGAATGAAACTGAGCTCCACCATCCCCATCCAGGTTATCAGTATTTGTTGTAATTAATGAGTAGACATCATATATGGGGTTATTTTTTCCCCTGATTCACAGACAGTCTCATTTTCTTAGAACACCGTAGCTCATATAAATGAACACAATGATATTCTGTTCTTTAGAGCCAACACTTTATCTATCGTCTCTTGAAAGAAGAGAGAGAGAGATAGAGGGAAATTTCCTGTCCATAGCAGTTTTTCTCACACTCAGCTCTTTTTAAAACAAAATCAAACTGTTGATCTCAAGCCATCTGGTAGTATTCTTTAAAGAAATCCTCCCAGCATGTTTTCATACCCACCCAGAGAGATGGAGTTCCTGGAACATTTTATCAGTTCAATGGGAACTGGGAGGCTAAGGAATATAAAAGACACAGTGTTCTTTCAGGCAAATTCTTCCTGTTTTGATAACACCATCCTTTATAAAAATAAAAGGTCTTCAGTTTCTGCTGATTCAGGGTCTTGGACTAGCTGTGTAATTCAGACTCCAGTTTGAAAGAGAGATCTCCATCTGCATACACAGACAGTGAAAATAAATGGGAAGAGGGGCTGGTTCTTATATATTGTGTAAACATTTTGATAACTTTGGGAAAAGTTAGTCTTGCATTAAATCAGGAAGTGACATGAAAAGCAGCTCAGACCTTGTATGCTGTATGTCTCTGATTTATTTATAAATGTTGCTGCCAAAGCTATTAAAATAATGTCAAGCATGTAATGATAAGCTTTAATAAGATATCTCTGACAATGGAATAGCACCTAAAACAATGAAATATAATGGTTAAGTGCATTATGTGCTATAATGCACCATTAACAGCCGTTATATGACAGCTACACAGAGAAAGAGATGCTATAGATTATCAACAAAATGCTTTCAAACACTCCATGGGACTGCTTTGCCTCAGACTTGTAACAGTCAGCCACTTCAGGGACAGGCAGGCATTTTTGTCAAGCCAGATGATTACTTCGTGGGGCTAGGGATAAGGGTTGTGAGTAAACTCTTGTTATGTGAAAATTTCACCTGGAAATGCAGTTTTTTCCTTACAGATCTGGCTCAGGACTTTATTGGTGTATCTTTTTGTATGTAGCAAGCACTGAAGTTATCTGAAGCAGCTGGACACTTTTGCTTTACTGCACAGTAAGATTTCAGTACCACTGAAATTAGAGTGCATATATTTTTACTGTCTATTTGAAATGTGTAACTTAGAAGACTTTTTTTTAATATACTAGGTTTAGCACATCATCAGAAAAATGCACAAACCCACTGGCCCCATTCTTATATGGCTCTCACTTCCATCTTCCTGGGGAACTGCTTTGATGTCTCGCAGATCTCCTCGTATCATATATAAGGTATGGATTATCCCATGTCAGATCTCTGCCTTAGGGAAAAAAAAACCCAACCTTCTTTTTGAGTCTTTGGATGCTTTTGGAATTACCTGAGACAGCAACAAGTACTTCAAATATGATTCTTACAATCAGAACAGCAGGTCTTCAATTTAGCTTAAGGATGTTTAAAAGTGTCATTGAGGCAGTATACACCCTTTACTGATAATGCATTAGGAAAATAAACCAAGCTGGGCATCCCTCACAGCAAGTTTCCTCCTCCTCCTCTCCAAAGCCCTCCATGACTCTGCCCTTTCCACCTGCGAGGTGCTGTCCCTGCCCAAATCCTTTCCCATCACAGAGCTGACATCCCTACATTGTCACCTGAAGGTCTCCGAGCCCTGTCTGCTTTTGTGTCCCCCATCCAGCACTGCTTCCTCACTGAGGGTGTCCCTGAGCTCACCTCCTTCACAGCTCTCCTCACACATACCTGTAAGCAGAAACAGTCTGTATGCAGTGGGTTGCAACCTTCCCTCTGCCCTGTGACAGCATTTGTTTCCTACAGCTTTGCAACATTCTTGTCGCAGTAATCTGCCATCCTTCAGGATGGCTGTAAATACAAAGGGGCTGTGGGGGGAAATTCTCATAAGAATTTAGCATTGGGTTAACTAGTCTATAATGAAAGAGGAGGGCAAGCTCTGTTACTCTTGTCTAACTACACTGCACCACTTTTTCTTGCCTATGTCTGATCTCTGGTGAAGGCAGAGGCCCTTTCCAGACTGAAGAGTGCTCTCCAAATTTGCTCTACGCCTCCTGGGTTCAGGGTCCCATTGTACCTCATGCAGGAGTAAGACCAGGGTTGGCAAGAAAGTGCACTCAAAGAAGCCATTGGGGCTCTTCTGTTACTTGCTTTGAAAGATAATTTGGCTGACTGACCCTCCAGCACTAGAGAGATTTCATTTGCTTCACATCCAATTCCAGTATTTCTATTTCCCATACACAGTGTGGTTCAAATGCCAGTATACTTAGTGCTGCCTCCTAGAAGATGATGATATGCATGGGAGTAGGCAGATTAAATCCTTTGAGGGCAACCATGATAAACACAGCTGGGGTTTATAAGTGAAACAAGTCTGGGGGGTTAGCTTAGCCTCATTAAAGGAGCAGTCACATCCGAAAAACATCTCTTGGAATGAGCTGTAGACTCTAATCATAAAAGCCCAAGGGAAAGAAGATTGACAAAAACTGAAAAATTCAGAGAAATTGGGCAGTAAATATTGCCCAGCATCTGGTCTTATTCTAGCTAGCTTTGTCAGTCTGTAACCCATACAAGCAGCAAAGGTGAACTTAAATTTTGAACTAGTTACATTTCGTAAGAGAAAAGAAAAAGCCATATAGCACTTAACAGCTATTCAGATCAACAATGTAAGTACATTTTCTTCAAATGTGGCCAAATAGCAAAGCAGTGACATTTGTCAATAGAAACTAACCACTCTTTAAAACATGTTCTCTCTACAAATCTACAAAGAATATAGATTATCACAAGGGCTTATTTGCCACAAATGACATACTACAGTCACACAGTAAGTGGGCCTTTGAACAACAGGGTATTAACTTTTCCATCTGAAAAAAAAAGTGTCCCAGATTTCCCTTGAAGGTAAAGTATGGGATATGTCATGTAATTTGTTTTTCTGAAGTCCTTGATCTTATCAAACAGGAGGCATTTTGCACACCTATTGTCTTATAATGTGCTTTTGTGTTTTGGTAACCATCATGTGAAATATAAGAACTTAGGCTTCAGAAACCAGCCTGTTTTAAATAAAGATTAAGGCAAGAACAGACAGTTGACCTGAAAGTTTCATTTCACCTTAAATATGCAATCTGAAGAGTTCAAGTTTCATTTGCTATTTTTTTTTCATTTCACTGTAGCTCATTCACATACGACGCTACATTAAGTAGTTCAATCTATCATGACATAACATTAGCAGTAAGTGTCAGCTAAAAAGGAAAAGTTGGGTTGCTCTTTCCTTGTGGGAACAAAGGTGCTCACAGAAGAAATGAGGATGAAAAATGTCTGCAGACATTCCTGTTTCTTAGGCCAGATTTGAAAAAGAAGTTCTTCCCAGCACTTTTAAAAGGCTCATCACTGTTTTTATGGAGAGGCATAGGATCATCCCAATGTAAAACAGTAATGTCAGGGATTTGGTATAAAACTTCCTGCAGTTCTCTCCTGCCACACACACTTCTACATTACTGTCACAAAAACTGTCCAGGTTTCCCTCTAGCATTTCCTTGAGGCAATGAAAATTTCCCCAACAGCATACCTCTGTGATTGCCAGGTGACCAGCTAGCTACCCATTGCCTGCAGAAGTAACATCATGGAAGTAAATGACATTTTAAGGAAAAAGGATCATGAATTGAACAAGGTGCTTTCGTTGACCCAAACCACAATGTTTAGCTCAATTCTGGGTATTTGAATGCTTTTCAAGTATCATTACTAGGTAAGTTTTGAAACAAAATGTTGATCTAGAGCGAAAAGATGAAAGATCTCACTTTGAAAATGTCAAAACACTGTGTTCCAGAAAAGATATCTTTTCTTTCAGCTTGAGCTACGTGACAAACTAGACACAAATTCAAGAATTATTTTGGACATTCCAAACCTTCATTTTCTGGCAGACCTAATTCCAACCCTAATATTTCACATAACCAGAGACAGCAGTATAAGAACAGCAACATTCGAGTTTGCATGCTCTGAGCTCCTCCGAGTGCCCCTCAAATTTTGGGGCCCGCTTTTCTGATGCCAGCAGACATATTTAAACTATAATTTTCTGGTTTTTTTTCCCATCGGACAAGTGAAAGCATGTAAGGTAATGTAATTTGAATGTCAATTAATGTATTCGGGCTGGAAATTACTTCATGTCTTCAATAATTAGATTAAATAGCTGTTGTCAGCACTATGAGGGAAGAGAAGAGCTTTCTTATTCTAAATACAGCTCAGCAAAAACTGCTGGAAGTTCTCAGCTTAAATCTTTTCCTTTTCCTCACCAAGCACACTTGTGTTTCTCTGAAGAGGAACAACCCCCCCCCAAACATCCCAAACAGCCAATTCCCTCACGCTATCTCTGGAGGTAGCAGCTAAGTGGCAGTTCCAGTGATGGTGTGGGCAGCAGGAACTTTTCACGCTTGTTCACAGCACTGGCAGTTTCCTCAGGATGCCTCCAGCACCATGAACAAATCATGTCCCTGCGTGTGCAAGACAGTCAGAAGATACAGAGCAGATGCCACAAAGTTTAATGCATCTGCTTCAACCCTTTCAGGAGAAAACTCCAATTCACCAGTAATTAACTTTTTGGAAGCCATAAGAAGGACCCTGAGGACATGTATTCTTAATGACTACTTCAATAATTAATTTGCTAAAATAATCCATGAAATACCAAAGTTTTGCTACTTCCAGGCATGAGTTCCTGGTAGTTGCATGTTTTAGGCTTGCAGAAGACTGATGTCAAAAACTTGCCTTCTGTAAGTCATGTATTTCTTAAGAAATTATTCCTCTTCTAAACTGTCAGAGGTGATGGCTTATATGTGTGCTTGATTTTGTAGTTCATCGAGCCCATTGAAACTGAGGGGCATAGAGTTAAACTCAGGCAAGTCTTTGGAGGATGAAGGCATGCAGAAATAAAACACAGTCCATAGGTCAGGTCTTAACAGAAATTCAGAAAGACCCAGTTTCAACTTTCTGCTCCTTTGTGGACTTTCCCTTTGGTCATGGAGAAGTTATTACAGCCCAGACCCTGACAGTATTGGCCTGTGTCTTTTTTCTGGTAGCTGTATCTTTGAGTGAAATGGCAGCAATAGTAGGTCTCAACTTACAAGAGTTTTTTGAAGGTGGGTAGATAAAAATTTGTAAAATGTCCCAACACTAAAATAGAGAGAATTACACAAAACCCTAAGATTGGTGACTATGCAGATCTCGCAGATTTGCTTGACTTCTATCAGCTGCAACCTGCTTCAGCAGCTACACCTACTCCTGTGCTTTGTGTGAGTCTGGCAGATGTGGAAATCATTACAGCCCCACTGGAACATGCAGACAAATCTGAACAAGGATGGTGCTTACAGTGACCCTTGCATATGTGCTTTGCTTCCTTCTGACATTAAGAACTAATTTAATAAATGTAAAATACTGTGCAGTAAAATACTGATTTTAGTTTTCAGGTCCCTTAATGCCACAGAACCTATTAAAGGTATTTCTTGGGAATTTTATTCTTGGATCAGCTTACAAGGTGGTTTGGGTTTTTTTCTATTAATTGGGAAATACCTCCATGCCTTAGTTGTTGCTTACTCATAGCTGACATGATTTAAGTGTAAAGTTACAATACATTTAATGAATAATATCAAATAGGAAATGAAAAATACACTCACTGATGCTATTCCAGATATATGCATTGCAGCCAGGAGGCACAGATTGCACTTAGTCTTCATGCATCACAGAGAGTGAAGAAACTCCTTCTATATCCTTGTCTTTCGGCACAGAAATTTGACATCATCTTCTACTTATTATTCCTGATGTGAGAAAAGCCATTATTTTCCTTTCAGGATACAAAGAAAGTATAGAGTGGGCACTAGTGAAGCTGGGAGTTTTGAAATTCGCACAAAGGGGACATCGTTTCACCCAATATGTTACAGGTAATTATCTGGAAAGAACAGCAGCTTTTCTTCAGTCTTCTGTGCAAACCATTGGAGGTATTTAATTACAAGCATATAGTCAATGAAGTTACATACACATATGTAAGTTCACACCACACACACATAAGTGTTTGTGCTTTTACATGTTTGAAATCATACTCAACAGTGCTGTTGGAACATATCAACTTCACCCGATTTCTGTGATCGCAGGCTTAAAGGCTAATTACTGAGAAGAGTTTATGGGCCATTGCAGTGATACTGGTCATCTTTTGAAGTGCATTGTTGTGTCCCCTTCAAAATAATTAAGACTTTGACATGCCTTTGCAGCAGTTGGCTAAAACCACTGCAGCTTGTTAGGATGCCAAACACAGTTAGACACAGTTAGATTTTCTCTGGAGGTGGTAGGTGTCTAGCCTATAACTGGGGATCACAAAAATACTAATTAATCTCCATGAAACCAGCTGCTTTGTTTATAAGCAATGAGTTTTTATGATGGGTGGGCTAGCTGATCTGCTTCATTAACTTATTGCTTTTATTATAGTGATATGTCAGTACTTGCCATCATGGTAATCCTTGTCAGGACCAATGCTCATATGGAAGTTGAGGCTTTGATTAGAACAGAAGCCACATAGTTCTGTCTGCACTAAACCACATAATTCTGTCTACACTAATCCACATAATTGTGAATAATGCATTTTCCTATCACTCTCCATCCTGTCCTCTCTCCCTACCCACCATTCCTGTCTCTTCCTTTGCTTCCCACCCTCCATTATGTACACAGAATAACAATAATTCCTCTATGGAGTATGTCCCCCAGGGAGAACCCCAGATACTCTATGTATATCATATATACATAGTCAAGTAAACGTGAAATGGCTTATAAGCTTTTTGCTGTTTCTTAGTAAATGGTTAAATTTTTAGACATTGGCTACTTCTGTAGCTCAAGACCAACAAAAAAACAGTCACCCAAGCTGTTCTTTATGATGTCTATTTTCTCTGATCCCTGCACATCTTCCTTTTCCTGTTACCACAAAACTTGAAAATCCCATTTTTCCTAGCTTTGGACCCCAGTCCATAAACAAAACCCTTTTAGAAGCCACGATGGGTCCTGATGCAGCAAATGTAGTTAATCACTGGTCAGACTTTGAACATGAGTAGCCTCACTGAAATCAGTGGGGCTGCTCATGTACCACAGGTGGACACATATCTCAGTGTAATTCATTGGGCTGCTGCAAGCATATTTTGTGTCATGCAACTGAATACAGCAATGTACCACTCTAAGACGGTTCTGCGCTCACCACTTCCAAAATCTATGCTTCCTGTTAGGCCAGGAAAGCTGTCAGTTTCAGGAAAGCTGTCAGTTTCAGGAATGCCGTGTAATACTCAGGTAATTTTTTCAAAATTTATTTTCAAGCTCCAGTTAATAACTGTATCCTGGAAGAAAACACAGACAGGTTTCTTTCCTGCTTCAAAATACTGTATGTCTCTAATCCTAGAAATACAGTTGACTAGAGAAGATAATATCAAGGTTGAAATTAATTTGAATTCTCTCCTTCCATTTTGGTCCTTCCCAGGTACGGGCCTGAATGTAGTTGAAAGACACATTTTTTGAAGACAAAATGCACTCCTTCCTGCAATTACATGGAGAGCTTTTTGACTAAAGTAAAGAAGTGGGAAGGAAGGTCTCCTGCCACAATGTCCTTGTTTTATTTAGGAACATTATTTACTGAGTACTCCTTCACATTTTTAGAGAGGCGGTCTTCCTCCCATGCTTATTATATAACATTGCTTTAGTACTACAGTGATAGAAACAGATGCTAGATTGCTATGATCTTCGACACTGTGATCAGCTGTGCAATGGCAATATCAGGGTACCCTTAGAACATTAGCATTCACTATTATATTCAGTTTGTAACTTGAAGCCCATTTGTTTTCCTGGAATGGGAAATTTCTGGTAGAAAATCTGTTTTTAAATTGCTAATCAATGTGGGAAAAAAAAAAAGAGGAATGTATTTGGACTGGTATAAGAATTGTCAGAAACTCATTAGGATGACATAAGGGTGCTCTTTTTAGTATATTGCATATGTGTGTGTGCGTATGTATGTGTGTCTATAAATACATACATAAAATACACATTAAAATGTTCACATGTGTATGTACATACATACATATATATGTGTGTATAGATATATATACACAAAATAGTGAGAGTGTCTACTGACAGATGTTGTATAGGAGATGCTGTACTCTAAGTGCTTCACTACAGCTGGCACTTAGGATTTATTGGGTATCTATGCATCCCAGCCCACTCTTTAGTTCCAAAGAGAACTACCAGACTTTTCAGACATTCATCTAAGCTAGGACTTTACAACCTTATACACAAGATGACCACGTTTAATTTCCATACTCGACAGAAACACAACGAATTGGGACTTGAAATGGGGAGCATCACAGTCTGAGGGTGATCTGCTTCTCTCTTGATAAAAAGACAGTTGAGTCACCAAGAGGTGCCAAGCGCTCCAAGTTAAACAGCTGTCAAGAAGTGTGAACCTGCATGAAACTATCATGGGACAGTCTCTCTCCAAAGGAGTTTTTAGACTCGTAGACCCATGGAACGAAGCTGCTGGAGGGGGCCACAGAGGCTGGCTGGACCCCAGTGGTTGAAGACCCAGGGCTTTTGCTCATTCACTAACAAGAATAATGGTGTAGGGGAGCTTATCAATGGGGATTTCACTTTCCACAAATACCTGCCTCTCCCCATTCCCCGGAAGACTACAATGTTTCTGGAACATATTTTAATATTTTCAGATACGGCTGCATGCAGACACATGCATGCATATGTTAAGACAGTGTTGCTCTGGGGCTTATAACTTTGGTATTAGACATATAGAAAAAAGTAATGAACTAGCTAGAGACTGTGAATTAGCACAAAAACTAAGTATGAAAGTGCCAGCATGTCAACTCACCAAAATGATCTGGAAATGGCCCTTTCTTTGCTGGTAAGTTACCATATTTGTCTCAGGCAAACAAATAACATGAGGAAGCACTTGAAATGGAAAGTACATCTGATGTCACACAAAATACCATCTTTATAACACAAAGATATGTAAATCTGGCAGTTCCCTGGAATACTCCTCTTTAAACTAAAATGATTAACTGAGTATTAATGTGCCATTTGAAACCAGCAAGCTATCAAATGAGTACAACATATCTAATTTATTAATGGAAGTGGCAATTGTTGTATTTAACAAACCTGAGTGATCTGAATGTATCCTGTTCATTACTTTTTCACAGAAAATGGAAAGCACTTAGCAAGGAGTCTCTCAACAACTCATCAGGTGTCACGTGCAAAAAGAGGAGGCAGTAGATGCAATGCCTGACAACAACTCTGTCTCCTCCGCTCAAATGCCCCATGTTTGGGAGGAAGGCCTGAAGCTCAGCCTTTTAAGAGACTTAGGCACCTGGGGACCCATTCAGGTGCCAAAGAATAGACACTGAATGCCCTCTGAGATGCCTGTGGGCATCTTGTCTGGCCCCCAGTTCCCATCCCAGAAGCAAGGGATTTTGCCCTACATACATAGACACCACTCCAGTTCATGACCCAAGTTAACATTAAGAGAAATTTTTGTTTGTTTTATTGCTGGTAATGGGACCAAATTTCATAGATTTGCTTTTGCGTGTTATAAGTGGCCAAAACTGTAATTGCTTATTATTGTTCTCTATGTTATGTAGATCAGAGGACTACTCTGTATCAGATCTCGCTTGGACTACCATATAACTTCTAGAAATTAATCTCAACACTGCTTCAACTTATCAGCAGTCAAGAATCTACTGCAGCCTTTCACAGATTCTTTCAATGCTGTTAATAACATTCAGTTCTCTAATATTGCTTTTTATTTTTAATGTTGACTTGGCTAGATCTAGCTTCCAGGCATTGAGACATATACCTTTCTCCAAGAGACCAAACACATCAAATGTACAGTCCTTACTTAGGCAGTCAGAGGTTTCGTAGCACATCAATCCTTAACCTTCTTTTCAATCGAGTAAATAGACAACAGTTCTAGAGGTATTTTCGTAAAGTATGTTTCTGCTGTCTTTGATCACACCATTAGCTCATTTCTGATCCTTTCTGGAGCTGGATGCTGTATTCCAGGAGTGACTTTGTGGGAGTAGAACACAAAGGCTGAACCATTTGTCTACCGCAGCTGCTGAAACCTTTCCAAATCCACAGTCTGCCCCCACCTGTAAGCATGGGCTGAGTTTTGGTTCTATGACTATGAATTTGGCTCTGTTAAAATGCATTTGTTTGAACAGATGAGTTTACCAAGCTATTGAGGTCACTCACTCTCTCAGTGATTTGTCTTCTACACTGTTTATCTCTCTCCCCAATATTTGTGTAATCTGCTGTCTCTGTTGGTAAAGATTTTCATTTTTCTTCCAAGTCATTAATAAATAGTATAGCCAGTTTTTAATCCACTTAACATGGGCCATGTTGATTTTGTATTGTTCTAATTTCTTAATCAAAATGTCATGTGGTATCAGACCAAATGTTTTACAGAAGTCTAAATACATTACATTAACACTATTACCTTTAACAGTCAAACCTGTAACCCCAGCAGAAAAGATATTAAGCTAGCTTTACACGTATTTTTTTAAATAAGCTTATGTTGATTGTACTACAGGCCCCTATTCTGGATACCCACACCAATGGTTTCCACATGTATAAATGACCCTGAAAACTGTAATTGATTTTTTGTTAGCATACAAAAGGAAAACTGAGAGAAATGCATTTCCTACAGATACCATTCCACTCAGTGCATGTACCTTTTCCCCACATTAGTTGCTCTATTGCATAAGGTTTTAAGAACCATGTTTTTTAATGGACTACAATTCAGCCTGCAGGGATTTGGAGATGGGGAGTGGAGGTGGTTTATGGGTTTATGGGTTTATGGGCTAGCTAGAGATGTATGTGCTAGGATTTACATGTCTAAACTTTCAGTATTGGAGGTGTTTTAAAAATAAATCAAATCTAGAATTCAATTTTTTTTTTGAGCACAAGATAAGTTGGATAGCTATTTTGATATCTAGATAAATTTGGAGCCTGATCTATACACATTCACACAGACAGTAAGTGTGGCAGGGTGACTTAGTCCCATTGTGGGACAGCAGAACATTCTCAACAC
>JANXJC010000078.1:39736591-39760002 GCA_027564655.1 Leptodon cayanensis
GCTATATCTCCCACAAGAAAAGTGCCAGTCCTGAAAGCTGTTGCTTCTCTTCACCTTCCCTGTGCAGCCTATTCACATATCTTCATAGACTGTATCTTGGATACCAGTGGTCTGGATAATTAGTTTGTTACCCGCTGTGTGTGTGCAGTTTTTTCATGTTCAGCAAGAAAGATAGGAGGCTAATCAGCTGTGGTGTACATGTGGGCTTGTATACACATTACAGTTTAAGCAAACAGGAGATGGTTGTTATCTTCAAATCAGTGATGCCCTCAGTTTTCTTTTAGAGCTAGTTTTTATTTCTTTTGAACAGTAGTTACATTCTTACATCTAAAACCTCAATGTTTCTACAGAAACCTCATTTTTCTTGCTTGGATTGTCCAGAAATCTTTGCAGCAGGAGTAAGATGGAGATGAGTACAGGCCATGGTCTGAGTGTTTGCCTTGGTTTTAGGACAGATTTTGCTGTCCCTGTTAATCAGTGCACCCCTAGCTTACCTGTCCCATGCAACTCCCTTTGGGTCCATTTCAAGGTGCAGCTACATCTTGACTATGGTGTGCATGTTCCCTGTACCATGATCCTGAAGACCCAACTGTTGCTTTATAAAGACATATAAATTCAACAAGCAGGAGCCCATCCTACTTTACGTGGAGCTGAAATAAAGACCACCAGTGGGCAAACATTCAAAGACAGTGACGTAAGCAAAAATCAGACTTCTGATTTCCTCTCGATGCTGTGAAAATAGCCATCCTCCTGAGTAATACTGGCAAGGGTCGATCTGTGTGACCTCTCCCACTGTCAAAGACAAAGCTATGAGAAGAGAAGGTGTCCTGCAATACAAAGGAAGACAAAAAGCTCAGCTTTTGCCAGTTCTGCTGAAACTAGAGGAAGTCACTAATATTTTCACCTTGTTGGATTGTGAGATTTTGCCTCCTTTACATTATTTACAGTTCCTCCTTGACTGCCTTAGGGCTAGGACTAAAGACAGTTGGTTTTGCTCTGCTGGAGATGGTGTAATGGGAAGGGGAAGTCAAGCCACTCAAAGACAGAGACTTTCCTTAGATAGGATGAGGACACCAGCATCTTAGTGATGTTACATGCTAATTCCTGCTTTCCCAGGTAGCTGCCAAATGACCACATGATGCTTCAACAGCATCAGTGAATAATATTTAAAATAAACCAAAGAGAAAAATCAGGTGTAGATGGTAGATGAGTGCACCAGTTAATGGCTTATTTGCTGAACAGGTCTTCATGTCCTCCTCAAAAAGAGCCATACCCTGGAAAAATTCTTCTTCCATAGTGAATTTCATATCAAAGACAAAAGCTAATTAATTTACATTGTATCCATCAGGAACAGACCCTCAACACCCTAATCAAGGCTGACCCAACCTTGCACCCACCACTGAATCTTTCTGAAGGTCCCTTGCCCGAGCCTGGCCAGACTGGCTCCTTGAGTTCCCCTGCAGCCAAACAGGCTGGGGGAGTTTGCAAGATCAGTTCTTCCCTGCTGATCACATTTGTCTTTATAACCTTGGCCCAGCTGAGAAGCCAGGGGGGTGCAGGGATCACAGCTCACTGCTCTTCAGTTGAGCCCTGGAGCCATGATTTCACACTGGGCTCTGACAGACAGACACCTTTTAATGCTTCATCCCTCCCTACTGGCTGTTATTGCGCAGTTTGTGGTTTATTCTCTAAATGTCTATGAGAAGATGAATAGTTTTACTGCTAATGGGCTGTTGATTATAACCAAAGATCCACAAAGGCTCAGGGCCAGACCTTCTCATACCTGCTTGTGCCATCTAGAGACGCTGGAGGGGGAGAGGGGAAGCTGGGGAAGCAGCCCCCTGCCCCAAGCTGCCTGTGTCCCTCTGCCTGCATGCACGTGCACACGCACGTGCACAAGTCACAGCTGCTCCAGGTCCTTCCACCAGTCTGTTTGTCTCCTTGCCTTAAACATTCTCCAGCCTTGTACAAAGCCAGGCCTGATCACACCGATGTGTCAGAGGAGGGGGCCCCCATGCTCACCCAGCATTCGTAACAATGCAGAGTTAGCTACTCCCAGCCATCAGCAGCAGCATCTTTATGTGTATCCCTTATCCAAGTATTTATAAAGGGCTGAACTTTGAGCAACCTTTTGTAAGTGTAAGTGAAACTGTCCTGTAGACAGTGATGGCTCTGGACTTGTGCAGATTAGGGCTGCTGGAGAATCCCAGGAGACCCTGACAGCTGCAAGAAGATACATGCAGTTTGGATCAATTTAGGATTAGTCTCTGTCCTCTCTTAACATTTAAGTATACCCAGGAAAAAGAGCTCACACTCCAGTTTTGGATGACAGAAGTGAAAGTCTCTGTCTGGTCTGCCTCTACACTTTCCTGCACAGAGCTACTACCCACAGAAAAGTAAGTCTCAGGCCACATTTACTTTGCCTCATGGTACTCACTTGGTATGTGCAAATAGGACCAGGGAAATAGCAGGAACCAGAACAGAAAGCTGATGTCTAACCCCATTGGCTATTGACTTAAATGAAGGGTCAGTGATTGATACCAACTGGAGATTTGGCCACTGCTCTGCTTAAAGTAGCACTGTACAGATTAACTTTTGGATCAGCCAAAACGACTTGTGAAGTTAGGTCTCTTTTGTTGAGTAGTGCTGGCTGAAGAAAAAGAAAATAAGGAAACTTTTCTGGAAGCACAAAAAATGCTTTGTTTCAGGTTTGGACTTAAAAATCACAAGAATGCGTAGAGTCTGCATGCAGTGAGAACTTTATAGGCTTCACACTTGTCTCTAATCCAAGCTCTGAATGTTGTTCAGGCCAGGTCTCCTGCCACCAAGCAAGCTATTTAATCCCTGGCTCAGCAGGAGGAGACCACCAGTGCTTTCTCCTCATCATCTTTGTGAGTGGTAGCTGAAAACACAAGAGAAATGTCGTTCTGTGCCAGTTGACAGGACTTGTCTGCCCTTGTATGTTTATGGTTTGGGGTTTTTTTTTGGTAAATCAAAGAGAACAAGCAGGATGATCCGAAAGGACAATTAATTATTCAGGTAACATTTCACTTAAACAGGCACCTATAGGGAGGTAACAGGAAATGTAAGAATGAGCTGCCAAGCAACAAATGTTGTGAAAGGCTGCAGGGAACCAGGAACAGGTCTGAGGGCAGCATTGCTCCCTTGCATCCTGCTCCCTCATCCTTCCCAGTACTTTTCTGTGGCAGGAAATCAGGTGGTATCAGCCTTCATGTGCAGTGCCCAGATGTAGTTCCCTGTCACAGCACTTTTCTTTAGTTGTTCACCAAACATATCTTTGTTAGGGGTGCAGAGGTTTCCTTCTTGCACACATAAAGATTTTTGCCTCTTTTTTGGATGACAAAACCTTGAGACAACAGCCTGTCTTCAGTAGGTGTGCATAACCACAGGGTATTCAGAGTAATGAGCGTTGATAGTAGTGTTTTTTAACCCAAAGTATGTGGGTACATCTATTCAATTGAGAGCACATGCATCAATCACTCTTACTCCATCCCTTTGTCTGTCATGATGAGTTTCTCTGGTGATGTGTCCTGGGAGCAATACACTGAGGAAAGCATCCATCCGTCACAGAGTAAAGCGGTTCTGCTGCTCCTGCTTCACCAAGGCCTTGCACATCAGGGCAGAAAGCAGGCTGCCACTGCACCTGCACCCTCTATCCCAGGCCCATCACCTAGAGAGGTGAAAAAGAAGCTTGGTGGGAGTGGGGAAAAGATACTTCTCATGAGAAAGAGAGGTGAAAGAGTTCAGGAAATGCTGCCCCATGGTCTGTTAGCTAAACATCGGGATTTATTACCAAGTATGGGAGTGCAGCTTGTAACTAGGCCTAAGAGAGACACTGAAGATTGCTAGAAGATGACAATTATTTGGATGCGTCTCAATTAATTTGTTGCTTTGCAGACTGAAGGCTGGTGAGCCTACAACCTAGGAAAACATGCGAGACACAGACTAATCTCTGCAACACTCACATTAGAAAGCAAAGTAAAACCATGACCTCTGTGAAGTCAACAGGAGTTTTTCCACTGACTGCAATGGAGCCAGGATTTCACCCTGAGTTTTCCATAATGAAGGCCAGATTGTCCCCTTGATTTATGAAGCATGGATTTTTCCAGCTTCAGTGCACATTGTCTTTTGTTTTCCAACAATGCATTTGAAAACTGAAGTATACCTCCATGAAACAAAGGGGAATACACAAATGCATTTAAATAAAATAAGCTTTATAGCAATGGGACATGACGTTGACTGAGTTTGCTAATGCCACTTTGTGATCAATATAAATGCAAACCACAACATCTCTTGTTTTCACAGGAGAGTGCTGTAGTCTTAGAAAAGGAGGATCATGGCATTGACCTTATGTTCTGGATGAACAAGCTGACATGAACAAAGAAATCCCACGGTGCCTATCTCCAGTTAACTGCTTGTTTACCATGTTGGCCTTGCTAAATTTACTTGAGAAAATAGCAGCTTTTAAGAGAAAGCATTTCAGTAACTTTATGCAGTTCTACTGGACACTGTCAAGATCTCCAATTCACTAGGGTAGTAGTTTCATTTTTAAGATCTTATGTTCTAATTTGAATAAGCAATTTTCTTCTTTTTCTTCTTTGCATGTTTTCAGTCTTAATGGAAAAAGTATGGAAAATGTGATCTCACAGATGTGGAGGATTTAAAACTAAGAATGGTAATAACACACAAGATCTTAATTTTTGTTTGTAAAGACTGTTGTAAGCCCAGTCTTAAGCTTTTAAGCTGCAAATGCCTGAGGTTGCCAAGACCAAGCACACAAATAGGTCTTGAATTCAGGGACCTCAGAGTTACTTTCCACTGCATTAGCATTTTCACTTCTAATGTGATCATCAGGTGGTGTGAGGCTGAAAGATGCCATGTATGGGAGGGTCCTATAGGGTTTGATAGTTTGCTCACCATGGAAAGGAGTGAAGTTGTTAAAAAAATTTTTAAAAAATCCATACAGCAGGGCCCTGGAGCTATTAAACACAATGTATGGTAAGTGCTAGATTGTATGCTTAGGAGCAAAGGAGGCAGGCAGTCCTGAGAGTATGTGAAAACATATCCTTGGGCTCAATGGCACTGAATGGGCATTAGGGGACACAATGCAAAAAGCAATTCAACATGAGAAATTCCACTGATGTGATAACAAAGTTAATAAGAGCATTGAGTGTATGAACAAGAAAGAAGTGAATAGGAGAGGAGATTAAGGTAATTTTACCTCTCTGTACAGTACAAAGCTGACTACTAGGAGAATCCTGCACAACTGTAAAATGACGCTGAAAAAAACCCAAAGAAACAAGAAACTGATACTAGGGCTGAAACAAGTGGAGCATTTTCCAGACAGAAATGTAATAAATTCGGCTTATCTTATCAGAAAACAACTGAAGTGAATAAATAAGAAATAATCTGATGATGGAAGGAAAATAGGCAATGCTCACAGGTTCTTTAATTTAGTGCAGAAAGGCACACCAAAGCCAGCATGTGGAAAAAGGTCTGATATATTTAAATGAAAACTGAGGACACACCTTTCATTACTTGATCCAACAAGGACCAGCCATTAGACACACTTCCAAGGGAAGTGACAAGTATCCACCTCTCCCCGTCCTGACTTTTAAGTCTAGCTGCCTTACAGGAAAGCACACATAAATAAAGCAAAGGTAATGGAGCACAATATAGACATACCTAGATGAAATGTAATGCCCTGTGATGTACAGAAGTTCCAACTAGATGATCTGAAGGTCCCTTTTGGCTTTGAATTTCATAAATTGTTTCTACAAGCCATCCTAATGAGCTACTTCCCTTTTTGGACCAGACTTGGCTCTGAGTTTCCCACTCCAGTTTCACTGCAATGGCAGCATCCAGGACAATTTCAGGGCCAGGAGCAGTGCAGGTGGCTGGGAAGAGGTTCATGGCTGGCATCCCACACATGTCAGAAGCAACAAAATGCAGTGGTGCATAAGGCTTGACTTTCAGGCTTTTTATTTGTTTCTGGAGCTGGTCTTCGAGATTTCAGTGTCCTGGCTAGCTTATCTTATTATAAAAAGTGCATCTGTCAAAGGATCTGATTTCCCAAACTCATTCTTAGGAAAGCCTGTGAGCTGGTACCCACATCTGTGGGACCACGCATGCATCTGAGTCAGTGGCATTGCTCCAGCTCCGTGCTAAATGGGCCACAAGTCCCTGTTGAACCCCTATGGAACAATACCCTAAAAACAGGTATTTTAGGTAGAAGGATGCTCTGCCTGAAGGCTGTTTGTCTCATTCGGAAAAATGATCTCATTGTTTCATTCATCAGGCAGTTACTCCTTGCTTCAGGGGCTCTGTGCAATAGAGAATATGCTTTTCTTCTTCATCCTGCCAAGCTCTGCCATATATTATCATTTCTGTGTAGAGTTGATTGACTTGTTAAGAGATTCAATTTCTGTAGTCATCACAACAAAGACAGACGTCCATCAAGTTTGTTAGAAATTAGCAGTCTCCTTTCATTCAAATTCAATCACAAGTGAAGTTTAACTTGCATTTGTGAAGGATGAGACATTCTGATATAGCTTTATGGTTACAAAAAACATGTAATGATTTTTGATACTGGAGCCAAAAGGACATCCTCAAACAGGAAGAAAATTGTCTCCTTGGTAATATTTAAAATACTTTAAAAACCTTGAATTGATGCTTTCCCAGCTCTTGAAGGGCATAGTAAATTCTCTAATGTATTGGATATTGTATCTAAATGTAATCAGCAAAAGCACTAGTACTGTTTATTTCCAGATGAGACCTTGAAATTCTGCCCTGTTGTTCAGATATCTTTGTTACATTTTCATCCTTTTAATTAATTATTTAACACAATTATCCCTTCTTGCTCTGCATGTAAGTAGGTGACTTAGTTATATTCAAAATCAGTCTGCTGCAGTTTGCTGACCACAAAAGTCACTGCTAGCTTGTTGTATTTATATGTGTAGAAATACATACATGCAGACATATTTGCTCATATAATATAGTTGATTGATAAATTAATGTTCACTTCAAAAAAATTAACTGGGTACTTTACCTTTCATGTGCCACTACATTAAATACATAGTGAATGCAACAAGGAGCAGAAAAATTTAAATAGTACTTTTGGATTTACATACCTCTGTGTGTGCACATGGTTTTCTGTGCTGGTATAAAATGCACATTTTTTTTCTACAATTGCCAAAATTTTCTGCAATTACAAATTTAAAGTATTAAAATGAATCAAAAGTAAAATAATGGTTATTTTCTTTCATAAATAACTGGAAAAATATTTAGTTCTAAATTTATGTGACATACCACAGTTCCAAAATACTTATATGTATAAAATGTAACCACAAACCATCCTTAAATACCTTTTTGATTACTAATATCCCATATGATTTGAGGCTTGACTTCAGGCCAGTCAGCTAATTGCAAATACTCCTATGGAACTCCCTAGGCTTTGGACAAATTAACACACTTTAATACAAGAAAGAAAGGTCTTGGGCTTTGGCACACACTCTGAATCATACCAGAGTGAGACAACATATTAAGTCTAGTTTTGTTCTGCTTTCTTCTCTCTGCAGTATGAAACCATGTATGAAGGAAAGTAAGACTGTGTTAGTTGTCTCCAAGTTTTTGGGGGCACTTTGGATGATGTGCAGTAGCAATTGAATTGCGCTCTGAAATGTCGACGAGCTTTTCACTAGAAGAAAGAGAATCTTCCTTAAATGTATCCTTTGCCATCAACAAAGTACAATTTTTAAAAATCTAATTGAGGAAATGCACCACATTTCAGAATCTGTGGGTGATTTGAACTAAAGTTCAAATCCTTCTGAAAATCACGGTCCTGTGCTTGGATCCACATGTTCTTGAGGAAAAGTGGGTGAAACTAATCGGATGACCGTTACTGGTCCTTCTTCTTTCAATCAAGTGGAAATATTCTGGGAAAATTTAAGCAAGGAAGAAACTTGTTTGGTTGTGAATTATCCTTCTGGAAAAATAATACATCTCCGCAAAATTTGTTATTAGGCCATTTTTAGGTGAATGATAGAAAAGCAACTGGAAATTCAATCTGGTTTCATTTATGGATTTAATTACTCTTTTAAATAGTTTATTTTCAGTGGTTTTAATAATTTGCAAATATTAAGCAGGAATTATTATATGCTCAGAATAATTTTCCTGTTTTTCTTAAATCAGTATTTTCCATTAGCTATGTTTCTTTCCCTCTGCTCTGTACAGAGACATTTCTGACTGACATAAAGCAGATGAACTCAGCAGGCTGTTCCTATGTCTCTAGGAGCAAATAAAAACAACAGGCCAAAACAGAGAAAAAAAAGATTTCAAACTTCCTTAAATCAAAATGAAGCTCTTGGCAAGAATTTATGTAATGTGTCTAGTGAAGACCTCTCAAGATTACCATTCAAACCTTGCTGCTTCTGCTAATCTAGTACTAACCTTTTTCTTTTTGGTGAGATTTTTTTCAGATTCTGTGAACAAAGCATTGAGATTTTAATGAGGGCCACTGTCCTCTTGAAGGTGATTTCACAGACTGTTACAGCCTTGGTGTTAATTAGAGGGAGCTAACAGATAAAGACTAAAATACAGTTACTACTTTGGAAAATGCATGGTTTTCTCAGTGCACCAATTTTTTCAGTAGGAAATTTTCACTTGCTACAGCTACAACTAATGTTTTCTCTTCAGTTCAGTTTTCATTTCATTTTCTTCTACAGTGTTTCCAGTAATGTTCTAAACTATTATTTTGATGACAGCTGAATGACATCCAAGAAAAATTAGTTAGCACTGCAACATTTTAAAATACGGTTATGTTTTTCATGTACCTTTCCCCTCCCTTCTCCCCATTTACTTAGGCAAAGCAGTGTTTGAAACCCCAGGACACTTCTGGGCTGGGCAAAAGAAAAAATTGGCAGGAAAGGTTGTAGACAGCTTTGTGATTACTGTGACAAAAGATGCTCCAAAAGATGCAGTACAATTTGGGAGTCAATGTGCTAACCGGTTCCAGCTGTTTGCATTGTATTGCTTTCTAAAAATGGGTGTGCAGCTGTGCATGATATCCCTGTTTCCCTGTTCCTACTGGTGTCATTCTGCCTCTACATCAATCTGTCCTTATTTTCTGGTGATAGTTAGGAGAGACAAATCAACACATAGAGCAGAACAAATGATAGCATACAAACCACAGGAATAAATATATAAGGGTTTAAAGGAAGCATTAGTTTATTGTGTTGAACATGAAGGTAATGGTGAGCTGTCCTGCTCATAGCTTCAGAGGCATGTCACCATTTTTCTGTTTTAGGTGCTGTGGATACAGGCATTTAATAAAGCTGTTAATTCCAGTTATTAAGTAATTTTGCTCTAGAGCCCTTGCCATCCAGTAAACAGGGCTATTATTCAGTACGAATGACAAAGGAATCTGGATGTGCTTCAATTTGTAATGGCAGTGCAGTCCTGAACCGTAGTACCACCTCACTATACTAAAAAAGCACAGTATTTTTATCAAAGTTTGTAGGGATGGTCTCTAAAGATTATGGGCTGGTTATTTGTTAGTGATTGTAATGACCAATATCCCATCCTGCAGCATATCTGCATGGAGCTCTGCTTATGGGAACAGGAGTCAATGCTTACATGCTTGGGATGAATTATAGGTTCCCAAGATCAAGTAGGAATGAATTAGTTGTCTGCCACATACAATGTAGGTGGCATGTAATGTATATGTAGTGCACAGCATAAGGAAACTTTTAGCACAATTATCTCCCTATTCAGAGTATTATCACCGTATAAATAGCTTAACACTGTGAACAGTGGCTTTTTAAAACAGGGAACATGCAAGGTGGTTGTCTTATGCCTGTGCCAGACTGTCCCTGTTAGTGCTATCTACAAATACTCTTGATCCCTTGCTGCCTTGAACACAAGTGACCTGCACAGTGTGAAACATCCTACAACTTCCCAAGTCACTTAAGACAATCAAGTGCCTCTTCACGGAAACCTGATTTCTGACATTACTGGTAGTTTTTTCTCAGGCTGCTAAGGTTTCTTGCCCTTTCTGCCTGAGTCACCTGGTATGTCCTGCTAAGATGGACTAACCCCATCTGCAATCCTCTGCATCTACATCCTCTGGTTCTTCTAAATCTTCATGCACTCTTACACATGCTTTTTTATTTATTTACCTTCCCAACTTCTGAGCTCAACACAAATTAACAGAGAAGCAACAGGCCAGCTTAGAAGAACAGAAGACCATGAAAGTGTCAAGAATAAGCAATTCTCTTGCCCAACAGCATTTCTGAAGAGAAACAAACATCAGGCTATGTGAACATCAGACTCCACCTTCCTTAAAAAGAAGCTACACGTTTTGCAGACAGAACTAGTGGGATTTACTATTCATTTGTGTCAACATAATCCTTTAAATGATTTCTTGTAAGTAGGTGATTTTAAAATGTTCTCTGGTGGCATAAGGCTCACTTGCCTTTATTCTCTTCTACTAGTTGTTAATTACATTATTCCCAATAAGCAGTCCACAATCCACTACAGACTAAAATCTTTGCTCATTTATAAATTGTGTTTGTTTCTGCCTGATGTGCTCAGGTAAAGATCATCCCCACCAAAGGAGGAGGCACCCTCAACGTAAACCTCTGCTTGAAGCTCTCGTCCAAAGAACATCTCCAGAAACACCAGTGAAGTGGCTGTTACTTATTACTTGGGGTTTGTTTAGTTTTATTTTCATTTTTAAAAATAATTATGAGTATTCTGTTTACTCACTGTAGTTTGTACTTTCTTTAAAACATTAATTATTTAATAATTTGGAAGATCATTTCACTTTGGAATTAGTTTCTTAAATACTTCTTTCTATCCCAGACTTATCAGCTTTCAGGAAAAGACATTGTTTTGTTTATTTTGGTTTAGAGATGAACATACAGCAGCATACAAAATATGTGAATAAACATGTAAGAGTTTAAAAGAAGCCTTAGTTTTAGTTAAAATGTCAAAAGTGAAGATAATGGTGAGCTGCCCTGCTCATCACTTCAGAGGAACATCACCATTTTCCCTTTTTACATACTATGGAGACAGGTATTTATAAAGACATATACAGTATATTAGCAATCAGCTCCCCACACATGAACTACAGTTTTGAAAGCTTTGGGATGTGATCATCTCACAGAGACTGTTTCTGGCTCCCTGCAGCCTGGGAGGTTCAAGGGACTACAGCCAAGCCGCATAGGGATCTGAACAGAGCTCATATACTGTCCAGCTTTTTTTAAACCTGACTTTTAATAGGGGAACTATTCACTTAATGTCATTTCCATCTGAGGACTTTAACCTGTCATTGGTACAACGAACACCTGGCTGAGATTTTTTTTTAAGTTACTTAGGGGATAAGAGTTCAGCTTCTGGGTAATCTTAGGGAAGATGACTAGATGGTAACTGAAAAGTGTATGAGTACAAATTTTTCTCTTCCATCACTTTGTTTCCTCTGTGTACACTTGTTGGTAATTTGCATATTGCTACAGTCACTTTCACTACAGATTCCTGTTACTTCTAAGCACCTTTCACATGAGAAAAACAAGTAGAAAATAGGAAAACAGTTTATAAAAACTATTAAAAATGTAAAGAATGCTCGTGAGCAAGAAAAAGAAGGAAAAACACGGCCTCCATTTTAATAAGTTTCTGTACTTACTGTGTCTGAGGACATCTCATTTAAGATTGAGTTTGCTTGAATACAAGAGGCATTGTTTTCTAATTATTCATCCTGAAAGTTCAGTGTTGGTTCTCTTTGGCTCATCACCAAAAATACATGTTTAAAAGAAAAAAAAAATCTAATTACACTTAAAAACAATATCATCAGATACCAATGATGTTAAAGAATATTATTAGTATTGCAACTAATACTTCATAATTCATGTGAAACTCCTGTTGGCAGAAACTGTACTGCTGAAAGCCATGGCTGCAGCTGTCCCAACCCCTCTTTCTTAGAAATATTCATGTAAGAGTGGTTGCACCCTGACAGAGCAAAGGTCTTCCCATCCCGGGAGCCACTTGTGCTAGGTGTCTGGAGAAGGATGCAAGGACAGGAGGAACACACAGTAATAACCAGAATCTTTTCCCAGCCTCATGTGTGCTATAAGCCGATTGCTGTGGGACCTCCCCAGTCAGAGATGATGTCTTACTTTTTAAAATTTTTTGGTAGATTTTTCTTTCAATGAATATGTCCAGCAACCTTTGAACCCCCTTTCATTCCTGGTGCCCACAAGAAGCTTTGGCCATGTTACGCAGCTAAACTGCAGATGTGGAATGGTATCTTCTCTTGTTGCCTCCAGAACATCCTCCTCTTTCTTTTTGATGGCTCTCAGCACTTGCTTCTGAAAAAAGGATGAATAATCTTGCCATACTCACCTTCACCATGACACTTGGGATTCTTCACTGTGACCTCCTGAAGTCTGAATACATAGGACTTAGGATGGATTTAGGATGCTACTGAGGCACTTCTTACATGATAGCTGCTTCCTGGATTTTCTTTGTGGCCCTTCTCTGAATTGTCTCCAGTACTGTTTGAGATGCATGCAGTATTTAAGAAGTAAAGATTTACCTAGGGACACAATGATATTTTCTGTTCCTTCTCTATTCTTTTCATATTAATTCCTACCTACACTGGTGCTAGCATGGATAATGAAATGAGCAACAAAATGGTCATTATCTCAGATTTAGAGAGACACATACTTTTATGTACAGAGTATCTCAGTATTTCTCTCTGGCAGGAGCTTGTTGCAGACAGAGAGTGTGTGAAAGCATTATATTTACAGTAGTCAGATTAAGAGCCCTCTGAAATCAACAGGAAGACTTCCACTGACTTAAGTGAAAGCTCTGCCAGGCTTTAAGGTACTGCCTGACCGCCACTTAACCATAAGAAAACACCAGCGGATGGTTCACTTCTCTTGAAGACTAAACACACACTATAAACTTTCACAGTTAGAACAAAAACAGCTATTCCACAATGAAAGAGTTATGCAGGCAGTTTTTCATCTTGAATACCAAATTCTCTCTCATCCTGTACTGTCTTCATCAAGTCAATGGCTAAAGTAGAGGGGAAAAGCCAATCACATCCACGTTGTTTGTCTCCTTTTATGACCAAGACACCTCAAACCAATTTTGTCTTTTTTTTTTTTTTTAAATTCCAAAAGTGTAAAGATTTCACAAAGTTTTCCATATATTTCATTTTTCCACCTCCCTTCTTCTCTCTCCCATACTTCCCTGGCCTTGCTTGTTTTTCTTTTCCATAGAACTACAGCCATTGTAGATTTATCTGTACTGCTCACAGTGCTCACTCATCCCAAGTGCCCAGAAGTGTCTGCTACTTGGACCTTTCTGCCATGCCCTTCCTACCTCCACTATCAAAGCTTTTCCAGAATTCAGGAATATTTGAAAAAGTACAGAACAAAAGCTAAAAAAAGAGGTAATTAAAAAAAAAACAAAATCTGTATGCATGTGTATGTCCATATATACAGAAAGAGAGAGAAATTAAAGTAACAATGACACTTTTAAAAGACATTTCTTGTAGATGTATACATATGTTTTTAGGAATATTAGTTCTGAAGAAAGTCTATATCTCAACAGAGGAATGTTAATGAACAGCTAGCCAGTGTTGCTTCTGGGCTATGACTCACTTCTTGTATGAGGACTTTTACCAGAAACATATTTTAGTTGTTAAAAAAAAATTAAATTGCCCTTAAGAGCTGGACAGTCTGTAATAAAGAACAAGAAAGAGTCTGTCACTAGTAAGTTCAAATCATATTATGAAATGTTATAAAGGCAACATGGATTCTTCTATCTCTACTTTTTTGTGCATACAGCCGAAACAATTCACTTGTGTTTTGTTGAACCTTGTTTTGGTTGTTCCTAGGCTATGCCTGTATTTTGCTGTATTTCATATAGCTGTTATTTTTTTGCTATGTTGTACAACTTCATGGAAGTGACTTTATTTTTCTCTGAAATAATGCATTTTTTAACACCAGCAAGTAAAAGGCAGCATTGTTTTGATGTTGAGATGCAATTTAACAGCAACACTGATACTTTTTTTCATGTATTGATTTATTTTAAATCCTCTTTATAATTCATTGTTTTTTTTACTGAATATCATTACTATGTTGCAGCAGTTCAAAAATGTAACTACCAAACTCCAGTCCTAACTGCATGAACTGTTATAATGGGAGGAATAAGCACACGAGAAGACAATCTTTTCCTGAGCACACTGCTGTGGCAGGTATCAGTGAAGATAGAAGAGGCAGAGGTCCTTATGGTACTGGCTCACAGACCTCATTCGGTGGCACCATATGCAAGAGTAAATGGTATTCACCGTGAATATAACAGAAAGAATTGGGTTCAAAAGTACTGCAGGGAAAATTACTCTGTCTTCAGGATAAGTTTATACGGGTGTGTTAGCATCGGTACAACAGTTAATTAAATGAGGAATGAGGAAATAAATAGAAAACTTGTTGAACAACACCTCCACGCTCATTCAGCCAAATAATTCAGACTGGTTTTGGAGTGTCTGAACATAAATTCACCTCTTCCAAGTCTCACCCATTGCATCAAAGGAAGTTTTACCACTTATTTCTGGAGGGATGGAAAAGGTTTCCCCATAGATATTCATTACAGACCTTCCACTGCTCACAGTCAACTACTCAACCGGAAAACCAGTTTATCAGGATTTCTGAAGTGCCAAAGCATGATACACAAAGTCTTCTTAAAAAAAAGAAAATTATAATGCTCAACCAAACAAAACAATATAACAGCTTGGTCTGTACTGGCTTGGGAAGAACACTTTTAATTGTGAAAGCCTCAGGGTGTGAGAGGCAATGGAGTGGGACACAAGGGCTTCCTGGGGCAGACTAACAAGGCTGGAAGACCCCTCACTGGGTCATGTACTCCAGTCTGAGGCACCCGTGCAGAACAGCTGTTCTCTTGCTCTAGATACAACTGAAGATGGACATTTTCTGTGAGGTTTTCTGTGCATGGCTGTGACATGTGCAGCCCAAGCCAGGGAGACCCATGCCTTGGTAGGAAATGCATCACTTCACAGCCTTAGTCTCACATCTGCATAAATTCAGCTGATTTTCTAGTCGCTTTTGAATGCCTTCCATCTCAGGGAAAGGAACCTGGCTGAGCTCCCTCTGCCTGGCTGACAGCCATGTGTCCTGACCTGCCGAGATCTTTGCCCCAGCCTGCAGTGACCGGGAATACCAACCGCGACCTCCTGCAAAACAAAACACAGTCTTATTAAAACGCTTTAAAAGCCTACACTTCTCTGAGAGTATGCGCCTGATCCAGTACCCAGTGTGGTCGGGGGGAGATAGAGCAGCCTTTCCATGAAGAACCACCTCGTTAGCAGCTCTAATTTAGCAACCGGAGCTCTGTCTTTTTTTTCTCTGGTTCTGCTCTGTTCCTTCCCAAGCACAGAGCATTTCCGATCCGAAGAATTGCTTTCCTGTAGTTAAATGAAAGTTAGTTGCAGCCCTCTGCACAAATTACTACCCAGTGAATGCAGAATAATGCATAATAAGTAGTACTTTATTGTATTTATTGTACAGGTATTGATGTGTGTTGGATTCATTCTATTTTAGAGGCACTGCCATGGTAACTTGTCTCTCTTGACAAAGGCTTTATGTCAGAGCAGAAGTGGAAGACGCAGAAACCGAACTTTGGCTAGCCAGTGAGGTGAAGGCTGGCAGAGTTAACCTCATCAAAACATCACTAGAAAACAAGCTGGTGTGTCCATCTCCTGTCGAGTGTCCTGCTCACCAGGGAATTGCTGACTGCGGGCAAGAACAGAGACAAGGCAGCAGCTGGCAGTGTCTTTTTAAGGTAAAAAAATGCAACAAATCTGTGCTGCATTAGTTTCTGAGACGCCGGCTGCCAGCATAGGTTTAATCACCGGCATGTTTTAAAGAGAAAAGGGCAGCATGGATGGGCTACCTTGATCTTACAATGTTATTCAGTGCCATCAGTAATACAGCAGGTAACCAAACAGCTGGAAAGATGAATGTAACGCCAGGCACACTTCGCTGCCTTTCACTACTACTGTTGTTCTCACTTTGCGTGTAACAGCTTTGCTACCATTTCAAGGTACTGCTACAGACTGTCAAGTTTATGTTTTTTTGGGCTGGCCCTGGCTTGGTTTCTTAGTCTGGCATGAGTTTATCTAATCTCCTCCCAAGTCCTTTCTCATCACACCAGCTCCCCTTAGCACCCCAGGCTTGGACCTCTGAAAGGTAAAGCAAGAGCAGGGTTTGATCCCTGGGCAGGGTCCCAGGAGACATCCCCGTTGCTCACACTGCAGCCCACACTCTCTGCTGGTTTGGGTTCTATGGTCTCTGCTGCCACCAGCTCTGCAGTTGTATGCTGCAAATCATGGTGAGACCCAGGTTGGGCATGTTGGTGCCACAGACTTGAAATCAAGATTTTTCATGTCCATTGGTTGTATTTCTGGCTTTCTAAAAAAAATGTTGACGTTGTCCAAAAAGAGCTGGCAGCCAAATTTGCCTGACATACCATTCTGGCTTGGGAAAACCATCTTTGAACCCCACCCTGAGTCACATTCACAATTAGGTGTTTAGCAGCAAATCTAGTCTGAAAAAGACACTAAGCAACATGTGTGACAGTGTGATGGGATTTTGCGCACCTTGGGAAAATAGGGTGACATGCAATGTTAGTTTGATATTGCAGACTTCACCAATCACTACCCAGTTGCCTAGCATGGAAGCCAGTGGGGTTGTACAACACAAGGTAAGCCTAAAGAGCACTGGAACAGCTTCCAGAGTGCCTAGCTCTTGCCAGAGTGATTAGTCCCCTACTGGTAAAAAAGATAACATTTACTGCCAATAGGTGTTATTTTAACCAAGCAAGGTGCATATTTATTTAGTGGCCTCTGTGGTATCAAAGGCACCATGTTTACTCTCTATCTGCTTTTCCTTATCCATCTTTAGATTCTGGGTTACTAAAGCCGACTGGTGCTAATGACATTTGTCAACATAATTGTCCAAATCACAAAGCAGTGCAAAAAAAATCATAAACAGAAAGAGATGACCTGAGCTTACAATGGATTGTTTGCAAAGACTTTCTTTCTTGTGTAACAGCTTGGAGGAACTGGAAGACAAACAGACTCTGTGCCAAAGCCCCCGTGTTTGGGGACGAGGAGGGAGAGGGGAGCAGGGGATATGAGATCCATATGTTTGTCTTATTTTGTCTCCTAAAGACTTGCTGTTCCTGGACGTGATTTTTCTTGAAACGTTAAATATAGGAGCTGGGGATGTCAGCAGTGCTCTTAATAGACTACCTCAAGTGCTGGGGGAAAAAAAAAATCACCCAATGAATAAAAAGCCAGTTTTAGAAATAGCAATCAGCTGCAGTAAAAGCAAAATGCACCAGTGGCTTGCATGAGGAGTGCAGGACTGTACCTCTGCCTGCCCTATGCTGTGCTGACTGGCACGCCTGGCAGTGGGTTTGTCCATGTGCCTGTGCTCTGGCTCCCAAAACTGACCCCAGCAAGAGTGGTGGGAACACACGGGGCCAAGGTGGGTGCACCCAGCGCCAGCAGTGGTGAGGCACACAGGTCCAAATACTGTTGGTGCTATTCAGGGGGTCACCTGGATGAGACAAATGAGTGAAAGGTGATGTGACTGCATGTGCCTCCAAGGATTGTTTGAATAGTCTCTGGGACAAGTTACATTGGTTCTCGCTTTGTGAGCAGATTTAATCGGTACACTAAAACCAGGACAGGTATTTCAGTGTTTCAATCTCAAGATCATTAAAGCTACAAAGCTACCCCACTGGGTCATTTATCAGCTGCTGTGCCAGGGAGAAGTTAGACAGTGCCTTGCGGAGAGAAGGTGAGTGTCTGGGGCCAGGGAGCTGGTCCCCTCCTGGTGCAGGGCTGGGACCCAGCTGATTCTCTGCTACCAGACCACCGGCTGGGGGCAAGACAAGCAGCTGCACAAGGCACCCAAAAAATGGCCAAGACCAAGGTACAGGGCCAAGCCCAGTCGCCAGCCCTTTCTATGGCAAACAACAAGGGGCTGCCCGAGTGGCAATGAGCGGCATCCTCCAGCCAGCAGGTTCACCCAAAATGGAGGATGTACTCCTGAGGAGATGTGCCACAGTCATGAGCACCAGCCCATGGCAAGACATGCAGCTTTGTAGCCCTCGCAGGCATGCCACTTGCTGGCTGGGTGCTCTGATGCCACAGCAGCACGTGAAGATGGGAGTGTGGGCAGCCACGTGCAGGGTGTTTGTGATGAACAGGATAACAGGTGATTCCCATTTCAGTGATTAACACCTTTTCCTGCTCACCTAAGACCAAGAGCATTGCACTCTCAGCCCTTTGCCTGCCTCGGTGAACGTGTGCTCCCTCCCTCCTCCTCCTCCCTGTTAGCACTGGGATGCTCCAAAGGCTGTAGGGAAGAGTCGAGGAGCATTGCAGGTGCAGGCTGTCCACAGCCATGTGCGCCCTGATCATGCCGAAGATACGCCACGCCACCTCCACAAGCATCCCATGGGACCATGCCTACTCACCACAGATGGACAGGAGGCTTGTTGTCAACATTGTACCCAGCATTTGCCAGCAAAGAGGAATCATGCCCATCACCTCTATCAGGATGTGGACATGCAGAAACCCAATCAGTGCAGGCACTTGGGGACAGGGACTTCTTGGCTGCCAGGACTCTCCTCAAAGCTACATAAGCCTGAGGGCCAAGGCTGTGCTCTCCCCTGTGGGGACACCCATTCTGCAGCTGGTCTATCCCTCCCATACTGCAGGGTACCAGGGGAGAGGGAAACATTAGTGTTGGGGGGGGGTAAGACATGAGCATGCAGAGAAAAGACCTTCCCTTGTTGCTGCTTGGTAGATACCATGGGCCTCTTGGCACTGCTTAGGGGCTGGAGACCACAAGTTCAGCTTATGTCAGCTTTGCAGGCTGGGCTGGCTCCCACTTACGTGTTTTTTCTCCTCTCTATGGCATGGACAAAGAATACTGTTCACTTACCCTCACACCTATTGAGAGCATCTGCTGTCTCTGCAGTATCAGGGCAGAGAAATTAAAGGACACTTACAGGTGTGAAAACCAACTGGCAAGGAACCGGCTGCTTCCAGGGTGAAGTTGATTGCCTCTGCCAAATTTGAAAGCCCTGCCCTGGTAATGCATGCCAGCGAAAAAAAAGTTTCAAAGTAAATGTCACCCAGGAGCAGGGCTGGTAGCACTGGCTAGAAGGGCATACAGAAATGTGCTCTAGAGAGGAGATTTTTTTCCTTTTGATCCGCTATCACAAACCAGTTGTAAATTGGTTTCAGAGTGTGAACGAGAAGGTGCTAAATGCCTTGTCACTCCTGTTGCAGCCCCAAGCTTCCAGAGAAGGACTTGGATTACCCCAAGCAGGAGCCTGTCCTGGGAGTTACCTGTGTCAATATTCCCATTCTTTGCTAATCGCCAATCTATTACTTACTCATTCCAAACAGTTTCTAACTGGGCTAGCTGGCAAACTCAGATTAATTAACCCTGGAGCCAGCTCTGCCCATGCTGTGACACACAGAACAGCAGTATCAGTTTTTATGTATTTGAATGAACTGTTTCAGAAAAAAAAATAAAATGCAAAACCCAGGATAATACAGTGGCAGACCTGGACTTTCCATGAGACTGGCAGTCATTGTATCATAACAAAGCACTGCTAGGCCTACGAATGTCTTCTTCTGTATTGGAAGTGCTCAAAATATGTGTAAATATGTCAAGTGTCTGTTTTACTTGACTTTAAGGTCAGACACTGGGACAGCAAAACTACACATCTAATATTTACATCATATTTAAAACAAGGGTTTGCTCACTTACTCTCTGATCTTCTCCCATCCATCTCTTCTTTCCTTGCATACTATTTAATACAGACCCATCCAGAAAGAACACAAGCTCTTCTGTTCCGAGCATCCTTGTAATCCCTGGTCTAGGCTGAGTTTTAGCTCAAATTGTGACAGTTTGTGATAGCACATATTTTTGAATGATGCGACTATCATCAGCTCAAGAAAGTAAAGGAATTGTTTTCCCACACCTCTCTTGTTCCGCTTATGGTCTTTTTTTAATTAGCAGGGTCTTTTTTATTAGTATTCTTCATTGCATCACTGATAAAAATAGACCCAAGGCCTAAAACCTTCAACTCTCAAAAGGCAGCAGTTGCTAAAGGAACCCTGTGCATGTTGTGGAGATCAAACCATCCTCAAGAAGTTGTAGCACAGGACTCTTAGCATAGAAATGAGTTTGGTGATTCTTCAGGTGATTACTTCAAATATTTTTCTTTCTTGCATGAAGTCTTGCCTGTCAGAACCTATGGTTTATGATGAATATTAACAAGCTGCTTTGTTAAGCTAACCTGTGAGCTGGCTTAGTAGATTCTGCCTGACCCTGTCCTAATGACATCTAAGATTTTTTTTTGTCCTTTCTAGGGCCATTATTCTTCTTTGTAACATAAACTTTCTCACCGATTTAAAAATAAATTATCATAGCCATTATAAAATACTAATGGGAGTAATCAATAGGCCCTGTGAATCACTTTTAAAATAATACAGTGATCAAGATGATTGATTTTCCAGTTACATGAAGCGTTTAGCACAAAGACTTCTTCATCATGAAATCAATCGATTGCGGACGTTTGTTGAGCCTTAGCAGAAGCAGGTGCAGGACTTGTCTGGCATATCCCCTCCTGGCCTGCCAGGTATTTCACAACTCTTTGTGGATTTTATGCAGAAGGCAGGCACAGGACCAGCTGACGGGTCTTTGGCTGCTGCAAGGCTGTGGCTGAGCAGCAAACAGGAGGGCACTCGGCTGGTTGTGCACCTTGCAGCAGAATCAGCGACCTTAAACAAGCTACCAAGTCTGACATGTTTTGGAGCATCAGGAAGCTTGTCAGCCTCATTAAAGGGTCTTCTGCAAGGCCCTTGTGCAGCCTGAACTAATAGCTTTACCCTTACAGGTGCAAGTGAACAGAAGGCAATAAAAATGGCACTGGTCATTACTTTTAAGTTGAGCTTCTGCTCTGCAATACGGTGCACGCTGCGGGGCCACACGTGCCCAGGTTAGGGAAGACAGGAAAACACACCAAACTCTTCCTCCCACCACTGGTGATAAGCAAGGATATCAATGTATCAACACCTCCTGTCTGCCAAAGGGCCCACCTGGGAAGGCTGGGATGAGCTGGGAAGGGGCTCTGGGACACCGCGGGTAGCTGGAAGGGGTGCTGCTGCGGAGAGGAAGCTCAAACTGGAGCCTTGAGGGGGCTGGGCTGTACAGGAGAGGAACAACCAACCTGCCCTGTTGCAGTACTGCAAAAATACTGAGTGTACTGCTGAGGCTGTCACTGGGCCCTGCTGGCTCCTCTGGCTTTGAGCCTCGCGACACAGAGCAGCCATGAGCGGCAATGTCCAGTCCCTGCTGCTGCTACGTGCCCCCAGCCCTAAAAATCCCGGGGGAAAGGGAATGGTGGGGAGGGTGTGCGGGCTGTTGTGCCCACGCTGATGGGTCTGCAGGGCAATGCCTACACAGGCTGGCCGCTGGGAGTTTCTGCAGCTCTCACTGCTGTCAAACAGACTTGATCGCAGCCAGTTGTCCGCAGCGAGGCGTCTCATTTCGGGATGGCAACACAACCTATGGAGTCTGGAAGGCACCCAGGTTTTACCATGAAAGCAGGTAAGGCAGTTCTAAGTCACCAGATGAACACAAACTGCCAACAAATCTTTTTAGTGTGGTTCAAGGCTATTTTCACAGCTCTGGACAAACTTTATCCTGAGGCTTCTTCTCAACTGATTATTTTCCTTTGACCTTTTGAATGTTTGTAGCCAGCTCATCAAATCTCAGAGAGGTCTCTTGGCAGCGGGAAGCAGATGCAGCCACAAACTGGCTCTCATATTGTTTTACCCTAACCTTGACGGGCTTGGTTTACATCAATATCTTGTGGAGGGATCTTTAATCAAGTTGCTGAACCTTCCTTTGGATGTTTAAGCACTCTGGGTTCTGAATCTTAATGAGGTTCTTCAGGGAGCTGGATTTAATGCTATATTTGTTCACAATATATTCATTCTAGACTGACATGAGTTAAAAAGAACAAACTACATTTTTAACAGGGCTGTGGTTTGAGGGACACTTTTAGCAAAAAGCCAGAAAATATCTCAAGGCCTGTTTCTGCTAGAAGATAAAAAGGTATTTGCTAAGCCAGATTCCCAAATGAACAAGCATGCCAATGGGATCATCATTTGGAAAATGAAGAGTAAAAAAAGAATCTGTCATCACATTCAGATTGAATATATGTCCTATTACTATGGGTCTCCTCTTTCATCAACTACGAGTTCATACTAAACTGTTCCTTAATTTCATCCTTTTCAAAAACAATGGAGCTAAACAAAGGCATTCAAACAGAAGAAAACAGCACGCACTACCTCATGAAATTTTTAGGTTTTTTAAAGTAATCATTTTATCTTTCTTTTGGATGACATTGTTTATTGTAAGACATCGTTTTTATTAAATACACTGTAATACAAGAGACTTTCCATGTCATGTTGAGAGAAGCTGGTCACATGACTCACAAACAAAACTTTTAACACTGATACCTAGGCATCACTTTGAAATCTGCCAAGATGCAATGAAACTTTTAAAGCAATGACTTGTTATAACAAACTGCAAAACAAGAACCACTAAATATTTCCACAGAGACATCACATTATAAAAAAAAAAAGAAAAAGAAAAAAGAAAGGAGAAAGATAGCTCTACACACCCGGTCACAGTTTGGTGACAATATAGAGATTTATATTTATATGTAGATATCTTCCTCTTTACCTTAAGTGACAAAGAGAGCGGTATCTAGAAATATATATATATACATAAAGTACAGGTGGAGAGCAGGGCTGGGACAAATATTTCATAATTAATTGATTCTCTCTCTATTGGTGATTCAATTAAACATCAATATTGAATTACATTACTTGTATATAAAACATCCTTAGCTGCTTTTCTTTAAGTTACAGAAAGATACACATAAGCTGCAAGATACAGGCCTCTGGAAAGATTCAATTTGATCTCTGTTTTCTCATATATTCCAATCAAACGGCCTCACTACTAGCAGCTTCTATTATCCTTGCCCAAAGTATTCAGTGTTTATAAAATACCAGCCAGTCATCCGTCTGAACCTTCTACAAGTGAACAAAACCCCCCCACAGACCTGGTCTAGAATGCATAGACGGAAAAATAACACGCCCATCACTTCCCATTTCTTCTCCTGAGACGTATGTTTAAAAGATGGCAAAATAGTCACTTGGTTGCTATTGTGAAATTCACAGTGTTTTCCCTGCAACATGTAGACTTTTT
>JANXJC010000078.1:39762548-39773616 GCA_027564655.1 Leptodon cayanensis
AAGGAAAGAAAGGAAAAGAGAAGGAAAGAAAGTGATAAAGAAGTAGCAAGAAAGGTTGAAAAAGAGAAAAAATAGGCAGTTACTTATTAAGCTGTAGACAATATATATTGTTTTACAAATCAAAATGAATTAAGTCCTTTTAAAACGGGTACACTCCATCATGCATCATGGGGTGCTGTTGCTTTACAAGTATTTGTTCTCCATGGCCATTTCTGAGTTCTGCAGATCTATTGAGAGTGAAGGACAGAGTGTGGCAAATGCTGTTATTATTACTGCTGAATTTTGGTGTTCTCGTCCTACAAGTCGTGTTGCAGTCTCAATAGTCCAGCTCATTCTTGGAATTATATCGTTACTGCAGACAAGTATAAAATGCTAATGGAGCTGCACTGTTATTCTAGGACAATAAAACAACAATAGCACAAATCCAGAAATGACAGTAAAACAAACTCTGTCCCGAGCTTGGAAGCTTGTCTATTCATTTCATTGTGAGAAATCAACAAGTGAGATGGGAATGGAAAAAATGTTTTTATGCAATCATCTGGGGAAGAAAAGTGCTTGTTGTTATATCTCTGGCATTCTAGCACTGCCTCTGCTGCACACCAGTTAAAAAGTTGAATCTTACAAACATAGAAAACGAAATATAAAAAGAAAAAAAATTATTTTGGTTACTCAGCAGACTTTATCAATTTATTAATAGCACTCTAATCATCGTTTGTAATAACGTAGGTGTATGTAAATTTATACATATACACACAGCCCATACATAATGTGCATGCATGTCTGCACATATATAAATAAAATACAACAGACATAGGCATACATGTATATGCTATGTGTGTGTATATATATATGCCATATGCAAACACACATATATATTATATATATGATCAGTTCATAACACAGTCCAGAAAGACTTTTTACATGAGCCTGATTGTCATATTTACTCAGTGTACACGATTTAGCTGACAGTGCAAGCATGATGAATATGCACATATACTCACCCTTCATTGTGATTTGAACATATTTCTTCCTCTTCTCTGCTCATTCTGCTACACTTACCCACCTTTTCATGAACAAACTCAAATTATGTATAGCTACAGTTTATAGCTTGTCTACTGCGATTATACATTTTATGCGCTATCAAGAACATTAATGATACAGGTCAAGGTTATCCATACCGGTGGCTCTGTAGAACATTTGGTCCTTTAGAAGTTTAACATACTGCTATGTTATTGCACAATGCATTGTAACACTATTTATTCTCTGAAATTACTCTAATAGTCTCACTAGTAAATCAAAAAGAAGATGACACTAAGTACATTTTCAGGGTTTTGTGATTATTTTTGGTATACATTCTTCCAGTGCTTGCAAAACCCACCTGTTTGCTTTCAGGCTGGAGCCTGCTTTCCACAGAAGAAGCATCTCAGATGCCTTTTTCTTCAGCTCATAAGAAACTAAGAATAATACAGCAGGTAGCAACTTAGCACCCCCTCCACCACCTGCAGCCTCCTCCCACTGCACAGTAAGAGCGGACTCTGATACCTTTCTTTTCCACCACTGTTATTTTGAAAATCAATTTCAAATTCCTTTAAAACACAACATTCAGATTCTCAAGATAATGGGTTTCACTGGATGCTCAGTCTTTATCTAGCTTTCTGTGTGAATTTCCAAGACAGTCTAGATAAAATCTTAAGGCCCATTTTGTAGGAATCTTCCTCTGGCTTTTTGTGTGTTTCCAGTTCAGTAGTGGTTGAGAAATAACATCTAGTTTATTAAAGAAATACGGAGTATGGCTTTATAGTTACACTGTCATGATTATTTGTAATGCCGCCTTTTCAATGACATTGAGAAGGGTAAAACTTCATCAGTGTCCAGTGAACTGTCTTCTTTTGAAAATGTTCAGAATCTTTATGAGCTAGCTCTAAAAGCTTCTGAAGGAAAAACCTAAAGTGCCTCAATAAATAATATATGTGAGCAAATTATATATTAAATGTGCTATGGGAACAGTTACAAAAATAAAATGCTTAATTTATTAAATAAAATATCCCCAACACAAAGATGAAGTACTATTTTGATCTGGCTCATATCAATAAGAAATAACAAAAAAAAGAAAACAGAAAGAAAGATCACTTTTTTGCAGTAACGCCCCCTCACAGAGGGAGGCAAAATTCTTGAGGAATAGGTAAGGTAGGTTTTCATTTGTAAGAATTCATATTAAAAATAATCCTAACTCTAAACTTGAAATCGTCAACTTCTGGTTTGAAAAATAACACATATGCCCATGCAGTTGTCATCAACACAGTGGCCATGCAAATGTTGTACACATACAATGCCAATCCGACCAAAAATAAATTATTTAAGAATAGAGTGGATGTTGGTGATGACAGCACTAGTACCAATACAAACATGGTGCTGAGCTCAGGCTCTTTGCACTCTGAATAGTTAGCCATAACCTCAGAGTAATTTGTTTTCTCTAGAGATCTCTATCCCCTGCCATGGCTCAAGCATAACCAGTGATCTTCGTGCTTTAGATTATTCATGTTATATCAGCCTATTATATCTGTAACATTGTAAAGGCATTTTAACATGGCTAATGTACTCCATTAGCCCCTCCTAATGAAATACAAGTTATAGCGTTATGAGTTTGCTATGCCTACTAGGGTGTACTACAAGACGAGTGATAGTTTCTGCACAAAGGGTATTAATCAACAAAGACCATGCACAGTTTTGCTTGCATGGTTAAAAAAAAGAAAAAGGATTGAGGAAGGAAGGAATATGCTGCTGGACAAGCACAGTGTAATATACACCTGCTCCACCGTCTATAGCTTGTCCTATCTTATCAAAATCCTTAGTTTCAACATGTGATCCTGAAATTAATACTGTACATTAATAAGCCTAGATTCAGCCTTTATTAAAAAAGACTAGCTGGAGAACATTTTTATACCACTGGCATGACAATATCCTATCAGAAGACAAAATAAGGGCATGTGTTTAATTTATCATGTTGTAACATAATTGTGTGCAGTGCAGGCAGCATCTTTTTCCCTTTTACTTGTATCTGGCAATTAAAGGTGCCAGCAAAGCACCTCCTTGAACAATCCCTTTAGTCCACAGAAAGACTCTTCAGGGAAAGTGCTAAACCCCCTCTTGCCTTCCATCAAATCATTTCAGTGTTATTTTGTGGGGTTGGATGCCATCTGATCCCCTAGTTCCTCCACATAGTGTATCACACAAGACTGTCTTCTTTCCATCTGGCTTTATCTCTGCAAGGAACATGCTTCATGTAGAGAAAACCAGTCTTCTATTTCCACCCACATGCCGAAGCAAAAAAATTGAGGTGAATCCATAGAAACTCCCAGTAGCTGTACAGCAGAAATCACAAAGTTCGAGTCAAATATATTTTTCCCTTTTTTTCATCCACATCAAAGGCATGAATACAACAAGGCATTGTAGTTGTGGTGGGCAAACTGCAGAGTCTGCTGATATAACAGATCAGGTTTTTAAGGCCTTTGTCTATGCAGAGTTACAATAATGCAGAAGCCAAATTGATTAGAAAGACAGGAGAGAAGAAAAAAATGTTAGAAACTGAGAGAGTGAGAGAGAGAGGAGATATGTCTCAGTAATGTCTAAAAAAGTCAATACTGTGTCTACAGATGGAGAAGTGCACATTGCTTGCCCTTTGAAAGCTTCTCCGCAACTTTGTCATTAATACTGTCAAAGTTAAGAACACATTTTAATGGAGTTCAGTGGCAGTTGAACACATTCATTCCCACAGCCCATAAGAAGAAATGCTAGGAGACTTTAGCCTAAAATATCCAAGTAGACTGGAGATGCCTTGGCCAAGTTCTGGAGGAGGGAATGGATTTCTTTGATGTTGAGCCTCATGTGAGGCTCCCGTTGCCAACAGCCCAGCATTAAGTCATACACTTCCTTGGGGCATGTGCGAGGTCGCTGCAGGACTCGGCCCTGAGTGATGCACTCAATCACCTATGAGAAATCACAAGGAAAGCATCAGCACAGCTTTGCCACCTACATGGGGGTCACCCATGGAAGAGTTAACTGCTAATCGCCACAGCAGCCTCACTGGTGGCAGTCACCCAGCCAACCCTGCCAAGGGCTGCGTTTCTAGGTAGATGCATAAGCAGTGGGATGCAATCTGGAAAAATCACTGTAATGTAAGTTGTCAAGGAGCAGCAGCTTCACTGATGTTAAGTTCACCCACGTTGCCCCTTCCACTCATGAGGGAATGATAGCCAGGAAGTAATCCCATACCTCCATTCTCTCTCTCTATCAACTTCACCTCATCTCAGAGGGAAGCTGTTTTCACCCTGCTCACACAGACCGTCAGTGCCTCTCCCTCCCTCCTTAAACTTACGAGTATCACTGTGGCTAATCTCTGGAAATGGGTTACTTGTGACTGCCTGGAAATCAAGAGATATCCAGATCAATCTATTCAAGAATGGTTTTGGACAACCACCCTGCAACAATGACATGTACGATATGGAACTGAATCACCCAAAGCCTGTTCAGGAGATAGCTAAGCTCCTCTTCATTGCCTCATGATCTTTCTCAATACCCAGAGGAGACACTATCCTATACAAAGGAAAAAGCTAAATTCCAACTGGTATAGTTCTGCTTGGACAACTTCCATTCACCCTAGGGAGAAATGGGTGAAACGGAAGAAAATTCAACCACAAAGTTCATGAGAATACCACAAATATCTGATATCAGGGGTTTTGCCTTTACCAAATAAATTTGTTGCTGTCCCATCTCCAGAGAAACTACACCAACAGTTAACGTGCTAGCCTTCCCAATGCAGTTTGAGAATGTATTACACACACCTCATTGTTTGAGAGCTGATACCATGGCTGTTTGCCATAGGTAAAGATTTCCCATAATACAACCCCCAGGCTCCAGACATCACTTTCTGTGGTGAACTTCCTGTACATGATACTCTCTGGAGGCATCCAACGAATGGGCAGCATGGTGTGACCCCCAACCTGAGAAAAGCAAATGAAAGAGTCAGAAATAATTCCTCCAGAACCTCACAAGGAGTATATCAAGACGTTAAATAAGGAGAATTTATGGTTTCTTTTTTTCCCATCTGATACCATTCACTTTGTGGACATTTTAAAAACTAGGGATTCATGGTCCAAACTCCTCTCCCCCAACAACAATCACTACCATGATAGGTTTCTCAACAGAATCTCCAAAGACATTGTTTCTGAAGTGCAAACTCATCTTCAACATTTACTTGGCACACCCTACCCAAGGAACAAGGAAGCTCTGTGAAATTATTAATTAATTTAGCTTACCAACCCACTTTAAACCAGGCCAGTTTTATTCTCCATTTTAACACTCAGGAAACTAAAAAAGATTTATGAAATGAAATCTGCACTGATGATTCTCCTAGAAACTCAGTGATATCAACAGAAATCCATGAAGACACACCGGTCTGACTACATCACACAGTAAGGTCAGGATCTGTATGTTTTAATATCCTAATTTTCAGTGAATTAAAGCAATGCTATGTTCTCTTGATAATTTCCAAAGTTAATGCATCAAATTATTTTGTTCCACATAAACTACCCAGTCCTATACAGCTTTAAAAAAAAATTCAGTCCTTTGTATATATTCCCTTGATAATAAACAACTCGTAACACATGGGGTCCTATCCCAAATCAACGCATGTTGAATGGGATCTTTCACTGAATGAATGCCTTTCTGAAAGTCTGTTAGAAAATTCTTCATTTTCCCCAGAATGCTATACTTCCTTAAAATTAGGTTTCCTAACCTTAATTTAAATTTAAAAAAAATCTCTTCTTTTCAGTTTCTAAACAATTTCTTGTTCCTGCTATGTCCCATTCTGACTGGATCATGTCATTAAAGAAATCCACTCAAGTATTTTTAAAATAATGCAATTGCTGAGATACTGTCATATAGATATATACTCTGATTACTTTGGCATCAAGACAGCTGCGAATATTTCCAAGGAAGTTAAAAAAAAAAAAAAAGTAAAGCTTTTTCAGGGACATCTAACTTTTGATTAACACTCATTTTACTGTCTGAAAATGTATTTAGTTATGAAACCACATTTGCATTTTCAAGATTCTGTCAATTCAGAATATAATTTCTCCTTGTGGGACTTTACAGTTGTTATAAATAATGCGTTCCTTGTTCTCATGTCGAAACAGAAAATGGAAGGAAAACCCAATAGAAGTTCAGTCAGGGTTCACATTATTTCTAAATCACACAGAACATCCATTTCCAGCTATCTGTCAGTAATTCAGCGCTAGTGCAGCATACCAAAAATACAGCTACAGCTATGAGAACTCAACCCTGTTCTGTGATCGCCACAAGTCAACGCTTGCTACTGACTCCATAAAACCAGAAAGTCATGCTAAAACTTCCACAGACTTGGTCTATTACTAGGCTTTTCTTCTCCTCCCCCTACATGAGATGTCATGCAAGTGATGGAGTGTTTTTTGTCTGGATGCTGAATGAAAGGCAGGGCTCCTGACTTCAGTTCCTGGCTACATTGTGGATTTGCTTCTGACTCAATGCAGTTTGCTGTGCACAGGTTTCAGAGCCATTCAGAAGGGGACACAATTCCTGCGACTTTCCACCTAACTTAAAAACATACACGTGAGCACTCCATTGACAGAGAATGGATATCCATTTTCAAGTGCTTTGCTCAATTTGTCCCACTTGTCTCTGTGTTAGTTTACCGCTCTGGCAGGCAGACTGGCTGTAAGGCTCTGTGCGTCTGTATTTTTAATCATCTTTGACTGAGATGTCACTAAACGATGTGGAGAGTTTGAAGTAACATACAAACACTCTGAGATGCAAACAAAGCTTCAGTTTCTCACTTTATCATAACCTAAACTGACATGGCAACAAAAGAGCTCCAAACCACCACTTTTACCCCCATCTTGAAAGGTATTTCATTAGAAAGTCAGAAAAGTTAGTCCCTTAGAAACACGCAGGCACATAGACCCAGACAAAGGGCAAGTGCCATTAAAAGATGGTTAGTGATGAGAAGCTTTTGGTCTCATCAAATATTAAAATGGCTCTTAGATCTGCTCATCATATAGCCTCTGCTACTGGTTCTTTTCAGCAAGTTCTTTGACTCATGCCTTAAAAATTAATGAAAGCTATAAACAATAAAGTATGTGTCTCTATTTTTTTCTTATTTGTCACATCTTACATCAAGAGATTTTGAAAAAGCAATTAAAAAAATTCCACTCTCCAAATCTTCTTTTCCCATGGTTCCTTGCTACAGAACCACAGTGTATTTGTGGTAGGACTCTATGCTGAGTTTCCAATGTCATTCAGTAAAGTGAATGACACACCTCTAGAGTGATGATGATAAATTGCCACCAAATGGTGGCTTTGTGATGAACTGATCTGTAACATCACAGACCTAGCTGTCTCTGCACTCATAGAAAGGCTGACTCATCTGTATTGACATCAAGAATTCAATTTACAGATAAGCATAAGCCATAGGGTTCTTTGGTGTTCTTCCCACATCATCTTCTCTGGAGCTGTGTCCATTTCTGTCCCTGAAGGCAGAAGACTTCACTGGGCAGAGTACTTGTCCAGGACTGAGAAGTCCTGAGGTCTCTCCATCATTGCCAATATCAATCATTTCAGGCAAAGTTACTTCCAATGCCTCAGCATCTTTGTGAAGATAATATTTAATGCCTTACAAAGTATCAATAAAAGTATTATAAGGGGTGCTCTTCTTGCCAGATGGCATTGCAATGAAGACAGGATATCTGTGCAACACTGAGCATCACTTGTGGCAGGCTGAGCACCTACCTGTGGTCCACGAGCACTTTCAGTTTCAACCCAGATGCTTGGCCAAAGGCACTTTTTCTAAATGCACATTTCCTTCTCTATTAATGATCAGTGGTTAGAGTCAACACTCATTCAGCTCAGAAAAGCATTAAGGGCTCTGTTATGTATATGCTTAAAATGAAGCACGTGCTTCAGATCTTTCTTGAACTGAAATCTGGGGCTTGACACCACTGTTCACAGGATGCCTGAAATAAACTGACAGTCAGTTGTGAGCTTGTTCTGATCTTTATTAGACTGTTGAGTCCAACCAACCACCCACAGTTGTGCCATAACAGCAGTGAAGAGAGGTGGAATGCCTTTTTGCTGTTGATGCCAAACTCTCAGCAAGGCTAAGGGGTGTTTTCTAAGAAGGACCAATGAAGGAAAACATGACTACACTGACCAAACTTTAAAGGTGCTGAGTGCTTCAAAGGGATGCCTTCTGCATATGCTTTAATAGGAAATGCAAGTATTACACAGCTCTCGAGTATCATCAGCATTCTGCAGGATAAAGTCCCTGCTATGCACAGTGTAATTGCAGTGCTGCTTGATACACATAATTTTAAAATGGTTGTGTGGTAAGCAGACTACAGTTGCAGGTAAATAACACCTTTATATTCAGTCTAACTAAGGTTATGTCAGGTTTAAAAGCATTGCAGTTTTAACTTACTAAGCTACCACTTTAAAATCCATACTGTAGCTGTAAAAATGCTGTGAAAATGACCATTTTATGGATACAAATTAGGGTACATTTTCCTGATGCTTACCTGAAAGCAGCTGCATTGTGATGGTTCATTTTTATTTAGAATTGCACTTCTACAGATCCTTTCTGGGACTTAAGTACTTGCTTCCATATGTCAGTTTATGAAAGCAAGCACTCCCTAGCCCAGCTGTAGTCTTGTATTATGTTCACTAGTTGCTTTTATTAGTAATATTGGGCTACAATGTAAACCAGAAAGCCTGGTGAATTAGCTTCTGCAATGTGCAAACTATCCACAGGATGGAGACTGCTATGCCAGATCAGCGAACTATGATGTTCCGCAAAGAAATGCTTCCAAGGGGAAATCGCCACACTGTTCCACGTATGAAATGTTGCATTTTCAACATTACAACGTCATTCCACTTGTCACTACTTTCAGCACTCATCTTTTAAATGAATTTAGAACTTTGAAAGTTGGCAGATAAGCTGACCTTCAATATTGTTTTCATTTATTTGCAAACATCAAACTCCGAGGATTTCTGTAGAAGCACCATGTCTTAGCCTTATGTTCTGTATCCTGCTTCACAGGCACTAGGAAATGGTGAGGCTTGTTTAATGCAGATATTTTGGTTTTAAGGAAACCAGACCTGTAGTACAAAATTCCATGGGAGTTGATTTTTGTTGCCCAAGGGTCTACACACATTCACCCATCCATCCATCCATCCATCCATCCATCCAATGTAAAACCAGATTTTTTGCACATTAATATTACTCCTACAGAGAAGAGCCCTCAGCTCATTGTCATCAAGCTAGAGGCAGGCAACCACTGCAATTTCCCTATGCCAATTAAAAATGCATCTGTTGATACCCTGCCCTGGTTGCTGTTTCAGCTGCTACTGCCTGACTGCCATAGGAACCCTGTTGCCTGATGTTTGTGAGCAAACGGGTATGCTCTCTTACAAAGAACGAGCAAATGAAGCCTTGTGCTCCTGCTGGGAACACAAGGCTGTGAGTGGAGCCCAGGGAAGCCAATATAGACATATGGAAGGAACAGGCTATATGTGGGGCTACACAGATAAGATGCAAGCCACAGGCTGGGAAAGGCACAAGAAATAATGCTGCTAAAATGACCACTCAATCAATTCCCACCAGGCATTACTCATTTGTACCATGAAGAGGGAAGGCTGAATGGATTGGCCACATTTTTGCGAAGCGTATCAGGTGCAACCAGGTCTTACCATAGCAGCACTGGGGGTTGTGGTGCTGAGGGTACGACAGAGGGCTTTGGGGCTCCAGAGCCATGCCGTAGAGTCCTGCAGGAGCTGACCAAAGCACAGGACAGGGACTAGCTGGAACAGGGAGTAGTCTCTCTTCCTGCTAAATGCTGGTGGCTTTATCTGGAGAGGCTCCAGCACTTTTGGAGAGGACATCCAATCCAACCCCCAGCTTTTGCAGGCATTGAATTACATAACCCCTCCCCATTTTTTTCAATTTCTGGCTTTAAGTAGTTGATTACTCTGAATTCATGCAGTAAAAAGCACAGCAACCAATTGCATAGCCTTGGAAAACAGACTTCCTCATTTACGTTCAGTGTTCCCAGGTTCCCACGATTCCCACAGAGTGACATTGCAGTAATGTGTCACAGCACTTTGTATATTCTCTGAAGACTAGTGATGCTTTTTCTGCCAACAGGATAAAAGTAATCTTTTTACTTTGTGAGCCCAATGAACCTGAATGACTAACCCATGGGTTTCAGCCCTGATCCTGCCCAATGCCTTGTCTGGCTTGACTGCTGCATCTCTCCAGAGCCCTGCTGATCTCAGACCTTTTGCAATTCAGGGTGGTAGTCTTGAAAGCAGCAACACAGTTCAGCATATGCTTAAATTAACTGTCATGTGCCAAGAATATAATCAGTCTCTTTAGTGCAACTGGTCTTAGTTTGCCAAACTGGAATCAAGCTATACCTTTTGATCCATTTGTTCACCCTCTCCTAAAAAAGCAACCTGTCTACTTGCAGCATTTCAGGGTAGATTTTGATATTTTTGTTTTTGTCTTCTGACTTGTTTCCCCATCTCAGGGTGATATAACTGCAAAGAAATATTCTCTGCAAAAATTATCATGTCTTATTGCTAAAACTAAAAACCTCTCCTTTCTTGGTGAACATCTGCTCTTTCCCCCTCATAAAATGCTGGCAAATGTTTCTCTCAGTACAAGAAAAAATCAATAGTTGTTATTTTCATTTCTTCCATGCCCTGGCCTTGTAGACAAAGTCAATGTCTCCTCTTAAAATATCATCAGTCCTGCCATGTCCGCTTGCAGAAAAGCAATATATTATTTTAACAGCCATAACAAGCCATACCACTCCAGCACATGAGGTTACTGAATTATGAAGTAAGGCAGATTATAAACCAATAGCTAAAGATTTGTCCTTTCATTTTCATTTTTAACCCTGCTTTACTTCGTCTCTATTCAAAAGGGGCTTACATCTAAAGTTCTTAATTAATTCTACCAGTGGACTTGTCAGAAAAC
>JANXJC010000078.1:39779109-39793346 GCA_027564655.1 Leptodon cayanensis
ACCCCATACTTAGGCTGCAGCCCCATTTTATTTTCCTATCCTCTCTGCCAGATAGGAGTTTGCCTTCAACACACTTCAGTCATTGAGCTAGCTAAGAGGCTTTTGTTAACAAAAACCAGATGTACCACTAAGCTCTCCCCTGAAAGGATCTTCCTCCTACCATAAATGATTTTGAGTTTGGAAACCCACTGTATTGTGCAAGACCCATTCTGTATGAATACTTCAGCCTCCCAGGACATCCAAAATGAGTGTTATACAAGTCTCATGTTCACTTTATCAGTTGGCTTACCACTGACTAGTTAACACTGACAAAATAGGGTGCCTTGCTAGCATGGCAGTTCCATGTGACTACTGACATTTGAAGTGGACGTCCTCCAAATTGCTGAACTGTGTATTTGATCTGTTTTAATTTGCTTTTCAATTCTTTTGAATACCTTATGCATAGTTATCCCTGTATGAGTGATTCGGTGCTCTGTTGCTGAGAACCATGGACCAGGTAGTGAAGGAATGGGATTAATGCAAGATCATGAAGACTCCGTCACAAAATGTATGCCACTTAATTTTGACACTTTACTTACATCTAGTTATACAGGAAAGTATTTAAAGCATGATAGTAAATGCACTGCAGTGTATTTGGTAAGGGTGCTTAAATCTTAAAGAGATCTCACTGTTATGGTCAGTATGACACCTTTGCTGGAAAGTGAGAGCTAGCTCCAGTTTTCTGTGAGAATTGTTGAGCTAGGGAAATAGTCAAGTGGGTGTTAGCCATTTGAAACCCCAAAATAGTGCTACATGTACTTTCTTTGCCTGTTTTGAAGAGATAACAGTAAGTATCATATATGAGCCAACACAGACCATGCTTCTATCAGACAGAAATTAAGTCTGACAATTCCTGTACAAAATGCAGTCCAACTTCTTACTCTTTAAGGTCAGACAGCTTCCCAGCATCCATGTCCTCCTGTGACAGGCCTGACACAATAACGGCAGAAGGAAGTTATTGTCTCCACGACTGTCCTGGCTCTAGATAATGCAGGGGAAAACTTCGCCTGTTAAACAAACCTAATATGGGTCACTCCCCCTGATGGACACTTTCTCAAATAAGGGCCTCTTTATGCTCAGCAGAAGCACTTTAATGAAGAAGCATCTCCTAAAGGAAGCAACAACTCAACAGCCTAGTCCTGGGGAATAGGGAAAGGAATCAAGATGAATACCAACAGAAGAGAAAAGAGGGTGTGGAGATGGGAGCAGCACAGAGGGTGAACAGAAGCTGGGAAAAAAAGTAAAATGGTCACAACTGTAGACCGGGGCATGAAGGAATGGATGACCAGTCAGCCTCCTATCTATTGCAAAGCATCTCCAATCAGCAAGCACACAAGCAGCCATCAGTGAGCACTACATTCCACATAACCCTCTTACTTACTGCACTCCCCTTATGGATGGACTGAAGCCTGGGAAGACTCTTTCAGCTCTAATCTTGCATGTGCCTCTCAGTTATTTCAGTAAATACTCAGTAACATTAAAAGCCTCCTGCATAAGGTGACCTATGGTCAAAACACTGCCAAATTATGAGAAACCTCAACCCTTTTCTGCTTCAGCAAAAGGAATCCAATATTCAGTATAAACACTGCTGAAAAGAACACAAGATTCAAAATAAGAATAATAAGTATCATTTCACTTCTCCAGCATGTAGGACACAAAAACTGCAGTGTCCTTGCCCATTTTTTTTTCCTCTGCGAGAGGGGTAGGGAATAAAAAAGAGTAAGGCAGAACTGGTACCTTTTCTAAGAGAACACAGAGACAGCTTTCCACTGCCCTGCAGGACTCCCACAGGCCCTTACTGGCAGGAGACAAGGCAACTTCCACTGGCTCCTGGGGGATTTCACAGGTTGTGAGCAGCTGTCAGAAAGCCCTGATGAAATTGTGCTTTTCAGCTGACACCACAAGAAACAGGGCTTTCCCCTGAGTTAGGGAGCATAGCCTCTCAGGGTGTTCCCCTAGGTGAAACTCAGGCAGAGGTCTGGGGAATGAACCACAGCATGCAGACTGACCCCAAATTTCTAGGGGTCTTGGGATTATGTCTGCCACCAAAGGGAGCTGTTCCCTCCAAAATAGTTAATGCATTTGCATTCTGTCTTGCAGCAGAAGTACAGCTTTTGGTTGTTCTGCATTTGCACCAAGAATTTCTTCTGCAACGTCTAACACTGGGCCAACAATACTTTATCATTACTATCCTCATCCTTATTCTCTGAGAAGTCTAAGTTTAAATACACAACTGGCAAGTTCAGCACCTGCAAATATCTTTATTATTTCTGTCCAAGGCTTACACTCTGTGATCATGCTTTAGCACTAAGTGTGGAATTAATCTCTGTGGGGCCATGCCATGCAAGTCGCTCATGATGCTCTCAGCTGGAGAGGATGGGAAGAACTGCTACACACTTTCTGCTGATTATTAGGACTGGGATGGATGCCAATCACTACAATGTATTTGCCACAAATTCATCTCCAGAATAATTAGCTTTAACATGATATAATCATGCAAAAATCTTCTTATCATTAATATTGTCAAGATTGTTAATACTTAAAGATATTTAAAATTTAATATTTGATGTTAATATTATAAAATACTATCACTGTTAATTATGAGAATAACAGATATTATGTATGCAAAGAAAGAAGAAGAATGCACTAACTTAAATGAAAGATAGAGCTGCATCTGAAAGCATGAGCTGGGATGCAGGTTCTGGAATTCAACCTTTTTCTACTATTCTAAAGAAATGGATAACATTTTTATATTGTGCAACAGGATCCAGAAGCAGTCCATGTGGAACTGAACCCTAGACCATTTTGTTCTGTATTGCCAATACAAAGAAGAGAGAATTAGCTCTGTAAAGGAAGAGATGGCTGTATTTAGTCTAAGGACCGATTGATAGAAGAATCACAATAACTTTTGACTATCATGTTAATACCTTGTGATTCAGAAGTATCAGAGTATGAAGATGGGATAAACAGAGTAAGACTCAATAAGACAGCAGAAAAGCTTGCCTTTTACTTCTTCTCCACTGAGAACATCTCCCATTAAACTTCTCTTTCCCAAGAAATCCAGCCTGATTTATATAAACTTCCTAGGCTACTTACAGTTGCCTTATTAGTCTATTCAATAAAACCACAGTGGTCAAAAAAAGAAGTTCTGTTCTTTCTGAGAATTACTGATGTTTTGAAATGCCTTTGATTCTATATCAGGCAAAAGTACTGGATATTTTCATGAAATGAAATATCTGGAACAGTTTTGAGCAAGAAATTTTGAAATTAAAGATGTTGGTGTTTTCCAGCAAAACAAAACAGCCAGATGCTCCCAAAAACTTCAGTTTGAAAGGAAACTTAAAACAAAATGTACTCAGATAATGAAAAATAAAATGTGACTGACACTCAATTTAGGTCACACATTCTACAGCACGTTTTTTGATATTGTGCATCCTCTAAATTGGTTCTGAAGTGAAGCAAAAACCTACAGATGTCAGTTAAGAGAGATCTCAGCAGTGTCTGCTGCTGGAAGGCCAGGAGTTGGAAGGGAACATTATGCTTTTGGAGGGCAGCTTCCTGTAGACAGTGGCACCTCCTTGAGTATGAAGTAGCCCAACATCCAGCGGATTCCCAGTATGTTTCAGGCCCTGGGCAGTTTGGCATGGTGAGAGGTTGGCAGGGGCATGAGGAGCAGCTCAATACAATACCACTAGTGTCTAAATGATTTCCAGAGGAATTCCTAGAGGAATTCCTCCCCTGCTCAAAACTGCTCCATGAACAACTCCGATACTCAAGATCTGCACTGAGGGAAGGCACATTTTACAGAGATTCACAGGAAAAAAACAAACAAACAAAGCTTCACACAAGATCAATAAACCATGTCTTAAAACAACAGGATCCCAGACGAAGCACTAAAACGTACTACAAGGAACAAACACATATTGGGAAGGAAATGGATTATCTTACAGCCTAAACAAAACCAAGCAACAAGAAAATGATTAATTAATAGGCAAAACCTTCTGGAATTTCTCTAGACAGATTCTTTCCATGGAATGTGAAATGATGGGAAAAAGTGATCAGCAGTGGTTAAAAAGAAAATCAAAATCTGAAATAGCACCGGTCAATGTCCTGTTAAGATACTTAGAATGCTTTCCTTTTAGAGATTAAAAATTTTAGCACATTTATATCACAACAGAATTAATCCCTCTAACAATCTCCGACTGTCACATTGCATTGTTTACTCAGAAACACTGCAAAAGCTTTACAGCTCCAGTAGAGCTGCATAAAATACATGCAGCTCTGAAATATTGTCAACCAGGACAAAATATTGCAACCATTTAACAGAACAGAGAAATCTAAAGAAAAAAAACAGACTAGGCCAAGAAATTAAGAAAAGACCATGTCCAACAGAAACTGAATGCTCTACAGGAGGGGGCAGCATGCTGCTCGGTATCACAACTGGAATCTAACAGAGCCCTGTCGTCTGTTCCCATGAAAATGCACCCTGGTCTCTAAGCTGCATCTTTTCTAAAAGTCACATCCTGTCGTGTGCTACAAGTTAAGTGGCAGCAGAGAAGACACCGTATCTTCATCTGAGTTAAGTTCCCCTTTTCCTTTCCCTCTCTGCAGTTTTCCAGCTGAATGTCACTGTGATAGCTGACTGATTATCAAATGCACAAATTTCAGAATATGTAATTTTTGTCCTTGTTCCTGCCCAACAGGAAATTAGGGCCTTCCTTATTTCTGGGGCATTTAGCTTGCAGGGTGTGAATGATGCCAGACAGCTCATCTGTAAGAGAGCAGGTATGTGTCCGGTGTGGTACCCTCCTTGCAGCCCCAGTCAGGGGCAGCTGCCCTTCAGCTCCTGCCTACCGTAGCCAAATGCCTGTGACTCCATCTTCCCCTGGTCCGCTGTGCAGCCAGGGCACCCCTACCACTGCCCGCCTCTGCCAGCACTCCCAGCCATGGCAGCCCTGGCCCTGCATACTAATCGGTGCATTCAATGACTTTCTCTTGCTCTCCCTCCTGTCTCCTCCTGAGCTGCCGTCTGGGAGCAGAGGAGCCCAGCTGCCATGGAAACTGAGCCTCCAAACGCCCTGAACCTGCTGTACCAACCTTTGGAGAAGATTCCGGTGGTGAAGCCCAAAAAAGCGGATGCTCGAGGGGGCGTAAAGGTAGAGGAGTGGGAAGGGGTAATGCTGACCATGGCAGGAATGGGTCTGGGCTGTTCCGCCAAGGCACTGCACAAGCTGAGTGTACACCACGCATTTGAAAGCAGACATTCAGGGGGAAAACAGATTAACCCTCTATTACCTATACTTTTCTTCAAAATGTTTCAAATGCTTCTCAACCCCCTCCCTCCCATCCACTTACAGTCTGGATCAAATACCCCTAGCGCACGCACAAGCCACGTCATCAGAGGGGTTTTGACAATGCCAAATGTCACTCACACATCTGAAGGAGTGTTTGTAGCCAGAAAAAGTGCTGGTTACAGTGAGCGAAAGGTTCAAGCAGGCCTCAGGCCCTCCACAGCACAAGCTGGCAGAGAAAAAGCCCCTGCCTAGGCAATAAGGCTGTGATCCCGTGCCCAGCCTTTCAGTCCTGTCTCCCTTTCCCAGGCTAGCTGCAGGACTGCAGCTGCATGGAAACACAGCCTTTGTGGCACCATCTGTGTGTGCTGATGCCTTCTCTGGGCAGGCACCTAATTCGACTCCAGCTCTGTGTCCAAAAACATTCTGGACCCCAGTTCAGGCCATGTGGCAATGGGAACTGCGCTTTTGTCTTCAGTTCTGCCTCCTGAGGATTTCTGGGCATATAATGGAGCTAAGATGAGTGTACACTTAAATTTGAGTTAGCACCCAAATTTCAGCCTTCAAAGGACACCGTCACTTGCACCCAGTCTCCTTGTAAGCTGTCAGGCCAGCCATGGAGAATCTCCTTGGGTGTCCTGTTTCTAAGCAAAGTTTGCTATGATATGGTTTATTCATGTAGGGAGCCCTCAGAAGGTCAATAAAACTGGCTTTCTTCCAAAAATACACAAACAAACAAACAAAACAAGGAAGAAAACCCCCCCACTGTTCTTTAGTGGAACATTCAGAAAATTTTAGACTGGGTCAGCACTTTTCTGAAGACTAGATGGAGCTGATTATGTCCCATATAGACTCTCTCATGCAAAGGATGTAATAAATGTTTCAACTCTCATTCTCTGTCCCAACCGCTTGAACAACCAGCTTAATGCTGGGAATTTACTTCAGATCCAAGTCAGAATGTACCGTGCCATGAAGCGGTGCAGGGTTTTGGAGCTGAAATACCCAAGACACCCAACAAAGGCCCTACTTGGTATTCCTGTGAGGCAGGGGGATGTACTGCAGCGCAGGCTGGGGAGCACAGTGAAACAGGTCTCAGGCATGGCAACTAAGGACAGCCCAACCTGCATCCCACAGGGATACTTCCTCTTTAGCTAAGACCAGCAAAAGACTTCTGCTTGGATTTTTTCTTTCAGGGACTTTATGTTGTCTTGCACCTGGTCTTGCCATTAAGGAGACAGAATTCCGACTGACTTGAAGAAGAAGACAACTGCCCTGTTATAAATTTCAGAACACTAGGTCTGTCACACAGGAGTTGCTACTACAGCACAAATTGGTGCATAAAAGATGAAGAAGTGCAGAAGGACTGTTTGCAAGTCACTTACAAGAATGCCTAACCTAAGAGAGAAAACTATTACAGGGTTTGCAGCATTTGTGTAAGCCTCCCCTCTCACAGAACTGAGAGTGATTTTATTAAATAAGAAATAAAGTTTGAAACAGAAAATGTTAGAGTATTACAGAAAGGGAAAAAGATTTTTTTCAAGCAAATAAAGAAGTAGGTTGTTAATGTTACCAGGACCAAATGGCATTCACCTGACTCTGAAAGTATGCAGGTGGGAAACGGCAGGTGCATGACTATCATTAAAAAGAGTAACTGTGCCAGAGAGATGATGCATGGACAAAAACCATCCGTCTGTATCTTTTTGAGCAGAATGGGAAACAAAAGCTTCTGTAGAAAAGGATCCCACTCTACCAGCCTAATGGTGGCCTGCAGGGGAGTCAGGATAAATGTGAACAAAGGCGATCCAGCATATGTGGATTTTCAAAACAGCTTTGATAAAGCTCTATATCAAAGGTTATTAAAAAAAATCTAAGCAAGGTTTAGGAAAGGCCTTTCTATGGACTGAAGGCTGGTTAAAGGACAAGAAGCAGCAAGTAGGGCTTCAAGGTCACTTCTCAGGATAGAGAGGAGGCAGTAGTGGAATCCCCAGAGGTCAGTGTCAGGACCAGCTATGTTCAACACCTTCATCAATGGCCTGTAGGTGGGAGGGCATTGTCAATTAGTCCAAGTGTGGGAGTGATACTAAGTTCTTGGAGAGGCTTTTGTGAGAAGGATCTCACAAAACAGAGAAAGCGGGCAGCAGGTACAGTTAACTACGTGCATGATAAATATGTGTAATAACCTAGTAACCTGTGTCTACACCCAGCACTTGTTGCTACAACTCGGGAGGGAGATTTTGGAGCCATCTCTGACACCAACAGCTCAGTGAGCAGCAGCTGCTGGAAAAACTCAAGACACTGAGCATCACCAGTACAGGTACTAACAACACAGCACAAGGCATAATTCTGCCACTTTAGACAGCAGTGGCCCCCCACATGCCTTTAGTGCTGTGTGCGGTTCTGGTCTCCACAGCTCAAGGAGGTTGTAATGTGATTGGAGAGGTACAGAAAAGGAGAACTAAAATGCTTAAGTTGAGGCTTACAAAATCATTAAATTGATGGATTATTAGCAAAGTCTGAAATACTGTAATACGAAGACACCCAATGAAATTAGCGGGAGATAAGTTCAGAACAGATAAAAGTATTTTTTTACATAATGGGTATTAAACTTCTGGAACTTGCCACAGTTATGAAGGTAGACAGTGTTAGTAGGTGCAAACAAAGATTAGACAAGTTCATGAACAACCGATTCATAAACAGATAGTAATGGGAACTGGCAGGAAGGTACCCTAACACCCCTCATTCACAGATTATAGATTCTGGAACAGCATAAGAAAACACCCACAATAACTGGCCAGAGATAGGGCAGATAGCTTACAAGCAAATATGATTTACACTTAAGAACAGGCTCAGGCATTTCTTAGAAAGGCTGAACAGTCACATGCATATGAAGCTTGCTCAGGCAAGTCAGGACAGTCAGGACAATATCTGGTTTGTTGGAGAGAATGAGGCCAAAATGAGGAGTCCCAAGTATCTAGGAGGTAACAAATTATGAAGATGGGCCCTGTTTGCATCTCACTTTATTGCTTATTGTCATGTACCATGTGCATTTCATATCAGAAAGACTGGGTTAAACCTTCCATTTGGTAGGGAAATGAAAAAATCTCCCTTGCATGTTGAATTAAAATGTAATGAAATGTTAGAAGATCTTTGGCATTTTACAAGAAGTCCTTGGGAGTTGAGTTTGAGCAGGCAAACATGCTCATGGGTAGTGGTTAAAGGCAGAAGCATTTGTGAATGTACTTCATCAGTGCAACTGATCACATGTTTACATCTGTATCACTTCTGTGTAAATTTTTTTTATATCACATATATATGACTTCTTTTTTTTTTGTTCTGGAGTGAAAGATTCCAGTGCCATTAGCAATCTAAATGTGCACTGTAGAAAACATTTTTAATTACAGGATCTGATAATGTTTTTCCACAGAACCTCTGTTTAATTCTGTACATTTGCTCAACTGTGCTCAGCCAATGAGGGCTGTTAAATATTTCTTAATCTCATCACTCAGTGTGTGGCCACCTGCCTAAGTTGTTCCTCATCTAACTTTATGCAAACATAACAGTTCCGCACAATGTGTCAGCAATGGGATTTACCCATGGAAGGTTGAAATTGCAGCAGAGACACCTGGCTCCTTATCTACCAGACTAACTACGCTGTCTCTGAACTGCTATACTAAAAGAATGTAGAATGGGTCAGCACTGGGACCAAGTGTCAGAATAGTGGTTACAGCAAACCTGTTGCCTCTTTGCTGACTTTCAGAAGAACAGGTGTTCATCCCACTTGTGGGATGCCCAGGAGGAGGATATGCTACCTTGGTAGGAATACAATGGGAGAGATGTGGCAGGAGGGAACATAGCCCGTGTTTCTCCAGATACTGATGTGTGAGCCGAGCCCTTCTCACCAGTGTGCTGGAGTGGCTTGGGCAGTCATGCAAGCCTAACCTTAAGCAATGCAGTGGAGAAGGCTATGAGGACATTTTATGTTGGGAAGTGTTTAGCAACCCACCTCCATGAAAACAACAATGCAGAGATTTGGGGTTGCACATTCCTCTGCTTTTTCATGCACATGAAAGAACCAATTTTAGCATTTACACATCAAAACCTATCAAAGCCAAATAAGTATCCATGTCTTTTAATTTCAGGACCTTAGTCTGACACACTGGAAACTGTTTTTTCTACACAGTAGAATAAAGTGTTGAGGTGAAGGGGTGGAAATTGCAAGTTATGCATTGAACGCCAGAAGAATTCTGGAAGGAAAAGTAAACTTTTTGTTTTGTTTATATTTCATGGGGGTGGGAGATTTGCCATTCAGATGGTAGTAATCTTGAAATAGCTGCCTGGTAATAACTATAATTTAACCTGCCTGTCCCCAGAAGTCTCTAGACTCCTTTTAAATTCTGAGTAGTTGCTCTGTAAAAGGCAGAGGATTATCCTATATAATAAAAATTACAGCTGCAGAGAGATACTCTCTGGGATTTCAATGTGGAGCAAAAGCTCCACTGCCACCCTGGAACTTGTGTTTCCTGCTGTTCAAGGCTCCCAATGCTTGCAATGGAAGGACAAGACCAGAACAGTGCACCCAGATACCTGCTGGAAATCAAGCAACTGATATTGGTGCTACTAAACCTCGTCCCAGCCTCTGCAACAGAAGAAAGGATGAACCATTAAGTGAACTTTAAGGCAGCTTCCACTGGTCCCTTTCTAACAGAATACTTTTTTTTCTAGGTATTGTAGGGAAAGGTGGAGTGAGACAAAAATACCATTCACCTTTTGAGAATAACAGGTATAGGTTTGCTTTATTACATCTTCTGCTATTATATCTGACAGGAAAATTAGCCTTTGTCCATTTCCCCATTTCTGCCATACAAGACTCAGGAAGACTGACTGCCATATGGGTGTCCTGTTTGTCATACCGATGTTGGACTGCTGCTCCCTTCATCATGATATTGGAGATCTCCAGCACTGGAACAAACCTCCAGAACTTGAAAGCTCTAGACAGTGGCTAAGGTTGTAATGGCTTCATGCTCTCTGTGAAAGAAGTTTGGAGCAGGGCATATAATATGCAATAATGAATGTGATGAATCTGCTATACATTAAAACTCCAGTGAGAATCTGGCATAATCCAGCATGGAAGTCCCTATGCTCTTACCACTTTGCATGCAAAGCTGTAGCTTTTTGACCTAAGGGGTAACTTTCACCTCATTGAAACAGCAATGGTCATAATAAACCTTGTCATGAATAGAAGCCACTCATATTTTTGAGTTGGGCATAGGCTGAAAAGAGAAATTCGAATTCTCACCCTTCTTGAAAAAAATTAAAACCTGAAGAAAATAGAAGGGAGATACAGATGGTGCAGAATAAGAACTACTTACATGTTTCCACCCTTTAACGTCTTCTTCTGACTTTACCTAATAACAAATGGAGGACACTGGGAAACAACAAGGTCAAAGTAATATTTTCCCTGCCTGTGGTCAAACAGAAACATCTGTAAAAGTAGAACCCAACCTGCCTAGAACGTGGAGGGTTACAGTCTAATTAAACCTAATCAAAGTCAAGGGAGGGGAGACTGCATGCAGAATCAAAGAACAGATTTTCCCAAAATCATAGAAAGGATACAAAGTCAGGCCCGATTTTCTGTTGCGTGTGTGGTTTTGTAAGCTGCGAGAGAAGCTAAGAAGTTACAAGTAAGAGTTGCAGAGCTACTGGCAAGTATTTTCATATATCAAAAATATTTTATTTTCAAAACTTCTTCCTTGCCATGAAAAAATCAGCCACTTTAAGCTCTCTTGCAGAAATGCTAGTAACTCTACTTCGAATATTCTGTGCAAACTAACGATGGGGTGAACTGATCCAGACAAAATTAAGTATCTGTGCTTCAAACTGCTACTCATGTTGACACTCTGCTGAACCAAATACTTCTGACACAATCAGTAGTTTTGGTTCTTTATGTGCTTCAAGGTATCAGCTAAGAATTGTGAGAGGCATGCTGAGTCCTCTGGTCCTCTTGTTATCACGTTGTTCACATACATCACATCATTCCCTTCATAAATTGCACAGTACCACCTTAAAATGAGACGGTTTTCTTTCCAGTTCATAGGCTATCCAAGAACCTCATTCCTCTGATGGTTAGAAACCTTCTTCTAGTCTCTTGCTTAAATTCTTTCATGGTCAGCTTGTACTCATTTGTTCTTAGGCAAACATGATCCTTTAGTTTAAATAGTATTTTTCCTTCCCTGATGTTTATTTACTCTTCTGATGCACTCATACAGCACAGTTCTTTTAGACTCTCCAACAAAGACTTTAAGCAGGAATGCTCTGGTACCGTACTTCGGTTTGGAGAAGTATTCTGTCTTTCCCACAACCAGGAAAAAAAATGCTTGTTTTTCAGCTGGATTGTTTAATCAATACAGTTTGCTCAGTGGCTGCACCAGGTGCAGAAACACCTGTGCTGCTGCAGAAAAGCAGATGATGCAGGAATTAGGTGTTGAGACTAGCAGAAGAGCAGGACCTTCTCTTTGGGCGGTAGGGCTGGCTTATGCTGCTTAAAGAGTTCACTGAACTCTTTGTCTCCCGTAATAAGACAGGTTGTCCATGTCCCACATCATTTGGGGACCTCTTCTCTAGGCCTGTGTCAGGTTTAGCCTTCATGTTCTCAGTCTCATTAGCCACTTTGCCTATATCTTCATATTCATCACTGTCCTTTCAAGACCTCATGTTAAAAGTTAATTTTGCTTCCAGGCCAAACTAACTCTCCTTCCCACATCATCATGTCTGTAGTGGCAACACTTTCCTCCTCATTCTATTTATATTTAAACAGTCAAGGGACCTTATCTTGTTTATTTTAATAATCTTTTCAAAGTCAATCTCAAATGTTTTTTGGCACTCTTCACTGTATCCCCCTTTGCCCATTAGCCTTTCCTTCTTGCGTGTTTTTGCTCACTCCCAGTCTCCTTTATGAGGTGAAATCACAGATCTGCAACTTATTGCTCCCCATCTTTCCAGGTGATGTAGGGACACAATTCCCAACTACTTTCTGCACTTCTATGTAAAGAAAATCCACATTTCCCCAATACTTAAGCTGATCCTAACAACTAGTTCCCTCCATTTCTCAGAGTTGACCCTCTGAAACAGCAGTAGGACAGTAAGAAAACAGGTACTTCCAAAATTTTGAGGTCACAGTTATTCATTCCAAAGCCAGGAATTCTGAGAATCCCAAGCAGTTTTTAAATCCATCACTACCCCTGTGAGCTTTACTTACAATAGGAAATTATTAAACTACAGGTGCAGAGTAGTTGCCTACTTTATGTATACCTGAAGGCTAAAGAGATGCAGATCTATTCCTTTTTTGTTTTCTATTTTTCCTGCCTTTTACCTTAAAGAAATCTATTAAGATGATGTAAAATACTGCCAGATTAAAAGGAATAACTAGGAACGAAGCATTTTTTTTTCTGATTAACTGTGTTAATTAACATAATGTTGTTTTCCATATCCCTAATGACATGCCTGAGAACATACAAACACAAGCTACCTTTAAAGCAGCTAGCTTGGACTTTGTGACTAGCACAGGCTGAGATGTGTATGCCCCAGAAAAGGAGCATTCATCCTGCTTCTGAATAGCTTTGCAGTCTGCATCAAGCTCATGTGACAGTTTTAGAGCTAGCAGCTCCCACAGGCTAGACATACCTTCAGTCTCACATTGTACAGTGGAGCCGTACAAGCCTCTCTGTGAAATTCCTTTGTATTTCCTAGTTTATGCCATTTTAGCTGTGCTTAAAGCTGTATTTGAAGGGCTTCTTACTGCATGTAGTACAGCATAGCCTTCAGTTTCTTCCTTTTCTATTTAGTGTTTTATTCTACTAACTAAAGCTGATCAGGACAGAAAACAAGAAGGTTAATATTGCATAATATGTAGGCATATACAAGCTGGCTCAGCTCCAAACCCACCATTTAGTCCCTCTCCCAAACACCATGGAAACATTTGTGTGTTCCTCCAAGCATGACTGATGTAAAAAAATCACAACTGTGTGTGTCTATGCAAACAGGTAGGAGTTGTATAAAATGAATTTTTTGATCACTCCCAACAGAATTCCCTGCTGCAGAAAATGGCAATATTGGGCCTGTATATCTTAAACAATATATAAACTTTGTTTGCAGATTCAAGTAGTATCTATTGGCTTTCTGCTGAGGGGCACATTCCACTCACTGTGTATTGGCATTGAGCTTCATTTTAATGTGGTTATGCTTTTCCCACACAAGTCCTCAACACTACATTCTTTCTGGCATGAGAGACCAGTCCTAGAATATGTGTGGATACTCAAGGAGCATGGAAATGTCACTTGACTGAAAACTGCAAAATTCCCTTTTTCGTTGGTGCTTTCAATGTAGAAGACAAGATAAGACGTGCTGCCAAAATTATGACATGAAATATTCAGCTCTATTTTGATCTCTCTTTTTTCTCTGTGTCTTGTTTTGCTAAAGATGATTTAAAACTCTGCTTGCTGAATCTAAAAAACAAACAGCTCATGCATGTGACAGGCTGCCAAGAATGCAGGACCCTGCCCTTCGCTTAGCTCACAGGCAAGAAAAATCTCCTACAAGGATACTGCCAGCCAGCTATGCCGCACTGAATCTCACTGTCAGAAAATAACATTGGCAGCATAATCAGCTGCAAAAGGACTGCATGCAGAGCAGTAACTTCCAAAGAGCCCAGCCTATCAGTTAGCCTTTCAAAGTGACTTGGTGGTGACAGGCATCTGGTAAATCAATCTGCAAAGAACCTGTGTTCTCCAGATAACATCACATTTTTATTTTGTGGGATTGGGCTAAGGCAGTATGAGGAAGGTAGATGACAAAAACATTAGGGCAAATGATTTGGAATCGTCATGTCTGTCATTCATGTTGCCTCTTCCC
>JANXJC010000078.1:39794374-39811255 GCA_027564655.1 Leptodon cayanensis
AAGGAAGTTGTAGCGAGGTGGGTGTCAGTCTCTTTTCCCAAGTAACAAGGGATAGGATGAGAGGAAATGGCCTCAAGTTGCGCCAGGGGAGGTTTAGATTGGATATTAGGAGAAATGTCTTCACCAAAAGGGTTGTCAAGCATTGGAACAGGCTGCCCAGGGAAGTGGTTGAGTCGCCATCCCTGGAAGTATTTAAAAGATGTGTAGACGTGGCGCTTTTAGGGACATGGTTTAGTGGTGGACTTGGTAGTGTTAGGTTAACGGTTGGACTCGATGATCTTAAGGGTCCTTTCAAACCTAAATGATTCTATGATTCTGTTTTTTATAGAAGTAGATTTTCATTCTTTCACCATATTATCAAAAGCCTTGCACTATAGCTTTTCCTTAAATCCCTGCCTTCTAAATATGTGATTACATGAATATTTGAACTGACATTCATTTAAAAATTCACACTTCTAGCCCTCACAGTTGTGGAGAAAAGCTTGAACACAGCTACGTGGAACAGAGGATTGAAGTAGGGTTTGATGAGCCCCAGGTGTCACAGGTGGCTATCATTTAAGCTTCTTCCAAAGTGTGAGTGTGTCCATCTCTACCTTGAAAGTAGTTGGGCTTCTTTGTGCTCTGCATTGCTCCTGCTGAAAGGGCTTTTCCAGACTTGCTTCTTATATTTACAAAATTCTCACTTACACTCTCAATCATGCCAGTGCATACACATTTGTTTCTGAGACAGTAACGACCTTTTGCTTGAATGGCTCTTTAGCCTCCTGATTATACATACCTTGCCCAATTATATTTCTTGTTCACAATTCTTGCCCTTAGCAAAAGGGCCCGTGAAGGAAAAGACACTTTTCAAAATCTAGCATTTGTTTGCTTGTTTAATGTAAGAATTTAAGCTGTTCTTCTGAGTTGGTGGCTAGGGAAGTGATTAAACTAATTATTTCTTTTAATAATTAGAGCTAGCAATGTTGTAGCATTGCTGGTGTGGAAAAAAATGGCAGCACATGTATTTTCTGTAATGTTGCTGAAAATGGTTTGGTCTCATCTACATCAGCAAGGATACAGATTCTCGAAAACACTTGCTGACCATTCATTAGTTGCTTCTCTAACCTGGGGCCTATCACATCACTGTTCTTCATGACTCCACTCTGAATAAGGTGGTTTAAGCAAAGTCCTCAGAAGTAAAATTAATCCCCAAAAGCATTCTGATTTCATATGCTTCGCTACCCATTTGGATCAGTTTCAACCAATTTTGCAGAGTTTCTGCATATGGGAATGTAGCTCTGCGAACAAAACCAAACTCAGTCTTCCCTCTTTTCCTTGTCACGAAGGAAAAAAATGCCACAGAAAATCAAAAGCATGATTATTCCAGGTCAAATCAAGAGTTAAAATACAATTTAAAAGCTAACCACATTTGAGTAGCAAAGAGAGAAAATGTAACTTGAGCAAAGTTATGCCTCCATAAGCTTTAAACTAAGGCTCATCTACTCAGCATGTTAAACTTTTGAGCAACATAAATATGTGTTGGGGAATAGCTTGAAAACAGACAAAGCAACTTTTGTGTCTCATCGAAGAACAACACAAAGCTATAAGACTAAATAAGGGAATAGTTTTGAAACTTCGTTTGCATCATTTCTTAGGGTTAGTACCTCTATCTGAGCATTTAAATAGGTCTGACTCTGCTCCTAAATCAAAGACAGGAGACATCACTATTGCAGTATCAAGGCCTGGATGAGAAGAACTGGCTAAGAGAAGTAGGAACTGGTTGTATATCAAATTTAATGCAAGCCCTTCAAATCCTCAAGGGCTGGACAGCAGCTTTGCAAGGGTACTGTTAAGGGATACATAAATAGTAACTTCTGAAAGTAAATTCAAGGGTATTAAGCTAGGTATGTTTCTTGAAAGCATTTCAGTACACGGGGAAGAACAAAATAACTTCCTGCTTATACGGCTTTTCTTCTGTGGATTTGTTTACACGCCTGATGGAGACAGAAGCATTTGAGCCACCATGATCTTTTCTAAATTTTCTATCTGTCCTTGATATCAGACACATATTCCCTCACTCACCTTAAATCAGGCCTTTATCTCTTCCTAAAGTTAGGCCACAGCTAGAAGCTTGACAGCATTTTTTAAGTGTTTGGGCTCCATTTTATGTAAGACTAGATTAATGCAAAGCCAAGTTATCTCTGGAATCTAATTACAAAGTTCTTGAGCCTGCAAGATGCAAAATCACCTTAGTTCTGGGGGCCTCACCTTTTGGGAAGCTTGGAGAGCTGTTCCTGACAACTTGTCAAAAACTTAAGTACCGTTCATGATGTCTGATATTTAAAAGGCTTCACAAAGGCATATGCGTTACAACTACATAGGTAACCTAAAGCAGGTCCATGCTCTCTGTCACTGATGCCAACAGGCTCGGAATGACCCAAGTCCTCATTAATGACTTCCCTTCCCCTCCATATTGGTGTGGACACATGCAAGCTGCCTGGCTGGCCTGGTGCTTCATCAGACAGCCAAAGGACCCACAGAGCAGTGGAGACCTAAATGACCTGCAGTATCACACACTGCTTCCTTTGTTCCCCATTTCCACTCAACATCAGTAGCTCTTTAGTATGCATGCACCAATCATGAGAGCCAGATTTGTAGACTCTGCTCTGTTACTAGCTGATGCTGTCCTCTCATCCTCTCGACCCAGCCCGTTATGCATAGCACTTCATAGTCTAATTGTCTAGTTCTTCCTTTCTGTGCTTCCTGAGTTCTGTGAGCCAAAAGAGTGCCCATTGTTCTTTGGGCCCAGGAAAAAAGCTGCATATTTAGGAAAACTGCCTAGCAACTGCTTTCCTTACTGCAAGGAGAGAGGTCATTTGCATAAGAAAACCTTCCAGCTGGAAGCCTGTAAAGACTCTGCTGGGAGCTGATTCTATAACCAGTCCTCAAAGGAGAACTCCCATTTAGTCCTGCTCCCGCTGGGTGGCCTTTCTGTGCTTTCCCCAGCATCACTGTGGGCAGCAGCACGGTCACACAAGTGCATCAGTGCTCTGCAGCAGCCAGGAGCTGTCACTCTAGTTTCTGACTGTGCTCACAGAGATCTTTTTCTCATTTTGTTCCCACATCATCTTTTCCTCACGCTGTGTGCATCACACATCACAAAGTCAGCTTCAGTTGCTAACCTTTGGAGTTCTGTCATTTGTTTTGCAGATTTCCTGCCAAAAGTGGCAATCTGTAGCACTACAGTACAGTATCTCTCTCTCCAGATATTTACACATTGTTCCTCCCCACAATTACTAAATGGCATTAACGGTCTGCATAAAGACCTGGCCCAGGAAGAAAAACTACAGAAATCACTTCATCATTTCTCTTGCTGTTATAGGCCTGGTCTCTAGAAAATGTTGCCTGTGAACTTTTCACTTTCTGAAGCCCTGGACAAAACACTGGCTCTAATAAAATCAACAGAAAAAGCCTCTACTAATATTCCAACTACAATCTAGCAAATGCTGAACAGGATTGGGATTAAAGACATGGCCCTCATGCACTAAAGGTCTAAACAGCAGTCAAGTCATTTCAGCACCTGCAAAAATGGTTTTGTAGGGCTACACTGCTACTTAATGGAATGAGCCGATTTCGATCAGAGTTCTGCAAAGCTCTCAAAATTGCAGTTCATAAAGCTAATTTCAATGTGTGAATCATTGCTTTCCTGCAATTTATATCCATATGTGTGGTTATTTTTGAGAATGATTCAGTTTTTGTATATATAATTTTAAAAGGACTTTTAAAGTTAATGAACATCTGTGCTAAGAGCCCCTCAACAGAAAAGCTTGTGTCAGCCACCGGTGATGCTGACTGTGTAAACTTCCTGCTATTCTATAGGCATGCATATGGATCCTAAGGATCTTACCAACTGCATACAGCAGGAGTAACCCCGCTCAAAACCACACCATTAAAATGCTTTAAAAATGGGGTGGGAAACCCAAAATTTCCACCCAGTTGAAAAATGTAATATCTGGTTTATAACCGAAATGGGACCAAATAGTAAATTCTCAAAGCTTTTAACAGAAGCAAACAGAGGGAAAATTTCCATTTGAAAATTTCCAAACACTTTGATTTTTTGATTGACATACATTCAGTGCTTTTAGCTATAGTGTGGTTCAACAGGATTTCTGCATTTCCTAGCATATGTTTCTAGGTGTTGCTTCCTGGCTGAACTTATTTTCTCAAGATGAACCTATTTCTTGACATCCTGCATGAGAACCACACTGGTGTAAATCTAGTGGGGGTGGATTTACAAAGGAATAATTAGACACACAGATTCAATGGGTAATCAAGTAACTGTTCACAGAAGCAAGGTCACTCTGCTCTAGTTTGTCTTTTAATCAGCTCCATTTTTCAACCTAGTCATTATGTTTTTCTGTTTCTGCCCTCTCTACACTCTTTGATCTCACAGACTGAAGGAGATTGTGCTCTAGAAGCCATGGAGCTGGCTACCCACTTGCACAATTCATGTGAGAGGGGGCTTAAATCCAGCAAAACAAAGTATGTCACAACCTCCCAGGTAAAAATCTCATTTTCTGTATTACCATCTTGCCATTAACCCTGCAAGATGGAGTTTAGTAAGAACGCACTGTTAAACACAGCACACTATGCATGCTGGACATATGATGTTTCTTCTCCTAGCACTAATATGGAAAACTTTCTTGGACTCCCCTCTTAGGATCTGTGTCAGTGAAAACAGATGGAAACAGAACTATAAGTAAGACCAACGACCCTGTGTGAAGATGATGAGAAAACTTCACTTGGGAAGTGACTACATCTGTAGCAATGCTAAAAAAGATAGAACTGTACTTGCTTGAGAGAAAGCTAAATTTGGCCTCCCTGTGTAGAACTGAGCAGGTTAGAAAACCGCAATTCCAGACAAAACACCAGCATTCAGGGATGTGTAAGTAAGAGCTGAGGAAAGAGGATGCTTCCTGCACACAACAGAATGTACTCTGTCACAGCCGAGTAGTAACACACATCAAGCCATGCTGCTAATCCTCTAGCATCAGGATAAAGCCATGTCCTGCTGCATACAAGTTTCTAAATGCTGACATGGTGGTGACCTTTAGGAAGCTCCTAAAAGCCCTCTAAAATCATTAAGCCTAATTCTCCTTGCAATTATGCTACTTTAAGTTCAGAGTTACTGCACTGACTTCAAGGCACCTAGTTCAGATTTACATCTCTCTGGCTGCCCCATTATTTCCTGTATTGCTTCCAGTTGCATGAAATCATCTGTGCATGTCCTCCAGGGCTGCTGGAACCCTCTGTCCTCCCCAGCACTACACATGATGCAATGAGCCTCTGACGGAGGAGGAGAGCTGAGAAGTCCATGTAGGGAAGCAGATAATTTCCTTTTGAGCAATAGATGCAAAAATAGCAGCTAATAAAAAGCCTTCAAACTGTGCCTTCAAACTGTGACAATTCAATACACACACCTACGAGGGTGCCTTGACAAGCTGCTTGACTTCTCAGTAACTCTTTCTTGCTTTCTTTAGTGCAGCCTCCTCCAAACTCCCACACACAGGTATTCATCTCTGTAGTGGCAGCTGAGACCTGCAGGTGTTTGCTGCTATTGCCCTTTCAGAATAGACAGACACTTGTTCCTCACTGTAAACATTTGTATCGTGGTGCTTGCCTGGCTAGTTACAGCCCAAATAATGATAAACCACCCTTTTCTTTTTTTAGGCCCTTGCTGTCATGCATTAATTCTCTTTGCAAATAGGCATTTCATACTGGAAATAGCTTAAACGAGATCACTCTCTGGTGATTATTTTACCAGCACTATCTTTTAGCAAATGTTTCATATAGGGAGTCACCAGAAAAGTGTATAATGCAGTTGCCAGAAATACAGCATTCTACATTATTAGGCTCACACATGAAGGAAGGACTACGCCTAGCAGGCAAGATGCTCTTTGCCATTTCACTACTCTAACACTAATGTTCTTTCACTGTATTCAAACTGCTACTCTGACTTCGCCAAGGAACAGCGAAGATCTGGATTAGGACTGTTTGCTGAGGTCTATAATACTCCCAAGTGTCAAAACTGTTTCTCAAAAGGGGTTTTGACCTTTCTGTGTAGAGAGAAGATCTGAAAGCTGGGTATTTTTAAAATTGGCCTGGAACAGCAAATTGTGTAATCCTTAGTTTTTCTGGAAGTCTTCCTGGGCGGCTAAGAAGTATAACAACTTCTCACATCTTAACTGAAAGCGCATGGGAAGTCTATGTTTTAAAAAGACATCCTTTCCCAAAATATCCACTTAACATTAACATTAAATAGAACTGATCAAGAAACAAAACATTAAGACACAAAGCCACAAAAATCTAGGAAACTTCCTTGCAAACCTTTCTCACTCCCTCAGCTGTTTACTTTTTGGTACCATGATTCTGTTTCTTTAGTTCTTTACTCACCACCAAATTAGACAAGCCCTGATTTTTAATTTTTTAAAAAAGCAACCCCCAAAGAAGCTAAAAATAAGAGACAACAGTCTTTCTCCACCACTAGAGGTACAAAATGCACCAGTATGAACTGCAAAGTCATTCACTGAGTGATTGAAACAAAAAAACTTCAAAAAAGGGGATGTTCTTCATTTGGAAATAGTGGAAGATTGGAGTGGCCCAGGGCATTGTTTGACAATACAATGACTGTGTGCCAATGACACAGGCTATGCGACTCTAAGATGTACTGTGCAGCACATTTTCATTAGAGGCTGTGAAGTACCTCTGATCCAAGAACGGGCAAAATCTCATTTGGAAAATACTGCTCACAGTCCTAGTGATGTCTGTACCAGAAATAGACACCAAATCTGCTCTTTCACACACTGGAAGTCATGGGAGAAGGCTACTGTAAGGAGAAGAAAAATGAAGAACCATTTCTCCTGACAGTGTGCCGCCTTTAACCCTCCAAAGCAGTCCAGGAGGTGACAGGACTACTTTTTCTAAATACGCTTGAGAGGTAAAGACTAGGAAGGGAAGAGAATAATGTGATCAAATAGGTGTACATTGGCCATGTTGCTGATAAAAAAGAAAATTCGCAACCATTGAGGTTGGGGAGCAGCCTTCCGGGCAAAGCCCTGGCAGCAGGATCCTACTTATTTGCAACATCCACTTTGATGGAAGGGCCTGTGTGACAGGACAGGAGTGATCCAGGAGTTAGAAATTCAAGCTTCAGAGACACAAGACTGCTGCTATTCAATTTTGTGGTATACCTGAGAGACATTGCAGAAGAAGCCTGCCAGCCTTTTGCAGGCTGCTCCATATTTATTTATTTAACTAAAGTCTTTCTTCAGGACTTGCATTGGTCGCCGGCATTTTTATTTCCCCTCTTGCTGTATGATCTGGCTCTGGGTCAGCTTCAGTTTCCACACTGTTCTGAGGCACTGAGGACAGGTGATAGGGCCAGATGTGCTCTGAGTGGCATCACCAAACCCCAGTAATGCCACAGGCAGTAATGCCACAGGCAGTAATGCCACAGACTGGTGAAGCTGGCTTGTGCACTTACAGTGTTACACAGTTTGCCAGCTTGGAAGGTAATTATCAGTGAGACAGACTGATGGGGATTGCTGTCACCTCCTGTTGTATGTTGGGTGTGACTGACTTCCTAAGATCTCTCAGGAATTTTTGCCAAACATAACTTCTCTTTAGAGGCTTAGGACACTGTTAATACCCTTGACATCTCCTCATCTTTTCCACCAGCAGACTGAAATTTTTATGGGGTTTGGTGCCTTATATAGAAGGGACTAAAGCGTTAATGAGTGTTGAGGTTTTCTATTTGGCTTGGGGAGGTCTGAGATTCTTGTAGCTCCTCCTACCCTTAACACCTACTGCATGGCTTCCTGCAAGAGTGGAAGGCTTGGGCTCGCTAACCTATGTTGCTTCTTCCAATCCTACATGCTATGCTCTCTTTAAATCGCAAAACATGGTACAAAATATGCAGAAGATTTTAAAGCAAAACCATGTCACTGGACTTTATACTGAAACACATTCTGCCAGGTTCTTCTGCCCCACGTGTACCAGAAGTGGAGGAAACCAATTTGTGACTTATGAACATCTCTCCTTTCAGGGCAAGTTGGACCTAAAGGTAAATGGAAACCTCACTAACAGCCCCAGTCTTTTGACAGATCCTTGTGCGCTTTGTACAAGCGGAGGAAAGGAAGGAGACCTTATTTTCTCCACTGTTCCTTGCGCTGTTGCATAAAGGCAAGTAAGTTATACAATTGCTAAATAGAGATTACACAACTGAGCTCCATAAATCTAAATCAGAAACAGTCTCTATCCTGCACTGGACGAACATAAAAATGTGGAAGGGTGAAATTCTGGTCCTAATGAAGTTAATGGCAAAACTCTTGCTTACTCTGGTGAAATCACAGTTTCATCCAAAATCTTGGCTCATATTTAAAGCATATCCCTGTTAAGTTTTTCCAAGTACTGGGATAAGACAATCTTCCCCCCCCCCCTTTTTTTTAAGCTTTTTGCTTATGATAAAGAAATGCAGAAAAGTATTTTAAGACCAAGGACTAAGCAACCAATTGCAAACCTGAACTGGAAGCCTAAAAGGGGCCTGATATACTATCTCTGTGTGCAAGAACAACTATTAGCAAAGTAGTTCTTCCCATGCTTCAGTGTCAATACTTTAAGCCACTGAAAGCTGCTGCTGAGTCATACCACTTGGGTATCAGAGGGGAAGATGGGAAACCCTGACCTGTGGGTGTTGGGAGTCCAAACAAAAAACCCCAGACATCAACAAAACAAATAAGCTCTGCAAGTAGATAACTTCGTGAAATGATCCACTGTGTTACAAGGACTGCAGTGCAGCAGAGTGTCTCTGGAGCTGTTTGGCACACAGACCAAACTAATTACTTGACAGTTGTTTTAGTTTGGCCTGGGGTGGACAGCAGGGCTGGGTAAGAAAAGCCACTGCAGTTTCTTCATGTCCTCAGGCTCATCTGGTCTGACTATTGAAAGCTATCGCTGTTACACTGAATGCTAGCATGTACACCAGGGCTCCCCCGACCCACAAGATTCCTGGGTGATGAAAAAGAAAGGAAAAAAGGAACAGAGGAGAAAAAGGAAAGCTTGTGCAATCAGGGCCACGTATCACATGTATTCCCAGCCCAAGGGTTATTTCTCTCCCCCTCTTCCCTGAAGCATCTCTTAACAACTGTGCTGATTCAATGCAGAATGTCATTAACGATCTAACAGGGAACAAGGACTGGGGATCATCCTTATCTTACAGAAGCAAGCTATAAATAATCATCTTGGGCAAATCTAACATCCTGACAGGGTGGTAGAATCCCAAAAAACTGATTCCAGTGTATTAATAAAAACAAATGCTGAACCATTTCTTGCAGAGCTTTCTGGAGCTCTGTAAATCCTTCCAAATAACATCAGATAAAGCTGTCAAGGTTGGGGAGGAACTGCTTCTATGTGTGTGATTAAGCCCGAGCAGTCAAAAAGACTTAGCCTGCTATAAACAATTAGGTATGGTAGGTCAGTGCCATCCCAGTGTCATTGCTGACAGTTTCATTGCTTAGGCCTGCCATGGATATAAATCTCCAGGCAACTGTCTGAAAAGTTATCATAGCCATGACTGTTTCATGACCAGCTTTTGACCAGCCCACACATAGCCCAAGCAGGGCAGGCCAAAACCTCACAGGCTCAACTGTAACTTCCATCACTGTGAAATATGGTGGCATGGCAGGCTGTGGCTCTGTCCCTCTTCTGCACCAGCTAGAAGCCAGCTGGCACAGCAGGAGCCAGAGAAATGGTCCTTGTTGTTTTTCTCACTGTGCAGAACAAGCAACTACCCAACTTTAAGTTTCATACCCATCCATCATACTGCAAGCTTACACCATCAACTTGTTTGGAGTCATGCTACTTTACATCTTCATTCATCCTCTCTGACGCTTTTCTACATCCTTCTCCTTTCATTCAAGCTTGTTTAGTAACACCTCTCTACATTTACTTTTCCTGCCTTGTTTGTTCCCTCTCTCACATCCATGATTTCACCCTCTTGACACTACTCCCTCTTTCTTCTCTTTTGTTACGCCCTGGACCCCACAGATCCTCCCTTGGCCTCAAAAAAAGTGATGAAGAGGGAGAGAAGAAGGAAAGATGAGAGTGATTCTGTATAAGAGGCAGTGAGAAATGCAGTGTACCCCTTGAATGAGGTCTTTTGAGAGGTACCCAAGGACTATCCAGGTTACCCAGAATTTCCTTTGGTGAACCCCTGCCTTCTCCAGGTCATGGGTCTTATTCTAAACTTGTGCTTCATTGCGTAGAAGCTTTGCCTGAGTGCTCATGTGTAAGACTCAAGGATCAAACCCAGAGGTACATGAGCAGGTAAGACGATGCCAGAGTCCGTACACTATCACATGCTGTGCGAGGCCTCAGTCCTCCCCAGGAAGCCCATAGGATTACTTAACTTCCATCCCTTTTTGCAGGTATTTTTAATGCAGCAGTGAGTTACTAATTTTTTCCAAAAATAAGCAAAGCATTTATTGTTCAAAAATGCTGCCTCTAACTGTCAAGGCCTTTACAAACACTTACTGTTAAGCGTGGACATTCATTCCTAAGTCTAATGACGAACATGGTAAACAAGTCCAGTCTCACTGAAGTACAGAACAGAGATGTGCCTCCAGTCCCAACAAGTATTGCTCATACTTCAGATACAAAATCAAGAAACCCTGGCCTTTGGTGTTTACTGCTGTCCTTGCAAACACAAATAGAGGCAGTGATTACTGTTCTGTATATTTTTCCAAGTACTGAAGTGCAATCATGCTTGTTTTACACTGACCAAATAGCTTGAAGTGCCAAGTTTCCAAAGTAACAAAATGTAAGAGGAATCTGGCTCATATATTTACTAAATACTAGGTTGGCCTTTGGAAAAAAAGACAAAGAACAGAGAAGACTGTTACTTCTCAGATGTTAAGTGAAACAACACTCAATAATAATTCTTGCATGTAGGTTCCTCTGCCCTGTCCAGCCTCAGCCAGATGTAGAGACAATCTCTTTCCAGGCAGCCCACAAATACTGATGCTGAGGAGACATTATCCTTTATGGACACAGCAGCCCAAATTGGGTGGCTAAGGATGAGGGCTTCATTTTACCTATAAGGAATTCACTGGCAACAAGTCATGTGAGAGGCAGATACAGAAAATGTGCTTAAAGATGCTGAGTGGCTTGTCTTACAGGATAAACTCTAGGGTTTATAAACTAACAGCTTGGCCATGGATTGCCTTCCTCAAGCCACAGACACCTTAGCTTCAGTTCCAATCATGAAATTACAAACGTGGAAGCAAACAGCAAATGCTGCCAACTACATGACTTGCCACATAGTACAAAGACAACATCAGCAACAGTAATTAATGTACACAGTCCTGTTTATCCTAGCGATCCTAGAAGCCCTTTGCAAACTTCAGATTTATGGCAACGAAACTCAGGAAAAACAGCCTGGGCCAGAATAAACAAGGACGATGGGCTACACTTACCCACCACAAAACAACTCTTCAGCCATAAGCAGTAGGATTAAAGACCTCACTTCAAGCAGGAAGAAACTTACTGACAGCCTTTCAGGTGCTGTGTATATAACAATTTCTCACCTAGTCTCTTCCTTGAATAAAGTAACTGATCCAGTGCTGCTCTCCAGTATTTACACCTCCTCTAGTAAACTGAAACATTATACAATACGCAAAAGTTACAATTTCCATTTGTCTTGGCAATATATAAAAACATATAGGAACACAACTTCAAAGTGTTGGGCCAAATTTGATTACCCACTCTTCCTTTTTATCTGCTGCTGCTTCTTCTTCACTAAAGCCAAGCAAACATGCAAAATTTCTGCCCAGAGAAAAAGACTTTTCTGTGATTTATTATTAGAATATAAAGCCAACATATGTAAACAACAGGACACGCTAATCTTACTCTGATTAACTCTCTCCAAATTTACCAAAACTTTGTAACTCAAAATCAGGTTCTCCATATGCCAGCCTCTAAATTACCTGACAGACAGATAGTCGAATGTAAAAGCAGAATCAGTCACATCAGTGTGGTAAGATGACTGAACAAGACCTAGGTTATTACCAATTACAGCAGTTCACTTACCCTATAGTAGTCCGTGCTGTACACATCTCTAGACATCCCAAAATCCCCAATCTTCACCAGTAGGTTCTCACCAACCAGACAATTCCGGGTAGCAAGATCCCGATGCACGAAGTGCTGTGATGCCAGGTAAACCATGCCAGCTGCAATCTGCTGGGCAATGTGAAGCATCTGGGATTGGGTGAGCTCAGCAGGACGGTTGCCTTCTGCCATGAGTACTGCATCTGGTCCATGTGCCCTGCCCCAAAATACAAACTAATTAAGTGATAGGCCACTTGCAAGCTGGAGAGGTGAAAGGCATTATTGAGCCTAAAACCACACAAGTGACTTGCTCAAATATAGTAACAAAAAGGCCTACAAATTCATTGGTGAGATAGGTGAAAATTTGTATCTTGGCTTTTTTCATTTACTGTTTTCCTTCATTGCATGAAAGACAGGTGGTGTGAAGAGCATTATACAACAGGTGATATATTACTCATGGAAATAAGGCACATACATTCATAATAATACCGCTCTGTCCAAAACCACCACTTTTCTCCTGTTGTGTTCTGGTAATCTTTTCCGGAGAAAGACTGGCAAATGTAGCTGTTAGGTAACTGAGGAAAACCTTATCGCTCTGTAAGAGTGAACGGTAATGAAATGGCATGCATAGCGTCACTTTTCCTATGACCAGCATTCCTTGATTTCTACAGGGAGACAGGCCATTGACCCTTCCATCTTTTCTTAAAGAAGAAAGAGCTAACTTCCTTCTGATATGCGATCTGACCAACAAGGGCAGCACTTTTAGATTTACACTTCTAATTTCCTATCCAAAAGCACAGCGGGAAACCCTTTTTGCTTATTTTATCACCAAAGGTGAGTCCTGCCTGAGATAAGAATTCTTGACAATAGGAAGAAGACACAAAACATGCACTATTTGGAACAACTAAACAGCTTCAGATATATAAGCTTTTAAAGACCTAGTAAGTCCCTAAGATACAATAATCAACTGATGAATGAGAAACTTGTATACACTCCAGCAAAAGAAGAGCCGTTTTGCATTTGGAAAGCCCAGCAAAGTACTGGAACACACGTGCTTCACCCATCTTAACTCTGTTAGCTCTGGTATACATGTGTAACATCCTAGTATATTGAAAATACAGACATAAACATTCCTACACACAACATTTTCTAGTAGGCATTACTAGCTAATCCTTATCCAATTAATGAGGTCACCTGGCAATCATTCATCATTTGATATACCTTATAATATTCTGAATATCCCTTTCCATCCATTCCATTATTATGCGTTTTCAGAAGCCTTTTTTATTCCATTCCCGCAGACTATTCTAAGAGACCATCTCTCCTCATCCCTCCTCAACTTTTTTTTTTTTTTTGGAAAAAGACTCTAGAACTGATTTTTATTTTCTCTCAAAAGTTCTTCTTTCCTACAAAGAGGAGTTTCAGAGAATCACCTTTCTAATCAATAGAGGTGAGGCCTTAATTCACCTCTAGGGGAAGGGCACAGGAGTTTGGAAAAGAGTTGTAAATTAATCAAAATCTGTGGGATCAAATCTGACACTACCTATTATAAATATGATATTAAAACTGCCCCAAGGGAAGAACTTCATGGGCAAAGTGACAGATGGGAGAAAGAAACAAAGGAGGCCGCGTAGCATTACTGGGACTGCACTTGCTACCAGCCAAAGAGCTCTCTGCCACAGAGTGCATAAAAGCAGCCATGCAACTGGTCTGGGTTGGGTGGGAATAAATGGCAGGGTATGAAATCTCCAACCAAGACTCACAGGCAAACTCCTATTGAAAAGCACTGTACCTTTTCATTGCATGGATTTTTTTAATGACTGTTCTCAGACACGAAGCTCTGAGTTGCTAAATTAAGAGAACTCTTTATTTTTTGCTAGCTTCCTTGTGGACATGGTCCGTATCCAATGAAACTTTTGGATTACTCTTAACACCATCCATCTTGCTTGTCCTCTTGGTGCTGGCTGTAAATGAGGTGCTCCTCAGCGTCTGCAACAGCCAGAAACACTGACAGAGACTTCTTTGGATCCACATCAGTCTCCATGAGCCAGAACAAGCACAGGGCAGACATGACTTTAAGGCTTTAGCCCTAGATCTGAAACAGCCTCTGGCTGCATGCAGACAGCACGGCTCACTTGGGTTAAATTTCGGATTCGTTTTTCCCCGACAGCCTTTGGTGGCGCTGCAGGGTAAGAAACATAGGCTCTTACAGCCGGCTTACAACTAACTTCCGAGCTGTGCTGCAGCACAAGCTGCAGCAAATGTGAGAGGAATGACAAATTGGAGCTTAGGTTTAACAGCTTGTCCCAGCGTAATCATTTTATGTTCTAGAGACAAGGGCTGATTAATAATTAAAAAAAAAAAGGAAGACCTGAAGTAGGAAATATACTGTCTGCTAAACTACCTTTCTGTACAATAATTCAAAATCAGAGTTACAAGGTAAGAAAAGGCCAATCAGAAACAATATATTTAAATCCTCTGCCAGAGAGACAATCAGTCTGGGAAAAGTAGTAGTGTTTGCTCTGCATCCCAGTTCAGGCCCCAGTCTCCCTGCCAAACCCGTCAGCCCTGCCAATAAGGGAGGATGCTAGTTCATGTCATTTGCTTTTGCAGTGTGGCTATTCGTTCAGCAGAGATTAGAAAGACAGCAAACTCATTTCACATAGGCTATCAAAAATGCATAAATGGTGACACTAGCAGTCACTAGCCATTTCGGTCAGATAGAAAATCTGAACCCATTTAAAGGGACATCAGTTTTGCTTGATTTACAGCTTTGTCACAGATATCTTTCCAAAATGGGGGTACCCCTAGCTATCTTCAGCAGGAGAGATCTCAGTACATTGAATGCCATTATGATATCCTTTAATGAAAATGACATAGAAGACCTTGAAAGAATGGTCCCTTATGCACATGGTTTTTTTACATAGGAGCAAAAGCCATCTCTTAACTGCTTATTTTTATGTCAATGAATGCAGGCTAGTGGAAATGGCACATACACAAGGCCACTGTTCATAACTTCCTGGTTCACGAGTTACCTATTATTGTGAACCTTAGGTATCATCTATCTATTTATGACTGTTTTACTGCCAAATTTCAATTTCCAATGCACATTCCTGAACAGCTTTATGAAATAAAGGCCTAATCCGGACCCCAGGATGAAGCATTTTCCATTGCACTGAAGTTTCCACGGCTCACAGTTTCAGATTAATTGCAGTCTTTCCAAAATACTGAGAGGAGGGAAGAGAAAAGGGGTTAGATTTCAAAAGCTCTTAGACACCTACAGATAGCGATAGGTCTTGAGGGGGATCTTCCCAAGCGCTACCAGAAATCTTGCAAGAAAATTATTCCTACTGTAAGATTTATAACCAAACATTTCAGAATACACTGAAATATACTGGAAACAGTATTTCCTTGGTTCCCATTCCTTTGGTGCAAAGCATAAGGCTTGACTCAGTGGTACTTCCAAATAGCCAAATAAACAATAAGTCCCACATCCCAGTACAGAAGGCAAGTTGCACAGATTTGCTCTCCTAAGTGTCAGCATTTTCCAGCGGTAGTAGTTGATTTGACATTAAGTACCAGTAACACCTACCTTCTCTGCCCACTTCTGGCTCAGCAGCACAATACGTGTTTGTGGATTTACCTGAGGAATTTGTTAAGATCTCCATGCTTCATATACTCAAAGACCATGATGAGCGGATCACCCTCAACACAGACGCCGTAGAACTTGACGATATGCTCGTGTTGCAGGTTAGTTAGTAGTTCTGCCTCACGGTGGAAGTCCTTGCGGGCATTGTCACTGGCATCCTTCAGTGTCTGGCAGAGAAAACAAAAATGTAAGGAAGGGGAGATGTTTGCAGAAGGTAGCAAACATGTGGGATGGCAATGTAAGGGTAAGATAAGGACACTCCACTGCAAAAAGGATGGAGGAAGTACTTTCTTAATAACTCTTTTAGAAATGCAGCTGGGATGTTTAAGTGCAATTAAATAATGGCCATACAATTTTCATTCTCATGCTGCACGTCATGCCAAACAATGATTTTTCTTGCAAGAGGATGTAGGAATACTCATGATCTTACTGTGCCAAGTGCTTTCCAAACACAGAACAAATAAACTGATCTTATCCAAAAAATATACTACTACACAGCTGGTTTATACCCTTTAGCATTTAATTCAGGCAAACCCTAGTATCCTATTGGTATTTACCTATCTCGTAAGTTCTTTCAAATAAAATTCTGCTTGCTTAAAATACTTAGTGGGAACACAGATGCATTCTTTATGTGTTACTAATGTTGCTGTTGCTGATGTTGACCCCTACGGTGTGCTATACATTAGGTAGATTTATACAAGGGTATGTCCCTGGACCAGAACCTACAGCCTGAGACTTCAGCCAGAAACTCCTTTGAAATTCAGTAAATCTACTCACCCAAGATTAAGTATATGTATAAGTAAGCTCATCCTAAATCAATAGATGGAGAGGAAGTAGATGCAGATCAGAATTCTGGAGTGTCAATTTTTCTCACCCCCTTTTATTTATAGAGCTCTAAATTCTTGCATATTTTCATTTTGAAGGAAATATATCAACACTGGATCAAATTGGAAGCTTAAATGTTGTATAATGAAATGATGCTAATTTAACTGCCACACATAGGTAGTTTCAGATCTCTTAAGAACTACACTTCCTGAGCAAGGAAACACTTTCATGCACCAAAAAAAAGCAAAATCTGACACCAATTA
>JANXJC010000078.1:39847029-39859992 GCA_027564655.1 Leptodon cayanensis
AATTACACACCTTCTGGTGAGAAAAAAACAGCCTTATCATTTTTCCCCAACTGCTGTTGTGGAAAATGAGAAGCCTGTTGAGAGGGAGGTTTAATTAACAAGTTAATGCTGAAAAAAATGATTTGAAGAATATTACAGAATATTTCAGAATACTACCAACTGTGTTACTTCTATCTCTGAGAACATTTTAAATGGCTGTTAGGATCCACTTGCTGCTGGCCTACCCTCTGCCCATAACACATATATAGCTAAGCCTGAGACAATGAGGAGCTCCCCAGCAAAATCCTGTCAAAACTAAACCAAATGTACTTGGACCTTATGAACCTCGGTGGCATTTTTGCTGGTTTCTCAAGGTTTCTCAAGACAGAATGATAATCAAGCTGCACAGACCACAGAATAAAAAAGTCTGGAAGATCAGACACCCCAGAGCAGCTAGTAAGCACTCCTGCTTGCAGGGGGAGACAGGGCAGAGGCGGGAGCACAAGCTTTCTGCATCCCAGCCATGCGGATCCACCACCAGTGGGATGCAGTGGGGAAAGCACCTCTCTCACAGAATCTGATAGCCAGAGTACAAATGTTGTAGGAAAGGGAAGGACAGAGCAGGTGAACTCCTGCTGGGCATGTGGGCTGACATGCAAGCCAATAGACCCCATTCATACACATAGTAGGGGCATGCATATATTCAGAGTGGGCCATGGACCCTTCTGCAGTTCTGATGGCTCCAGGCATAATGTAACCCATTGCTATCTGGAGCCTCCCTGCACTAGGCAGATCTGCAAACCTGCAAAGCCAACCACACGATCTCCTCCAGGACACAAACTGCTAAACTGCCCCCAAAAGTCACTGTCTCAAAGCACTCACAGCCTTAATTCCTCAGAGACAGCTGCCAACGGGAGGTGTGAAGATGTTATACACAGCTGAAAAGCAGCACGGCTCACACTGCAACTGCAATAAATACTACCCTGTCTTAACCGATGCTTATTGTGGACAACTATATTCCTGATCATTTTCTCCCAAAATTCATCTTTGGGTGAGCTTGTGCTCAGGGCTAACTGCATTTTACACACTCACATTTCTTAATAATGATGCACTTGGTTGGTGATGAAGTCAGAAGTAGGGGGTTTATGAAATAATTTTGGCTACAAAGTTATTCGATTTACTTCTGATTTTCTCATATTTGAGTATTTATTAGACTTAAAATTTCTCATTTTCTTCTTATTTATACTACCTTGCTTCCCTGGGATCTGTATTTCTCATTTAGCCACAACTCACTAATACAAAGGAATAAATCCAAGGCCCAATCCTGCTCCCATGCTCTAGGATCATGGTAAGGAGGTTTTCACAATGGATTACTTTTTCCCCATTCAGCTTAAATATAACTACTACCCATTTAATCTCCATAATGTTATTTTCCCATTATGCTTTTAAATATACATGTGTATATAAAATCAAGATCCATAGAACTTAGTATGCAGCACAGAGTCTGAAAGGCATAATTTCATCATTACAATATAAATGGTGCTATTTGTCATTTAAGTATTACTGATTTAGCTACATATTTTGGTGCCAAAATAGTGTATGTATTTCTGCTACAGATGTATTGTTGAAGGACAAACCGAATGTACTGATGCCACTGAGATTACACCTCCTAAAAAAGCACCATGTTGGGTTTTGTGATCTTGACTAATACCCTAACTGCAGAGAATACTTGCGCCTATGTTTAATTTCATTTCAATTTTCATAAAGTCCTTAAGTGTTCTCTTCACATGAAGCCCATGGTTGGGCTTAATGTTGACAGTGCATTTCAGTGCTCTGCTGAAGAAAAATAGTGTGCTATCTGAAGTTTACCTGACAAATCTACACAAGAAGGTGCACACTCTACCTGAATTTTGACATAGGACACTTTCCTGAGAGTGCATGTTTCACACTGTCTCACCTCGTACTCTGTCTCTGTAACTGAAATGCATACTTTGGATCTTCATTGCTCAGATCTCCTGAAAACACCCACTATTTAGCCAGAAGTATGTTTCATGGGCTATATTTCCTGGTGATGAAACACTCATGCTATTCCTAAATTAAAGATCAGGGTCCAAGCTGTTCTTTCTTGCAGTTGCATTTCCAGCATTTGGACCCTCAGAGCAAGTAGTTTACCGAACAATTCAGGTCACAGAACAACAGTCTGTGTGATGAAATGCAAATATTTTGCTGAAAGCATGATTTCTTGCCTTTTCTGTTAGAAGATCTGTCCATGAAGTCCATTTACAAGACTGCAACACAAGTAACTTCTGGGGGCAAAAGCGATTCTATAGGTTCACCTCCAAACTAAATGTGGAAATATTCCTTTCTTTCCGAATCAGAATTTTTAAGAAAGTAGAAACCCATGCTTTTCAAGTTGAAGGCTTCTGCCTTTGGGACAAATTCTTCCATCTGGTTGGAAAACAAAAAAAAAAAATATGCAGGTTTGCTGAGTCTCAGAATGAGCAGCAGGAGTTAAAAAAATCTATTTTCCTGCGAATTTATTTATTCCCTCTCACATTTTATTTGTTGGGCAAATGAAATATGTGACCACATCATTGGGGAAAATATATGATACTCAATATGCTATGGTCTGGGAGACAAATCTCTTGCCCAATTAACAAAAGTCAAATGCAACAAATGAAATACACCACTGATGTATATGGCTGACATTTCTGACATATGTATGACTTTAAGAACAATTGCAAAGACACACATTTTAAATGGTGACTGCAGTCAGGAATTAAAAAATGCAATCAAACTACAAAAGTATTTAGTCAAGATGATAAAATACACCTTCATATATCTTTATATCTTTATTCAGCCAATATGTCTCTTACACATTTACCTAGCCAATAAAATATCTCCAGAGCAAGGCACACAATGGGATCAGGACAACCAGTAAATAGAATATGTATATCGCTCCTTGTAATCTCAACCTCATTCAGGTTTGGCTTTCAGCATCTAAAGCTTTTTGGTTTTCAGCATCTGAAGATCCTGAAGTGAGTGCCCTGTTAAGCCTCCTAACCTCTGAATCCCAACTACCAATGAATGTCAAGACTGGCAAGTTCAGCTTGGACAGCGAGCTTTTTCCTCCCAGCCTGGATTTCACTAAGACTGATCAGTTTTGCTCCTCTGCATTCTGGCTGTTGAGGTCATGGTGTCTTTTATAGGAAAATGAGCTGCTTATAAATTTTCAGCTCTGCAAACTTTGGGAGTTGATGGAAAATCCCCAGGCTTAGGGCTTAGCTGGCTAAGAAACCACGACAGCAGCCTTTCTTTGTGGTCAGATATAAAAGCCTTTCAAAAGAGATCGAAATGCTGACAGTGTTTCCCTTGGGATACCCTTCTTCTGGACACAGGAACCAACGCAGTCTATTTTTTACCTTGTAATGTGTGTCAAAAATTACCCCTATTCCTCAAAACTGTAGGAAAGCGTAAGGTGACAGATACAACCTGGAACAAGCCATAATTTGTTATATGGGAAATAAAGTCAAATAGAGATCGTCCGCTTCAGGCAGTCTGCTCATTGCGTATTGCTATTTTCTACAGGACACCATGTGTGCACGATGAGCAGCATATGGAAATGAACAAATCTGCTGCTCTGGGTCAGAGGCCTGGCAGATTCCTGCAGCGCAGAGGCTCTCTTGGTGAATTTTCCTTTTTGCCAGTAGCTTTTGTATCACCAGAATCTCACATTCCCACTCTGCAGTGAGAGCCCCTGCACCCAGCAAGGAAACACATGTGCTGGGGCCAGGCTGTGCTGTGGGACTCCTGGGGCAAGGATGCCCAAGAAATACAAAACGGGTGACTACATACCCTCCTTCTGTTCAATCTACCTAGAAATACAGGCAACTTCTTCTTTTTTTATATCAAATAGCCCATTGCTAGTGATCCAAGGCTTGGAGAGAAGGTTGTCAGCTTACTCCAAAACTAAGAGCAACCAGCCCACCTTGTGGGGTGTGAGTGGTCAGAGCCACAGAAACAACTGGGTATTGAACTACAGGTAGCTGCACCCTTCCACAAATGGCCTGGGAGAGGAAATGCCAGTCAGTGGGTCCTAGTATCTGCCTGCTCGCCTCTGCTCTCTGCAGCAGTCCGTGCCAGGGCCATGTCCCCAGGCTAGCAGAGCAGGGCCAGCTTTGCACCCTCACATGCTGCTGTCATGCTCAAATGCTCCTAAATCATGAAACTGAGTTTAAAAAGAACCACAATGTAATAAATAGAAGAAAAACAAATCCAGATCTTTTTTTCTTGTTTCCTCAGCCTTCTGGGGTCTAGTTCACATTCTCAAGCTTTTCTTCACTTTTTTTTTCATTCTAAAATGAAATCTGACATCATCACCAGACTCTAAGACCTATGGTTTTAAAGGCAGAAGTCCAGTACTGTAGGAGTCACAATAAAATGATAAGAATAACACCATTGTTTCTTCTCTCCCTTAAAATTCATTCAAGAAGTTGGTGGACTGAAGCAGAGGATTTCTGCAACTTTCTTGCCTAATGGGGACAACCAAAGTCCCGCTATGTATATGTTAAAAGGAAATCTATAGTGAAAGAACAAGGAAAGTCAGTAAAAGACTGACATCACCTTTAACTAAATGGTGTAACAATCCCTGAAATGTAAATGAAAATCCCTAAGCATAAATTGAAAAGTTCAGTGTTCAAAATGGGATAGAAGAGGGATGCTCTCAAAACTTCTGCCTTTAAAATTACTATCGCACATGCAATTAGCAATTTTACTGTGGACCTGAAGCTATAGACTGTAAATTCATTTTTTCAGGTCAGCAAAATAGATCAAGATTAATTTACAAAAATTATTTATGGCAACTTGTAATCAGCTGCAGACTTTCCCTAATAGAGGCCAAGTGGAAGTACAATAATTATTATCTAAACTGCATATTCACACACCTACGCTTGAGGGAACACAATCCCAAACTGCAGAAATATAGATGAAATATTAAGAATATCTCATTAATATACCCAAATTTCCCATATGAAAGCCACAATCCATGCCACATCATCTGAAATGCAATGGCTGTATGTATGGCCAGCCACTGAAAACATTTTGCCACTAAACTTGCCACTGAGTAATCAACAAGCCTGCCCAGTATGGTATTTTCCATTGTTGATAAGATCTTTAGGGGTAAAATCGAGTGAGTTGCAAGCACAGATGAGTTGGGAAGTACAGACTGATGTCAATGCAGCTGCTACTTATCCACCCTAGGGGGCCTGAAACGTGGAGATTGCAAACCTCCCCACACAAGGGCAAAGCTCCAGCCTTCCTTTCAGTTGCACTCAAACAACCATAGTGACTTCATAGGGCAGAGGTGGGGGTTACTGGGGTGAGATTCAGAGAACAATTTGATTCCTGAAATCCCCAAACCACCTGCAAGCAGTTTCTTACCCAAGTTCTGCCCTCAGAGTCTCAACCTGGGCACTTCCACTGATGTTTTATGCATGCCCTCTCCTCAGGTTTTGGTTTCCACATTACTACCAGCACAGCAATATTATTTACTGACTGCATTTCCACCATTAATCACAGAAATGTCAAAGCAATGGGCTGATATATTCCAAGCACTGGGCTGCAAGCTAAATGATGAATGAAGAAATTCCACAGCCGTTCATGGGGGAAAATGGCTTTGTTTCTTCCGTCCTGTTTCAACAGGTAGGCTCAGTTGGTGACTTTAGCAACTATTATTTCTGTGCAGAGATGTAGGAGACTAATTTTTGAAATATCATGGTATTAATGAAAATACCAAATAGCTTAGGGGCTGTGACAGCTCATAAGATCAGTGGAGCTAACCACCTAGCAATAGTCAGCACCTATGCCCACGCGATATTACATCGTCCAGTTGATTTCAGAGGACAAAAATCTTTGCAAGGTTTGCCATCCATGCAAGGTTTCTGCACCTGGTGATGTTACTTCACTACAAAGTTATGGCCCAATTTTCAGCAGCAATGACTGAACACCGTTGGTAATTCCCAGGCAAGAGGTTTGCAGGTTCACACTAATACAGCACAACCTGGTTTATAATGACTTAAGTGCAAAGAGCATTTCACCAAGTCCAGGCTGTGGACTCTGTCACACACATCTGAAAGCAGAGTTGTCACTGTTTGCCGAGTACTGCCAAAGAGGAAACACCTTTTGATTTCACACAAAAAGGAATGAAGAAGTCTGGTACGTGTCTGAAACATGTCTGTGCACGACAGACTGTAAACTTTCAAGCTGGAAACATTCAAGGTATTGGAGTGGCAGATGAGCCCACCAGCCAGCAGCAACCAAGGGTACATGGCAGGGAAAGGAAAAGCCAGGAGTGCTGGGACAGGGTGTCAGAAAGACAAGTGCTGGAGAAGCATCAGTGGTTTTGCTGGTGAGGAAAATGGGTAGTTAAGATGATAGGCAGCTGGAGTGGGAAATATCAGCCAATTTCAGTTGGAAGATGAAGAGTAATTTCCTACCATTATGTCAATTAAAGGTACAGATGAGTGTTTGTCCTGAAACCTGGGACAGATATGCAGTCCTTCTGAGTGATGACTGGAACCTGACCCTTCTAGTCGATGGGTCTTCAGTCTTCTTCAGTTTGCTTTTCCCACCTTAAAAGCTGTCTCTCAAGAGAAGGAAATTGCTATAAAGTTTAGCTTGAGACTGACTCTTTAGAAGCTACTGCTCTTCGGGATTTAGTTATTCAGTAACAAAAGTACCAATTTACTGATACAGTGATGGAATTTCAAACTAAATTGATTGCAATCAACTTTTTAAATTTTCTTTTAAACACACACACTTCTAATACTTTGCAATGGAGCTTGATACACTATATTCAGAAATGGTTATCTGTAGACAAGTCAAAACATGGCTTAGGTAGGTAACAAAAAGAAACTCCACTTGCTACTCACAGCAGACGTACTCTTTCAGCTTCTGTGAAAACTGCAATACCATCTGCATACAGTTTCACCTAGCTCGAAGTCTCACCTCCTTTCACAGACAAACATAAGCTAAATACAGAAGAATCTTTTCCAGCATGACTGTCAGTGACTGCTGTGTTTAATGCAAGCAGACAATGGAACTTAGACCAGATAGGAAATAAACATAAATGTTAATTATCTTGCTGGAGATGAGAAACCAGATGACATCTGGAGCTGGCATTATTGTAAACAGGAAAAAAGTATGAGAGCTACTTAGCTTAGAGGTTTATAAATACCAGATATACATATCAGGAGGAGGTTGGCAGGCTAAGAAAGGACAAGTGCAGCTCTGTAATAATAAGCAAATGAGAGAGATGGAAAGAAAGTGTATGTGAAATTATTTCTTAGAAGACATTTTTGTCCAAGACAATTTTAATTACGCTTTTTATTGGACAGATGCTTAGTGTGGCAGAAGAAATCTGCCTTGGTTTATACACTGCCACAGTTTACCTGATTCTCTTTGCTAAAGCAATAAAACCACAAAGACGGGGACCACCATGGCAATGTGGCAGAATGCAGAGCATCAGCCCCACAAACCTCCTCAGCACACCGTATCAAAGTCTTGAGCCACATCCTCCAAGCATTAATGCACAAACTGAACTTCATGTACTGTGATTCATTTCCCTGACACCATGTGGGTTTCATTGCAGCACACAAAACCAAACACAGACTTATGTATTTTTAGGATCAGGACCTACTTAGCACTAGTCAGCCGTGATTTAATGTGTCTGTACTTAACGTGCAGCTTACCAAATGTGAGAGAATTCTGTATTTTGGTACAGTTTGGGTTTTTCCCTCAGAACAGCATGTATGTTGTTTCAACATTAATGCTGAAAGTTAAATACTCTGTAGTCACTGATGTTTATTTAAACAATTATAATGTTGTCTAACGCAGCTGGGAACGGAGGTACAATAGCCTCATATTTAAAAGCATGGCCTTATATATAACATTAGAAAGATCTAGTGGGCATGTTGCCTGTTTCTGATTCCCTAGCAGCTTCTGTTCTTCATAGGAATTAATGTTCTAATCAGAATGCATCTATGTAATATCCTCCTTGAGCTGATCAAGTACCAGCAATTCAGTGATTACCTCATGCATCCCACTGCATACACTAGGCCAGACTATTTAAATATCCTCTGGTAGAAGAGATAATGGGGTATTTCTAATCACAAAATAGTGCCACACAATAAAGCTATGGTAAGAGCAAACATCGGGGATGTACAATAAAAAGGCAGAAAAAGACCTTATGTTGCGTTGCAGGAACATCCTTCTGTGGATTGTGCTTAGATGTAGATAAGCATTAATATTCACAAGATACGTAGGTAGTCCAGCATCAGTCTTTGCAACCTTAGAAGTCGTGTATACACATATGCATGCACGCCCTCATGCACAGGCCAAGAAAGATTCCTATTACGACATTTAAGCTTTGCAAAGTTGGAGGCAAAGTTTTCTGACCTTGGCAGTAAGCCCCTAGACTACAGTTTGTGCTATGAAGCAGCATCATTCAGGATAGGATGTAGCATCCCTTAGTTGCAAAGCCCAGTGCTCAGGAGCTATACTGGGAACCTCTAGAGTGACTTCCCAGAGAAATAGTTCAGACTTCCAGTGACACTTCAGAAATGTATGTACATTCACACAAAAAAAAAGAGTGAAAAAGAGGCAGGAACAACCTTCTCTGAAACACTTAAAGACCTTAATGTACTGATGAAAAATAGTAAGCCATGCAGTTACTTACTATGAATCAATAACCTTTAGGTATTTTTTCAGTTATCTGCCGCAATGCTAATCACTGGTTCATAAATCAACATTTCACATGTCCAATTCTAAAACTGTTACTAGGTTTGAAGACTAGCATCTGAAGTTAGAGATACTCTTTTTTAACTATTCATAGTTAATTATGTTTAACACTTCATATTTTTTCACATTTCACCTGCTTCTAACTGAACATGAAAGAATTTGTATGTTACATTTATTGTCTACCATGCAACCTTCTGCTCTACTTTTAAATATTCAACATCTTTTCTGGCTGTAGTGGTTGAATTATTCAACAGAATTACAATAATTGCAGTTTTAACCCTTATCATTCTTATAACTTTACAAATACTCAGATTTCAAAGTTAGGTTATGTTAATTGCTAATGCGATCAAATTAAAAGCAGCACGTATGTAACAATACTGACTTCTGCTTTTGACCCAGGATTTGTTTTTTCCCAAGAACACATTCAGTGCACAGGACTGGCCAAAGACCACTGAAATCAATGGAAAGGCTACCAGTGACTTTGATGGAATATGGATCGGGCTTTGTGCGTAACACTGCTGACTTCACTGAGTCATCACAAGGGCTGAATTTGGCTTTGACAGATGTAAAGCGGTTCGTCTCATATACCTTTAACAAATTGCATACATTTTAACCCCACCCTTCCACTCCCAAGAATTTAGAGCATTTTGTTCTGCTAGCTCTGTTAAGGAGCCCAAGCACTTGCACAGGTAAAATGAATGACTGACACACATACAGTTGTTTGTACTTACAGGTGTCTGGCTTGAGCTGATTGTTGGTAATTCCAAAGTACTGGGGATTTTCGATGACGGGAATCTTCGTCATCCCAATGATGACTGCGTCAGGACCCCCCTCAGAAGAAGATGGAGTGTTACTGCCATTTGAGATGTGGTGGAGGGGACTGGCTGAATCATCGTCATTGCTGATAACTGAAGAAGGACCTAGAGTTAGAGACAAAGATTTTCCTGTAACTCAGCACATGGTTCCCTTCCCTCAGATTATTCCTTTTTTTTTTGGACTAGTTTGTCTTCCATCCCCATAGTCAACAGCTCTCTTTGTGTGCCTTGTTGGCCCTACGTCAGGAATTCTGTATGTCTGGAGAACAGTGGGGTTTTCCCATTAGGAGTTGGAACATGAAGCAAATTTTTGTACTGGTATGTCACCTAGACTAAATACGTCAGAGTCCAGCATAGTCTGTCACTGGGCAAGATCTCCAAATTTGTTAAGCTCCTGCCATTCTCAGAAATACGCTATGAAATACCTGCATTAACTTTTTTACCTTATGCCCTACTTATGCTCTTATGCTTACCATGAGCAATAATTGCCACAAATCCAGGGAATGCCTGCCCTGCCTTTGAGATGGCATTATAACAAGACAAAAGACACAGAGGAGATGGGCTCATCCTGATGGGGGAAGCTGGTAATTTCTGAAAGACAACACATTGTTGGTTGAGAGCCAAAATCCAGGGGACAATTTGAACAGTCACAGAAGGTGCAGAACAGGTGCTGAGAAGAGTAGTGGGAAAAACACATCCCACCCTACTGCAAAATGACTGGGGTCACTGCAGAGAGGCTCATCCAGCCCAGGAGAATATCCCACTGGTTCCCCAATCCATACCTGAATCTAGTCACCTTCCAGAAAGAGGTTTATTTTGATCAGTAATTCAGTGACAGTTTTTGTTTTGTTTTCACTCTGTGGTTTATATTTTTAGCGAAAGTGCCATGGAGATAAAATCCTGTAAATGAGTAAAAAAATCCTGCTTAGCACAGTGTCGCACTTCTGTGAGCTGCAGGGGCCTTTGATCTAACAGCAAGATCAGCGCTGGTGACATTTGAACTCTTGCCATCTAACCCTGTCACTCAAATTCCACATTACATCTTCCAGTTTACATCCAGCATTCAAAGAATACCAGAATCACCATTTAGCAGAGACAACATTTTGCCTAATGTCCCCAGTGAAGAGCCAGCAGAGATCACACACGTCACAATTCACTTCATTCTCCATCCATGCTAACCAGGGTTTTTGGGTGGCATTCACATCTTCTAATTGTAACAATCAAAAGATGATGCTAGAAACAGATGGAAAAATTCACTCTCTGGAAATGCCTAACCTGCAACGGCATGACCAGACAGGCGGGGTGAATGTCCCCCCAGAGAAGGGGGCAGCACAGAGGACCTTGAGAATGACAAAAAGCTGTGTTTACTCCAAGTCACCAGTCACCCCATTGCAAAATGTTGGAGCCCCAGATTGAGTTTTAGTTTGGACAGAAGGAACAGTGCAGAGGCGCGACAGAGCTAAGTAACCTGCCACATAGATGACATCTGCATCTGCAGGAGAGATGGGGAATGTGGGGAGAGAGAATGGGGACCAGCAGCAGGTGCTGTACACACGTCATTGAGGATGTGAGAGAAGATGGGCAGGTTCCACAATAACGCACACACAGTTAAGGAGCAAGATGAGAACTATGACAGTGCTAGACACAGCAGTCAGGAAAGGGCAGCTTTAAAGAAAAGAAACTCTTACTCTTCTGCAGCTCACTGTATCGTTAACAAAACCACTTTATCATCACATGGCATGGCTCACGGTAATAAAACTTAAATAATTTGGCATGTGGCTATTCAGCCTTACCTTTAGGGACTCAAGTATATTCCCACCTCATCCTGCCTTCCGTTCTTACCTGTTGGTTTAACGGTGCATGAGGGAAATGTTCTCATAGTTTGAAAAAGTACTTCCCCCCCTAGCCTGAACATTAGAGGTAATTTTTCAAATACCTTGTACTTCACTGGAAAGTCACTGTTGACAAATGTAAGTGAAGCCTAGATCTCTGCAATTTATGAAGTGAAATACTAATACCAAGGCTGGTTTTGTCATTACTGATCACCCAGATCCTCAAAAGATTGATTCTACTAGGAAAGCTGCCAGGATTAAGAGGTTTTGGTAAAGATTTCTCTAATGAAATGCAGACCCTAACAAACTGTGAGAAAGGGTCCATCAGATGGCATACAAGGTACTTGTGTGAAGTTGCAACACATTTCTCAGGTGCATGAGAGTTGTGTGCAGTGGCATTAGAGTGCAAACCCATTTAAAACCACATTCAATTTCTTCTAGACATCATCCTTACATCTCTAAATTTTCTGAATGTCAAGCTAACGGCTCCAAGAAGCAGGCTGACAATACACGTTTTCCCGGGAAAATAAAGTTCTTTCATACTAATATAGGGTTAGTATAAGGGTCAAATCCCTTCTCTTACAGCAAATGGGCAAATTCTCTCGGCTCTGTAATTTAATAGAGGCATGCCTCTAAGTCCTTTTCAGCCCTGCTGTTCTCTGCTGCACAGGAGGAGGCTCTTTGTCATTGTTTGCTTCCACCACACATGTGGTGATGGCAAGGAAAAGTGACCATTACACATTTCTAGACGTTAAAGTGGGATAATGAACAGAAACTCATTCTGTTCATCAAATCATTTCTGCACTACTCCAAGATGCAATTTTTTATGGGGAACTATTTTTTTCAATCAGTATAAACTGCAAAGTGCTGCAGGTGAAAAGTAAACAATTGTTCTGTAAATTTATTTACTCAATTAGGCTAACTGGTAGAATCTAGTCTTCCGGGTGGTATGAAGCAGGCTCCAAGTATATTCAGCTCTCTGACGTCTGTGAGCAGAAAACCTGGAAAACGAGGTGATTTCCGAAGCAATTCCTGGCAGTATGAAACAGTTTAAGAAAAATTGAACTCTGGGAACTTTGTGCTGTGTCACTTAGTGATCCCTCTCACTTATTAGCAAGTTATCAGCTCATGGAATCACCTTGGGAATTAGTTATTTGGGTTCAAATTTTTGTGTATCAGAGGCTGTTGATCTCACATCCTTGCAAGCTTCCCCTTTGCTGGGACCTATTCATCACCATGAGCAAACTGGTACATAAACTGTTTCCACACTTGCTTACTTGCCAGACTGTCCACTTGCATAAAGTTACATTTCATTTTTTGAATACACTATGCCACATTACAGTTACAGGCCAGCATTGCACCTCGCTATGACTGATATTCTAGTAATGCAAAACCATTTTCTGGGATGAAAGATGAGGCCATCACCTGTGCTGACAAGAAGCTAGAGCTGCCCTTTTCTGAATATGCACTGAGCTCAAATTGAAGGGTAATTTCTTAAAGTGCCTTAAAGTGTGCTTTCATCCAGATGAAACAGGGTCACT
>JANXJC010000078.1:39875226-39886454 GCA_027564655.1 Leptodon cayanensis
ACAAAATTAAGACTTCTTCAAGAATACTGTTAATTTTCATGTTCATTAAAAATATGAACCCTTGTTTGCATTTTTACACTACTTTGGATTATCAAGAACATTAAGACTTTGTTAGTTCTCATCCTGTTGATTTCCTAATTTCCTGACCAGCGTAAATGGCTATTTTCACTTTTGCCTTTACTCAGCTTCAGTTTTTGATTGTTCTCCCTAGATAATAACTTCTTGCTCTCCTGAGGCTGCAAACCCTATATTAGAGTATTTCAAAGGCAAGCTTGCTACCACTCAAAAAAATATCCAATACATGACAATTTCAATATGCTCTTCCACTTGGTAAAGGATTTTCATTAATCTAATATTTTATATTGTTTGAATACTTTCTTTAAAATAATTGTATCTGCCAGCTTAATCAATACCACAATTTACCTGTAATAGCAAGTCTTACTGAAAGCTTCTCTTAGAAAAAGAATGGACATTTACATCAAGCCTGTTTCTTCTAGATAGGGAGGATGCATCAAATTAGTTCCAAAAGCATATTGTACATAGATGATGATAAAAAAGCATATGTGTAAAATACACTACATGACATTATATTTGTGCCAACTGGTGAAAATTTTGAAATCCCTACGGGCATACAAAGCAGATCTGGTACAATCCTTAGAGATATGCTGAGCTCCCAGAAGAGAAAAATGTGACCAAACATTTCAGAAGCAGCAAGAAAATTATCATGTAATGCAATACCCACATCTGCTATAGTCCAAATACAGCAATCAAATTTGTGTGAAAATATGACATGCCCTAGTGAAAAGCAAAAAAGGGAAAAACTTGGGCTTAAACTGTGACATAACCATTTCAACATTCTTGTGTACTCTGTTTCATTAGGTCTATCAAGAAATCCAGATGGTCCAGGCAAGTCCCAAAGCAAAACACACCCTTCAAATCACAGCACTGATGTTTCCCCAAAATAGCTGGAAAATAAGCACAGCTTACTTGTGTATTCAACCAACCAAATTTTTCTACTTTAAGTTCTGAGTATATGAAGCATGGCCTGACATGTAAAACTTGCTGTCTTATGGCCAACAGCCGAATATGTAGTCATTTGGTCTGAATACACACATACATGATTTAATGTACATGTTAAACACACATACATTTAAACTAAATTAAATAGAAATAAAACTATTGCAAACAGTTTTTTGGGGGGGCAGAGGGTGTTTTTTAAATAGGGTAACCATTCAAGATGCTATAAAAATACAATTAAGGATTTTAATCTCACTGTTTATGAGAAAACAAAAGCAACAATAAGCACATTTATAACAACAGATAACAGCTGAAGAACTCCAAGATTCACATATTTTCCAATACACCGCACAATTACTAATGAAATACTAGATGTGATCAATTTACAGTGAAAGACACAATGATAATGAATTATAAAACTTTATTGGCCTGCTAATAGTAAGTTAATCAAGTACATTTTTTGTAAGTATAGATTGTCCCAACTGTTATGGTAGTACTTGGGAATAAAAATAATGATTGTCTATTATTTACAAGAAATATAAAACAGTTTCAACATGAAGAATTAGAGGGAAAAGAGACAGAAAAGACTCACAGCTTGCTGATGGATTACAGCAAACTATTTTTTTATGATGTGATGTTATGTTACGGTAGAAGGTATTTTTGTTCCATCATTTAGAATATTACTATTTTCAACATGTGAAAAATAGATTTTAGTAAAGAATACTTAAGTTCTACACTTTGATACCAACAGAATTACTCTCTTCCTATTTTTAAGTTGACCCTGAAATCTAAGGAAGACTAAGGAACACAGAGCTCTGAATAGCAGTGGAAGACATTTCAAATGTATTTGCCAAAGACTCTGGTCTCAGGTTTGTGCAGTGGCATGGATGCTCAGTTCTGCTTTTACACTAGTAAAGCCAACAGTATAAATGAAATAGCTGTCTCAAAAAAAAATCTCAGGAAAAAATCAGGATTTCTCTTCCTGTTTTGTGGACATGCCTGAGGAGTGAGCCCTACACTGCTTACATCAAGGAAAAATCAAGGCCATCACAACAAGGCCATGACTTCACCCTCTACTTGCTTAAATATCAGATAGTTCCCTGAAATCTTATATGGTTGTTCCTGTCATTCCAGCTGAGGAACAAAGTTACAGTGAAAATATGTATGCAATGAGGGGAGTTTCCTCCAATATTAAGACATAATCTGCTTAGTAACACTGCTGTGAGTTGGTGCCTCTAGGGACTATGGGGGAATTGCCCTCTTCAAAATGAAAGCAGTTTGGCTCTGCACTGCCTGCAACTCTGCTCCAGGCTAGGACACGTGCTTATCCACCACACTCCTTGCAGCTGCAAAAATTAGCTAATCATGGAAGGATGCTATTAAAATTAGAAGGCTATGGCATGTCAATATCAAAACAATACACACTCTAATGTGGGCTCTTTATCTTTTTTTGATGAAAATTTTAACTCGTTAACCTTGAGGTTATAATTACAAGACAGTAACATATTCTACAAGTTCAATCATACAGTCTGCATGCTTGTGGAACTAAACAGCTCTATTTCCAATTAATACATAATTTTCTGTTTTCACACCAGATTTATTTTTTACGTACAAAAGAAAAACAGAACAAATGGAAGCCAGCTTCAAAAGTTTGGGCATACACATTCCCATGGAAGTGGGATAATGAAATGGGCTATGAAACATGTGAAATACACAGTACCAAAGTTCTCTGTGCTCCCTATAATGCTGTATTTATAGTTCTCAATACTGCCAACCATCCACGAACTCTTGCTGTGGAGATCCGATGACAAAATCTGGCAAAATCTGGGGCTACATTATAATCTGGAATACTCTACACCATAACATAATGACAGCAAAGCCTTTCAAAAGGACATTTAAAGACCCTGCACATTTGTACCCTATGGCAAAACCTGGGGCTACATTATAATCTAGAATACTCTACACCATAATGTAATGACAGCAAAGCCTTTCAAAAGGACATTTAAAGACCCTGCATGTTTGCACCCTGTGGAGAAGAGAGCTTACCGCAGCTCATGAAGAAAGTAGTTGAGATCTCTCAAGAACAGAAGAGAAGGAAAGACAGAACCACCGAAAACTGGAAGGAGGAGAAGAAGCCAGACAGAATGATGAGGAAGAAGAAGAAGAAGAAGGAGGAGGAGGAGGAGGAGGAGGACGAGGAGGAGGAGGAGGAGGAGGAGGAAAAGAAAATACTAAAAAACTTCAGGTAAGTTTCTGGGTTTTTCTTTTGCAATGAATATGAACAAAATACTTAGCTGCCCAATCCATTAATAAATTTCAAATTATTTCAAATGTTAAATATGCAACTGGAAAAGGATGGCTGAATTAAAAAGATGTCAGAAAGGATGCATTTTTTTATCTGTCAGATAACAGCTTCCAACTTTACAAATCGTTTGCAAGTTTTTAACCATTCAAACAAATGCAAAATGCTGGTCCACATGCTGATGACTAATTGTTAACTTATCATGGATGGCCAGGTGAAGGGACTGAGAAACTGGACCTTTGTATGAATGCTGTTGTGTATATAGCCAGTAGGAAGTGTACCGGTCATTCCTACATGGCAAACTTCCGTCAGGTTTTTAATCTTTGAAAAACTCTGCTTAGGGATTGGCTGCACCATAGGAAAGAAACAGATTTCTAGTGCTTCTGCCAGCAGTCAAAAAAAGAAAGAGCAATTCCTGCAAGAACTATTTGAAGTAGAAGTGTTTCCAACTAGCTGTCCACAGGTTTTCTTGGCACTGTCTGCTGCCCCCAAGGATCTTGCTCCCACTGAAATGAATGGTTTTCTTCACTGCTGCATGGGAGAGATCCAGCTGGTAGTCAAAGGCAGTGGAAAGGCCAGGGACTGCCTTGCACAGGTTGGGATACACAGACACACACATATTGCCATGCAGATGTGTCACAACGGCCTCCATCTGCCCTGGTGGTGAGCTCCCACAACTCCCATCAAAAAAAGACATGGTCCCCAAACACCTTTCTGCAGGAACAGCCTTCACGAGGGCCCCCACCTTGTCTGGCATAGCAGGCAGCTGCAGCAAGCACAACACAGACCCCGGGCTCTGCCTGGGAACAATGTGCTTGTTTGCAACATAGACCTGTCCGCTGGTCAAACTTCACCAAATTCAACATGATCAGGTTTACTTAACAGACCAGATCATACACCTTGCCGTACCAAAACACTCCCAGCAGTGCTTCCTCTTCAGTCCCCCAACTAATCTGCCCATCAAACTGCTCAACGGCTTATCTCAGTACTTAGCTCTGAGTATGTTAAATGTCAATTTAAAGTAAATTCTCGTATAAATAAACCCCTTCTAGCAGACATTAGAAATATGCTTTTATTTTAGTTTCATGTCTGGCACAGTGAAAAAAAAATAGCAACTCTGCCTTTAGATATTTCATAGCCTTTTTTATTGCTCAGTGAAACAATATAAAAGCTTTTTAATGTCAAATCCTGGATGTTCAGCAATTTTTACAATGTTAATGGTTCCTGTATGATTCTTAGTTTGAGTCTCACTTTATTTTAAGGAGGTCAAGAATTGGTAATTAACTGAGCCCTTTGTAAACCAACACCATTTGGGCAGATCAGAATCTGTACAGTTACAAGCAATGTCACTTACAATCAACCTGAAAGACAGGAGCTAGTGGGTACTATAATTTTGACATTAAAAGTTTAGCTCCCTTAGCTTTAAGAGGCTCTGTCCACATACTGAAAAGAACCATTTTAGGAACATGTAGTCTTTTTCCATCAAGCATTAAACATCTGCATTAAGACACTATTAGTAACAAATCATGTGCTGTAATCTATAAGTTTCTGTGAATATCTGCATCAAGTAATAGTGCACTGAGTGGCTAATATAAAAGATATAGTACAAAATATGTAAGAAGGATATTCTACTATATATATATAAATATATGTATTTCACTGGTGCATAAATCAGTTGTGGTTTATTAAAGTTACCTCCATGATTACATAAAATCCAAAATACTGTGTCAGTACATGCTGAAATATTTGAAGGTCAAACCTAATCCTATACCATAAAGATGAACTGCAAAGTGCTACAAAATAAATTAAAAAAAATTATGTAAAATCCCCAATCAATAACTGTGCACATTTATGCATATAAATATGAATCAGAAAGAACTAACTTTTAAAATTAAATATTTCAAAAATCAACTGCCAAATTCCAGCTCTGCAAGTTTGCCTTTTCCCTGCCAAAAGAAAAGGGTTCAGATTCTCACCTCATTAATTCAGCAATAAATTGTGAATACATAACTGAAATATGTTGATTTTGTCCCAGCAAAACTTAAGACTGAAATCAGGGCTACTGGGTCAAGCTCTGCTCATGATCCAACTTACATTTGATGTAACTCCACTGACTTTAGTTCAAATATTGCTGACCTAAATGATTCTGCACTGATTTAGAATCAGCTCAATGGCATCGGATATTTTTTCAACAGGAGGAGAGACTCAAGGGTAAGCCAGATGTCTGAGAAGACAATAATTAAAAGGAAGTTAAAAGAGAATCAGTAAGCAGAAGAGAAAGTTAGTATCCTTCTAAAATAAGACCATGTCCACACAGACATACGGAGGAAAAAAGGCAGACATTCCTAATATTGTTTCTGAGGAACAGCAGAACACTTGTTGACATCTAACTTCAAACAGGAACTATGATGGATATCCTTAATTGGTGCCATCCCTTCCCAAATCACCACAGTATGTGCAGGGCGACAAAGACACCACTATTCCTAGGTCATCAGTAGACTTGCAGCTCTGTCCTCTTCTTTAATGTGGGGAGAACAACACATCTTTGGGACAGATTTTGGAGAAGGGAAGAAAGCACTTCAGCAACTGCAACTCCCCTTCCCTAGCCAGTGGCAAGAGAAAGGAAATATCTCACTACATAGGCCTAGAAGAATGCAAATGTGGACATATTTCTTGACTAATAAGGGTATTGCCAAAACTTGAGCACAGCAGGAATAAAGAACTTGGATTCAAAGACTGAAGAGAACACAAGAACAAAGCTGAAAGAGCAGGAGTCTTAAAAGGCAAAAAGCAAGTAAGCATATGGAGATAGAACGAAAGAGTCAAGATAGTATTGTAGAAAGAGAGGGATGGTGTATGCTGTAAAAGATCACAGCAAAAGAAAAGACAACAGTGTTTCAATGGAAAAGTGAAAATGGCTGAAATTAAAACGCAAAAACAATGAAAAGAAAATACAGGAGAGACAAAACAATACCATCTCTTCTTTTTTTACTGAATGTAACTGTAAGGCACTAAAATCAAACCATAGCTCAGAAATTTAATCAAAATGCATAGAAGTGTAAGCATCTATCTCAGTCTTTTGCTGCTAGTCTTCATAGCTACCTCTTGGTTAAAAAACCAGAAACTTCATCTTTCTTACAATAATTCCCTAAACTGAAAAGATCAAAGTATAAACTCAGGATTTGCTAGGTAAATAGCATGAAAATGAATGTCTAGCACTGCATCTAAATGCAGTCCCTGCTCTTGCAAAATGCTTGTGCCTTCACTTAGCTTTGTTATAGTAAACTCTCCTCAGAAGAGAGAAGGCTCTCCTCTGAAGTATACTGAAGCATACTCTGAAGTATACTTCACAGTTAAATATGGACAGTTAAATAGGCCTGTAAGTATACAGTGTGAAGGACCAACCATACAGTGTTGTTATTCTTGCTCTTGGCTCAGAATCAGTATTCCAGCCTACTAAAGATCTGTACACTTACCCAAACTTACAGACTATCTTGACTAAGCACAACTTAACTGAATGTGTAAGGAATGGCACTGGTTCAATACCCAAACGCAGTAACAAACGTTATTGCCACCTTTCTGTATACAGCTCATACTCTCCATCTTACTGGTAAAGTCAGTGGAACCACATACATAAATAAGATTTGCAGGGCCAGCTCCGCAATTTACTGCTTTAGGATTTAAGGCCACATCCTGAAAATAAACAAGAACTTAACTTTAAGAATGTGAGCATTCCCACCGAAATCAATGAGTTTACACACACACTCAAGTTAAGCATTTGTAGAAGTTTTGCAGAGCCACTTGTGCAATAAAATAAAAGCAACTTTGCAGTTCACCTTTGATAAATATTATTTATAAAAACATCTTTCCAGTTAAGTTCAGAAACAGAAAAAAATTGACAGAGGAAACAATATAATGTAATTTCACCTCAGTGTCATTTTGGAAGACATAGTGAGGACAAGGCAATAGGAAAGAGCGTGATAGCTTATTTCTGGACTTTCTTGAGTTTTATAGCTGCCTCAGGGCTTGGCTTCACCCTGCTCTTGCAAAAACAGCTACTGATTTCAATGTACTTCTACAGTTCTCCAAACACAACCAATGACTAAAAGAGAAGTCCAAGGGAGGTGGCACTTCACTGGGCAAGAACACTGTCCACTCCCTAGTGTGCAGCATACAGCTTCCACAAGCTCAACAGCCCCTCTCTCATCTTTTCCTTATTTCATTTACCCATCCAGTGGGATCTTATGAAATAAAACAAAACCTAAAAGAAACAAAATAAAATGTGAGACATCATGCTTTAAAAAAAAAGTCAAAGAAAAATTAATACAAAAGCCCAAACACAAATGAATACTTGACAATCAAACACATAAACATAAAATGCATTTAAAGCATACATAAAACGTTAAATAAAAACTGTACATGAAATTATGAAAATGACAACATTAGCTCTATCTTCTGGCCAAAAATTTTATTCATTAACTAAAAATGTATAAGGTGTGTTACTCATTTGTCTTTACCATATCAAAATATTCATATTGAGCTGTAATGCAATAAACCTAGAATTCTCCAACCAGGGACTATACTATGCATGGGTCAGAAAAAGTCAAGTGTCCTGCCTTGCACAAAGGCCTATGGTGAACAAGCCTGGGTGCGCAATCAAGTTTTCTGTCTCTGGTCTGGTGCACCAACTAAGCGAAGGGAACTCTGCTGTACCACAGAGTTACTGTAAGTACAACACCACGTTCCTCTGTAATCTTTGTTTCATGCCTTAGCTCCGTGCACATCATCCTTTCTGCCTGCTCCAAACAGGCTCCTGCCCTTGATGTCATTAAATGACTTTGTAATGGCAGAAAAAAGTAGAGCTGGGAGAAATATTAGTTCATTATCTTAAAATTTATTGTTTCTAAATATCAACAGGACTTAAAAATCAACAACTAAATATGATGGCACATTAAAACACAAGCAAAAACCCCTGAGTCATATTCTGTTCTGAGATGGAGGAGAAACCTATCCCCCAAACGTTACCTGACCATCTAAGGCTAAGAACTTTAAAGGCTATATTTTGCCCTGTGTGAAATCCAACTATCTGACTCTATAGCATAATTGCTTCCTAGAACAGCGTTGTCTTACCCAGTCTGTTGTTATCTGATGCAGTTGAGTTATTATGTACATCACTGTTGACAGTCACCATTACTTGTTCTAATGACATTTGAAAAAAAAACATGTAAGAGTTGTACTATTATCCTGCAAATGTAAACTTCATCAGTAGCTTTTGTTTGGTTGGTTTGGTTTTTTTTTTTTATCTTGCTTTAGTAAATTCTCAATGTTTATAAAGAGTGACAGCTTATCCATATTCCACAGCACTTTAAACAACAATTCAGAGCCAAATCTTGATTTGCCTTAAATGAATGGGACTTATGCTATCAGTTTCAAAAGAAGTTGAATTTGACTGTTAGTAATTAAGTAATAATGACTAATTCATTTAAATTGCATTTTCTTGCTTGTTCTGACCTTGAGGCACTCTTAGTACTTCTACCCTGAAAGTAGGTAATGGCACATTCAGAAGCTGAACATACTAGCTTTGAGCCACTGCACATTTCCAAATGGGTGTGGCAAAATTCCTTTTCTCTGAAACAATTGATAAGGTTTGGTGTAAGGCGCCAAGAAAAAACAAAGGGACCTGGCTAATTTACAGACAAAAATACAGTATCAGTTGATGTGAGCATCATTTCAGAACAGCTAGGCTTCTGCACAGGGACTGTTTTACCTGGAGAGGAAGGCTCTAGGCTAGACTGACATTGAGTAGATGAGTTTCTTATGGTCATATCCACATGTAGTGATGAGTATCTTAAGAACCTGTAAGGAACACTACATTATTGTTGGAATCTGTGCTCCTACTGAAGCTTACATCATTCGGGTCCTTGCTACTTCTACTGCCTCCTCTCACATACATAAAATATCTTAAAGTGAATTAACATAGTTTTGCCATACCATGAAATTCTCAATGAGAGAATTCAAAACCAAACCATATAATTAAAAATTCAGTTCATCACGCAGTGTATTAACATCACAGACCTAAAAGCCAAGAAAAATGCACAGCTGTAAAATACGTTGACCTTCATGACTGTATATGTATGTCACAGACTCTGTCTAACAGTTTGAGGAAGACTGAAGATCCATTTCTGCACATGGTACAAAGGTGGAAGTCTTTTCCAGGCCTTTCTGCAGTATTTTTACTGAGTCACTGTAGTTAATCATTATCTCCTAAGTAATTTTCTGAAGGATGTTAGGAAGATACAGGTTAGACAGAAAAAAAGAAGTATCATCAGGGTTTTGGTAGTCTAGAATTGAAAGCTACTGCATGGTTGCTACCTTCCCTTCACATTTCCTAGGCCATTCAGACCTCCTCTGTGGAATTTTGTTTTCTTAAATATGTGAGATTGCATACATTCTTAGACACTAAGTCAAAGGACAGGTATATGTATTTACATAAAAACACACAACTACACCACACTTTTAACACTAAAGCACATCATTGTAAGTGAAAGCTTTCTGGCCTTTTTGTTTGCTCCTTACCTGGTCTGCTGCAATCACAGTGAAATCACATTGCTGTGCTTAAAGTCACCTCTGAATTTTCATTTGAGAAGTTCTTAATTGATGAACTACTATTTAGTGTACAGTAATATGCAAAACACAGGTGGACAATAGATCTGCTTATATTCTTAGGTGCATCTGCATGTATATTAGTAACTCTAGTAGTCAACAGTCATGTCCAAAACAACCAGCATAGAATAAGCCCGAGACCTAAGACCTGAGCAGTCTACAGAAGTCACAAGTCCACAAGGGAGTCCTGCAAGTCCTATTGAAGGCATAAGAATTAATCACAATAAGTACATCTTTCAAAGAAATAAATGGTTAATAAAAGGGATTCCCCCCCCCCCGAAAAAAAAAAAAGAAAGAAAACAAAAAAGTAGAAAAAAAGATTCTATTGACTTTGTTCACTGAAACATGAAAAGTAACCAGGTAAAGTACATAGAGAAGAAAAGGACACAAAAATACAGAATAATTGTGGGGTGGTGGAGGGTGGGTGGAGTAGGAAGGCTCTGACAGGACACAAGTGAAATGGAGCAAGGAAAAAGAACTGAAATATAAAGACACAGAAACTGAACAGAAGTGCTTTAAAAAATGGCTCTGGGGAAGGTAGAAAAAACTGCAAACTCATTAAGCAGCAGGCAATCTGGACTTAATTTGTACACTAGATCCCTCACTATTTGGAGTCATTGAGCTAACAGAGGCAAAATATTACAGGCAGTGGGTATTTAGAAGATGTTTTCTCATGTCCTAGCTGCCAACCTCTCATCTGGCTTCTCGGAGTTCAAAAGTAGTCACTTAGGCAGGTTGAGGCAAAGCCTGATTTTGGCTTGAGTTGCTGCCGGGGCACTGGATTCTGAGTTTAAGATTAGTTTTAAAAAAACCCACTGCTGTTATGTAAGCTGCCATTCAGACTTGCAGAGGAAAGTACACTAACGAATAAAAACAAAAAAACTCAAAATAAAAGTGGAAGAGAGAAAAAAAGCTATCCATCTTGCCTGTACAAGGAATGACAGAACTTCATTCATCCTTTAAGGGAACATTATGTATCTGTCTCTCTTAGATGCAAATGTGTCCAAGACAATAAAGAAAATAATGAGTAGTTTAAAATGTAACCTGCTGATACTTTATTTCTAATATCAGTTCTTCATTCAGGGAGTTTTGAAGTGAGCACTGTGTTCATTATTAGTCTTAAAACAAACATTTTAATGATTTTGCAATATACTATTTTGGGAACGTCAAATTTAAGTCTAACTGCTCTCCCCCAAAGACAATGTGCTACAGAAAGTATAGTTTGAATTATGTTATTAATATGGAT
>JANXJC010000078.1:39886554-39902526 GCA_027564655.1 Leptodon cayanensis
ACTGAACTCAAAACATAGCACCGTACCAGCTACTAGGAAGACAATTAACTCTATCCCAGCTGAAACCAGGACACATGCTTTAACTTTTGGTCAGCCCTGAAGTGGTCAGGCAGTTGGTCTAAATGATCGCTGTAGGCCCCTTCCAACGGAACTATTCTATTCTGTTCTATTCTATTGTATTCTGGGCCAAATCTTGATCTGCCTGAAGTCCATGGGAGTTCTGCTATCAGTTTCAAGAAGTTGAATTTGACTGTTAGTAATTAAGTAACAGTGACTAATTCCTTTACATTGCATTTTCTTACTAGTTTTAAACCTTGAGGCACTCCTAGTACTTCCATGTTGCAAATAGGTAATGGGATATTCAGAAATGAAACATGCTAGCTTTGAGCCACTGCACATTTTCAAAAGGGTGTGGGCGAAATTCATTTTCTACAAAACAATTGATAGGATTTAGTGTAGGATGCCAACAAAAACAACAAGATTTGATTAATTCATAGACAAAAATATAATATCAGTACAAATGTATAGCATTTCAGAACAGCTAGGCCTCTGCACAGGGACTGTTTTAACTGGAGAAGAAGGCTCTAGGGTAGACTGATATTTACAAGATGAGTCTCATAAGGTTATATCCACATGTAGTGATGAGTATCTTAATAACTTGTAAGGAATATTAAGTTATTGTTGGAATTGGCGCTCTTGCTAGTTCTACTGCTTTATAAAATAACTTAAATTGAATTAATATATTTTTGCCATACTGTGGGTCCACAAAATTCCCAACAGGAGAATTCAAACTGTACCACTGAAAATCCAGGTCATCACACAGAATACTAACAACACAGCCCTAAAAGTCTACTGTAATGTTAAGAAAAACGCACACTTCTATGTATATGTTGACCTTCATGACTGTCTATGCATGTTGCAAACTCTGTGAACAGAGTTTGAGGAAAACTGAGGATCTGTTTGTACAGGTTGTACAAAGGTGATAGGCTTTTCCAGGCCTTTATGCCATATTTCTACTAAGTGGCTGTGGTCTATTATCTCCTAGGTAATTTTCTGAAGGATGTTTGGAAGTTAGGGGTTAGAGAATTATCATCACAGTTTTGGTAGTCCAGCATTTAAAGCTACTGCATGGTTGCTACCTTCCCTTCAGATTTCCTAGGCCTTTCAGACCCTTTCTATGGATTTTTGTTTTCTTAAATCTGTAAGATCGCATACATTCTTGGAGACTAAGTCAAAGGACATATATATATATTTACACAAACATACAAATTTACGCTGCACTTAACACTGAGACAAATCATTGCAAGTGAAAGCTTTCTGGCCTTTGCATTTGTTCCTAACCTGATCTGGTGCAATCACAGTGAAACCAGAATGTTGTGTTTAAAGTCACTTCTGAATTTTCATTTCAGAAGTTTTTAACTGATGAACTTCTATTAAGTGTACAGCACTATGCAAAGCACAGGTAGACAATAGATCTGCTTATATTCTTAGTTACATCAGCATGCATATTAGTTACTCTAGTAGCCAACAGCAATGTCTAAAACCAGTATGGAAAGAGAATCAGATCTAGGACCTGAGTAGTCCATAAGAGTTGACAAGTCCACAAGGGAGTTCTGCAAGTCCTATTAAAGGCATGAGAATTAATCACAATAAATACATCTTTAATCACACATTAAAGTGTTCATTGGCACAAAAAAAAAATCTTATCTATCTATTCAACTATAACGTAGAACAAAAAATGACAGGGCATTCTACATGACAATAACTTACTTTTTCCCAGCCAGGATCAGTATAACTGGAACAATTTTTTTTTTTTCAACTTGTTAATTTACTATAAATGTAGGTAAACTCTACTTCAAACTCTGCAAATTTCAGGTCAAATTCAATGAATGCTTTCCAGTGGAAACCTATCTTTGAGGCCAAATTTACAGACAGAAGAGTTGCTGCACTTGTACTAAATGTCCAGTGGCTAGGATGTGTATCCAAGATGTAAGAGACCAGTTTGATTTCCTTTTGAGTGCCCCAAGCACTATTGTCTAAAAAACAGGAATATTCCTCCAATTTTATGCATCTGGCTTTTTTATTTCTTTTGCTTTTCTTATGTGTGGGTTTAACGAAGCATTCTGTAGAGACTGAAATGAAGTTTCAGGCTTACGTTTTGGTATGGAAAACAAAACAAAAACCCCCAATTTGTTTCTAGTCATATCAGCATCTTTTGGTTTGATGTATAACCTGCACAGAAGTAACCACTAGTCATTATTTACAGAAGGAAGTAAAAGAATAAATAAATAAGGTATTGACTTTATCCACTGAAACATAGCAAGCAACCAGGTAAAGGATGTAGAAAAAAGGACACAGAAATACAAAAGAATTAGGCGAGGGGCAAGGTTCTTACAGGGGAAAGGCGAAACAGAGCAAAGAAAAATGACTGGAATGTAAAGATGCAGAAACTGAATAGGAATACTTTAGAAAAAATGATTCCAGGGAAATAAAAAAAAAAAACAACCCACCTACAAACCCATTAAGCAGCAGGCAATCTGAACTTACTTTGTATACTAGCTCTCTGACTATTTGGAGTAATTGAGTTAATATAGCCAAAATATTATGGGGAGTGGGTAGTTAGAAAATTATTTGACATGTCTTTAACAGCTAAACTCTCAATTTGCTTCTCAGAGTTCAAAAGGAGTCAGTTAGGCAAGTTGAGGCAAAACCTGATTTTGGCTTGAGTTGATGCCAGGGCACTAGATTCTGAGTTTAATATTAGTTTTTTAAAAAAACACAGACACTACTGTTATGTAAGCTGCCATTCACACTTGCAGAAGAAAGTACACTGAAGAATAAAAAAAAACAACCCTTAAAATAAAAGTGGATGAGAGAAAAAAGCCATCCATCTTCCCTGTAAGAGGAATGACAAAACTTCATTCATCCTCTAAGGGAACATTATGTATCTATCTCTCTCAAATGCAAAGAGAACGTGCTATGTAAAGTGTGAAATGAACTGTGTTATTAATATGGATCCAGCTGAGCCAACAGTGAGGTTTTGGGGTTTTTTTAAATCTGACAATTGGCTTTCTGGAAATATCACAGCTGACTCTATCTCATGAGCTTTGCAGTTCTGTATCTCACATACTAGATGCTCTGTAACTTCCTAAGGTTTTATTCTCATTAGGAGCTGGATAAAATGCCTTTGAGACTGATTCCTTTCAGCCTTCCTATTCATTGTATTACTTTTAATAATCACATGGTTCACAAAAAGAAAAACATAAGAGAAAAAAATCTATATATTTCTACATACTGAACTCATTCTGAAAGAAGAGCCTATTATAAATATCATTATTCTTATATGTGAAGAAGCCAGTTTTTCCTCTTTCAACTAGCACACAGCATAGATCTGGTTAGTTAATGGCATGATAACACCTAATGCATTTCATTGCCAGATTTGGAAGCATCACTGGTATGGGGATAGTCAAATATCCATGGGCTCCATTTCTGCCAGTCCCAAACAATCTCCATCACACCCCTTCTCACAGGCCATATCCCCTATGAGCCTCCACCCAAGTCATTCAGGGAGGAAAATGGTCGTCTTATGAACTTTTTCATAAAGTGAGAAAGTAAATTTTAGTTGTCTGAGATACTTTTTACTCCAAAAAGATATGGAATAATATATTCCTATGATTTGTACATAAATTGGAGGTCTACAGGTGAACTTTCTTGGTCATTACAAATCTCATCTAAACTCTTCCAGAGAAGTTTCCTGTAACAATGACTTAAGTGAATTCAGAATTAAGTCTTCATACACTCACATTGTGCTCTCCAAATATGTTTCTAAATGTCTGAAGACTTGCATAAATTCAGAGATCATGTATGTAAACCCAAACATTCAAGGGAAAGCACAAACAAAATGAATGTTGAGCAATTAAAAGTTCCTAAGATGTTAAGCCTCATTATGCTTTTTTTCTTCACCAAGTACATATGGTTTATCCTAAGCAGAGTGTTACTTGGGGCTCTGATCCAAACAGAGTATTCTGAAACAAAAATCAGCTTGCATTTTTACTTTTTCCAACTTGGAGGCAATCAAGTATAACATGACATGTATCTCCAGTCCTTTTAAATGAACAGTGTTTTATATGGAGAAAGCTCAAATTGCTGAGTAAAAGGGAGGAAAGTAAAGAAAAGAAAGATGTAGTTGCATTACCTAAAAAGATATTCTTATCAATTTTGTTGGTTTGTAATTTCAAGTAGAAAATTAAATTAAATAATTCATTCCTAGTTTTAGTTGCTTGAACCACTGCTTCAAAGAGCAGTGCTGGCTAATGCTGCAGCAAAATGAGGACAAAATGTCACCTCACATTTATTTTTGAAACTCTAATGATAAAAATAAATGTTATTTTTTTACCTAAAGATACAAGCATGGATAGAAGACAAACAAATGAAAACCTAAGAGTTAAACACAGAGACTTGAACACACTCTGACTTATTAAGAGGCCAGGAATTCTCGAACATTTTGGATATGTATTTCACATTAGTCCTTTCCAGATCACATTTTCCAATGACTGTATTTATTTTGTACTTGGAGAAATTAAGACCAGAAGAGGTTAAACAATCTATCCTATGAAGTTGTACATGAAATAGAGTCTTGACCCTCTTACTTTCTCTAGCTACTTGCAACACCAATAAGGCAGTACACAATACAATATTAACCTGAGGACTAATTAGAATAAATCCAAACTTAGAGTTTATGCTCTTATTTATAATTCTTCAGTAATTGCAATATTTTAAAAACATTTCCACTATCACTAGTATTTATTCTAATGTTTAAATTTATGCTCCACATGTATGGATACAGAGTTTATCATTTTATGGATGCTGCCACCTGTATGAGATTTCCAAATGGGCTTAATAAAATTGGAGCCATTAACATTAGTGTTGCAAGCAGCATTCAATCTATTTAATGGTTTGGTTCATTGATCTACAAATTCATATAACTAGGAAGGAGGTCAAATAGAATTATATGTACTTTAGTAAAGGATCCTATAAAGCTCTTCTCAGTGTAAAATGAGTTAAGACCAAGACAGTAAAATTTGACATCTCTACTCGGTATTTCAGAGGCCAAAAATATTTTGGGTTAACAGTCCCCTAACCTGCCAACAATGATCATTTACTATCTTAATCTGGTTTTCCTTCATCTGATTTGTTTTGTTTTGTTTTATTTCCTGGTATGATACATTGGAAGATATGCTTGTTTTCCAAGCAGGCAGCAGAAACTGAAACATTTGTGCTCAGCATTCTTAAGGAGAATATACTGCACCTTTCTCAAGGAGAGTCATTACCCTCATGTCTTCCAGCACCATATCCAGCAGATGTTTCCTTTCACAGTGCTGCTGCTGATGCTGTACTTGTTCTGCTTGCTAGTGATTAATGAGTCAAGGACATTAAAACCTGAAGCTCAAATCACCAGCTGTCAGAACTAGTGAGTGCACAGCTTCTAATTCAGGGACAGGTTAAAGTAAAAAGAGAGAGTATGAATAAGCAACTGCTCAGACTCAGAAAGTTTGCAGAAATAGCAGCTCCCCATAGAACCACAGAAAATCCACATTAATAGAAACCCAGTTCACAGGAAAGGCTGTAACAATTACTATCTGCACACACATTTTAAAACCTGGACATCTGTGGGTTATTCCACACTTCATTTGCATGAGCATGGTATGCCTAAGAGATCAATCAGTATTTCAAGTAATGTTTTCTCAAAGCTTTCTGCAAGTCCTTGAAAAGTCAAAGCTGTTAAAAAAAAAGGCTGCTTACCTTATGACATCCCTAGCATTTGTGTTTAATACATTCATCAATATGCATGTAAAATATAGAAATACTACTACACAGATGCATTTCTGACAAATGTCAGTTTACAGCCAAAGATCAGAACCCATGAAGGACGGAACATAATTATGTCTCATCCCTTTGAAAAACAGAATCACTGTCAACTTGGAAACTGTTCTGTCTCTACCTGAATACTGAAGCCAACTCTACCATGAATTTATCTTGCGTAATTCCAAAGATCAATAGATATTCCACGTTTTCAATATACAGCCTTTTTGACTAGAACTGGGATGTCAAGTTATACATAGAAATTAGGGAAATTATGTTGCTTAATCTAGTATACTAAGATTTATGGAATTATATGATATATATTCATTTATAACGAGATTATTCTGCTTACTGTTGCCTTACAACAATATTAATTCCTTTGATCATTACAGGCCTCATAGTTGTTACTGAACAATTTTCCAGCTTCCTCTTTATGACATTTTATTTTGAGTCTGTGAAGGTTGAATACTTCTTACAAGATCCATATGCTAATGACTTCATCTAGGAAAACAATTCTTTTATTTTTTTACTTAAAATAGAATAAAACAGAATAGTTCAGTTGGAAGGGGCCTACAGCGATCATTTAGACCAACTGCCTGACCACTTCAGGGCTGACCAAAAGTTAAAGCATGTTATTAAGGGCATAGTCCAAGTGCCTCAAACACTGACAGGCATGGGGCATCAACCACCTCTCTAGGAAGCCTGTTCCAGTGTTTGACCACCCTCTTGGCAAAGAAATGCTTCCTAATGTCAAATCTGAGCCTCCTCTGGTGCAGCTTTGCACCATTCCCATGTGTCCTGATGCTGGATACCAGGGAGAAGAGATCAGCACCTCTGTCTGCACTTCCCCTCCTCAGGGAGCTGTAAAGAGCAATGAGGTTGCACCTCAGCCTCCTTTTCTCCAAACTAGACAAACCCAGAGTCCTTAGGCGCTCCTCATTGGACATGCCTTCAAGCCCTTTCACCAGCTTTGTTGCCCTCCTCTGGAGGCATTTGATTACCTTAATATCCTTCTTAAATTGTGAGGCCCAGAACTGCACACAATACTCAAGGTGAGTCCACACCAATGCTAAATACAGAGGGGATAATCACCTCTTTTGACCAGCTGTTTATGCTGTGCTTGATGCACCTGAGAATGCAGTTTGCCCTCTTGGCTGCCAGAGCACACTGCTGACTCCTATTGAGCCTGCTGTCAACCAGCACCTCCAGATGCTTTTCTGCAGGGCTGCTCTCCAGCCACTCCTCTCTCAATCTATACTTGTGCCCAACATTAGTCCATTCCAAGTGCAGAATCAGGTTTTATTTTTGTTAAATTTCATCCCATTGATGATTGCCCAATGGTCCAATCTAGCTAGATCCCTCTGCAAGGCCTCTTGTCCTTCAGGAGAGTCAACAGCTCCTCCCAGTTTAGTATCATCAGCAAACTTCCTAATGGTGTATTCAACTCCTGCATCCACATAATTGATAAAAATATTGAACAGAACTGGCTCTAGAATTGAGCCCTGAGGAACACCGCTGGCAACTGGTCACCAGCCAGATGTAGCCCCATTCACTACAACCCTTTGAGCTCTGCCCTTCAGCCAGTTCTTCACCCAGCGCAGTGTGTACCTGCTCATCTCACAGTTGGACAACTTGTCCAGAAGGATGCTGTGAGGGACAGTATCAAAAGCCTTCCTAAAATCCAGAAAAACTACATCCCCTGCCTTCCCTTCTTCCACTAGGTGGGTGACCTTATTGTAGAAGGATATTAAATTAGTCAAACAGGACTTTCCCTTTGTGAACCCATGTTGACTGTGCCTGATGATTGCATTGTCCTTTAAATGTCTTTCAACAGCACCCAGTATGATCTTCTCCATAATTTTCCCAGGTACTGAGGTTAGACTAACAGGTCTGTAGTTTCCTGGGTCTTCCCTCATGCCCTTCTTGTAAAATGGAATAACATTGGCTAGCTTCCAGTCAGCAGGGACATCCCCAGACTCCCAAGACCTTTGGTAGATGATTGAGAGGGGTGTCATGGTTTAAGCCCAGCCAGCAACAAAGCACCGCGAAGCCACTCACTCACTCCTCCACCCCGGTGAGATGAGGAGGAGAAAATATAAAGAAACACTCGTGAGTTGACACAAGGATAGGGAGGGATCATTAACCACTTACGGTCACCGGCAAAAGACAGATTCAACTTGGGGAAAAAACAAAATCAATTTAATTTTCTACCAATCAAATCAAAACAAGGATAATGAGAAGTAAACCCAAAACTTAAAACATCTTCCCCCCACTCCTTCTTCCTTCCCGGCTCAACTCCACTCCTGGTTTTCTCTACCTCCTCCCCCCAGAGGCACAGGGGGACTGGAAAAGGGGCTTGCAGTCAGTTCATCACACATTGTCTCTGCCACTCCTTCCTCCTCAGGGGGAGGACTCCTCACTCTTCCCCTGCTCCACCGTGGGGTCCCTCCCACGGGAGACAGTCCTTCACGAACTTCTCTAGCACGGGTCCTTTCTGCAGGCCGCAGATCTTCAGACACAGGCTGCTCCAATGCGGGCTTTCCCATAGAGTCACGGCCATCTTCCGGGGCATCCAAAAGCTCCGGCATGGGGTCCTCCGCAGGCTGCAGGTGGGCATTTGCTCCACCGTTCACCTCCATGGACTGCAGGGGGAACAGCCTGCCGTCTCATTATGGGCTGCAGGGGCATCACCTCCTCTGGCGCACCTCCTTCCCCTCCTTCTTCACTGACCTTGGTATCTGCATAGGTGTTTCTCTCACATTCCAATCTCCTCCCCTGCTGCAGGTTCCCCTTCTTAAATATGTTCACGCAGAGGCACTACCACCATCTCTGATTGGGTTGGCCTTGGCTAGAGGTGGGTCCGTCTTGGAGCAAGGGAAGCTTCTAGCAGCTTCTCACAGGAGCCACCCCTGCAGCCCCTCCCCTGCTACCAAAACCGCACCACACAAACCCAAAACAAAGGGTCCTGCCATAACATCCACTAGCTCCTTCAGTACTCTGGGATGAATCCTAACAGGCCCCTTGGACTTGTGAACATCCAGCTGATACAGCTGGTTCCTTACAATTTCAGTGTCCATAAATGGTAAGTCACTGTTACCGCAGTCGTTGTCCTCCAACTCAGAGGACCAGGCAGCCCAAGTTCTATCAGTATTATTAAAGACTGAGGCAAAAAAAGCACTGAATGACTCCACTTTTTCTTCATCCCTATTTGTCGGGTGACCATCTTCAACAAGTATTGGTCCAATGTTTTCCTTAGACCTCTTGCTATTAACATACTTAAAAAGCCTTTCTTGTTGTCTGACACAACACTGGCCAGTTTCAACTCTAATTGAACTTTGGCCTTTCGTGTCCTCTCCCTGCATATACGAACCACAGCTCTGTAATCTTCCTGCAAAGCCTGACCTTGCTTCCAGAGATCATACAATTTCTTTTTCCTCTTGAGCTCCATGAGGAGTTCCCTGTTCAGCCAAGCTGGTCTTCTGCCCTGCTTGCTTGACTTATGATACAATGGGATTGCCTGCGCCTGTGCTTTTAAAAGGTGGTTCTTAAAAACTGACTAGCACTCATGGACTCTTAAGCCCTGAAAAGCAGATTCCCAGGGTACTCTACTAAATAGCTCCCTGAGTAGCTTAAAGATTGCTCTCTTGAAGTCCAGGGTAACAAATTTGCTGTCCTTTTTTCCCATTACACAAAAAATTTTAAACTCGACCATTTCGTGATCACTGTGGCCAAGACAGACACCTACCATCACATCTCCCACAAATCCTTCTCTATTCACAAACAACAAGTCTAGGAGGGCATCTTTCCTAGTTGGCTCACTGAGCTCTTATGACAAGAAATTATCTTCAACATACTTCAGGAATTTCCCAGACTTGCTTGTCACAGCAGTATGATATTCCCAGTTGATGTCTGGGAAGTTGAAATGTCCCATAAGGACAAGGGCTACTAATCCAGAGATTTCTCCTAATTGCCTATAGCATAACTCATTAGTGCTATCATCCTGCCTGGGTGATCGATAGTAGACTCCCACTACGACATCTGCTTTGTTTTCCATCCCCCTAATCCTCACCCAGTGGCTCTCAACCACATCATCCCTAACTGTAAGGGCTGTGCAGTCAAACCTCTCCCTTTCATACAGTGCAACTCCTCCACCTCGCCTGCCCTTCCTATCCTTCCTGAACAGGCTCTAGCCTTCCATCCCAGCACTCCAATCGTGGTACTCATTCCACCAAGTCTCACTAATACCAATGATATCATAGCTCTGGGAACAGACCAACGCTTCCATTTCATCCTGGAAATTCATCCAGTTCATCTCCTCAGTTAATATTGAGGAGACAGCCGCACTCAGGAAAAGGGACCTGAAGTGAATTTTGTCTTCTGTGTGATCATGGATTTACTGACTTTCCTAGCTTTCAATTAGATCGTTTTTATTTTTGATGATGCCAGTGCAAGAAGGAAACCAGCTCAACATTCACTTCTGGTTGAGGCAGTTCAGATGGGTAGATATGGACTTTTTTCTTCTGAAGTGAGTTCTGTTGGTCTGAAATCCCTGAGAGACAACATTAAAAATGCTCTTTTTAGAAGCTTTGCATTTACATATTCAAGAAACAAGAAAATCCTCCCAAAACGGTGGTAAGAAATGCTGTCCTGGCATTTCCTTGCTGAAGTGCTCTTTTGAAGCTATGAACCAGGGAACATAGTCCAGTCTCTATTGTTTTCAGATTCCTCTCCAGCTGGGATCACCTGAGCATCATAGGATGAGAGAAAGGAATCCAAGAAAAAGTTAAATATGGGTGTCTTGGATTTTTTCTTCCAAGAAAAGTAAGATGGCTCTAAGGTAAGTACTACTATCTTTATCTCAAGTCCTAGAACCTACAGCAAAGTAGAACTTTATGGGTCCATCAGTGTTTGTAGCCGTGACTTCAAAGATCAGTGACTGACCGAGGAAATCTGTTTTAGTTTGAAACTTGAGGGCACAGGTGGATAATTACTGTAGAGAATATAATTTGCTAATTTTACAGGAACTGAAATCTGCCTATAGCTTTAATGATAACAGAATCACAGAAGAGCTGAGGTTGGAAGGCACCTATTGAAATCATCTAGTCCAACACCCTGCTCAAAGCAGGGTCAGCTGAAGCAGGTTGCTCAGGACCGTGTCCAGTTGGGTTTTAAATATCTCCAAGGATAGAGACTCCACAGCCTCTCTGGACAACCTGTTCCAGTGTTTGATCAAAAATTTAAAAGTATTAAAAAGTATTTTTGTTTGTTTAAATGATTTTTCCTCTATTTCAGTTTGTGCCCATTGCCTCTGGTCCTGTTACTGGGCACCACTGACAAGAGCCTGGCTGCATCCTCTTTGCACTCTCCTATCAGGTATTTATAGACATTAATAAGATCCCCCCTGAGCTTTCTCTTCTCTGGCTAGATAGTCCCAGCTCTCTCAGCTAGATAGTCCCAGCTCTCTCAGCCTTTCCTCATACATGAGGTGCTCCAGTCCCTTAATCATCCTTGTGGCCCTTTGTTGGACTCTCTCCAGTATGTCCATGTATCTCTTGTACTAAGGAGCCCAGAACTGGACACACTACTCCAGGTGCAGCCTCACCAGTGCTGAGTAGAGGGGAAGGATCACCTCCTGAAGGATTACATTCCTGAAGGCCAGTCTTACCAGTAAAGACTGAGGCAAAGAAGGCATTAAGTACCTTAACCTTTTCCATGTCCTGTGTCACCAGGTCCCTTGCCCCGTGTTTTCCCTAGTCTTCCTTTTGCTGCTGATAAATACACAGAAACCCTTTGTGTTGCCCTTCACATCCCTCACCAGATTCAACTCCGGGTGAGCTTTGGCTTTCCTAACACCATCCCTGCATGCTCGGTTAGTGTCTCTATTCCTCCCGAGTTACCTGTCCCTGCTTCCACCTCTCGTACACTTCATTTTTACATCTGAGTTTAGTCAGGAGCATCTTGTTCATCCATTCAGGCCTCCTGTCACCTTTGCTTGACTTCCTACATGTTGGGGTGGACCATTCTTGAGCTTGGAGGAGGTGATCCTTGAAAATCAACCATCGTCATTTTTAATTATACCTTGTAGACTTCTAGTCTTCAGTGTTGACCTTAGGGTATTTTTTTTTTAATAAGGAAAAAAGAAAAATGGTTGTGGTATTTGAACACCAGCACAATTACTATACATTTCTCTATTAGCATAATAATAGCTTCAGATTGTAGATAGAAAATGTATTACAAAGAGAGCAGATTTTATTTTTCTAAAAGCATTGAGAGAACGCCTTTGTAGTGAAGGAAAAGAATGGCTAAGGTACTCTGTACACAAAATTTGGTTACACAGGATGAGAGGAAAGGTGGATCTCACCTTAAGAAAGTGAAAGGAAGTGACTTGTCTGTGGGCTGAACTGGAAGAGTTATTTAAGAACAAAGTAAGATTTTCAGAAGTGTTCAAAACACTGAGAACCTCTCTAAATTGGTAGGTGCCTTTGTACATTTAAAATCTATAAATGTAGCTCTCCCTTTTTCAAATCTTTTGGTCAAGAGATTCTAGCCCCTAGATTTGTGCAGGTGAAGAATCATAATTGGTACACAGGAAAAAGTGCCTACAAGCAGTCAGTTGCAGAACTGGTGCCCTAGACTATTAGAGGCTTAGAACAAAGACCTGTCTCTCTCTGTACAATGCTTAATAAAGTAACTCCATGACTTTTATACTGGACTCTCTAAATGCTACTAAAATGTGAACATTAAATTATAATAATGTTATGGTACTTTGGGCTATCAAGTCTGTTTGTGCTGCTTTTTTTTTTTTACATGCTGCAGATTGTCTTTAGACTTCTTAGCTTAATGTTTTTGATGCTTTTTCAATTTAAAGATTAGGAGATTAAATAAACTTTTAAGTTTCTGCAATATTTCAGTCTTTGTAAATTACTGATTACCAGTAAAATACATCCCTAAATAAATAAATAAAAATCATGTTTCTTTTATGATATAGTACTAAATAAAAGGACAAGAAATATGATGGTAGGCCAAGAATTATGTCACTCTCAACAGAACTGATTTGAAGTGCTAACCAGGACACTGTGGCAGTAAAAATGAGGATCAAGGGAAAATAATACACAGATGTTTCTATCTAAACCAATATTTACTGATGGAACTCTATTTTTGGATATGGTTTTAAGTATCAATTTACATTTTAAAATGCAGGCCTTAAGTACAAGATGTCATGTCAAACTGATGCTATTACTTTAGAACTGCTATTCTCTGACTGTCTGAAGAACCACCTATTTAAGAGAAGCCTACATTTTACAAAAGAAAGCTCATTATTTAGCAGTTAAATAACACGAGACCCAGCTAAGCTCTCAACTTCCACTAGCGCAGAAATGCTTGTATACAATCAAGGCAAAATCTGCTGTTGCATAAAGTTATTCCTCATTCTCATCACCTGCATTCAAGTTCCTTCACCAAATCTCATTCTGGTCAGTTTTCTCCCCAAGATGAGCAGGAATTAAGAAGCATTATTTCCTTAAAGAGTTGTCATTCCAAAGGTGGGAAAAAGAATGTTTGCCAAACCCTGTCTTGATTTTGTTTGTTTAATAGTGCTTATCACTTGCAGCTCCCATTGACTTCACTGATATTTGTGAGTATTTAAATCCAGGCTAGATTCATTTAGTTTCTTTTCTTGTTTGTTTTAAATGGATTTAGGCACACTTCAGACACCCAGATTTGAAGCCATTGACTGGTGGAAAAAAAACACTAGTTTAGAAATTTACAGCACTTATTGTTACAATGATCTAAAACTGTTTCAAGTCATAATTGCAGTAGTTAGCACAAATGATTTCTTTGCAATATTTAATCATATTGCCAAACAAGAACATAGCTGTGTTTCATCACACAGGTAGCTATAGATCTACAATCAGGATAGAATGCTCATAAAGGATACATACAAAAGCTACAATGTATTATTCTGCTCAACAAAAGAAAGTTTAGCGCTACAAGTTCCTGTTTTCGTTGAAATCAATATTATTATGTCATGAACTGCAGTGACAGCAGCATTTGGCCCTTATCAAATACAACTGCTGCAAAGCAATTAAGAAATCTAATCATGGAGAACTGAAGAGGCAAACCATAATGGTCTAATCTTCAATTACTTAATCAGCTGTTTTAAACCATATAGGGCTTTCCCTGCCCTTTCCATTAAGGTACATTAATGAATTGCCTCCCTTAAACAAATACAGATAAGATGTACTCCAAGACTAACTAGATCTAGTTAATGAAAGAGAATGTAGTTTAACTTATGTATGAGGAGGTGCTCTCTGCATCTTAACAGTGATTTGAAATTGTCTGGTTCACCTGGTTGTGTGTGTTTTTTAGATGTCATTGCTGAAAGAAAACTGACTAAATATAATGCTATAGTAAACAGGACGCTGCTGTGTATGGGTCTATAGTATAAGAACAGATGGCACAGGTTAATTCTATTTATTAGCAGTCACTTGGCAGGAAGACTGAAAAAAGATAGAGACAAACAGATACCAGGTTTAATATAGCACTTGATATAAAAGTTCCATAGCTTTAAAACCAAAACGCACTTCAATTTCCTGTCTCTCTCACACAAATTTATCTTAGCTTTCAGCCAGACTTTTAAAAAATCCATTGTTTCCCATTAAGAATTTTTAAAAATCTGCACATTTACCCTAGGATATTACTGGAGAGCTAGTTTTCCTCTGCTAAAAAAGAATTTTCTTATTCCTTCAGTGGAAAATCGAGGATCAAAAGTAATACATAGTCATCAGTGATGGAAAGCTAGTTTGGTATGGGAAATTTGTTCATCTAAAAGAAGCGAAGTAAGATAGGTAGCTTAACTGCCTGTCAAGTGCTTTCAAATTAGATAAATTCCCCTCCTCTTTGTTTATTGTACTGCCGCACTGTAGTTCTTTAAGGATTAGAATGTCATTCTTTATATAAATCATTCTTGTTTTCTATGTGAAGTTTATGAAGTATGAAAATATATTTTTAGTGTTTTAACTTTGGTTTTAGCTTTAAAAACCTAATGAGCATTACAGTGGTCTGTGTGTTCAGAAGATAATTATCCTATTGTTCCTTTAGAGCTCATTAAAATGGCAATGCATTGTTTCTTTAAGGGGACAAGGCTGCTAACTCTAGTGCTAATAATATGATGATTTCGCTCTCTTTTTTTTTTTTTCCTCTTCTTTCAAAGGTTTGGAGTTCACAGGGGAAAGTATAGCTTTGGTCACCATTAAATCAATCTCACCTCATATCCTTTCATAAGTATGAAATTAATTCTGAGTGATACTGATTATAGCAACTGTATCCTGGCCTTGGTCAAACCTAATTACTATTTTCATGCAGTGTTGCACTCCATTATTGTTTCCAGGTAATATGGCCTCTTTTTCACTCAGCAGCCTTTGCAGGCAGCTCCTTGTTAATGAATAAGAAGAGCTGAAAAAACCTACAATGTTGACTGCCAACAGGCACCAGAAAGCATACCAATTTTACCCTTTTAGAGACGACAAAAATGTGAAACAAAAATAACTTTACCTAATATTAAGAGATATAGATTTAAATGTTAACTTACTAAAGGTTATGGATTGCATGCCTTTTCCTAAAATATCATTTATATGAGGCTTCCTTATGGAGTTGAAATAAGACTAACAAGGATTGTGAAAAGTCAATGGATTTCAAGTCTACAAAATAACAAGGAGATAGGGCAAGGAGGTGCAACACTGAAGTTGGATATTTGGTGTCATATGCAAACTTGACAAGAGGGCTCTCCATCCTGTCCTCCAGGTTACTGATAGACATGTTAAACATGACAGGTCCCAGGATAGACCCCTCTGGTACCCCACTTCTTACCAGCCTCCAGGTAGAATAAGATCCAGTTACTATTACTAATCATCCAACCAGTTTTTTTTATCCATCTGTTTGTCCACACATCCAGACCATAATGTCCTAACTTGTGGGAAACCTTGTAGGAGAATAAGAGAAACTGCATTAAAAAGTACAACTGTTAGCATAAGGTACAACTATTGCTCTTTGTTTGCTAGCACAAGACACCACTGTTCTTTGTTACAAGTTTGCAGAAGCAAGCAGAAGAAA
>JANXJC010000078.1:39922410-39943228 GCA_027564655.1 Leptodon cayanensis
AAGTTCTCAAGTTAATAACTCCTTTTCTGCCTCAGTCATTACAGCTGAGTTTGAATTCTTGCTACCAAAGGAGAGCATAGTCAAATGCACCATGTCATCATTAAAAATTCCCCATCTTCACATTTGAGATGTGTCCCTAAATCCTTTGTTATATATGGGGCATATTGTCCACTGGCTTGTTCCTCCTGCAGAACCAGAGCTATGTTCCTCTCTTACATCTTACACTTTAGGATCAGACTCAGAAAAACTAGTAGCAGACAGAAACAGAAAGCTGAGACCTACAGACCAAATTTTATATAAATAATAACAATGGAAACCTAGAAATACCTAACAGTAAGTTCTGATAGGGTGACATGCTTTAAGAGACACCTCTTTTTCTTTATTGGAACACAAGAGAATGGTAGCTTAAACATTTTAAGATCTCTGTAAAATCCTTTACAAAAATTACTTTCACAGATCAGTTTATAAGAACTCTCATTCTTTGAACTACTTAAAGCAATTTGCTCCTTCGGACTAAGGTCCTTAGAAGCATTAACAACTCCTATCTTCCAAACGTTCATGTGATAAATAACTATTACTGCCCCTGTTATACAAGTGATGCACCTGAGACAGACAATTTGTATGATCTGCCCATGACTGCAGGGACTGGAATGCCAATGTCAAACAATAAAAATAGTTTCTTGTGTGTGATTCAGATGAGCAATATCATCATTGTCTTTACATGTCTACTCACTAAAAATACTGCAGATTTGAGCACATTCATTTTTTTTCTACATCTTATCTTACAACACTGACTCACATGAATTAATCCCTCTTTTATATTCTGCTCATTGACTAAATAATGAAATGTTCTAAAGACATTAAAGGATCAACGCCCACAGAATTGGCATTTGGGTAGGTACAACACAGCAGAAAATCACTTCTATAGGTACAAATGGAAACTCAGAAAGTTCAGTATTTCTGTGACTTGATGAAGGTCAAGCAGTTAAGCATGTTCCCAAGCCACAAATTGATCTTCTTAATTATCTGGCAAACAAGGTAAAATTGTCCAGGAAGCCCTCACTCCAAGCTTCTTGCAGACCAATTTGAACATTAGATCATATTTGTCAAACTACAGGTCTTTGCTGAAAACGCAAAGCTTTTATTTTGTACAACGTTTAGAATTAAAAGGAGTACAAGCTCTTCTAGTCTAACTGCACTTCATTCTTCTCCTAGTCTATAAGCAACTCAATTGCTTAAGCAAGACATGTGATTACGCATGAGTTAGAACAGCTCTCCCTTTTCCCATATCAGTACTTCAAAATACTCAGAGTCATCTAAATTCTCCAAAATCTGAACTCTTCAATCATCAATGTGAATGAAGCAGGGTTTGTTTTGAAATCCCTTGCAATCACCCCCTCCCCCACAACAACGTGGAGTCAAGTAAAACGTATTAAAGCAGAGAATACAGTGACCATTTGCTATATGCTTACAGACAAATAAGACAGAAAACATTTTTCCTGCTGGCCCTAAAGTTACATCCGAAAGAATATGCAAAGCCTCAATAAATGGTCATGTTCTGACAGAACAGTAAAGCACTCCACTCTTACCTGGACAGCACTGTATTTAAAGTCATGTAAATATGATTACTTGGGTAAATGAGGGTTAAAGACTTTACGTTGTCATGGATGCATTGTGTCAGAATGACAAAATTGCTTTGTATGGAGGCTTTTATCATGCAGTTGTACAGTGGTTCTTACCCAAACTAAAATACCGTAAGACAACTGAGAAACATGCTGCAACTGAAGATGAGTTTCAAGCTGCCCTCTCCTGTACTGTCTTTTGGACCAAAGCTCAAAATGTAACAAGAGTTTACAAGCAAAAAAAAGATAGTGAATGACACACAGAGAAGAAAAAATATTCCTCAACTATCAATGTGCACCTGTTGGAATAACCAATGCTTTTAATTAAAAAGCTTTCAAGGAAGTTCATGGCCCAGCACAAAAGTTATAGAAATCACATGAGAGAAAAAGCTATCATGAAATTGGAGAAAGTACCCTGGTTTGACTTTGACAGGCAAAATCCATGGGTGTGTTCATAACTTTTAATCAGCTTGGTGAAAGAGCACAGCATCCTGACTGATAGTCCAAATATTAAACTTAAACTCAAAACAATGACAAGCAGCTAGCAAGGGCTTGAATGAAAGGTAGTATTTTGGGGCATTTGTCCTAAAAGGGACACTGTTTTCTTTCTTAAATCAACCCAATCTCATTACCTGATCAGAAAAAGACAAACTTCTGTACCCTGAACTGCACAGACTTGAAAGACTGTGAAAGGGGTGAAGCATTGATAGTCAGGACTTATGTTTAGACATGGTAGGTAGTTCAGAAAGCACTTGAGGAAGAAGCACGTTTCAAAGCATGACACCCAAGCTCACAGACATGAGAAGATAGCTGGCACTGCCTCAGTACTATGGGAATTTCAGATTGTTTATTCCCTTACCTTTGCACTACTGCACACAGCTCAAAGCACTGACAGAAATTTCATACAAACATTTAGGAAAAACCCTCTCATCCCAAAGGGATTAAGTACACATACGTTTCCCTCTACTTCTGTCAGATTCTATTTGTTAACTTCTTAAAAAGACAGAAAGGGCTGCTTTGGGGAGGAGTGGGTTCTCTCTCCTTTCTGATTTTGGTAAAACTTGCAGAAACTCCATTTATCCCTACAGTAAAACAGCTGTGATAATACTCTTCTCCATAACCACCCACTTCCAGCTTTCCTAGCAAGCAAGGAGCACTAAGGATATTGCCTTGTTGCTGGAATAGGGACACCCTGTGCTACTACAGTTCAAATCAGCAAAAATGTTTTCATCCTTTTAACTGAATTATGCTATTTCAAACCTTATGCACTGATTTATCTTCCATCAGTTTCCTCCATACTTCCATTCATGCTTAGTGGCATGCTGCTACATTAACATTTGAAAACTGTGTATTGGGTTGGTTATGCTGCAACTAGTTGTTTATTTAAATTTATTTTTAAACACAGGAGGCAGAATAAAGCAGGACTAGAATTATTCTTCCACAAATCCTCCCAGGAAGTTCACAAACCTTCCCCTGCCCTCTCTGTTTCAGTTCCTTTGTTATTTTTCAGTTTCATAAGGTGGTTAGATGGAGTCAGAAATAAACACAAAATGCTAAGAGCTGTCTTGGCAGTCTTCAGTGAATTCCCACCATAAGCACATTCACATCCCCCAGCAAGCAAGCAAGCCAAGGTGTTTCCTGAGAGCAACCCAAAAATCTTAATGAAAACATTTAAGAAATTAACTGAAGGTTTCACCATTTATGCTGCAGCATCTTGCAAGGGTCTAAAAACCTCACCCTCAGATTCAAGCAACCAAAAGCAGCTTTTCACACAAAGTTGTTATCAACAGACCCTGTATAAGAAGGTGTTTGAAATGTACACAAGCAGAGAAATAGCATTATTTTTCACCAGTTACTCTGATGAATTTTGCAATGGAAGTCTGGAAGTCCAGTACAACATGAGAGTTTATCCACGGAGCAGAAAGAACAGTATTGGTTTTCTGTACTAGCCCTGTTTTAAGTCTCTTCTAGCACAGATTACAGACCAGTTCTGTACTAATACTGTTCCTGAAATTAATCATCAGAACCTGCTATTTCCCCTAGCTCTAAAAGACAGAGTGAAAAGAAGCAAAGCAAGAATTAAAATAATTGCCTCATATGGTGCAACCCAACTTCAACCAAAATCCAGAACATCATAAACAAAATGTTTTCGTTTTGTTAATGGTGGTGAACAAGTGCTCTGCTTGCCCTCCTTACCTGCAAAAACACTTTATTACTACAATTTGGAAAGGTAACTGAGTGAAATTATCATATCCCAATTTGTCCCCTCACCTTAGATATATAAAATCAAGAGAGAAGCCAAAAGATAGGGTAAGTTACTTTTATACAGCTCTTCAACAGATCTTGGTAAGAGATTGATCAGTACTGCCAAAGTTCTGGAAGCTCCCAGAGGACCTGGTGCTCCCTATCACATAAACTGGACTCTTTTCTGCTCAGTACAGTAATGGAAAGAAGACAATGGGGGCACATGAGCTCTGTGGCATGTGCAGGTACAGGCAGCTCTGATGCAGCACAGCTCAGACACAACCGCCTGCTCCACATCTCCTTCTGGGGATGCTATCACTGTCAGTCCCACACTCCAATCATGCTCAAGCTCTCTACACGCAGAAGGACTCAGCAAGGACACAGTCTAAGAAGTGGACAGATGATGGCCATGCAAAAGATGGGATAAGGTAGCATTTAAAAATAAGAGGCACAAAACAACGTCCTCAAGAAGCTGCAGATGCCTGCTGTGAACCCAAATGGGGTGAAAATTTCATCCCTTACATAAAGACATTTCCTACAGGACACACAGTGCTGATTGCCTATTTACACATTTCTTTTTCTGATTATCAGTGGAACATTTTTTCCATGTACACGGTTACATGAAAAATATCATTGAGTGCCAGTTTGACTGCTCCAGTTACTGAGTGACTATTTTTGTTTTTTCCAAACTGCTTACTGAAAAAGGGTGGGGAGACATTTAATGACAGAGTGTCTGAGGTGACCATGTTGTGTTCTCACAAGGTAACAGAAAAATGAAGCACAGCCTTTTTTGCATTTCTGCCTGATGTAACTCAGGAAGTTCCTTCTTATGAATGCAAAATATTCATTAATATTTGGGGGAAGATTTGTAAAAAAAAAGATTTTTTAATCTTGTTTTATAAATATTTTCAGTGGCAATCTGGATATTTCACTCCTTCCCACTTTCCTACTAAGACTGTGTATTAAACCACCAACTATAACACAATGTCTGTATGCTAAGTTAGGACTAATTTTGCTGTCACTAAATTAAATGGCAAATGACTCAAGGAGTTCACAGGTAGCTGTCTTGATCCTTTTATTCAGAGTTTCAAAGACACACATCTTAAATGTATTGTACTGATCAATACTGACTGCAAAAAATTTCTCTTCACCTTTGCCTTATTTTTCTCATGCTCAAATACCGCAGGTTGCTTATCTTCTGTTATGAATTCTCAATGTATACTTATGCTGCAGGCTTTTCAGAGCAGGTATTATTTTATTATTAGTCTGGGTATTACATATCAATTTGGTGTTCTAATCTCAGGTCTTTAAATATTGCTTTAATATAAAATTCAATAATACTGATGATGATAAATGGAGACCGTGTTTCTGGGACTTTGGACTACAGATAGATCCAGAATGTGAAGCTCAGGTGTGAATGCAAACTTTGGAGAAGTCTGAGGTTCACTTCAGGGACAACTGAAGACCACTCCTTTCTAATGAAACATTCAAGAGTTATTTGTAGCTCACAGTGATATTTCACCATTACCACACATACCATGCCCGTGATTAGTTTTTGAAGGAGTGTATGTGAACTGTGAACTCATTTTACTGATCTTCCTAACCATGACTGCTCAAATTTAAAAAAATACACGATATATGAAGTTGCTGCCTTTTCATAATTTCATATAGTTACTTCTCCAAAAGTGTATCCTTACTAAAATATGGTCTACATGGACAATTCTGCAGCAAAAAACTACTGAGATCAAACTTACTGATCAGGCAAGAGCATTATTTTTGTGAGAAAACTCGTACCTGAATATGCTAAAACATAACCACCATGTAAGTAGCTTCCTGGAAGGTAACTTAACATGTTACCACACAAAATGCAACTTCGTGCATTCTCCCTCAGGGTAGAGTTTACTTCCTAGTTCCTCCAATAATGTCATGTTGAAATATTTAATGCAAATTTTGAAAAACCTAACAAGCATTCAGCTTTAAAAAGCTAACATCAGACACTTCTCATCGTCGCTTTCATTTAGTTTCCACCTACTTCAGTTCTCTAAACAGAATTCAGAAAGATTCAGACACAAATGATGGTTGGACTCGATGATCTTGAAGGTCTTTTCCAACCTGAATGATTCTATGATTCTATGATTCTAAATAAAATTTACACTGAGCTGTTGTTCAGTCACAGAAAGTTTTATCTAGTCTTTCGCCAAACCTCTGCAGCTATATCTTGCTGGCTCCATGTTGCTATTCAGGATATTTCACAATGACTGTCCTCTTTTAATGCTACCCCAAAGAGCAGAGACTATGTCATATCAGGAGGAGGTGAAATAAAAGGTTAACATCCCAGCAAGCTATCTGCACCGACTACATTCCTGCTCTGCTCAAATCTCATTTGTTCCAGGAACTCTCCTCTAAACAGAACACAGAAACACAAAATACACAGTAGATATCTCTGAAAAGAACACTTGTCAAGAGCAAGTAAGGTTACCAAAATATACATCCATGTGATACTATGTCATAAGCACAGCTGAGAGAAAGGGCATGAGGTTAACAGGAGACTACTACAAGATTACTCACCACTCTCTCCACAGACCCTCATCTACACATCTTAAGAACAAAAACTCATCTCCTTCAGCACACAGCAAAGCACCTTCTAGTCCTCCCAACAAGACAACAAGTGGTTTTTTTTCTTTTTCTCTTTTTTTTTAATACAATTTCGCCCATATGGCCAGACACAGACTGATGATATCAGTAAAACAGTACAGTAATGGAACTCTTGCAGGTACCTCCGTGTTACACATACCTCCATCTGGCTGTAAAATAAATAAATGAATAAATGGAAGGGCTGAGATTTCCTCCTTCCACAGGGACATAAGCACTTGCCACTCTCTCCAGCTCCTACTTCCCAAGATACAAACAGAAGCTCAAGAAAATGCATCTGTGAGAAAGCACCAGTATGACAGGATCCACTGCAAATGCACCTTCCGCTCTTGCCATTGTTTCCCCTTGAATCTACCTCCTTAACATGACATTGTAGTGTGGTCTGAAGTACCTCTTACATACAGCATAGATTCTCATCAAATTGATGTAATTAAACTCATACCAGAATAAATTTCATGTGCTATCTTCTTCCTACTCAACACTGACTCAAGTAATATTTTACTCCAGGAAGTGTCCCAGGGGCCTTTGCAGCAGAAGGGACAGAAATGGGATTTGTCATAAGAAAAAAAGAGAAGTAGAAGAGTTTGATCCAAAATTCTACACTCAGTCTACATCTGCCTCTGCCCTTACTTACCTGATGAATAAACAAAACACTAAATGTGATGGCACTTAAATCTAGGTATTTTGACTGCTCTCAGTGTAGAAGCCTGTAGTATCAGTTCATACAACCCACAATAATTCTGGAAGGTACAAAAAACAACCCTGCTTACCTTTCATCCCAAACTTCGAGTGTCTTCCAAACTTCAGAATAATGAGCATTATTACTAAGCCAGTGCACACCAGTGCTGCAATTCCCACCACAACATACACCTAAAAAAAGAGGACACAAACAGATCTGCTTGTTTTGTTCTCATGAACTACCTTCAAAGACATTCAGCATACATTCAGATTAACCCAGTTAGGTAAAGAGATTCATTTCAACTGGGAAACATTTGCACTCAGATCAAAGAGTACAGAAAACAGCCACTTGTTGAGGTTTCTTCTATCCTGCAAAGAACAGAGATTCAGACACCTCTAAGAACAACTTTTTCAACATCCTGCACATTCAAAGCAGGTGGGAGGGAGTGCACATCACCTCTTTCCCTTCCAGCAGAGTGCCACGTTACAAGAAAACACATAAGAAAAGCACACAGGAAAAAAAAAATTTACTGTGAGAATGGTTGAACACTAGTACAGGTTGCCCAGAGTGGCTGTGGAGTTTCCGTCCCTAGAGATATCAAAACCAGAGTGGACAGAACGCTGAGCAAACATGTGGGCCCTGCTTTAAGCAGGGGGGATTGGACCAGAGGATTTCCAGAGGTCCCTTCCAACCTCAGCCATCCAATGATTCTATCAGACGAGACAAGACTGTCCAGGATCCTATCAATTTTTCAGCACAGTGTCCCAACTCACAGCCTGCTCTCTGTTTTGTGAACACACAGGCTCTCCACTGCCTGCTGCTTTACTGAGTCACTCATGCAGGGAGGCTGCAATATCAACCAGGCTGGCCACCCACTACCGGTTTCCAACAATTCAGTTCAGAAGAGCATGAAAGGCAAGGCAGCAGAGGTGGCCCATCAATTCAGCTACTTATACTAAGATCTACTGCAAATTATTCGACCAAAAATCTACATGAAATAATGTTTTAAAAACATACAATTAGAATTTGAAAGTTTATTGCGGCACATCCTCCCTGTAAGGAGGAGCTGACTCCAGGACTAGAATTCAAACAACAATCTTCAAATTACCTTGGATGTCTTTGTTTTGTAAACAAAGAGTTGCTCTCCTTGGTAAAATTAGAAGCAAAGTCTTAGGCTAAAAAATTACAGTTAGTTATTTGGAAAAGCATGAAACAAAATAACTAGCAATTTTACTTGGACTGAAAAGCGATTCACTCTTTCAAAAAATGGGCGAAGGACAAGAGTGGGGAGCACTGATTTTGTTTTTTTTCCTTTTTTCCTTAGTTTTGATCACAACACAGTAATAACTGTGGTGTTGTGGTAGGTCAGGGTCCTATTACAATCTCTGCAGTTTTGTGAGTTGTATAGTCAGAAAGTCCGCCAAGATTACAGATCAGGAAACAATGTATATACTTACAGTGATGCTATCTTCATTCTCTTTATTGGAAACATCCGTAGAAGTGATTTGATTACTGTTATTTGTGGTGTCTCCAAGATCATTAGGCGTGGTTTCATACTCTTAGGAAAGGAAAAAAGGTTGCTTTTATAATTTTGTAACTTTAGAGGGGAAAGGGTTGTCTTTATTGTTTCTGCTTTATAAGATGGTAAGGCCACTAACAACTCTTGGGACTCTGAGCTCTTTGGAAACAATACATAATTGCTAAAGTAGCTGGAATGTTTTGGGGGGGATCCCTGTGGCAGCTAATTGAACAAATGTGTTGTGACAGACAAACTTGAAAAGAGAAGCAGCCTACACCAGTATATCTCTACTGGAAAAACTAGAGTTAAATAAGAACTCCATCCATAAAGCTATTTTTATGGTCTTCTGACTTCCCATTAAAAATGAAAGACTGCCCTCTACACTGAACTTCTCCAGCCTCGTATTCAGCCAAATACAGGACAGTCTTAGCAACTAGCTTGGGGACTTTTGTTTAGCTGAGGAGAACTTGGCGGATGGGTTTTTAGCTAGTTTATTACTACCAAATGTGAAATAGCTGGTTTTCTTCATTTAAAAAAATAATAAAAAATACTGTTGTATACATAGAGGTTACAGTTTAGCATCATAAACTGTCATACAGGTAAACCTTTAAAAAATTAAGTGCCTGAGATGGTATGAAGAAATTTAACTTATCAAAATAATTCCACTGACAGGTCCGCAGTAGTGAATTCAGAACTATTCCATCAAAAGAATGAACATGTCTTAATTATTTGTAATTATTTAAAAATTAAACACAGATATTTACAGCCTATGATTTCCTGTCAAAATTATTCAAATGAGATAAAGAGAATTAAATAGTATACATATGGATTTAGAGAAAGGTGCATTTAAGTAAAATTTAAAAATGCACATATTTTATGATTACATCTGGAAAGATACATAACACTTCAATTTTATCACTGTAATGTGTGCAGACGAAAGAAACAAACAAGGGGAATAACTGCATCTATTAAAAAATGCACCTCCAGCATTGTAATTTAAATTCGCAATTAACTGCGCATTTCTTTACACATTTCGATTAAAATCAGTGCCATAAGCCTACAGATGGAATTTTAACTGTGAATCTGAAAAAGCAGAACACAGAGGCATAGCTCTCACTAACTACAGAGGCACGAACTCTTCCGACCACAGAGCTGCTGCTGAGCAAGGGTAGGGAGGGCCTGCGCCTCGGCAGAGTTTATCTTCTTTAGCTCACAAGCATAGTTTAAAGAGCTCAGCTGGCAATGCTAGCTGCACTGGGCTTTTGGTCTTCATGCATGCATGAACACATTTGCTTCTGCAATGTATTCAGCAGGCTGCAGATTTTTTGATTGTGTGAAGCTATGCAGCTACCTCTGGCACCAGTGCTACAGTCAGTACAGTCAGGTTGTCTAACCAGCTCACATAGTCTGTTTTGGCTCTACACCATGCATGCCAAAGGATAGAGCTCTTTCAAGCCAAAATACATATTAAGTATACAGAGCTTTCATGAAAAACAAAATTTAATTTCCTGGTCTTTTACCATTTGAGTTCTCTGACTCAGCACTGCATCTCTATGCCTATAGCTTCCTATGCAGCAAGGTTAGAACAGCAGCAAGAAGCAAACAAACAGCACTCCTTACTCTGGGCAGCACAAACCCTGCCTGAGTGGCTCACCTGCGCAAGCAACCTGGACACTCAAACAAGGTGCTGTTCAGGATGTCCACCACCATGACTACATGCTCTGACACAGCAAAGGACGAGACTTCTGCTTCATTCATTTGCAGGCAGAGCTGGCTTTATAACAAGTACCTCAGCCTGCAAGATTGGGACCCTGAAGGACTAATGAGAACAATGCAGAGTGTTTCAGGTCTGGTCTGTGAATCCTCTGAATGCACTTTTATATTAAAATGGGCAAGAGCTAAAGTAGGCCACGTCAGTATGCTGGTGTTGCGTTGCTATTCCCTGCTGTATAACTGTGAAGCACTTGCATTTGAGCTAGTGCCAGATCTTCAAAGCCTCTTGAAATGGGCGAGCCAGGCAAGGAAAACATGCGCAACAGCTATCCAGCCAAAACCGGGCGATTCCGAGTTAAACAAATTCCTGTTCATTTCACTATGAAATCCCGACATACACTCTGACACAGAGCAGGGTCACGCCTGTTGACTCATGCTATGTGGGACTTGTATGGCTTCAGGGCCAGGTCCTCCGGTGCCGCGTACCTCACGCAGCCACCTGTGACTACATCAACTGCGGTGAATCGGAACTGAGGCTGGGCAGTATTTTGCAGCCATTTCACAAACAAGGTGCATGGTGGCTAGGATGCAGACAAGAGCACAGTTATACCAGCACCGGGGGGAGGGGGTCACTCTGCACAGTCCTCTGGGGGGTTAGCTGATACAGGGCATGTTGTCTCTCCCACGTTCACAACCATATTAGAAAAAGCAGGGTGGCACAAAGACATGAACTTGGAGCCAAAGAAGCTGGCTTTGCATTTGTTTGCCTGCTCAGCCTGAGGTGAGTCGCTTTATTTCTCTCAGTTACTTCCTAGATGGGGCCAGGACAGCCTCCCCTCTCTGCCTTTTCCAAGATGTGCCGCAGAGGTGAGCTGGAGGCACTAGTGACTGCTCCATGCTTGCGGCAGGCAGTGCCCCATGCAGCCGGGACTCCCCTCGGCAAACAGGACACCACGCAGCCTGCTGCAACCTCATCAGTTCTTCTGTTTCCCGTTGTATGCTCAAAACACTGAACGGAAAACATTTGGCAATCACCTCACACGGAGCACAGGACACAGAAAGTCAATTACCAACAGACAGACTAAACCCAGCTACGAAGGCATTTGCTCCACACAGACGGGTCCTCGAGGCCAGGGTCCCCTGCCCTCTATCACCGCCATCTTCTGTCTCCTCACAGCCCGGCCCTGCCCGGCTATGGGCCCTGCTGAGCTGGGCCCACTTGCAGGCCCATGGCCCAGCCTTGGGCCCAGGGCAGTGCCCAATGCCTGGGGTTGCAGCTGCTCATGGGCCCCCCAGCTGCCCCACTCCTGGCTGAGGCGGTGGGACGGGCCTGGCTGCCAGGGCCTGCCCTGATGGACCCCCATGGGGAGCCCCTGGCCCTGAGCTTGCCCCAACACTTGCAGGGAAGCACCTTGGAGCTCCCATTAACTTCACCCATACCCAACAGACTAACAGACACACGGATGGTGCCAGTGCCCAACAGGATCTAATCCTCTGCCACTGCCTTTACCCTTTACACTACGCACACGTGCAACATGATTAGCACAAGGCTGTGAAAAATGCATTTTAAAGGGAAGACTGCGGCAGGCGGGAGAAAAGGTGCGGGTGATGCTTTAAATCTTCCTTCCAACATAATCTAGGTTGTGGGTAAACAGGTTAGCATAGAGATAGAGCAGTCTGAAAAAAAGTCATGAAAACCACTCAGTCGCTGGAGGGAGCTCATCCCCGGGGTCCCGCTGTCAGTCATCCAGGCAGTGGTTCTCCAAAGAAGTCTAGCAGTTCCTAGACTTTCCAGCCAGCCTCATTTATTCACCTCACTGACTAACTGGACTTGAGAATTTGGAATAATTAGGGAAACACTCTGGACTACAAAGTGTTTCTCAAAGCAAGCACTGAGTCACTGAAACAAAGATCAAAGAAAGCAGTTTCAAATAGCAGAAAGAAAAGCCAGGAATAAAAAGGAAGGCTGCTTTCATCAGGAATAGGGCTTGCAGGCTGTGATCTGCCAGCGCAACTTGAAGTGCACGTCTCAGCAGAAACCTACCCAAGTCAATCGAAGCACAGCACTCACATAAAGCCATACACAGGCATCAGGACTTTGATAAACAGCTCAGAACCGAAATCTTAATGCATACAGCTTATATAATACAACACAACTAAGAAATTGTGCAAAACTTCACCTCCTTCCCACCCCCCCCAAAAAAAAGAATTTGGAGAGAGAGGGAGGGGAAGCTATCCTTCAGTATTTCTAAGCACTTAAAGCCAAATTGATGCTTCAATTGCACATTTGCTAAAGTTTAATGACATGGAATGGAATCAAAGCAATAACATTTAAATCAGCTTAAGGAAACTTGAGTCTGGGGCCATTTCATCCAAATAAAAAGTACTCCAAAACAAGATCCAGCTTCTGCTGGAAGCTAAAGGGTGTTTGGGTATGTTGGTTAGGATTGACTTTCCTACTCACCAGAAATATACCAGAAGTATTATGTAAAACCAGCCAGTTGCTTTTCATTCTGCAGCTTCTATTCTAGTGCACACTGGCTTTCCCTAGGTACAGACCAAAATATTTCACCTAACTAAAAAACTAACGTGACCACTGCGTCATCAAATCTTCTGGCACACACTCAGATATCACTGAGTTGACGGTCCACTTATGCAAGAGAGATTAAGGGAAGATACAAATAAGCGAACAGAGCAAAATAAATTGCCTACAGGAAAAATTACTTGTGCCAACCTCATTTTTAAGTGGGATTTAGGGGTACATTTTTGTAGGCAAAACAACTATTGAATCATCCCTGAAAAAATAAATTAAGTTATATAAGGAGAAATCACTAACTCTTTTTCCTCCAAGAAATGCCTCCAAAAGGTTCACAAAATCTCATGCCTGTGAGCTACATCAGACAGCTGTCATCCTACAGGATCAACTGCAACCATTTGTAGCAGTGGATTTATGCTTCTCCTAATGTGAATCAAAAGCAGCAGAGTAAGTAAAACGTCATATTACCCTTCTGTATATTAAATAATATAAGGCAGGAGAAGAACCAAAAATACAAAGTACCTTTTAGAATTGTGTTATAATCTGTGCCATTTCCATTTAACTGAGCCTGACATTCAATCTAACTGAGCCTGACATTCAATCTTTTAATGGTTTCAGTTCCTTCATTTCTATCATTAAAAGAAAAAGGAAATCAAATATATACCATAAACGTCTGGATCCACAATTGGGCCACTACCTGTACATGGAGAAGAGAAAAAAAAAAAAAAAAAAACCTTTGTAAATAGATTGCAAATGTTAAAAGAATAACAGTTTCTTTAGGATTTTTTAAGAGTTGGCGTGTTATTTGCAATAGCAATGATCAGTACCTACAGAAATGCAAAGCAGCATCAATATATTGCAGTACTTGTTTATCAGATTACATTTACAACCATTTTAGAGCTATTCCAAAGGTTAATATTTTGCTTCACGTGAACCAGCTAATGCACAGGGCACTAGCTCTGCCAAAGGCAAGCATATTTCCCAACAGGGCAAAATTCTGCTTTCCACTGTTAATATATATCTGGAATAAGTGCAACAATAACCATTCCTGTTGAAAAATCAATGGTAAAATTTTCCCTGACGTGTGGAAGCAGACTTCAGTGAGCATTAACAATCACTGACTTTTACCTGGTGAAAAAATTTTGCTGTTAAATCACTGTGAGAGCAAATCTGTTTAGCTGTGGGCTGGCAAGTTAAGGGCTAGAGGTAGGAATGACCTAAGCAGCATAATTTCACTGTAAAAGGATGCTTTCAAAAAGCCACCTGCACAGCTGATACACAAACAGAACTCCTACCAAAAGAGTCAGATGTCTCAGAAGCCAGCCTTTACACAAGCAAGTGGATATCCATCTAGTCTACACTTTTTCTAAATTTTACTAGTTCCAATTCGCAGCTTTTTCTAATTACTGCACATATGTAAGGCTGAGCACATATGTGAGTATAACGCTCAGAACACCCACTGAAATTAGCGTAGATCAGACTATTCACGCATTGAAAGATACTTGTGTTGTATTTCAACATACCCGTTCATTCTGGTTTAAAATGTGTTTATAACATAGCTTGTGTAGTAGGCTCCTAATCACCTCTTCCATATTTTTACTCTTTCTTTTTGTTGGTTTGGAAATAAAATTAACAGATAGTTAAAATCTCTAAAGATGAATCAAACTTCAAAAAGCATAATTCCGTTTTATAGTACTATACAGTAAATTTATAGCAGTGGCATTACACTGGCATAAAGCCACTGTAGAAGTATGACCAGAACATCATGGTTTCTGCTTATATCAACAGCATAAGAATCTGCTGAAAATACTAAACAGAGTTGCAACCTATTTGCAGAATGGCAGCAGATAATTAGGTTTATTTTTAAATGCATTTGAAGACAGTCTAGTATCCAGAGATATAGGTTAATAGATCCCGTGAGAACTGTCAGGTAAATCTGCAGAAACAAATAGCAAGTGAAGAAAGCTTGGACTATCTGTCCTCAAGCAACTTCTGACCAGGTGTTTTTGTCCATAAAAGTTCATGGATTCAGTTTTTCTGGTATAAAACATCCATCTATTGAAAGACAGTATTTCTAATTTACCTTCTGCAACCTGAAGGGAAAAAAAACAACAGAAAAATTCCCAGGCTTTTATTCCTGAGTTAAATGGCAACATTTTTGTCACCATTTACTGGAATTGGGATAAAGTAATCAGATTAGTTTAACCTCTAACTCCTGCCAGAGATATAAACTACGAAGTCATCAACTCCATTCAAATACCTTTTGTATAACTAAATACTTCAAATAAAGTTGCAAAAATCAAGATGCTGGAGGAACTCCAAATTTCTATTTAGTATTCCCTACATAAAAACATATCTACTCTATCATCAAAATATCAGTTGAAAATATTTTACCATTAAACTTCACCACAGTAATTTTTCGCGTTTACACACAATTATTTTCAAGGCAAACACAGAATGGCATTGCTGTTTTGGTCCCTGCTAGAACAGGTGGTTGTGTAAATAAACTATTAAGAGACTTATCCTATTCACTCATCTTTATAAACCACATCAACTACACTTGTTTTGCTTGCTTCTTTCTTCATAAAGTCAGCATTTTCAGAATAAAGCAGCAACAAAAGACTCAATCCAAAAACATACTTCTGCAAAACAGACCCATGTTGTTATGCCACATAAGCAAAATGCTACCTCTAAGGCATATTTAACATATTCTTTTACTTTGACAAGACACTATGTGACTTGGATTCCTTCAGCTGAATTTTAGAGCAGGGAGCTGGTAGATGAATAAGCTTAATTAAAAATACTTATTACTGGTAAAAATGTCTCCCACATTCATTAGCTGTTCTGGATCAACTATGAGAACAGCCTCCAGAATAAAACATGAACATTTCTTGCTTACTGTTTGCTGCAGCGTAGTCTCAAATAATCAAGTCATCCTCAGCAAGAACAGCTTCAGATGAATCCAAGAACTTTAGCAGATTAAATCAAGTTAAAAATCTAGCTAATAGAATATGAAATTTATTCTTCCAGGCCTTCATATTTAAAACAAAGTCTTAATTTACAACATTAACTGTGTTATCATTAACTCAATCCAAATCCCACTGTGGAACATGCTTTCCTCCCCTTTCTGCCTGGATCCTCAGACCAATGAAAAATGTTCTGCAAGTAGGACGCTGGAAGTTGAGAGGATCTTTGCACTAATCATCATGTTTGATGCAACTTTGAAAGTGAAGTATTACACTGTTGATGACAGAACACGCTTCAGATTTAGTTGTATTTAATTTAGATAGACATATGGATTATAGGTGAGGGGTTTTTTTATTTTCTTTTGTTTTTACCTTCAGACCATTTGCCCGTAAGTGATGCAATAACCAGAGAATCAGTTTAAAGCTCAGTGAGCAGACCCCACCCCATGAAACATCAGGGCTGGTATTTAATTCAGTCATGAATGCATGGAAATGAACATAATACCAGGGCGTGGGCCTTAATCTTTATGCTTCATTGTACAATATGTGGGCCAAAAGAAGAAACTACACAGTAACGACAGCACTGAAAAAGCCTTTTAAGGGTTTGAAAAAGCCTGACAGTGCTTTAAATAGTATTAGTTTAAAACAAAAGTTGTAATACAATGCACAGAGGATTCTAGTTTTTTAACATTTGCTTTTATGCCAGCTTAAGTGGAGGAGACAACAATGTTGTGACATTTTCTAAAGCTCAATGCCACAATTCTTATAGAAAAAAAAAATATTGAGAAGGCTAAGCAGATAAGCAATTTCCCCTGTTGTTAATTTTTAAGACTTGTTTGGTGCCATCCACTATGCACTGATTTCTAAAGTAGTTACATCCTGTCTATACATAGTCCAGTTTCCTCTATACTCTTTTTGTGAAGCTTAATCCACCACAGAGCTTGGGAAACGCTTAAAGAACACAGCACACATTACCTTGGGAGACTTACATTCCTTATGAGTATGAAGTGGATGGAACAAATAAATAATGCTGTCTTTGTGATTTGGAGGATATTTACAGTTCTATTTACTGATTTAAAAGGCCACAACCGGGAAATTTTCAGTGTACAAGGGAGAAGCATAAAGGAAAAACAGAATAGTAAAAGGGATTTGGATCAAACACAAGAAATGATAAATCCACCTAAGTGTACTAGAGGAACTGTTATTCTGTTAAGAAAATGAAGCCAGGTTCATATTAAATAATCAGAGTGTAAGACAACTTCCATTGTACACAGAACATCTATCAGGTGAACTGTTTTAGTGAACTGTTATAATGTGGTATTAGAGAAGATGAGGATGCCAGTAGCTGAAACCATGGCATGTTTCTGTAATGAGTCTATTTAAGGAAGAACTCCAGAGAAAAAAAAGGAAAGGAGCACTAAGGACAGCAGGAGTAAATAAAGCCTGGTTGTATCAGCTCTTCACCTTCTCCTTCTAACGGTGGGAAAGCAAAAGACCTGCCATCTCTCTCTCTACAGCAGACTGAGCTGATAGGGAAAAAATACAGACCATATTTATACTGTCTGCAGCCTGCAATGTAGGAGACAGAATTTAAATATTCACTTTTTTTCTGCCAGATAACATTAGCACTGCACATTGTTGTTTGAAAAAAGAAAGCTACTTATATCCCATGGCTAAAAAGCCAAAGGTACACACATGCCATATTTTCAGATGTGACTGTGCAATTATTTGCACAAAAACATGCCTTTATTTCCACTCCAGCTGTGCAAGGTCCACTCAGATTTTTTTCCACATACAGCAATATGCTTATATGTATGCCTTCTTATTCTCACAGTCACTTCACATATGGTTTTGAAGACATGGCAAAAGATCAAACCACGGTGAACATCAAACACAGTAGTCCCTGCAGTTCAATGAGTTAGTCCACCTTGAGCCTGCTTGAGCATTTAGGAGAGCTGAGGCAGAACTTTTAGAGCAACTGAAGATGCATATATTTAACAGCAACCATCTTGACCACAGATATTCCTAGGCACATAGGTGCCCAACCTCCACAGAAACGAATGGGAATTGGACATCAAAATGCCTGTAAGGACCTGAGACCTTGACCCTCCTGCCTCTTGGTTACTTGTTTTCTCTCCAGCTCCCTCTGGTGTCCTCAACAACATATTATCATCAACTCACTGGACTGCACTATTGATTTTGCAACAAGGCACTAGATGCTACACAGGCATGCCCCTTGTCCTTGGATACACTGCCTAGTTGCATTCATATGCAGTGCAGAAAACTTACAGAGTGGCTGAATGGGCACTCGGTGCTTTCCAGGATCAGAACTGAGGCTTGAGAAAACACTTCAGAAACAACAACCTTTAACAGGCCTTAGCTGGCACTGAGGATGGTTACTCAAAGGGAAGGTTTACAGAGCACTAGCATGGCCTTCCTTTAAGAAGCAATAAACAAGAAGAAAACGCTCAAGAAAAACATTATTTTACAACTAATCTTGAAGACATTCATTCAGAGAGAAAAAAAAAAAAAGGCACATAAAAAGCTTCCTCCAAAGTAGTTAAACTGGCCCGGAGTACTGCCTCCACGGTCTCATCAATTTGCAATTGCTAACGTAAAAAAAATATTATACTTACCATCTCCAGGCACTGACATGAAATGAGCATCAACGCGTTTTTCATCCTCTCCGTACTCATTCTTTGCCAGTAAGGTATAAGCACCATTATTCAGGTGGGTGGGATTGTCCAGCTGAAGGCAGCCATGGTATTCACTTTGATTGATAACATGTATTTTAGTACAGATGTATTCAGACTCATTCAGTATAGCCCCTTCATAGAACCACTGCAATGTGGGCTTAGGGTTCCCTTTCACAGTGAATGGAATACACCAGTGGTGGTCCGGGGTTGGAGATTCAATAAATGTGATATTTGGTGCAACTATATTGGAAAAAAGAGTGAAGAACATCAGAATATTCTGAACATGTCTTTCTTACCTTCCCTCCCTCCTCCAAAGTTATCAGGGAAGTATTTTTCATTCATCAGTACAAAAGTATGTTATTAGTAAGAATGATACTTATTTGGAGGATACTCACACAGGAACCCACCTGCTCTGCCTAGGGTAGTAGGTTTATAATTGAAATGAAGCCGTTCTTTAGAAAGAAACAAAATAAACTAGTTTCAGACAAAAACTGAATACCTGATAAATCACTTAAACACTGTAAGGTGTGGGAAGTTCAGTTACTGTATCACTGAGAAGAGAGGAGAGAGACATTTTAGCTTTACTCTGCTGCAAAAATGGTGCAGAGGAGTGCTGAAGGAACACAACAGTACTGAAAATATTTAAAAGTTGGCCAAAACAAGTGGTACTGGAAATACATTCAGCTAGGAATCCAAACTTTCAGATTATTTTCTTCACATAATCAAAGCCAGAAGAGATGACTTAATTCCCTGGATTCTTCTGTCAGGGAAAGACGATTTTCTACTATACATTTTCTCATTCTTTGTTCAAACCTGCTAAATGTCTCAAGTTTACAGACTTGTTCTGTTTCCCTCAGGAGATTATTCCAACACCTTGCCCATTATTTCACTATTGGGAAATTTTCCTTGTACTTATTCTTAACTGCATCCAATTTCACCTAGTTATGCTACCTTTTATCACTCATAACAGTGCCAAGCTCAGAATCTCATTTACGCTGTTCAAACATTTCTAGTTTATGTTCCTTCCCATAGCTATTACGTATCCAATTTCAACCTAAAAACCTACATCTACAGTAATTTTTCTAGTTTACTCTGTCATGAGCACATGCTGAACAAAGTTTGCCATCTACAAAGCGTTCCATTCCCATCTTCAATTAAACAGAGGCCTGCAACTTGTGAAAACATGCTGTCTAGTTCACATAAAATGAATTCAGGCTGGAGCTTAGATCTAAGAAGCGAGTGCCTCTACACTACATGTCCCTTCCCCCTTCCTTGGCCCTGGCAAATAAGTATATTATTCAAAGCTACAACAAATAAATTTACATCTGGCAGTACGAATGTTGCAAGCGTGTTATTTTTTGAACAAAGCAGTTGCTGCTTTAGATAATAAGAACTTAAACATTTGTAGTCTCTTACAATTAATTCTATGAGCCTTTTGATGCGTTCACACTTAATTCCTAAGACATTGTATATGTACATGCACACCGTTACAAACCTTCCTACGCTGACAGTGCCATTAAGTATTTTGGGTTTCAGACCTTTACTTACAAATCATTTTAACTGGAAGATAAAACATTTAGAAACACAGTTTTTTGTAGTACGCAGGGATGAAAAAACCACATCTGCTGGTTGGTCTACTCCCAGCATTAACTGCAGTAGATAGTTCACATGCCTTAGGGGTTTTTGTTTCAACAACCTGCATGCCCAAAAACTATTTATACCCAAAACAGTTGCTGCCAATGCAGTTTGGCTTTGGGAGCTGTATGGAGGCCTGCATACGTACAGAATACCGTGAGCTCGGCAGAGGCTTGGTCCTCTCCCACAATGTTCTCTGCTACGCAGGAAATCCACAGTCCGCTGTCCATGGAGGAAACGTTCTTTATGGTTAACGAGGCGGGGTTCTTACTTGTGTCACTCTACAAGCGATCAGAAAAACATGCATGTGTTAACTGCAGCATAAAGAACAAGGGAGAGGGAGGGAATCATTGGCCACAGCCAAATGGCATTTTTTATTTTGCCTTCTTTTAGCTGTATCAGTCCACAATTAATCAAAGCCTTACTTTAGTGTCTCATCCAGACACAAAACACCTACAGAACCAATTGTAAATGTCAGTAGCAGTGGATTCAAAGCTCCAAAAGTCCTGCTACAAACACTGCACTCAACTATTTTTCTGTCCTGTCACTTTCAGTT
>JANXJC010000078.1:39950595-39987199 GCA_027564655.1 Leptodon cayanensis
ATATGGTCAATTAGCCTCCCTAATACCTAAGAAATGACATGATGAAGAAATGAGCACCTGAGAGAATACCATAAATCCAATATTGCATTCATTTATGCCATCCTTTGCATGCTAAGCCCCTGATTTTTATCGGCCTGTTGACAAACTCCCAGGAGTCTAGACGTGGTGCAGTGTCACTAAATGGTTTTCAATGTGGCCCACAACATCTCTTTTTTGCTTGGCACATTTTTGCAGGTCAACCTGTTCTGTGATAAGAACAAGCAGTTACCAAGAAAAAACTAGCAATTTTTTTCTCAAAAGTAGGCAACTGCATCTGAATTTTAATAAGGTCATTTTAATCCTTACCTGAAATCCTTAATCATCTTTTTAATAAAAGTATCAGGTCCAGAATGATTAAATTAATACTGAGCCAGCTACCATCTATCAGACTGAACCATGTAAAGGCAGACTACCAGAACCACTGATTTATAAAATATTCCCGGTAATTCATAAGACACAGTGGTTAAAATCCAGTCTGCTTGCCTCACATAAGGTTTCAATATAGTCCAAGGTTCTTGGCTCTCCTGACTTTCCTTTTTCTCTCTAGGGAGAAAACTAATTACAGCACTACAGTACAGCTTGGTAACACCCACTACTTGTACTGTCTGAAGCCTGAAAACCGGATGGTTGACAATGCAATTTGTTAAGAACTGTGCACATGGATCTGCAAATTTCAGAGGTCTTACTGGCTCCGAATGGGTTGTACTAATATAAGGTCTAAGAAAAACAGAGTTTTCTTGTATCAGTCTATTAAAATACTGCCTTGCTTGAAAATACAGGAGTGTTTACAAATTCTAAAGGTCTTTTCCTGTGGGCTTTTATGGGTTTAAAAAACAAAGCAAAAAACTTTCTAGTAATTCTAGCTATGAAGCTAGGAGCTGTTGGGTATGTGATTCTCCTCCTGTGTTTCACTTAGCAACTCTCTGCAGCCAACAACCTCTGAGCCAGATTTCATCCATGGGGTAAATAGGCATGTTTCCACTGAAGACTGCAGAACGACAGCGACAAAAATCAGCCTGGCTGCACCTTTAGAGTACTATAAACAGGATACTCCAAAAGTTTACATGCAAAACATGAATTAAAGAAACATAAATCACTGTTTCCATTTCCTGTTTTATCACAACCACAGAATCAAAATGCTCAATACCTAGAGATAATTGCAGAATTCTCACCGAAGTTATTCCAAGATGACAACAGCAACCATATTCAATGAAAATAAAAAATTATGTTAGGGAGATAAAATACAGAAATAGCAGAAATGAGGAACATTTAAAAAAACTATAATTTCTCATATATCTTCTTTTTTCTGGAGCCCAAAGATCACTTTCCACTTCAGCTACAGGGAAGAGAAGCCTTCAACCTCTCATTTCACTGCTCTAACCACCAGGCACTACCCTCCATTCCTCCACTGTAACTTTGCCATCATGCACAAAAAAAGTTAAAATTTCCCTTGGATTAAAATGAAAAGTAAAGGCACTAACCTGAAAGGTATAAGGGGGAAAGAGGAAAAGGAATCCTGGATTATGATCCCTTTCCCCAGCGTATTTCCATCCTCTGCCCACTGACTGTTAATATAAATTAAAGAAACTGTCCCAGATCAAAATCTCTTCAACTCTTTAGGAGAGTATATAGCCATTGAACAAAGCACTGAATAACCACTTTTTAATAGAGATATGCTCACCATGTGGCACAGCAAATCTTGATGGGTGTTTTCCACAATGACCATGGTATTTTGCACAGATCTGATAGTTAAGCTAGAACAGTCTCAAACACTCTATGGGTTTGTGGTGAGGACATTATCCCCAAAGTTTTAGGTTAGATACCTGAACTGAACCTGAATCCAGAGGATGACAAAATCTCCTCCTGTAGCCACCATTTTTTTTGGTTTATAATAAAAAAAAAAAAAAAAAAAAAAAAAAGATCGATGCTGTTATGCCCTATTGAAAGGAAAAACACAAACTCCTACCATTGGGAGAGATTGAGTCCAAACGTAGAGGCTCCTTGCCAAAATCCTGAGAAGAGTCATTCAGACCAGAGTTTAGGACTTTCCCATGCCTTTAGCATTTCCTAATGAGCAGTTGGAAGGCATATGCACACTGAACAAGATCATTTCGGACCTCTTCTTGCTAGATGTGCTTGCTGCTTCAGCATACCTTCTTAGAAGTCCAACTCTCATTTTCTTACCACACCAGATCTGATACTTACAACACCCACCTCGTTAGTCTATGGAGGAATGTCTTTCTGTCGGGAAGCAGAATGAGTGATGTGGCAGCTCACTGAGCCACCCAAATAATTTAAAATACTAAAAGAAATCTGCCTCCAATCATGACACGCCTGATTGTCACATTCAGCTGGGAACCTTTACAGAAAATAATTAAACAAGTACAGCCTCTACTGGAAGATGATGAGTCTTTAAAGTATGCTTTTCCAGAGCCAATACACCCTTACTTTGCCTTTAAACACTCCATCACTCTCTGCTTAACTGAAATTATCACTAGAAGCAAACTTCTGTAAGTAGAGCCAGCGTGTGCCGCAGAAAAGACCAGAAAACTTGTTAACTCATCTTCACAATTACAGCAACAAACGCAACCTCCACAGAACCGTCATCCCATCCAGGGCTTCAAATGCCATCATGAATGCTTGCAGGCAAAAACCACCAACAGCCTTGCAGCAGAACAAATTCACTTGGACACCAAGCTGTCTTCTGCAGTCAACCTGTACAGAAGCTTTGAAGATTGCTGCTGACATTTCAAACTAGATGAAGGGCTTACGTTTCCAAGGTTTACATCAGCTCCTTAACTTCTGCCCAAGACCTTTCTCTTAGGGTGCCTAAGCCTGACCTGGGTTCTAGTAGGAAGGTGCTGACTAAGAAAGGGTCTTGCAGCACCTGAATTGTTTAATTGACCTCATTCCCAATATTAATATCAACAGTTTGTCTGCAAGAATTTTCAGATTATATGCTATCAAACTTATCAACACTTCCCTTGCTAGCAGCCTCCTGAAGGTACCCAGCCATGTTTTCTCTCAAATTCCCTGAATGGTTAAGGAAATTAAATTACATTTAGAGAAATTGTTCTTAACTGGTGTTTAAGCTTCAGTTTATGCACACCAACTTTCAAAAGAAAACCAAAAACATTCAGTGCAGTTGGGTTGAAAACAGCAGCCACAAGCTTAACAGATGAACCAAGAGCTAAACAGCCTATGTAATATAAGTTAATGAGGCCTAAACTAGCTTATGCAAACCTCTAACAAATGGCTTCTTATGAACTAAGCGCATGTAATGCAGTTGCGATTCCTGTATCTTTATCTGGAGAACTTCATGTGTTTCAAGGAAATAATGAAAATAATGCCAACCTGTCAAATATTGCAACATAATAAACATGTGATCCTGAAATAAGAACATTTTCAGAGAACTACATAAACAACTAAATGATGGATTTCGCTCTTGATACCAAGTATACCATGTACCAAGTACATGGCTGAAGGGATGTCTTCGTGAAATGTCTCCACTTTTAAAGTGAAAAAAGTACTTTCTTTAGACTTCAGAATACAGTTATCTAATCATCAGTCTTCATGTAGTTACATCATAAGAGCAAAGTAAGAATACTGCCAGCCAACAGCCAGATAACCATTCTCCCTCAGTAGATCAGTACTCCACACTTACACAGATGCATCAACTCAGGCCTAGAGAGTACCTCTGCAAACCTGCACAATGCACTGAGTTCAGGAACAATACTTGAGTGATCAAGACACATTTCCTTCCCTTAGATAGTGCCTTATTTCCTTCTATTTCTAACCTGCTTTGTATTATAAACCTGCTTCATTCAAGTTAAAGCAGAAATTGAATCAGAATTATGAAACAAAATTCTGCTTTTTTTTTAAATATGAGACATTCACATACATCACATACACTCAGCTATCATCATTCACAAGTCCTGATTTACATATCATATGCCTAGATATCTGTATGAAAGTTACTGGTTGCTTCATGAATAGATAAAAGTGTACAGGCTCACAAGGAAGTTATGTACATGTCTTTGAAAATGAGATTCTTGTTGCCTTTTCAAATATCCATAAATTATTGGTTATTTTCACTTAAAAGCTGGAATAAAGAAAATTATTTTAAGTTTGGAAAATTCTAATGCAACCTTGGAGCAACAGTGAAACACCATTACTATCAAAACTCTCACAAAAAAAAATTTTTCAGGCAGCCCATGATCACAGATAAGAATTAAAACTCTTACAGAGAAAATAAGAACAGTTTGCCACCATACATCATGCATAACATCTAGTTCTTGAGCCAAAATAAACAACACAGCCTAGAGAGCCTATGAATATTCTGAATGGTAAACACGGAGAATGTTTAAGGCTTTTTTTAAACTTACTTCATTCTGCCTGTAATGTTATCCTTCTGATAGTCTTATCTGTGAAATCTGGCTGATAATGGAAAAAAATGTCAACACCCACTGGATTATGCCTTTGTTTGTAGTTTTAGACTGCATTGTACTGTGATTGCCTAAGATCTCATGGTTATTTTATTGACTCACTAATACTACAAATCTTTTCTGTAAATTCAAAGAAATAAACGTGTCAATTCTTCAGTTTGCCTTTCCCCCCTCCCTTAGCATTTACAACCACCTGCCTCCAGTCTGATACTACCATTTACTTATTTACCTCTAGGACAAAAATCTGTCACCAAAAAGAGGCTGAAATGAAGCCAGATCCAGTCCAGTCCATTTGTAGTCATCTGAACAATTGCCTGCAAAATTCATGGCTTTCCCAACCAAGCCAGAAACGGGCAACTCATCTCTCTAGATTGTAATTCTACTTTACAACGGCTTCTGAAATTTTGTCAGTCATACACAAGCAGCAGTACTAAGAGCAACACCACAGTACTTCATGTGCAAAGGAAGAGACAGACAAAAAATGTTAGCATTCATAAAATCCCATAGTTCTCAGACCAGACATTTCCGCTGACTGGCTGCGTATGTAAACAAACAGCCAGTCTGAACACAGCTTTGTTATATATACAACAAATTAGTACATGTGACTAATTTGCCACTTTGTTCAGTAGACTTTAGCTAGCATGCAGGACCAATGACAAGAAAGAAAACATCTTCAGAAACAATATATGATAAATAAGCATACAAAGCTGGGACAGAGAGCAAAATTGAAAGCCAGATTAAGCACCACACCGGCATATATAAAACAATCGGATTAACTGAATTGACCAGATAAAGCAAAATGCTATTACCAGATTGAGATCCAGAGCAATAAAAAATCTACACAGGACTGCAGAGACAGCTGTAGAAGCCAGGCCTCTCCCAAAAATACCAGAAGAAAAAAGACTTCTTTCCGTATCAGTGAGTTCAACAATAGCAGCTGAGTAACTCTGAATGCCTACCAGAGGGAACAACCAACACCTTAGTAACCAGTCCCAAAGACATGGTCTTGCCAGCTTGGCATTCAGTGAGCCCCAGATGATCTGCAGACTGACAAGTCTTTTGAGTGACCTTACCCCAGGCACAGGACACACCTCACTTCCCAGGACTTAGTACACTGGTTGCAATTGCCACCACAGCTTACAGAAGTAGTAATAAGAACATAGTGTTTATTTATTTAGTTCTCTTTCTGGATTTTCTAATGCTATTTATCAGGTGGAAACAAAAAAAAAAAAAAGAAAAAGGATGGCCTTGGTGATGATGCTGTCCATAACGTACAGACAACCAGCAAATGCTGTTAAAATGACAAAACTAAACACCACCATTCCCCTACACAGAAGGCTCTACTAATACTACTGTGGTAGATGCAACTTAAAAACCTTTGACATAGTAAGTAAGTGTGAACTTAAAAGAATCTGTCAATTTTCATCATACATAAAAACATTCCAAATGTAGTCGAAAAAATAATTCTGCAAACATCATAACAATTGATTGACACTTAATATTGCAGCTGGAAAGGATCTTCTAGATAGTGAGCATTCTTTAATTTAAACCTCAAGAAAAGAAATTACAAAGTTCATGGCATCTAAATTGCAGCCAGCTTTTAATCAGCATATTAATGAACACTTCCCCCACATAAACAATAAGTAAAGTACCAGAGATTGCTAATTTTCACATCAATTATCTATAAAGCAAAGCCTTATAATCAAGAAACCACAGTGGCCTCTTCCAACTTTCCAGCAAGAAATTTATTAACAGCACACAGTAGCAAGATGTTCTACTACCAAGACATTTACCACATACTGTACAGGCCACTTACTATAATATTATGAAGTAATTAATAACACCTGCACACAAAGGAGAGAGCACATTTGCTTAGTTTCTAAATTGAAAAAATTTAACAAACCAGAGACATGGGATGAAACCATTTCATTAGCAGAGAAAATTAGATGTTTTATTAACAAAAATTCAAAGGCCTGCACACCCAAAAACTTCTCTTGACATCAAAAGGAGCTAAAAAGGCCATGTAGTTCACAAGAGAAAAAGTTCACATATGTCAAAATCTGAATTCTTCTTCTATTTCAGTTCTACCTATTAGCCTCCCAGAAAGTTCTGGAAATGAAATAAACCAGCTTCATCAATGGGTGTTTTTAAAATTAAATCTTGTCCTCTTAAACACAGAAAAATATCTGCAGAGATAATGAAAGCAAGAGCCACGCATTGGATCTTTCAGATATCTTCCAGAACACAGCCTGTGCTTTGCTCACCAAAACGGTCATTCCTCTTCACCTGGGATTCTCTATTCTGTGCCTAGGTAAAGGCTGTGTTGTCATCTCTATTAAAAAACTATGTCCTGCATTGGTTCATTTTGAAAAAGGTAAATTAAGGGGAAAGACCCACTAAAAGAAAAGAAAAAAAGGAAAAAACATGATTTTGTAAAGTTTAGTGATATTTGGACCCTGTAAACTAACATAATTTGCAGGTGTGTGCTGACATCCACACAGATGTTCAGCAAAATGCACGTTTCCCATGTGCAAATTCCACATACTGCAAATTCCAGTCTGAATTATGTATATACTCACCTTTCCCCCTCCTCTTCCTCCTCTAGTTGGAAGTACCACCCTCCCTTGTCATGGCAAGTATTTTAGTTAAGATATGCCCACAGGATGCATGCATGCGTACACACGCATGCACCTGCACAGTATCAAGAGGTCACAGACAAGTCTATTGTGACTGCAGATGGTCAAGAACTCAGGAGAAAGAAATAATGTGTTATAGGTTTAATTCTGGGTATTTAACATCAAAAGTTTTCAAACAAAAATCCTAGCTACCTGATAGCTTCAAGATGTGCCAGCCAAGAATGTTACAAAATACTATGCTGGAGTTCCTGGTTTGTACTAATTGATCTCAGATCACCAGCAGACCTTTCTACACCCAACAGATTAATCTACCTTCTACTCCATCCAGCTGGAGCAGACGGTTGGGTCCATTTAGCTCAGCTCAGTATCATCTCCCACTTCAGGTAAATCAGATCCTGCAGCACACAAGACCAACTGTGCAGCTCACAAGACCACCTAGCCTAAACAGGTTGCTTCTTTTTTGATCGCACCAGACACTAGCATCATTTTTGTTGTGAACACACCACCACACCTGGCCCCAGGAGGAAGCTGGACACAAGACCAACAGCATGATATGTGGCCATAAAACGCATTACTGCCATAAAATGCCACACATGTTGGGTCTGCAGCAGGTCCCCTCTGTGGCTGTTCCTAACTGGGGGCTGCTATCAGAGGGTGTCACACCCTCCATACGGGCAGAGGTGGAAGGAGAAAAGGTATCATTTCTGTGTTGCTTCTACTATTCACCTTCACTTACAGCTTTCCCAATCCCACTCAGCCCTCCATGAGGATACTCTTGCTCCCTTTCCTTCTCCTGCCTGCTGCTGAGCAGGTCTCATGTCATGTCAGAAACACCTGGCCTCTGCCCCTCCTACACAGAGGAGGAGAAATCTCTTCAACTAGTGGGTGAAACCTTTCACCAGCAGTCCCAGGACCAAAGCAAAGTTGTATACAAAAAAAAGTAAGGGGATGGCCTTATTGTTAGATCATTTTTCCAATATCTCCAGATCCAAATAACTTAACTGAAAACTATATGCTGCAAAATGTTACAGACCTAAACTTGTTATGACTTCTTTCCATAGCCTTTACAAGTGAAGTCAGTAGAGTTTTATCTGTGTGAAGAACAAAGCTATTGCTAATTTGTGTCTATTAGCAGGCATTTATTCTGAATTTTCTTCCTATGGTCCTAGCACTAGAGTTTGTATTTTTGAAGAAAAATAAATACTTCATTAACCATAAATACCTGAAAAAAAATTCAAGGAGCTAAAATTTTGTGTCTATTATGCTTGGAAGAACTACTATTTAGTTTAACAAAGGCACACACATGTTATATAATTCATGGGTGTTTCCCATAATCGGTGTTCTGTTTTCCTGCGCCTGAATAATGGTACATTCTTAAAGGATCAAGGCAAAAAAAAAATCCTTTACATGAAGCTCCCAGAATTATTCCATGTGGGGTGAATGACCACTGAGTGGTTAATATCTCCACTGAAACCTTTTCCTTTAGCAGCACTGTTGTCATCCTGATAGGTATCTTGTAAGAAAGCATGTTTGTTTCTCCTGTTTCACAATAATTTAGCAGTAATTTTATGTTAAAAGAGTATTACCGCAGTTTGGGACCTTCATATCCAGCAAGGCTGTCCTCTTGTTGTTGTCATCTATGCAATATAAATCCTGAGTTTCTGTGTAAAACTTGGTCTCTTGAAATTTCTTGATCCACATAATTTCACAGGAACACTTGAATGGATTGTCCACCAATACCCTATAGCAAAAAAAACCCAATTTATTTACAATGCAGAATGTGTCACGCATGTAGAAAAAAATGGGAGCAGGGGGACTCCAAGCACTCATCTGGGTGAAAGTAGAAGTTGAACCCTTTAGTTAAGAAGGATAAGTAATGCAACCTTAGTAACCTCAGTGCAATGCAAGCTGCAAGTGGATAACGGTGCTCCATCTGATTTCATAAGAGTCAAGCAGAGGTCAGAATTCCTCTCTTCTACACTTGACTGTCTGCTCAGCTACCTCAGAAAGATCATGCCAGAAATAGTTTACTGCTGTGAGGTGGTAAATTCTTTATAGAGTCAAACAGTCATGGATTATAAGCAAGCTCTAATAAACTCTAATCATAAAAAAGTATTTTACCTAACCTTCAAAATTCATCTGCTACAACACTCTAGAAAATCTCACAGTAAAACCCAAGGTAATGGCATGAAGAAACACTAACTGAAAAAATGACCCTGAAACAGAAACATATCACCTACCTATAGGGTATGCTGCATGGAATTTAAACCACAGGTTAGCAAACTTACTAAATTCAAGTTTTAAAATTTAACAAAACTACACAACATTGTAATGCAATAATGCCCAAGTAAAATATGAACAGGAACATCCCCATGTCTACATTAAGAAGTGGCCCAGTGCTATTTTTTCTCCTATGGGCACAGGTGAGATCCAACAAAGCACGTGCAAGTGACTGTTTAAGGCATGACAAGTAGAACAACTGTTCTTAACAAAATTTCACAGGTACTTTCAATGTACAGAAACCAAACTCAGGTTGCTCACAGAATCTATGCTCATAAATGCCTCCTGAGGACTTGGAAGTGTGCAAATCATGAAACACTCAGCTCCTCAGAGCTGCAACCTCTTCCCCCAAAAGCCATCTGCAGTTCTCTGAGGATTAACAGCTGCAGGGATCATTCTCACAAGTCTCTGAAGGAGCAATGTGTATTCACAGAAGTCATCTGCTGGACTTTAACACCACCACAGCAAGGACAAGAATTGCTTGTGCAAGACAGGGTATTAATATTAGGATCCCTTGGGTCAAAACCTACAACATGCATTTTCAAAGTAGCAAGATTTACTTCCCATATTCTGTTTCATCATCTAACTTCCCTGAAAAAGAGAAATTTTGCTTGACCAGTGGCTGAGCAGTCCTTTTTTTCCACTGTTTTATTTTGTGTTAAACCTACCAAGGCTGTTAGGCACATCACAGGCAGTATGCTGGATAGAGGCATGATGGTCCTCCACATACACTTGTGTGAAAGAAAGAATGTGACCTAGTAAAAGCAAATTATGTGTCTTTATCTTGTTTGCCGTAATTTTACAGCTACAGCTACAGTTTGTTCTAAAAAAAGAAGTCTTTCAAAGCAGCATCTCCTTCTCTACAATACCTGGTGAATATCTCCTACTTCACCATATCCAGAACTTTTCATCCGTTTATGTTTTGATTTACAAGAGTGCTAACAACAGGGCACTTCTTTGTTAGATTTAGAGGAATCTCCTCAGAAGCTATTTATGGCATCATTCTCTCGGATTCCCCTTCCAATACTCTTCCTTCTCTCCTCTCTCTGATCTTCCAGCTATGTATTAGCCACTTATCAACAGAATTGTCCAGCTGATACTAATATTGTCACTGTTTTTCCTCCCTTCAGGCTCTGCTCTCTTCCCCCCATTTTCTTTCCCTTACTTGCCCCACGTCTGTTTATCTCACTTCATAGCAATCTCTGTTTGCATAACTTCAGTTCTTCTATCCTTACACTCCAACTCTTTCCTAAGCCCGTAACACTCTACCTCAATTTTGTATCGTGTCTCTCTCTCAGCTTGTCCCTCATCACACATTGCCTCCATACCTCAAATACTTTAGGTACTTTACTTGAGGTTTAACCTTCACACCATCCATTTTTCCCATGTCTGGCTCACTCCCAGCACCCTTCCCCTGCTTCTACTACCATGACACTGAATGGCCATTGTTCCAACTGTGGTAGTCCAACACTAACATATTCGCTCCTAATTCACATCAGCCAGTTGTTTTGCCTCCAAGTGCGTTATTAAACTTCATTAAACTGCCTCATTAATCTTCATTTCCATAATTCCCATCACATATCTTAACATTTGATTCTCTCACACTCTGTCTCAAATCCTTTTTTACTTCCTTCTGCCCAGGGAGCAAACCAACTTCTTCAGAAAGATCAGCAACATTGAAGTCACTCTTCAAAATCTTCGCAAGTACTCACTCCACCCACAGCCTAAAACAAGCTGTTCACCTGAGATGAAGAGATCCAAGAGTGGCTTGATTTGTGCTCTGGAATAAACATGTTACTGGCAGCAAACTCCAAGAAACTGAGAGCAGAGTATGCCTTCAAAATTACAGTCATTTCCTTTTTTGCACACGTCCTACGCTAGAGCATACCCACTCTTACATTTCTGCCACCCCAGGAGAGGGGCAAAGATGACTCAATTTCTCCACTAACTGCTTAGAAAAATTAGGAGAAGCCCAAGCTTCACACTGTACACTGGTCTGAGTCCTGTATGTATTTTTTTGAGGTCATGACAACTACAAAACATAGAACCTACAGCTAAGTATGCACTAACACTGGCTTTTTGGCAGAGACTAGATACAGTACATGAAGAAACAGGGACTTCAGAACCAACAGATCTATTCAGGGCATAAAGCAATGCCAGTGCTCCGCAACTAAGCAGTCTCTCTATCAGAGTGCTTGGCGACCGCCAAGTTATGAAAGAAAATTCCATTGAGCAATGTTCCCTGGGCTGTGAAGAAAGTGATTATACCAACTTAAGTATCAACAAAACATACCTAAGGGGCATAACCTCTTTTTGTGGCACTGGGATTTGCTCATTTCATTTCCCACACGCTGACATTCATCGGAAGAGGTCAAGGATTGCAAGGCTGGTGTTGCAATAGTTGGACTGGCATTTTGGATAACTTCTGCCTCTGCTTGGAGCTCTGGGAGAGAGAGCACTCTCCCCATCCTCTGCAGCCCCAGCCCTACCAAAGCTCCTGCAGGCTCTCTGCAGTCCCACATATTAGCAAAGAATGCACAAGAAGACCAAAATTTTGGAATGTATACCAATACAGAAATTCTGCTTGATGGAACAGAGGATAAAAATGTAATATTGAAACAATCAACAAATACATGTTTACCAGTGCTTCATTACCATTATATAAAGCACAATGCAACTCACAGAATTTGAGAAAATAAAAATATTCTTCAATAGCCAACCACAAGCATAGCAGCTGTGGGGCCAACATAAGAATATGAGAGAGGCTTCATTTGAAGATCTGTAGAAGGCTGTATTTTCACTAGCTTAAATATTTAATATAAACACCAGTAGTTTTGTGTGAAGTAATCTCACAATAAAATATTTCAAAGCTGAAGGGAAGAAGCTATTTTGACCTCTACATTGTTTTAAAAGATACACTTGACCTTCTTGAAGCCCTGGAATGAAAATTTCCCTGTATTTAAGTGTCCACCATTGCTGCTTTCTTTGGATCAGAATTTCATTCCTAATCATTGATGGACCTCTACCTTCAACAGAACAAACTTCAAAGTCTTGTTCTTCCATTCCAGCCAGAAATAAACTTTATTTTAAGAAATGACAACTTACAGATCAGACAAACCCAGATGGCGAAAAGGCTTCTTGGACAAACTTGAGAGCTTGTTTCTGGATAAATTGCTACGGGAAAAGAGAAAGATTGCATTAATTAGAATTGCTTCTTCTTACACTGAGAATACAGTTTGTGTCTCTGAAAAAAATTAAGAACTCAAACCAGCTCAAAAAGCCCTTATTCCTTTGACTTCAGTTGTAAAGAAGTGGTGCTTAGTCTCATTTTATAGTTTGATGGGTTTCAAGGGTTTGAATCCAGCCTGCATCTAAAGTCAAATACATTCAAAATCAAACTCAGCAGGGATCAATATTTTCACTTTTAGCACTTCTGTTCATTGAAGAAAAGCAGCAGATTTAATTGTGTTTCAAAAGTATTTTGTAAAGTCCAGGTGTTAATTACAAGCTCGATTTATTCATAAGTGAAATGGGTGTATCCCTTTCTTTGACGCTGCACCAAACTCTGTAGTCACATAAGCCCTCCTCACATGCTAGCACACATCCACATCAGAGCCTTTTAGTTATTCTTTTCAAATTGCATGTACAATATGCACCCACATGGAAGATCAAAAGGAAAACTGTAAAATGCCTATATTGGGCTTTTTTATGTCAATTAAGCATTTACGGTTTCCAGTGGTAATTAAGTGAAAGGTCCTCTCCCATTACGCAGAGCAAAGAAATGTTCATCTAAATCAGAAATACTCCTCCCCTCCCAGGCTTAGAAAAATGCTTTCTCCACCTCAAAGCAAAATAATGCTGTTTTTCTACAGTCTTATCAGTCCACCAATTAAAGACAGTGAGAGCAGTAAACTGTGTAACTGCCAGCAGCACAGTGCAAATCAGTGTTATGAGCCAAAATACCACGAGTTTTATGTGGTATTATAAAGGCGCCATAGGGGCTCCATAGTTAAAGTAGCATAGCATTTAAAACCAGGGATTAAAGCTCTTTTTTTTTGCCTGACTAAAGAACACAGTGTTTAGTTCCCAAACTTTCAGTCCTTGATCTCTGAGTACAAGATAATTTTCAGAGAAATTACAAGTTGGATCTTCTACAAATGTTTAGAACAGAATCTTTAAGAGATTTTATTTACTGTATTTCCTCATGGATTCTTTGTGGCAAACAACAGCCTGAAGTTTAGAAATTGACTGGTCCTAATGTGTGAGAACAAAACAGATGAGCTATTATTTCATTAGTCAGGTGAACTGGACTGCCCTATGGCAGATGCTGGTGGAAACATCTCATGTACCCCAACCTGATATATCAAAATTAAAGTACAATTTGCACGTAGGACAGAAGTCGTGTTACAAGTGAAAACTGCCACTATGATCTTTTCCCTAATATGCATAAGCCACATGTTGGGAGGTTGAAAGAAAGAAGTTGAACCCTTATACAGCCTTGGGCTTTTGTCTCCAGCACTGAGGCAATGTGAAGCCCATCAAACCCCATTCCTCCATGGGCAATTCTTCACCTGCCATGCAGGACAACCCCTCCCATTCTGACACTGCCAAGCAGCACATGTGGATGCTCCTGTGGTATTACCAAACAAGGCATGCACCTGCTTCTCTTACCTGCGCAGCAACTAAATCCTACCTTTCCCACAAGACAACCGGATACACAGTGGGCTTTACCTGCAGACAGGTACCCATCCCACTCACCACTCTCATGGGCGGCAACATATTCCAGGTTGTGTGACAACCAGGTTTGACTCCTGGTTTCCACACAGCAGAGGACACTGCTCTTCCATATCAGGAGGACTCCCTAACCACCAGACAGTGGGTTCCTCAGGGAATTCTCTGTTGAGCTGAAGCCACTTCATTTTGTGTGCTCTTCCCTGGCACCTTGACGAGAGAGCCAGGCTCATACTCTGATTCCAGACCAAGGCAAATCAAAGCGGATTTCAAACCCTCTACCACCAACACCTTCTAAATCCTGAAGTATCACAATACAGATCTGAAAATGGGCCACAAACATCTTACGTAAGAGCCCCAGCCATCCTCTGAGATAGTATTTCTCTCTTCTTTCTTTTAAGAAAATAACACCTTAAAAATAAAATTTTCAAGAATATCTTAAAAACACAAAGACTGACTCTGGGAGAGTGTTTGCTGTTAGTCACCCAGCATGGGCATAACAGCCCACCTACTTCACGGGCAGGACTGAAGTCCCATCTTTCCTAAAGACTTCCTCCTGGCTGCTTACATGTTTCCTTGCTCAACTTACTCATGGTCGTTTAACTCATCCTACCTCTTCGTGAGGTGCTGAGCTGCCTGCTTCAGAGCTATGAACTCTATCAGACAGCAGACTGTGAGAATCAGGTGCTGCCATAGCTATAGCTTCTTGTCATTTAGCCTCAGGCCAGTCATTGCTTTGGGAGGATTACTGCAAACCTTTCAGCAGTAGAATAGCCCTTGCTTAGATTCATGAGCCAGACTTACTGCCCAAATGTCACCAGGTATATTATCTTCTGAACACTTTGTGCACATCAATGACTCCATGTGAGCCAGTGAAAAAATGGGACTGATAATTTAAGTAAAATTATCAAAAGAATAAGGAGTCATTATTTTAACAACTCCAGTTTTGAAAAACCAAAAGCACCTTGATAGTTTTAATTGTGTTTTCAGACTTTTACCAGTTGTGCTTGATACACACCAGGAAAGGGAAGTAAGAACGGTAAGAAAAGCAATTAAAAATTCTTGTGCCTATATTCTGAATCATGGGTTGAAACATTTAGTACTTCCAAGACTGTAGCCTTTCCTCCCATGTAGTTTAGCGCTTTAAGATTTTTCAAGCTGACAAGTAATTCAATAGAAATTTTTCAGACCACTGTTACAGATTTATCACCTTAAATGATACTTTGAGAATAAATTTAATGTTATATACTTTTTTCAGAAATTGAGCACTTTATATTGATTATAGAGATGCCTGCTGCAGTCTCTTCAATTCATCTTAAGTGAAAAAATCACTACCAAGCTTATTATGGAGTAGTTAAGGACCACACTTCCATTTCCATGGAATGAGAATACAAATTAGTTCCCCAATTCAACTACACATAAAAAGATCATGGTGAGCACCCAAAGAAGATCCATCTGGGGTTCTAAAGCCTTTTTTTCCTTAAAAAAAAAAAAATCTGGAGTACAGAGCCTGGCTCCAAGGCTATACCTAAGGAGAGTTCCCAAATTCAGTCAAAAGTGTGCCCATACTTTACATATGAATATCAAGCTCACTTTAAACTTGCTAGCCCTAATTCAGCCAAAAGCAAACATGTGGCAATGTGAGGAGTGCAAAAGCAGCCTGAGAAGCTGCATAAATATTCACACAGCTAGCAACACAGGCACAGCTCTACCATCTACAGCACTCCTGACAAGGGGAGGCAAGAAGGAAAAGGAGGGAACACATCTAAGTACTGGGGGGAAGAGGTGAAGAAATGGCCATTTTGCTACTCTCTGTCTCCCTCCACGGGCAACTGCCTGCTCTGCCTATGGCTGGAGCCAGCCCCGTGTGCAAGCAAGGGAAAATCTGCTGTAAGGTCTCAAATGGTTTAATTTGGCTGCCTTACCTAAACCTGAACAGTGTAGAAAGACAAACACATCTTAATACCTAGAGCTTTATGTATACTACACTCACAAATCTATGATTCAGTGATGCAATTATACACAGCATGGCACATAACGATAGCTATTTTTTAACATTTTTGGAAGTAATGCACTTGCTATGAAATGTATTTTTATGTTTAAAGGTATTGACAGTATACCATGCATATGTATTACACAGGTCCATTAAAATTACTGTTAGCAGCCGATAAGCTTATAAATTACAGCACTACTAAACTAGGACTATTTAACAGCTTGTTAAATGCCACTGTTGACTAATTTGAGTCTAAGGTCAATGACAATACCAGAATTAGATGAGCAAGGCTATTAATTACACTTAAGTAATATCTATTAGAGCATTTATTTTCCTGTTGTTTATGTTATTACTCAAATCTTCTCATCATACATAGCTCTAGAAAGATATTTGGGCTACAGAAGTTTGGCCAAGAATATAAGGTAATGGCAAAAAAGGGCTTAAGGAAATGTGTGTTAATAAGTTCCTTATAATCTGATATTCTTATATGATTCATAAAATAAATATTACATTCATATAATAAAGCACCTTAACTACATCAAAAGGTGTTTCACAGAAGGAAAAGAAAACTGTAATGGTATCACAAAAATAGTTTTTGTTTTCTCTATGGGATAGTAACAGGGATAGTAACAAACTGTTGTTTCAAAATAAAATGCAAGACTTCTCAAAGACCTGTACTCGGAGGCTACTTGTGCAAAGTGAAATGATTTCAGCACTTAGTAGTTTTCAATGTCCCAACCACAACAGGGGCTGCACTTCATTCCCAGTGCAGCCAACAGGAGTTTTATTGCTGATGACAACAAGCAGTGATTCACTGGGGCTTTCAGAAACATTTTAGTGTGCATCAAGACTTGCCAGAGAAAACAAACAAATGCATTTTTTTCAGGGATAATAGATCAGCCTCGGCAAAAAATGTCTCCATACTTACTGCTTTGTCACGTACATATAGAGCAGGTGGTGCCACTTAGTATTTTCCATCTTATCTGGGCTTATCCTGTGTCTGCTAATATTACTAAATCCCCACCAAAAGAAAACACAGTATGAGACTAGATAAGCCCCTAGTTCATAATGTTAAGTATTCTGGATCAGGATTCCATGTACATCAACCAAACAGATGTCAGCCAGCCTAATTTGTTTCTAACAAGCAGCTTCATGAACTACAGATCTAGTAAAGCCTGCTTACCAACAGATACATATTCCATGTTTGACTGCATGCTCCAGCTGAAGCTCTTCCTGGGACTGAAGTATTTTAAAGACATCTTGCCCACGTGGATTCTGTAGTGCCTAGCAGGCCATATAAGCACAATGATACTTCTCCCTTAAGTGGGAACTCTAATAGGGTCTCCCTGTCCTGTCCAATGGTCAGTTTTCAGAAAACCTGTTTACCTGTGTAAGTTTTGGTTAGAAGCAACCACCAAGGACAGAGACATTTCATGACTGCATGAAACCCATTTCCCTAAGGAAACAGGCAAAAAAGCCTGTCAAGAGTATCCCACCAATTCTCTCAGTTACCTTTCACAGTGTGTAGTTGCCCATACAGCTGGGAAGGTCTTCCAAACATCTATTTACCTTGCTCCAAATTAAACTCATTATTCCCACTCTGTACTCATGGTCATGGAGAGAACTGATTGCTCTCCTCATCATAATTGCTCTTCTTTTAAAATCAGAAGATGTATGTTCCTATTCAGTCTTCTCTCTATTGGACTGAACATACTCAGCCTCTGAGTCTCCTCAAATTATATGCTTTACAAGCTCCTTATAGCTCTGTTGCTCTTCTCTGTAATATCTTTCAAGATGGCTAGACTCAGTGTCCTAATCTATATACAGTATTCCAACAGATGCCTTCCCAACAGCTAAGCTAACAGGAAAAGATGTAAAAATCTAACACAAAATTCTTTTTGATCCCAGACTGAATTTGCTTTGTTCTGCTGCACTACGCTGAGATTCTGTCCCCGCACAGCCGCTAAATCTTTCTCTGTAAATATGCCTCTCAGACAGTAAGTTCTTATTGAGCATTTCCACAGCCAGGGCATATGCACTTGGCTTTAGGGAATTTCATCTTTTACAACCATAGTTCACTGAGCAATTGTTACACAGGTAAACACATTAATTCACTCTAGAAGATACTTCCCTTATAGCACCAACTGATTACAGTAAAAGCTATTTACTTTATTAATGACTATATGAAGTAATATGTAAGCCTCATAGGCCGACAAGATCTGGTTCACACTCCTCCGGTGACTGTTCCACATTAAGGACAGCCGTTACTGTTTAGGCAGATATGGACATTCACATCCATTTCCTTATAGGAATTAATTGCCATTCTTTGGAAAACACAGGTGCAGAAAGTGATTCCATTTCATTAGCAAAGCAGTCAGCCCTGTGCTCTGTTCAACAGCTCTTCTCTATTACAAGGAAATAGCTTACAAGCCTGAGGCTTGGCCTTATGTCTTCCCCATCTGATTAGGACTTTAACAAAAGCAAGGGGTTAAGTTAGGTGCAAAACATATCTAATGAAGATGGATGGACTGAAACACACACTTGAGTACTTGGCTAAAACACGGTACCTGTGAGGAACCGAGCCCCTCACAAGATCTCGTTACATAGGACTAGATCCACAGTTTTCCCTGTGAGTAGCAAAGCAAGCTACTCCATGTCTGTCCCACCAAAAGGCACTACAGTCCTTCAGGGACATGTACTTATATTAAAAAGAAACAAATCTTTTCATTTTAGCTGATCATTTTGCTCTGTACTTTTACAAAGAACTTTGATCAGTTCAGCCTTTGCTAAATCTAAAGTGTAAGTAATCTAGAAAAACACAGTCAAAAAGTTGCACAAGCACCGACTCTGCTTCCTGATGTTCATAAACCACAAATGGCATTTGGGTGTGAAAGTAACCTCACTCTTATATTCTGCTTTGGGTGCGTTAGTTCGGATCTTGAATGAGCTTCTGAAGTGAAACTTCTGATCACCCCCAAGACTTAAGTTCACAGTCATGCCACAGTCTCTGGGTATGCACACTGGTCAAATTACATTAGATGTGCTCCATGCATGCACCTACTGCACTGTAGCTGCTAAAACATGTTCAGCCCATTGAATAAGACTAGAACTAGTCAAACCCATGTCACTGAGTGTGATGCACAGTGTGGACATCATACCCTTGGCACAAACTCACTCAGCTGAGAGAGGCTTTGGGCTACACTACTTACCACAAAAGACACAGCCAGAGTCCATTGTTAGAGACAGGATAATGAACTGGACGGTCTTTTTGCCACCCAACATTATGTTCTTATGGTCCGCCAGTTCCTTACCATACATGTCCTGTGTTCTGCCAGTTCCTTACCATACATATCTTATTTAGGGTCAAGTAATGACAGAAGAGCATTTTAAATCTGTCCTGTTAAAATATTTTTTATGAAGGAAATGGTAAAAGAGAGAAATAAATTAACAGTTAAATAAATTAACGTGAGTTGGGCAGTTTTGGCGTAGAAGGCAGACGCTATTCTTACTCACATGTATTGTAGGTTGACGTTTTTCACAAATGCCTGACGGGACACAAATCTTAAGCCTGAATCCACCACGGTCCTGAGAAAATACATAAAGCTGTAAGAATATTTCATTTAAAATATAATAGAAAGCATGATGATAGTAATGGTTAAAATAAGAATGTGGACGAAATCTCAATAAGGCTGAACCGCAAGATCTACAACTGTCCTCTGTAACACACAAAGTTAGGCCTACAATCTGATAAGGTCTCTATATGATTCTATAAAAGAAATAAAGAAAAAATAGCTTTATAAAATATGCATCCCATATACTCACAGATTTTTAAGTCCAACATAAAATCCAACTTCATTGTCATTGATGCTTTCTAATTTTCGCTGGTTTGCGATGTAACTGTTGAAAAAGCAAGACAGAAAAAAGTATGCAAGTGAATACTTCCATGGCTTTGACTGTTCAGAGATCAAGCACTGATGTCTGGAAGTCAGCAGTGATTGCTGACCTATTGCAATTAACACTAAGATCTAGTTAGAGCATCTGCAGAGCAAAAGTGCTTCTTAAAATCTTCCCCATCATTTAAATGGTACTTTGCGGGACAGGGCTAGAGGAGAAATAGTTGAGTTTTACACAGGGGAAATGAAGCCTTGTTCATCAAGGAAGCAAGTCACCCTGAAGGCATAGTAAATGAAGCTGCATCACCATTTTCCATGACACACTTCCCCACCTCAGGCATTTCACAACAGCAAAAGGGCCAACTTTAATGGTGACAGTGGAGTTACCCTCAGTTACATTGAGGGGGAAACAGACTGCCCTAGTCTTTTCTCTCATGTTGTTAATCACTTGTTAAACTGATTTTCTGCCTGCCACAAAGTAGTTTCAGTTCTATTTACAAGGTGTGGCAATAGAAAAACTGAAGAAAGGGAGGCTGTACTTCATGACGTTAAATACACAAGCAGAAATTAAGAGAAGAGAAGAGAAACTGTCATAGTAGACCAAAGCACTGAGTCCACTCACATGGCATGAGTATTTGCCTGAACTCCCAAAGTATGTGGGCATGCAAGCCAGTCTTTTATATTATCACCATGCGAGATCTATGAATAACCAGTGACATCCCACAGACTGGAAATTAAAATGTCTTACAGATAATGCATGGTATGATATATAATCTGTTACCTCTTGCGCAGCAAGAAAAAAAGTTTCACAGTGCAAATCATGCAGTCTAGGAAGAAGAAATTGGTCAAAACTGCAATTCAACTGACATTATGGGCAGAAAAGTAAGCCTGATGTAAGACATGCCTTGCTAAAGAGTCCATGCATCTCAAAAGATAACCCCAGTCCCAGAAAAACTCAAACAGATTGACCTGTATTTTCACGAGCATCCAGAACTAATCAAAGCTGCAGGTTTTCCTAAAAAGAATGAGCCTTTCTTCGCTACAATAAAACTTGTCTTCATTCCAAGCATTTTTTTTTTTTATTTAAAGGGAATTCTGGTGAATTGGAAAGAAGATGTATTGCTTTCCTGAAGGCAAGCCATCTACCTTAACTGGTGTGTTAAGGGAAATTCACAATGTGCCCACATCCCAACAGAAGCTTGAGAATCCCAAAAGCTGGGTTGGGCGCTCCTCCAAAGCTGCAAAGCTGACTTGGGTTATGCTCTTGCCAAGCATGAGGAAAAGCAAAAAGTTTCCCCTAATGGGATTCATTGTCCCTTGGGAAGAAGAAGGGCAGGAAAAAGACAATGCATGATGCTAGACAAAACATATTACTACAGCATCATATGACACTGACTGCTCTGCAGGACTTCTTAGGATAAGATTAACATGGTGTACCCATTACAAGACAATAGAGTCCTTCATATTTTGTGGTTCTTTCCTTGGATTTTTTAAGGCAATCTGATTTACTCTGTTGGAGTTTATTAATCTATTTATTTTACATATTTTACCAAGTAAAAGTGATTAAGTAGTTTATAAAAGACTATCAATTCTTCCACCTGAGAGTCCTGCAAGTGAATGACTGTACTTCCTCTGAACCTGCCCTAGGGAAGAACTCATTTAATTAAGTATCACCTTCTCTGTCACTTGGACCTCATCGTGCTAAAATAAAGTCATGTAATAGGTATCAAAGATACCTTCCTCATCCTGCCTGCAGTGTTCAACCAACTAGAATCCTGTCAAGACCAGATAGAGATAGGGAGAACAAAGAAGAGCAGAAATTGAAGAAAATGGACAGAAAAACACAGAGGGAGAAGAAACTCCGAAGAGTAGAATAAAAGAAACTGAGTGACCAGTTGTACTAGCTGAAGATTAAGCTATCAAAAAATTCTGACAAACACTGCCAGAATGCAGATCCATCACTTAAATACACTTATCACCCATCCAAATCTGACATTGCAATTTTAATCATAAAAACATTTAACCACAACGTCCCACTATGAGAAGCTCCAGAACTTGACATAACTTATAGTGTTGCACAGAAATACACTCCTGTATTACAACTTGTGGTAAGCCTCAGCCAGTCACAAAATAGCTCAGCTCTGCTTAAGTCAATGAAGCTACCACGATTTTCATCAGACAAAGATCTGAGTATGAGCACACAGTCTATATAAAAAGATCAGTGTTGGTCCATTAGGGAACAAACCAAAAGGATGATATTTGGGAAGAAGAAGCAGCATGAATTTCTTATCATTTCTTTCCATCTCCTATTGCATCCCTTAAAAGAAAAGCAAGGAAGGCATACTTTACTCCGACCTAGTAGTAGTTTCTTTATGGTGAATGATTTATGATTCCAGTTCCTAACTGAAAGAACCAAAAGAAACCACTGATTTTCCATAACCATATTTTGAGTAGGGACCCAGAAGAAATTCTGGCTAAGTGCGACTAAGTCAAAGCAATAACTGCTCTGCAATACATTTGTAAAAAAAAACCTCTCAATACAGAACATGACAGTAAAGCAAATTTAACGCAGTTTGAATTCCTTGAAGGAAAGAGTGGACAGATGTAATTTACCATAAGCATGTCACATCCTCTTACGCTTCCTTACTTGCTTAACAAGTCTGTTTTAAGTTAAGCCTTTGCAGCTATTTCATAGCAGTGCAAAAGAAAGGAGTAACGATGATGTAGCTGTACACTGCAAGGGGAAGTTGTTCTTCTGTTTCATTTAGACGGAGGTTTGAAATAAAACCTCTCCCTAACTGAAGGCTATTTTTAACTTCTTCACAACTACGCTACCTTGATGTTACTTATCATCAAACATTAATACTCTAAAAGCTCTGACTTGCAGTGGATGACGCTGAGAAATGTAATTTGCCTGCCTGCCCTTAAGAATATGCACTCTATTCTTTAACTGAACGTATTTATTGTAGCCCAGAAGAAAAACATCCTGACTCACAGCTGGCTGAAGTCACGTGAGGAGCTTGGAAGCTCCCGCTGCACACCACAGCAAAGCGTAACGCCGCCAAAACCTGGCTGGATAGCACCCAGTCGGATCACAAGTATCAGCTCACAAATACCAACTGCTACCTCTAAACCAAACCTTCAGCTGCCTACAATACTATTTGCTTGATGATACTATAGCATTCTGCCTCTCCTTTGATGAGTCATCAGTAAAAAATATTTGTTTTCAGACCTTTAATTTCATCTCCCCTTTGTAAACTACTGATTAATTCTAATAAAGGCATTCAGAATCACACACCTACTGACTGCACATTGCAACCTACAATAACACATTCACCTCAGCACACTTCAGTAGCTATTGAGTACTGTCACACACTCATACTTCACCACTTCTGCAACATTCTGGAAATGATATTTTAAAATCCTATCATAAAAGAGTTAACTCCTCCAAATAAGTTCTCCTTTAAGAGGGTGGTCTTTGCTTCTGTTTATTACACATGTGAAAGACTATGGATACAGTCTGTATAATGTCCGTAAAGCAACCTCTGAACTGCAAGAGCATGAAAAGAAGCAGGTTCTGCTCTTTAAAGCAGACCAGATTATTTTGTGCTTCAATAGCTCAGAAAAGGATTTCACTCTTTCAAATCTTTTCCGTAACCTTAAAAAAAACTAGTCAGCAGAAGTATGTCTTCCTAACTTATTTGATTTACTCTATTTCCTCTGGATTAATGTATTTCAAGGTATACTACACCATCTGGAGCTATAAGGACATGCTGGAAAACTAGTGCACACTAGTCTTAACAACATAGGTGCAAGCAAATAACACTGTAATTCAGCTCCAAAAATATTTCTGTTGCCAGAAAACTCCCTTTATGGGAAACATATTTTCTTAACACTCCAAAAAATAAATCAATTATATGTCTAGCTCTGGTTCATACATCTGGGAAAAAAAGTTTTTAAAATTAATAAACATTCCCTGGTGAAGTGTTTCTGAACTTCAGGAAAACTTTATACTTGGAGTTATTTCTTCACTAAATCTTTAGGGAAAAAGGCAGCACACTCCAGACATAGAACTGTCAGTAGATGAATTACCATTTAATGACAGGTCACGTACGTCCCTACAACTAGGGCCTATACTACTGTGAGAGCTGTAGGGTAACATCAACAATTAAACACTGCAAAGTTCCCTAGTGCTGCATTTTCTTACAAACTCAAATGTCAGACCAAGTTCATCAAAAGGTATGCTAAAACTTAAGGACGTTTTCAACACACCTGGGCTGATTTATGTTATGCATCAAATTCATGCAAAATTTGTAAGCTTGACACAACACTTGATGAAACTTGGCAGATTCAAATGGGTTTCATTTGCAGCCCCTCTGAAACCAAATTTAAAATAATGCTCGAGGGGCATGAACTCACATAGTTTGAAAATGAAACATAAAGCTACACAATGTTGCACATCAGGAATGCCAGGTTTAGACAAATGTAGGGACCAATGGTACCATCTCTGCTCAACCAAGAAACCTTTGTACATAGGACTAAGCTCACCCTAGGAAGGTAACTCTAACAGCAAGCCATGAACATGATCTAGATACCTACAAGTGACAAGTTCTCTACAGATATACAGGCTTACTCCAATTATTTTATTCTATTTTACTGTCTCTGTCTGATACCATCACTGCTAGACTTCATGAGGCCAACCTCTAGAAACAGAACTTCTACTATGAAATGAGCATGCCGTAACTCGGCAAAGAGGCAGTGTATCACGATAGTCCGCTGTGGACTTACCTGGTGTTCAGCAATTTTACAAACAGGTGCTCAACTGCTTGGCTGTCTGGTGTCTCCTGACAAATTCTGAGAAGTCCTGTGGTGGCATCCTTTTTTAAACTGTGAATCACTCTGTATTTCACAAAGAGTGGAAAACTGATTGCCACTATCACAGGCTCCTTAAGTTCATCCTTTAGGGTTTTCTCCCTCCCATTTAGAATATTTAACCATAAGTCACAGAACACTACAGGAGGTAGCCCTCCACATGCCACTACAGCAGCTCTGGAGCTAACATAATAAACTCTGGGATCTTTCTTTACAGCCACAGGCACGCCTCTTTTTTGAGCAAATCCTTCACTACACATATCCCACAGTCAGGTAACACGCTGTTCAGGGTGATATGGAACTTAGCATCTCATGGCCAAGGTCACAGATCACAGTCGCCTTCAAGAATTCCCTGTTCTCGATGTGTGGCTGCATCAACTGCCAGGAGAGGGTGGGGTCAGACATTCTGCTTCATGCCAATATACTATGATTATCCAAGTAATAGTATCCAATTAGTAGTACACAGTTGCCATCGGGAATTGCTTCTGCAAAACCATCACCCCGAACAATTAGTGCCAACCCACCAGCTTAAAGCAGAAGAAAGTGGGAATTCAGTGGAGATCCCAAACTTGTTTTGGCACTGCAGGAGCAGATCCATGCTCTTGCTTATGACTACAACTCCCTGGGAAATGGAAAGCCCACGGTTTGCCAGCCAACCTTATCTCCTTCTTTACAGTATGCAAACATGAAGGCAAAAGTAAAAATAAATGAATATGTCTGCAATGCAGAGTTTAAGGAAACAGTTACTATATTTAGAGGCAGGGAAAATTAAACGTAATGCACCCTTGGGCTTACTTACGTTTCTGGTTTGGCTTCAAGGTGTTTGTTCTGTTCTCTTCAAATAGCAGACTACCAAAGCAAGCAAACTCTCAAGACATTTCATGCAGCTTTCCAGATTTAAGATTCATGCCTTGATGAGCTCCACCTTCAGAATTACTTTCCCCAAAATGCACGCAAAGCTTATTTAACTATTTTCTCCATTCAGAGACCTGTCCTCCCCCTTGAGCTCCATAAAGTTCATACATTTGATATTTCACCAAGACATGAATTTTTGACATTTCTCCAGAGGACAATTGACAGCTACAGTCTGGCTTTTCCTTAGCAAAGATATTTTGGAGATGTAGATATTCCTTGATATAGTCAGAAAGAAGTATCAGCTGGCCAGATAATAACCTATTTATTCAAAAAGATATGTCTTAATCACTGACCTTATACTTACCTAGAAAACACGTTTCATCCACTGTGTACGAAATCATCTCTGCAGACTGTTAGGAAGAGGCTTTAACTCCTGTACAGTCCCTTTATAATATATACACTAAAAATCACACATTAAATAACATACAAAAGGAGAGTAGTGAATGTGGCTTTTCATTAGTTCTCAACAGAAAGCAGACATAAGACTAACCTTTTTTATTTTTATTATTTGGCTTGCAAGGAAGAAAGTGCATCTCAAAGGAATTAATAAATACAGACAAACATACGTGACATTTCTTTCTCCTACAGAACCACCTAGTGCGGTGACTCTTCAAAGACTAGCAACACAACCACTCTATGTTTCAGCAATTGCACACACCACCTCTGTAGCTGTCACTGGCCTTGATGCAAATGAGAATGGCAAAACAGTAGTTCCATAACAGCACAATAAGATTGCTCCTAACCATCCTTTATATGCATCTTTTTATGTCCCCCAGTGAATCAAAACATTAAAGCATCTTGGCTGATGTCAAAACCTTTGAATTCTCTTCTTTGCAGGTGCCCACGCCCAGGCAGTGACTTTGTGGAAGGAATGTCTTAAGTGAGTTGCACATCCTTCAGAGTTAGATAGGCACTTGTTAACATAAATCAGTATGCTTCACAACATTTTAAGTCTTTTTCCTATCTCCAGGTTTTGACATGCTCGGTATTCCCTGACTCTTTGATTCAACATAAGAAATTCCCTCTGAAATTCCCTCCAATGCCAGTCTTCCCCCCCAAATATATTATTACCACTGTTTGTCATTAATATCTGCCTTTATTCAGTCTAAAATTACTGGCTCTTGGAATGTCAAACACTCTGTTTAATCTGCTCTGGTATTCACTGGTTCATCAAGACAGAGGTCTGAACCTGCTACACTGTCCACTGTCTCATTCACTGCATGCAATACACCTCGTGCCAAATACAGATCAGAAGGTAGTACTTCCGAACAGTGGAATGAAACTGCAAAACTTGAAGCCATCTATCCAGGAAAATCCATCTATATCCTGTTAACGCATTAAATTTGCTGAATGATTTGACTCCTAACATCTCAAATAATATTCCCCTTTCCATAAGCCAGCAAAAATTTTCCTTCTTCTGTTTTTATTTAAGTCTTGAGAGTCTACATATGGTGATAATCTCTACACTTTTTCTCTGCAATTATTACATAAAGAACTCAATTGGTAGATGTTTTTTCCATGCTTCAAATGATACCATCTGCTGCCATGGTTCACAATTGATTTCCTAACCTCTTTCCCAAGACCTGTGAAACATCTTGTGTAGCCCTGACTACCGATCTGTGTCTTCTCCAAGACATATTTTGTCTTTTAATGGAAGACATACATGAATACATCTTCACATTATGGTACCAAAGCATTCCAAAAGGGTTATGGGTTGTGTTTTTGGCCTTCCATGATGTTGCCTCTCTTAATGTTTATGTCACTCTTTTAGGCCCAGAACAGGCTGCCACCTTCTGTATGTCAACACCAATCTTACCATTTACATTTAACCAATGCATTTTTCAGGGAGTATTTTAACAACATTAAAATTGCTTTTTTGCTAAAGTCTTTCAGAGGCACTTTTCACTCTTCCACGTTTATGTGCTCTTCAGTTCCTTATTTCACTTTCTTTTATCACATTTATTTCCATTCTGTTCTCTGTCCTATATAGTCCATTTCTCCTCATTTTAATTGGCCAATCTTTTGAATTTATAGCTTCTTCCATTAGCATTCCTAAAAAAAGCACTTTCTCTTCACTTGAGGAATCCTGTTCTTCACTTAATATAAGTAGTTTCTTACTTTCACTGCACAGATTAGGATGGTGATGTGTTTATTACAGTACCTGCACATTCGTCAGTATCCAGAGTATTTCTAATACTCATGCTGACTGCCACATTGCTGCCACTGTTTCCACTACTTTCGACATTCCTGTGCTTGGCCTGTTTGATTTTTGCAATGGTACACGCAGACAAGGGTCCTGTGTCTGTCTTTCAGGTTTCTCTTGGTATTTCTGTTTGTTCTGCTGCCTGACATAAACGTATTGCCTCTTCTAGAGTGAGATCAACTTTACTTAAAAACCCACTCATGGATGCCTTTATTGTTATACTTTAAGAAAATATACTCTTTTGTAAGCATTTATTTTCCATTTTAACATAATTTCAAGCCTTAGATCACCTTCTCTACCATTTTCCCTTCAAACTAAACTCTCACCATGCATGTACCTCTTTCACGAGGTGACACCTTTTGCTACAGTAGTCTTCAAACTTCTTCACTATTTCTGCAAAGCTGCCTTCTCCTTACCCACTACTACTTTCATAGCATTCTTCATTAACCTTTACAGCTTTTGTCCCTGCCACCGCTTATGCATGAGTAGTATTTCTCTCATCCACCAACCTGTTTCTCCTTACAGTTCTCATGACCACGCTGCACCACTGCACACGCCTTTCAGCACTCCTCCGACTTACACACCTTTGCAGCATTCCCTCTGCCCCAGGGTGTGCGTGGGTGAAGGTGAAGTGTTCCCCTGCAATTATATGAGATTGAGCAGACATTTCGATGATACCTCCAACTGTTAGGACTCTCACCTCCTAAACCTTTCATTTCAGATACCCACTGTGAAGAGCAAAACTGCTTCAAGTTAAACTGTTCATTAAAAGCTGTAAGAATATGCAGAAGTCCTCCACAGCAGGCGAAAACTATGCGTACAACCAGACCAAGCAAACAGAAGGAACAACTGCCCTGTGTCTGTGCAGACAGGAATGCCATGGAGGGTTGGGAGAAACGTACAGGGTAGGGAAGATCGACAGTCTTTCTCCCACCCACGCCCACCTCCACGACAAGTGGAATCTATCTGTTTCTGCAGCTGTGCCACCTAGGTCTACGTTCCCCAAGTGACACCTAGGTCTATGTCCCCCCGAGGCTCTAGGCAACAAGAGAGTCACTGCACACAAACATGGTCTGGGATCTGCAGTGATGTCTAGCGCAGAAGTAGTATCCAGCATTAATGCTTCTTGTATTTAGGTGCCTTGATGTCACGTGGATTTGTGCCAACTCAAAATATTTGTAAGTCTATTTGAATTTAACATGAAAAGTTTAAAATTTTGTGTGTATGTATAAATGTGTGCAATACACAATCTTCAAAAGATACTTATATTGCTACCACTCTAAACTGTAAAATACTTCAGCATATCCTTAAGTACACTACATAGTCAGTCCCATGAAGTCAATAGAACTGCTCCCAGCATTAGAGTACAGTGTATGTGTTTACCAGGTAAGGATCATGGTATGCATAATGTGTTCCAAAACCTGTTCTAAAAATTAGGAAGAGGCAAGACTGGAGAGGGGAGTAGGAGATGAATATGCAATAGACTATTGGGGCATGAATATGCAATAGACTGTTGGGGCAGGGCAATTTCACTTTCCTAAACTAGACCCATATTCACCAAATAGCCAAATAGATTCACCTGTTTAAGGGAAAAAAAAAAAAAAAAAAAAAAGACATGTATATGCGAAGTAGAAGACCACAAATTTGGAAGAAATGCTGGAAATAATGCTCCAATAGCATCCAGGGGTACCAGGTTCAATTCCTTCCTCTCCATAAGGGAATGTGATCCCAGTCTCTCAGAAGACACCATACTATAAAGCAACCTGAGAGAGGGCAGTCTCAACCTTACCTGTTTATGTTGTTCTAATTTTTGCTGTAGTTGAACACTCAGTGGAGCAGGAGCAGGACCCGGCTATCTCACTACACAAATAAGCATCACAGTTGCTTAGCAAAACAGACTCTCCCGCTCTCTGACCCAAAAGCACATTTAAATACTCCATGCCAAGTAAGACGACTCAGACAGGAAGAACCGAGGCAAGCCCACATCTGTACACCATACAGGACAGTAGTTAAGATGCTGACATGCAAGACCTTGGTTCAGACCCATGCTCTGCTTCAAGCAGAGCAGTTCCCTACCCTACATGGCTGCCGAAATGGTTCACCTGGGACCACAAAAACATCTTACTCCACAGTGTGACCCCGCTCGCCAAAAGGAAGGTCTTGTTTTTTCCACTCACCCCAGTGAATGAAGTCCCCAAGGTTTTCTTATACTCAGTGGAGAGAGAAGGGGATGCCTCCATTGGCTAATTTGCAGTAGAAACCTAATTTAGCCTCCTGAATCACTTCCTGGAAGAAGCGAGCTCTCCGTTGCTGGCAGGAGAGTAGCCAGCTGAGTTAAGTGCCTTCACTACACAGTTCGTAGGGAGTTGCCAGACTTTAAATGCTGAGGCCTGGGACAGTCCCAGACATGCTTAGCAAGTCCAGCGCATGACACCCGCAGCACATGCTGTGAAATGTCTCCCAGTCCATGCCCAGTAAGCCTGACATGCCCAGTATGTGCACTTGATTTATCTGCATATGCTCACTGTGCCGTCTGGCATTCAGAAAATCAGACAGTTGTTGCAAAAGAGCGGGAAAAGTCATGTCTTATACCCCATTCATATGGAATACAGCATCTGATTGTGCAATGTGGGACATCCATGCTTCGCAAGATATCTGCTGAATACGGCCTTAATTATTTTTACATGTATGGTTAGGAAATAAAAAAGGTAAAAATAATTTCATTTAATTCTAAAACTGGAAGACTTCTTCTGGGTTAACTGTCAAACCAAGAGGAAAAATAGGTAACTTGCCCAGCCCCAACTGCAGCTCTGTCGACAGACTCTTCCATAAGGAGCTCAGAAGTGTTGCCATTTCACTGCTTTTCTGTTTCAGCAATGGACTAACTTTGATTAATGTACTGTCCCTATTTATACATCAGATAACCATATACAGTGAACCATATATCCTCTATGGATCCAGCACAAGCTTCTGTAGTGACTGAAGCTGCTACAGGTTCATTTCAATATAGAATTATCTAAAACTTTGTAAAAGACCCCTCTAAAATGCTCAATCCCAGCTTCCTCTTGCCCCAAAATACTTAGTCTTCACATAACAGGAAAATGCTTGAGATGCAAGAAAAGCTGCAAGTCAAAAACACATCAAATAATGGAGCCACAGGCCCCTTCTCTTCCAGACTTAGGCAGGAAGACGCTTGAATCAAAGTTCTTTTCATCCTTCGCATATGTCCTTCAAACTACTCTACCCTGGTGAAACGCTAATTCCATCCAGTTTTGTCACCGACTTTAACAAGGCCAGAATCTCAGCCTCAGCCTTCTGCTGAAATAAAAGGCTTCTAAGTACCTTGCTGGATCAGGACCAGCGGGCTTAGCAAAATGCTGGTTCGAGTTGTATCATTCAGAGATTACTATCTTCTAAAGTGCCTCTGAAAATGCCTTGGGCCTTTGGCCTGCCTTGTTCTACATTCTCTTACTTCTGCAAAAAAAATCTTATTTCTTCAGGCCTTGCCTAAGAAGGAAAGAATATTGACCTGAAATCTGATCTTCAAGAATGTATCCTACTGATGACAACACAAGCCAGAAACAGGAATAGCTGAATTAGTATTAAATATATTTAAGTTTCAGCTATAACTTCTGTCAATGATCAACACTCAATGCAGGTCATTTTCTTCCAGGAAAATAAAAAAAAAAAAGCATATTCACAGACATGGCATGGCTCCTTTCCCGTAAGTCCATTATGATTGTGCAATGTTATGGTTAATAGTAGCTATGTAAGAAACAGGATCTCCATATGTGTATTTCAGGAGGGGGAGTAGTTTGGTTTGCTTTTTGCAGTTTCTGAAAATATATGCTCACAATTGAACAGGAATTACTGTGTATCCCTATTGTATTTAATGTTAATAGCAGCTATGTGTCTACATACATCTGGATGAAGAGATCTTAGCAAACACAAACAGCATCCGGTAACAGAGCATATTCACATCCCAGGCAGTACAGGCTTTCAAACCTCTATGAACTTATTTCTCTATTTGAAATGCATTAAATTAATGAATTTATACAATCAGTGCTTCACTTTTTAAAGGACAGTTTTCAAAGAGAGGTTTTTCAGATGTAACAAGCTAAATATACATTTAACATCAGTACAGCATTGAGGCAGTTTGAGAATCCTCTGCTCCATTTTTCATCTTTTATTAGTCCTCATTACCTGCTACAGTCATCCAGCTTGGGCAAGGATATTCCAGTGTCCACCTTCACTGACATATTGTTAGACTTCCGTGCAGTGACAGATGACAAAAGCGGGAGAGAGAGAACAGCAATCCAAAAAAACGGGGGTGTCGAGGGGGGTCACTCTAACTTTAAAATGAAATCCAAAATGGAGAAATAAGGCCCTTGTTTACTTATGTAAAAGTTTTTGCTTTACAATCATTTGGGATCTAGAATCTTGCTAAGCTGTCTTACACTGTCAGCATAAAAATAATAAAGAAAAAATAGAACTTGAGAAATCTGGTAAATGCCATCCTAAAGATATCGCAGGCTGGACTGCTGGGCCCTCTGTTTTCTCATTAGTATGGAAAGAAGTGGAAGTTTCTTGAAAATAACATATTCAAGACCAAATCCTTGAATTCATACAAACAGCTTTCATTTTAGTACATAAATTCCAAACCTATCTCAAAACTCTGGAGTGACCAAAGACATAGAAGGAGAGGCAGTGTTCTGCCAGCCCAACCAATGCTGAGTGCCTCCTGAAGGATGCTGCCCTCCTCCAGCATGAGCTGTTTCATCTCAGCCTGCCAGAGGCAGCCCCAGTGGAGACCCCGAGGAGCCCCATCAGTCCTCATCAACCAGAAGGACAAGGACTAAAACAAGCCATCCAAAAAAGAACGCCGGTATATACAAAACCCAATGCTTTGTGACATTTGGAGTATTTTTAGAGCCTAGAAATCACAACACTGTTTTTTGTAACACTTACTTTCAACTCACCTTAACCAATTATCCAGGTATTTCAACGAAGATTTAAAAAAAAAGAAAAAGGACAAATTCCTAAAAGCAGCTATTATATCACCACTGTCCAAAACCCCTTTAATAATTTCTAGCCTGATGCCTCGTGTTTTATTATAAAATTCCAAGTCACCAGAAATAACTTTTTAATCCAGCCAAGCCATGCAATGCTGCACAGCAGGAAGTTGTTTTGAGGAGGAAGGGGCTGAGGGTTGAGAAGCCTTGTAGACAGTTTTATACCACATTAAATCTACAAAAGCCTAGAAATCTAAAATGGAAGAAACCCAAAATACCAACAGCTCTGAGCTTCATATGAATTTAAACATGCCTTTTTTTTAGCACAAGCTCACATGACTTGTTAAATAATTTACTCTATAAATTACTTATCCTGTCTTATTTATTAACAATTCTAGAGTGCTTTATATAACTGCATTAGAAATTTATTTTGTGGTTTTGAAATGTAAGCAATACACAATCACCTCTCCTTTAATAGGCAAGAGCTTAAAAATCACCTACTATTTTGTTGGCAAGCAGTTCTTCCTGAAATACACTAATTAATTTCAAACCCCATTCACCTGAATAATCACAAGTCAACATATTAATGACTCAATACCAGAACTGTGAAACTAGGCCAGGAATATACTTGCACTGCAAGAAGACACTTTGAAATCAAAGTCTTTGAAGAGTCATACACACTGAGATATACTAACAATCCATTTTAGTTAATGAGAAAATATTAGACCAGTCCTTTTACAAGACCTCCTGAACACTTTAAAAATGACTCATTTACTATCCTATTAATATTTTTGCTTGAGTGATCTCGCCACTTATTTGCTATTGTGCCTACAATGCATGGATTTAGCAATACTTAGATACTCACTTTACTCTCACCACTCTTGGTCCTTGGCTCTTAATGTGAGTTTCAATGACTGATATCATGATTTTAATGCAGGATCTCACTCTGGAGTTCAATTTATCTCTAACAATACCAAAACTATGAAACAATTATTATGATTAATCTCTGTTATGATAAGCGATTTTAGCACTGGCACATGCTTTCCGGTTAAAGAGCAGCCCACATCAGCACCCCAGCCAACTGGACAATTCTAAAATCTTGTTAGAGACTTTTCAAAATCTATCTTCTATTCACCTTAATAGAAAACTATGCAAAAACAACTAGGAAGTGAAAGAGCAAGGAAGATGGCTAAGAAGAGCACCAGGCATAAATACTCTTACGCCCTCCCACACCAAGTCTCAGCAGCTGCCCCTCACAGGGCTGATGCAGAAGTGCTCTGGGTGTCTTTCTACTGCTCAGTAGATGTGGATGGGGGATCCCACCAGAAAGCAAGAAATAGCTGGACCAGGTGGAGAGTGTCTATTAAGCTCTAAACTGCAATTTGCCTATGGGCCAAAACAGAGCTGAAGTACCTGGGTATCAAGTGATGGAGGCTGCCCAACATGTGGGACTGCAGCTCTCTTATTCCTTCCAGCACCACCTCAGCTTTCTCTCCCACCTCTCGGAGCCAAGGGGAAGCCCTCGCTGCCCACTCGCATCCTGCCTGCTCGGTGCCATCCACCTCGTCCACAGCCAATCCCTGGCACCACCGTGGGTTTCATCACATGGTCACCCTAATCATGCAGTTATCCCACCACTCCCAGTGCATGGGGCCCAGGTGAAGATCTTGACTCAGCCCACGTTCCCTGGGCGCCTGTGGATGCTTTGCCTAGGACTGCGGGATCCACTCCCGTCAAGAGCGGGACTTAAGCAGCAAATGAAGGATTGGTTTCAAGAGACACTCAGGAAATACATGGGAAGAAATTACTAGAAACTAATTGTCTTATGCTCTTCTCACTCTTATTTACACCAAGTGTAATTCCACGAGAGACCAACGGAATTGTGCTCTTCTATCTATAAAGCACATAGGAGAAAAGTCAGGCCTGAAGCTTCCCAAGTAAAACGCAATGCTCCAGCCTCTTAAACCCATTTCTTAGCTAGAATACAGCAAGATGAGCAGTGTCAAAAAATGTTTCCACAATCTGTATCTACCACATTAGAACCGCTTCCCTACATAGTTACTGTTTACTGAGCTTCCACGATGAAATAAGGTGACAGCTACTGCAGTCCAATTTTTAATTTATGCCTATAAACTAATTAAAGGGCCTCTGTGTTTTATGTTAAAAGTACACAGGAAAAGACCATCTTAAATACATGCAACAGCATCTCCTGAGAAATCCATGACTCAAAATTATTTTTAGATCACCAAACACAACGTGCAATGTCACAGAATGATACAGTAAAAACTGAGAAGAACTGTAAAGACAGTGATGCTCAAAAACCACAGGGAAATGAAAACCAAAAGCATCAATACAAAATTACTAGATACATTTTAAGTTGATCACGGTTGGAATACATACTTATATATACATGTTTTCTCCTCTGGCCCTTTAAACAGTTTAAATTCTAGGGGGATATTGCTCCGTTACCTCCAAATTTAAAGTACTGGGTAATAAGGCTAGCAAAACCTATGAAAAAAAGCAGAGATACCCAGCTCAAAGCAATTTTTTTTTTAATGAAGCAATCCATGGAATATTAAGCAAACATCTGAAACAATAAATGCTGTAACAACTCAGAAAGACTCTTTCTTTACCATAGGTCCTAAAAATCTACCAAAGGTAGGCCATATATGAGTAGTAGAAATGAGTGTCTCCAGCTTTTTCCCCAAAGACACGCAGCGAAATGCAGCAAACTGACTTCAGCAAACTGCAGAAAGGTAGCCCAAAGGCTAGAATTTAATCTAAAATCACACAGTATTTCATGGTATTTTTACATTGTTTCTGAAGGAAACCGAAAAAGAGAAGAAGGATGGAGAATGCAAACAGTGAGAAATCTGTACAGATTTTGAGGAAAATATTCTGGTATCTTTTACACCAAATCCCATGGAAAACAATCCAGAAACAACAGGGACTGGGAAATACAGAGATGGACAAAACAGCCTGAGAAGGTTTTTCTCCCCAGATCTATCATCTACAGGTCCATTATCCAAAATTTTTTTGCTCAGGAAGAGCCTTTGCAGCTTTTGTCAGGCAACGTACGTGGACACCACAGAGTACAGAGCTGTGAAACGATGCAGGATCAAAGACGAAAAGCTACAGAACTCTCTGACCCAGTATCATTTTGCAGGCAAACGAGGATGGAAGCAACACATGAGTAAGAGAGAGGGAAAAAAAAAAAAAAAAAACCAACTTTTTGCACCTTCCTCACTATTAACGATGGTTTCCTAATCCTCTAGCACTGAGAGACAGCACAATGCTCATTCCTCTGCAGACTTAGTATTTTCTCCTCCCAGCCACCTTACTGAGAAGGGCAAAGCAGGCTCGCACGCCTATGATGAGGGCAAGGAAGATAGTTTGCTGTCCCTTCCACCAGAATCTGCCGCATCCCCTTCCTTTTTTTTTTGTTTTGTTTTTGTTTGTTTGTTTGTTTTAATAGAAAAAGAGTATAGGAGAGATCTGGGGGAGGAGGAGAAGCCACCCACCAAAACTCTCGGTTGGCCGGAATAAACTGAGGGAGCGAAAGTAAAAGAATAAATGGAATAGCCC
>JANXJC010000078.1:39990107-40003628 GCA_027564655.1 Leptodon cayanensis
TAACAAAGCCGCATGATGCAGCATAAAAACAGGGAAGGACCATAAAAATTATTATTCAAGTACAAGGCATCTTGTCTACAAGTAATACAAAATTGGAAAAAAGCACACTAACAGCTATAAAATAAAATATTTCTCTAAACAGAAATATTTATAGAAGGATAGCAAGTGAAATAAAAATTTCATGGACCAATTTTCTAAAGGCAAAATAGTTTGGGATTTTTAAAGGATTTGGAGGAAAGTGCTTAAGAGAAAAAGAGAAACAGAAAAATTAATAGCATAAACTGCAATATTATTCCATTTTCAAAAAACCTTGAGAAAGGTCTCTAATGCAGGGCAATTAAAATTTTGAAACCCTGGAAGTTGCTGCAAAACCTGCATTACTGTTCTCCAGCCAAGTCTGCTTACGACTTTGAAAAATATGCTTAATTACCCCTCTCTCTCCTAGACAAACACAAAGGCATCAGCTCGTTAAGGCAATAAATACAATACTCCTAGTGATTTTATGACAATACGCTCACAGTTGTCTAATCATATATGGGCACATACTGGAATTTATTTCTTCACAGACATCTTATGTCTCGATTTTCTGTGATTCTGGGAAACTGAGAATTTGTCGAAGAAGTTTCAGATAAAACCATGCGGTTGGATCAAACTGGCTAATTAGATAATTCAGCAGTGTTTAAAGACTAAAGTTTTGTAGATAAGACCTCGAACTCATAAGGCTGCAGCTGAGTGTTAAATAATGCTAGAGCACACGCTGGAAAGGGGTATCATCAGCTGTTGTGGTAAATGTCAGTTTGTATTTTCTGCAACTCAGAGATATTTCTCACAAGAGTATTGCTGAGTTGCACAGTAATAATTTCTTAGAAGGGTTGGGACTCATCTACATGGATTTCTGCGTGACAATGCCAAAAATGACTGGGTGTGAAAACACGTTGGTAAAATACCAAATTCTGTTTAAAAATATATTTCCTCCCTAAAATTAGTATTTTATCAAAATAGATGGGGGGAGAATGTGGGAGGATAACAAACTGAAAGTGAAGTACGCTAGGGCCACCGAAGTTGCCATAATGAAAGCTAGGGAACACTCCACCAAGAAATACCATTGCTGGCCTACTGGGGGAAACAGCAGCTCTTTCAATAAGCACAGCTAGATACTTTGAGTCTTTTAATTCCAGATTTACAAAAGAATAGCTGTACAAAAAATTACAGTGATAAATTGTGACTTTATTTCTGCATAAAAAAAGTTTTATTTATAAAGGTAACACCATTCTTCTATGCTTTTTCTCACAGATTAATGAAAGTAGGAAAGAACCATTCAATTACTTCCTATGAACCATTGCTTAAGACCCACAACTAAACCACTAGAGACAAGTACCTTTCTGGCAATGCTGTGAGAGCAAACATCATCCTGAAGGTGGTAAAACTAGAAGAAAGTCTTGAAAATATGACAAAGCTGTAGAGTGTGATAAGACGGTTAGAAAATATGAACTCTGAGTCAAGATTGAAAGAACTGTCTTCAGTGCATGAAAGACTGAAGGGAAGTGCAGTAACACTCCTGAAATATGTAAAAGGGTATGCAAAGGGGCAGGTAATAAATTTTTTCCTTGTCTATGGGTTAGGACAAGAAGTAATGCACTTGATTTACAGCAAGGAAGATTCATGTTCAACATTACTAAAACTTTTGTATGGAAAGGACAGTTAAGCACGACAAACAGATCACCTTGGAGAAGACTGGAATCTTGATCAATAGAGCCTTCTCTGAGCAGGTGAGGTGAACATCTCTCCGAAGCAGGTGAAGCAGATTCAGATTTGCCTTGCAGGTAAAAACAATTAATGACACCCCAGAGATTCTGTTCCCTTGCAATACACATTTCTTTGCCAATTTTTTTTACTGCCATTGATAAAGTTATGAGAGCACATTCATCAGAATATATCAGAAGCAAAACCTGAAGATGCTGAAATATTCAAAGTGTTTTCTTGAAATTACTGTCCTGAAATTGAATTGGATCACTCTGAAACTTTTACTCATACACCATACATAAAGTACCTTTGTATCATAGCATACAAATCATAGTTAATATCTGAAAAGGTGCGAATGTGGATTTCTGGAAAAGAGGCAGGAACTGAAAACTCAAAGAATCCCTGTAAGACTACCGTTATTTAGGTGAGGGAATAAGAAATTGTACCACAGATCTGGGAAAAGGTAAGGGCCACATGATTTGTGTGTGTACTAGGGTATCTTATCTAGTCCAAAGGATTGCATACAGACAGACCAGTCTTACACACCGACACCAAATCTGTGTAGAAATAAACTCACATTTTGCTTACAGTTTGGGGATTTTTATCTGTTACAAGAGGGAGAGCTTGGACAGCTCATGGGAACTCCTGATTTTGTCAGAAACCTTTTGTTTTCCAGAGAAATATCCTGATTCCCACGAAACTTTCCCCATGAAGATTTTCTTGCATTCAAGCTAGAAATGTGATCAGAGACACACGGCTGCACCGTGACCCAGAGCAAGCATATGAACTCAAATCTCCAACATCTGCTGGGCTAATAACTATTCTGAAATGTGCTTGACTCTCTTCCCTGAGCTCCCACATTTTCTCCCTCAGTGACAAAAATAGGCTTCCACACAGCTCTTTTCTGAATTTCCTCCAAACACGAGGCTCTCTCTGAGTGTCCTAGCCAGTGTTACACCTATATTTGCAAATTTATCTAGCTACTTGATCACAGCTGATTTTGCATTCCTGAATAATGGAAGTGTTTTTACCTCATCTGTTTCAAGCACTGTTCAACACTTACTGGCTTCGAAGTGAAGCTGAATCCTGCCACCTTGTGCTCAAGAAAATTAGCACAACTCTTTATTTTGGGAAGGAGGGAAGGAGGAAGAAGGGGGAAGGAAAAGTTAGCTGTAACTACCATGTTTCTAATAAACAAGGAATTAAATGAGGGCCTGAGAGTCTAATGTTTGGGTCCAATTCGATATTGCCTGAGATGTCTACCTGGGACCTCCTCAGCGAGGGCAATCGCTCTTCTAGGGACACTGTTCCCACCACAGTGTCACTTGTCATATCCCCGCAGGGTTTCACAGCTGTGGCCTCCCCCGTGGCCTCATGACGGCAAAGCCCTTAACCCAGCCTCTCAGCCCATAGTCTGTGAGTGTCTGATGGCTGGAGGTATTAATCACAGTGTTCCTGGTAGCCCTTGTTCACGTATGTTTGCTATGAGTAGCAGTGCTACTTTCTTTTCAGCCATAAGCAATCACATCATAGGGTGGAGGGAATGACTCTCCTCATTTCTAAAAATAAGTTAGTATTTTCTGAGGGGGTGGTAAAAGTAATGATTGTAAGGAGCATGGATCTCCCTTTTCTGCTGAAGTCCAAGAGGACAGCACTCCCTTTTTTCTGGCTGACAGGTCTCCCCAAGTGGCTTTATGATAATGCTATGAGAGAAAACATCGTCCTGAAGGTAGTAAACCACAAAAAAGACTTGAAAAGGATAACTTCCTCCACTCCACCCCATGCTTGACTGCCTCCTCTCTGTGTCACTGCAAGCTCCTATCCTTACTTCAGTCTATTTTATCCACCACTCTTCTGAGTCTCTCTGTAGCCAGCCAAACAGGGCAGCTTGTTGATTCTGCAACAATCCATTTACCACCTTCTGGACATCTTCTGACAGCAAACATAAATGGTGTGTTTACCAGTAAGACATCAGCAACAGGAATCCCAAGGCAGCTGATCAGATCTAATGTTCCGGTTTGCTGGTTTTGTCAATCGGTGTTTGTTCAGGTTAGGTTTGTATCTATTGCATGAATTCACTCAGTTCACAGAAATCGTTTCTCCCTCAGATAATCCAGCTGACTGTATGCCTGTTTGCACATACTTACTTTGTTGTGGAAGACATGCTTGTGTTTCTGATTACAAGGGTTCAACAGGTAGAAAATGCCAACTTAATGAAAATCTGACAGCCAGTTGACAAGTTTTCTCCCAGTTTAAAAGCAGTCCGAACAGTAAGGATTTTTTGTCTATGTTGAGCTGAGGATATTCCAAATCCTTTACAGTAATTAGTGAAAAAGAAGGGAAGAAAAGACTACCCAAAACCCAGTCTCCAGTACACTAAATAAAAGGATCAGAAATCATCTGAAAACTTAGCTATTGGAACACTGCAAGCCAACTTCAGCCAACTATTCATGTCACAAGTTACTGTTGCTCTCATCATTTATTGTTCCCCATTCAAATGGACTACATACCATGAATGTGCATTGCTACTGGTTTCTCATGCAATTAAGATCATTTCAAGTGAGAAGTGAACATGAACCAGGCCATATGAAATATACTGGCCTAGAGAAAGAAAGCTCTGTAGTTTATTGCTCAAGATAGAAATCATTTAACTTATGATGCAGATATGCTTGTCATGGCCATGCCAGTGTCTCATTCAAACTGAGGTCAAATCTCATTATATGGCCTGTTTCTCGAAGGGAAAATATTGCTTGTACAGTTGTACTTATTGTTGATGGCACACGCAAGACACAGTAATTCAGTTCCAAAACTACTGATGATGTCTGAGCATGTTTCTTCTCACAATGGTGTAGATAACAGCTATGAGCAGAGAGGAGTAGTCAAACTACTAGAGACGTAGAAGGTCAGAAATCAATCATTTCTGATTGATTGATTTAAAACTGAGAGATCCTGGTGGTTGGTACTGCAGCTGTAAGTAGAGGTAATTCTTCCACTTATCTTATGGATAGTATACTGTGAATAGCTTGGTAAATCTAATCTTCTATCTGAAAGTCATGTATATGGAAGCATTCTTCTTTTTTTTTTTTTTTTGTTAAGTTAAAAATATTGGTACTAGAGATGATGCCATGTAAATGTAGTACTTGTTAGCAGTTTCTGTTTCCTTTTAGTCTGCCTGTGCCTACTGATGTTCTACAGGTGCTTGGACAGCTTCTATAGAATAGAAGACATCACATGATGTTAACTGTTTTTAAGACTGAGCAAGAGGAAAACAGGAGAATTGTTATAAAAGACCTGCTAACTTCTTTACAGAACAGTAAAGTACTCTACTCTCAGAAAATGTCTGTCTTGTCCCATTTATGAAATCATCTCTTGATGCCGACAAAATTCCTTGCCACCCTCTGGCCTGACTTGAGAAAACATATTGACAAGTTTGCTGCTAAGCCACTCTGCTATCATCTGGAGGCTTTCCTGTTCAAGTTTAATTTCAGGATTTAGTCTGGAGTGGAAGTTATGCAGATCCCTTTGATTAAGACTTTTTCCACCCTGTTGTCTCACTCTCTCTCCCTCAACAATAGATAAAACCACTCTCTTGCTGATAATTTTGTGTGGCTCCCACAGCCTTTGCTGGCTACCAAGATGTTGTGATCTTTTACCCATCTCCTCTAGAGCCCTTTCCTCTCAACAACACCCAGATTTGGTGACAGGGAGTGAGGAATTCTCTTACATAATGTTCTGCAGGTTTCTATGGTACTTCCACTCGGTTTCCCACAGCAACCACACGGAGCAGGAGACATTTTAACTTGTACCACCATCATCAGTTCTTAATCCTTTTCACAAGATTCAAATAACATTTGTTCTACACACTGTCATGTCCAGCTAAGACAGAGGCACCATTTCGTGTCAGTTTTCTGAAGTTTAACCAAGCAACATTGCCTTGTGGCTTGGCAACATCTGGGCCAAAGAAAGAGCTGATAGTTACCTTTCTGTCCACAGAGAATGTCACAAGAGTTCACAATCCGAGAACATTTGCATTTTGAAAGTGTTAACATAAACTAATCTCAGTATTTTTGGTACCTTCTCCAAATCTCTAGCTAAGGCAGCGTCCAGCTGCCTCCCCCAAGCAGGCAGGCTTATTGTGCGAAGCCCATTATTTACAACTCAGCACAGGAAGCAGTGTCTGTCAACTCTTAACAGTATTCACATTCATTTAAGGTGAATTCACCTTACAGCTTAGGTCCTGAAGCCGAAGTCAGTGAAAGATTCCTATTGCCTTAACTGAAGCTTATCTATCCTGCACAGCTTAGTCCTCAGCAGTTAAATGCTGTTTGAGTTGTACTTTTTTGCCTTGGCCTTGTGTTTCATCTGTTAGCCTGAACTGATAATGCAGCAAAAGTTTATACCTACTTTCAGTGGAATTTGCTTGAGGTTTTTGTAGGGATTATCTTTTTTAGATGTATGAAAATTTTTGTTAATGTACTCTATTCATGTCCAAAGTACTTGATTATGTTCTCTTCCCATGTTGCTTTTTTTTTCCACATTGCATGTTGATGCCTGAACTTTCACTAAATGTATTTTTCACTTGAACAATTCGTTCAAGAATTACAAGCAAAAAAGGAGACAGGGAAGGAAAGGGATGGTCCCTCCTCACTCACCTCTGTCAATGCAAATTGAAGATTAAGGTTTGCTTTCTTCTGCCATAGTTTATGCTAACACTTTCAAAACCTAAAATCAAAATCTGCGTTCCAGTTAACTGCATTCCTTTTTTAAAGGGCATGATCCAAATCTCCATCTGTCCCTCATCAACGTCTCCCTGAGTTCACTGGTCTTTGGGTTAGACTGTAATTTCACATAAGCCAAGACTGATGGCTCAGTCTTTCTCTGCCCACTAACGTTTAACTCAGCAGATTTCTGAGAACCTGCCACGAGCCAATCCCAGTTGCCCTTCCAAGCATTCCTTTCCACTTAGTGACTCAGCTGCTCCAGCTCTTTGGCTGGAACTCTGCATCTTAGGATGTTTCACTCATTCCAAATGGAGTCAGCAGATTTTAGTAACCTTTCTACTGGTGGCAGGTTGCAGAGGAAATTCAGGTTCTTCTATTGAGGGTACCAATATAAAGCATTTAAACTTGTTCTTCCTCCATCATTTGCTGTTTCATTACTCATCCTACCTGAAGAGCATCTTTTCTCTTCAGATGCTGGTGCTTTTACTTGTCATTTATATAGGGAATGCTCTTTGGGATCTGTTCCTGTCAGAAGTACCTCTTAATGGCTTCTCCCTGGGCCTCTACTGTCAGGTACCACACTTCACTCATGTCATAGGCCTTCTCCTAAACATTTTAGGTAAATTCAAATATATGGGCGGAGTAACTACCAACACCAGTACCACATTACCAGCATCTCTCAGGTGTTTGCCAGATCTTTTATTTCTTCAGCTATTTCAGGGATTTCAGTCCATCCCAGCTGAAGAAACAGGCAGACAAAATAACAGGAGATGAACTCACCCTGTGACAGGGAAAGGGGAACACTTACTGCAGATGCATTGCTCCCCACACCTAAGAGATGAAGTCTGCATTAAACAGTTTTAACTTATTCCTCACAAATACCACTGGGTATTCCTCTTTGACTTGCCTCTACAACAAGAATTCTCTGATTTTGTTAGAAATTTGGTCCCACACCTAGAAAAGAAGCTGAAAGCAAGCCAGAAGTTTTAAACCTGTTGATAACAAACAAACACAGCCTTTTTTAGCTGTGCCCATTTTAATCTGGTTTTGAAGACCTCTCCTGAAGAATGATCATCTTATGAAGGAGTTATATTTTCTTTAGCAACAGAGGCAGACTTTAGTGGCAAGATTCATCTGATTACATGTAGACATTCACAGCATAACTCTATGATTCTTTTCTGTTTAACAAGGAGAGATGGACAGTGCCTGACATACCTCATCTTACAGTAATGTCTGAATAGGTCAGATGGATCATGCCCTGAAAGCACCTGTTTCTCTACTGACTGCAAGGTGACTATCTAGATGTGGAAGTTTTTATTCCAGATGCATATATTTAAATGGATACTGATCCTGGAGCGATTTCTGCCTTTGAATGATCCATTGGGGAAATCTGTTGATGTTCCTGTAAATATTTGGAGACTACAAGCACTACAGAAAAAAACTACCTTGACTCCTTGATCATACTGTCTTGCCAAAAGACATTTCTTGATTATAAGCCTTGGCCACCTTTTATTTCTGTCAATGAAGTATAAAAGTCTTAGAAGAGCATACTCCAGAAAAAGTGAGCAAAATCCCCCACAATTTCAAGTGTACCATATTCCAATACAGTTTGTATATCTACAAGGTTAATGTCATTGATTAACAGCCAGTAACACTTAGTTTTCATCTTGATTCAAGCAGATGATTGTTTCTTCAGCATGTCTACATGTAGTTGAACTACTTTGCCAACTATGTAGCTGTTCAACAACAACAGTAAGTGTTTGTTTCCCAAGACATACATACCCCTTTAATTTGGCCCAGTTTTTGCCTTTGGTATCTGCCTTTGGGGACTCTGATGCTTTTGGAGTAATTGATTGGATTTTTCTTGCTGAATCTCAGCTACTCAAATCTTTCACCCTGTCCTGATCAATGGCTGAAGACATACACCCTCAAGAAGCAAAGCTGGTTCTGAAATCCATGTCTATCATCTAGCCCTAAAGCTCATATCCTTGTAGCCCACTCCTGTTTAATTCATTTACCTACCACAGTAATTCTTTCTTCCCCTGTACTGTCCTAGCCACTGTTCAAAATCCCACAATTCTTGTGGTGCAGCATTTTCTTACAGCTCCTATAGTCAGGACGAGACACTTCCTGTGCAGCATTCTTCTCCCTGGCACACAACTGTGCCTTATCAGAGTTTTGTGCAGTCACGTCAGCCAGGGATTCCCCAGGTATTTTGTAGCTAAGAATAACTTTCTATAGTCATGGTTCACACATGGCCAAACCCAGCTTATGTCTTGGTTTTGCCCTTTAATGCAGATACAGGTTACTCAGAGTTGGATGCACTCTCTCTTTTGCTTATGGCATCCCCAGTTGCTAAGCCAGTCTAGATCCTGCTGCAGCTACAGGGTTTCCACCAAGCCTGGGACAGGTGTCTCTGGCTTTGCTGCTGCTGCTTGTGTGACTACGCTTGGAGGCTAAGGTGCTTATGTTCAAAAACAGCAGTGATTTCTTTCCATTGCTTCTTTAAGGAAAAGGGTCTCATGTTGTACTTCATGTTGTGTATATACCCACATTATTCTGCTGAGAAGGCTTAGCAGGAGTCACTGAGACCCAGTTTAGTCTTCCTTCCCATCACTATTTACTGTGTCTTGACTGGCTTTTTTTCATGGGATGTCTCTTGCATAGTAGGTCCCACAATTTTTTTTTATCTGAGAGGGTATGGAGTAGTTGAAGAGATTCCCGAGGCTTCAGTCGCCCACAGATTCCAGTCATAAGAGCCTGTAGGATGTATGCAATCCCTTGCTTTGCTGTTTGAACCAAGAGCAATATTTCTTGAAAGGCAGATGGCCTGATGGTTAAAAGGTTAAAAGCTTTGTTAAACATGTGTGTGTTGCCATTGATTGTGGATTTGATGGTATTTAAGTGTACTTTGAAAGAAAACCACTGATGTAGGGCCCTCTCCTTGTCATCCTTACTCAATCCCAGTGTGAAACAGCCTAACAGATTGTCAATTTATTAATTGACCACAGAGTGGGGGTCAAAGGACTGAAGTACATGGGTGGTAATTACTGTGGTTTGATAAATCTGGGCACATGAAAGTTCACTGCAGCTTCAGCGTAACTTTCTATGATGTGGTGAGAGAACTAATGAAAATCTGGGGCTGAGTTTGTACAACACATTTGGTATAGCTGAATGCCAAAAAATGTTTTCAGGTCATTATCATTAAAACTCTGATCTTCAGATGTTACTTCAGGAGCTCATTTGACTTGGCAGTCTAACATAGACTTAGCAACGTGTGGAAAAAAGTGTCACCATCCCGAGAAGCAAGAAAGAAAATACTGAGTATGATCAGGAAGGTGATAGGCGAAATTTATATCATCATTAATATGATAGGGAAATTGTGTGAGGGTTTAAAATCTTGTAGGACTGCTTGATGTTTGCTGTTCTTTTTTTGACCTGATATTAAAAGAAATTGTTTGCCTTGCTTCTTCAGTTGTACCTGGATTTCTAAAATTTGTATTTAATTTTAAAGGTAAGATACATAAGAATTAAATGTAAACAGTAGTAGCACAGATGATACATAAATGGTGGTATGACAAAATGAGTTTGTGATTCAATTATTAATAGATTATTGTTATGATAAATATGTAAAACATATTTGCTTACAATGATATACCCATTAGATTATTCTTCCCAAAAGTATAAGCCTTTACAGTCTAAGAAGCCTATGTAACATACATATATATATATGAAATTAAGAGAATTAGTATGGCAGCACTATCTCAGAAGACACTGGTACAGCTAATATTTTGTAAAAATTATCTAAGATCAACTCACTAACACTAAGTATGTTATTTCTTTTGACCTAGAAATGCAGACAATAAGCACAAGAATGCAAACACTTTAAAGCTGACAAAACAGAAATCACACGCTTCTGCAAGCAAAGGAGCACCCATGAAAATGTGTTTGGACTGTTCTTGCTTTTGAATTAAGTTCCTGTTCTTCAATATCTGGGATGATTCCTGAGAATTCGCAGAGGAAAATGAAGACCAATGTCTTGATTAACAACTTGTACAGAAGTGTAAAAAGCAGGCTGTCCCTTATTAAAATGTATGGGTTTTCTTCCACTTCCTAAGGCACAATGCTTTTGTGGAGTCACCATGTGCATTAACACAATTGTCTGCACATCCTGAACATTATCCATGCTGGTGACTCAGTTAAACTGAGCAGGATGTTCAACTCCCTTTCGAGAGGAACTGAAAAATGGTGAGTAGAGCATATTCCGGGGAAAGAAAAAAAAATATATTGGAAATTCCTCCTACTTGAGCCTAACCACAAGGGGACTTAACAAAATCAAGAGCATCTTTAAGGACTTACAAAGAGACCTGAAAGTAGAACACAGAGCTGGCTCAAGTGTGTTACTAGATAGCATTCAGTTGGCAAGGGCAGGGAAGAGCAGAGACCGTTTGCCTCAGACTGATAATTATTAGGCTGTAGAACGGTCTCCCAAGAGAAAATTGTTTGAAGCACCAATACTTGGCACATCTAAAATCACATTAAATAAAGCACTAGAAACTCTACTGTAAGGAACTGACTTTCACTGGCATGTTAATATTCTAATCTTCTAGACTACTGATGCCCAAACTTATAATATCCGATGTCCTAATTTCCAGACCTGTGACCTAATATTTCTTTTTGAAGTCATTTCCATGTTTACATAAATAAACGCTTGGGTCCAGGTTTGTTTGCCATTTTGTTAAGTGAGAAATTTTTAGAATTTTTCCTGCATTTAAAATAATTATGGTCTTTCTGGAGTCGTGGGGGAAAAAAATGAAGGAATAACTCATATCTCAGTAAAATCCACTCCCTTTTCTGTGCCATCACTTGGGTGTCTTCCCTTAATAGAAGACAAATTCATATCTCCCAGAGCATCCCTTATCTTTTTACTTAAGTGGTGTACTTTGGCCCTGCTGGATTTCAGACACTGCGAAAGTGGATGTACCTAACTGGAAAAGTGCCCAATGGGTTGTTGGAGGTACATAATTGACCGTCTGACCTTTAAGCTCAATCTCAGTCCAAGGAAGTGGATTCTTTTGAGGTTTTGCGTGCTTTTAGACTGCGGAGTGTGACAACATTGAGAAATGCAAAGTAATAAGGAAATCCAGCAGCATTTTGACCCCTGCTTAAAGGAAAACAAAGCAAATAATAACAGTAGTGTGCCAGCTGTAAACATAAGAGTAACACTGTAGTGTTCCTAATAGAGGCCTGGGGCATTGGAGTAAGTCAGGCTGTGCTGAGCCTGCAAAGCTATCTTTATCCAGTGTCAGTATCTCTTTGTCTGGCCGTAATGGTGCTAAAAACTGTGCTGTCACAAAAGATAGAGTACAAAAAAAGGCCTGACTCAACAACAAATTACCCTACTTCTGTGTTATGGTAACTCATCTAAAAACAAGCAGAGGCAATAAGATGTAACTGGGGAAACAGGTGCTAATCTAGCTCATCTCAAGGCAAACATTTCCACTTGCCAGTTTTATTTAGTAAAATCATCTTACTTTGCTGAAATAAAACACCAGACAATATTCCACAGTATATTTTCTAAACTGCACTGTATTATAAATGTCATAGCAAACTACAGGAATGATATCCTACCCATCTTAGTTATGTTTTTATGGCAGTTGTCCTCAGGGACTACCAACACCCACAGTCTTCAAAATATTTTTCTTAACACACAAGCAAAAGAAGATATACTGTAATTTGAGGGACATTCTGTATGAAGGCAAGTTGTCTTGGCAGAAGAATTTTTACTTCTGTCTCAAAACGCAGGCAATTTCGGAAGAAAAGCTGTATCTGAAAATAAGAACAAGAATTGTTGCTGGGTTGCTGAAAGAAGAGGTTGGCTATGTGCCATTTAAAGAACTCTAGGCAAGGATGAGCACAAATACCAAATATATGCCTTGGAGTAATCCTTGACTCTGCAAATCATTAATTTCATCACCTGAAAGACCATGGATATGCATTACTTCATAACAGAGGGAAGTTCTGGGATCATAGTGAGACACAGATACTGGAAAAAATAAACAAAAGTGTTAGCCAGTTAATTATATTTTCTGTGAGGCTGAAGGAATAATATAAGGATTATCCCCTGTAATGAAAAGCAGTTACTTAAGGCACTGAGTTCCAGGCACTCCTGAGGGTTCACCCGTGTAACCTTTAGTCATGGTGCTGAATGGTGGGTGACCAGAGCAAAACCATGTGAGGCCCATGAGATGGCTCCTGTCAGAAAGAGTTGCCAAGATAATAAGCATAACCTAGCTGAACCCAGAGGCTCAGAGGTCGCTGTTCCCAAATTCAGAATGGTTCTCAAGGCACCCAAATGCAATGCTGTGTGACTTCTCAAGAAAGTATAGCTGAGTTCAGAGCCAGGTAATAAACCCAGAACCAGCTGGGCCACTGTACTCAGATGCATGAGCTCATTGGTTGTTTGTTTGTTTTATTAAATTTTACTCCTTTTTGCAAATAAGTGTATTTTCTAAAAGCACCATTTTGTCCCATGAATGAAGCTTCTGTCCTCAAAGAAAAACATTCCTACAGCTCCTTCCAGCAGACTAAAGAGAGGTGTGGTTTGCAGCACATGAAGCCACAGAATCAACATCCTTAATTACACTTTATCAAGGAAATTCTGACTGCTTTGAAACCAATGAGAAAATTTTCACCAACTTTTGCAGGATCAGAATTGAACTTCGGTCTCAGAGGACCAGTGTGAAGCCAGTGAGATTCTTCTGCAAATTTCAGGGGGAATTATGGACTCTATTTCTAGTTTTTTTAAGAGCTTTCTTATAGGATGCACCTAAACTATGAGAAATGAACACCATCTCCAAGTATTTTGTGTCGCGGTAGAGACGGACAAAGCGACACGTACACCTTCTTATAGTATAAGAAAAGAAAGTTTATAGAAGCACAAGCAGAGAAGTTATAGAGCTTTTTTTTTTACATCCTTTCAAGCCAGCACTTTTATACCTATTGTACTTATTACTTTGCATATTTGTCTGTCCCTTATTGGTCAAAAAGTTGTCAG
>JANXJC010000078.1:40018808-40038516 GCA_027564655.1 Leptodon cayanensis
GGATTGAGTGAACTGCTGAGTTCAAAAGGTTGTGACGAGCAGCATGAAGTCCAGTTGGAAGCCAGTCCCTAGTGGTGTACCCCAGTGGTCAGTACTGGCACCAGTGTTGTTTAACATCTTCATTAATGGCATGGATGACAGGACAGAGTGTACCATCAGCAAGTTTGCAGATGATACGAAATTGGGAGGAGTGGTTGATAGACCAGATGGCTGTGCTGCCATTCAGAGGGTCGTGGACAGTCTGGAGATGTGCAAACAAGAAATCTCATGAGGTTCCAAGGGAATTGGAAAGTTCTGCCCCTGGGGAGGAGTAACCCCAGGTATTATGGGGGAACGATAGTAGCCCATGTACCATACACTGCAGGCTGACTGCTTGGGCAATGGCTTTCCAGAAAAGGACCTGAGGATCCCCAAGGTGAACATAAGGCAGCAATGTGCCTTTGTGAAAAGAAAGCTAACAACCTTCTGCTTTAGGAGGAGCATCACCAACAGGTCAAGGGAGGTGATTCTTTCCCTCTACTCAGCACTGATGAGACACGTTTGGAGTAATGCGTCCGGTTCTGGGCTCCCTACGAGAGATGAACATAGTGGAGCAAGTCTACCAAAGAGCCATAAAGATGAGTAAGAGACTGCAGCATCTTTCATAGGAGAGGCTGAGAGAGTGGGGACTGTTTAGCTGGAGAAGAGATGTCTTGAGGGAATCTTGTCAATGTGTATAAATACCCAACAGGTGTGAGCAAAGAAGATGGAGCCAGACTACTCTCAGTGGTACTCAGTGATAAGACACAGCAAATTGAAATAGAGGAAATTCCATTTAAGCACAACAAACACCTTCCTTGCTGTGAGGGTGCTCTAAGACTGGAACATATTTCCCATGGAGGCTGTGATACCTCCAACATTAAAGGAATTCAACACCAGACTAGACATGGCCCTGACCAGCCTGCACTTGCTGGCCCCATTTTGAGCAGAGGGCTTGGACTAAAAGAAATCCAGAGGTGCCTTCCAAACTTAACTGTTCTGTGATTCTGTGAATTAATATTTGCTATCCACAGTCAAGTTCTGGAGACTGATCAGTTTTTATTCCCTCATGGTGTGCCTCTTGCCTCCTTTTTTTGGAATACTAATGGCCTTTACATAATAGCTGAATAGAGATATACTACTCAGAATCTTGAAAAATCTCAAGCCTCCAACATACATAGACTGTCTAATTTGCATTATGTATGATGGAAAAGTAGACAATTTGTGACAATCTTCCAAAATATTTGTGCTAGGCTTAACCTAAAATCCTCTGTGTTATTTCACCTATTTCCACAGCCTGTTCCCATCTGAACAAAAATGAATTTTAATTAAAGAAAACTCCACTTTACAGTTCTGGAATGCTTTATTTTTTTCTCTTTTCTCTGGAAATGTTACAGTGCTGAAGCAACAATACACAATACAAATAGAGACCAAATTAAAATATACATTCAAGATGTTATCAAGTGGGATGAACAGGATACCTAAGAAACATCTGACGAAAAAGCCAGAACTCTGAGAAGAAAGTTGTTAGATTTGCTATCAGACTGGCAGCTAGATGCGCTTAGATGTCCCACTGATATGAGCAGCCAGAAAGGCAGCCTGGTTAGAGGGGAAAATTACTGAGGAGAAGAAAATGTCTGCTGAAAAACACTTACAGAAAATGCCTGCCAGCGTGGGAGCTGTGAGCCTGGGATCTAGGCCTATGAACCAGAAACATACTTTAAAGTCCAAGCTAGGGTTACCTAGAAAGCAGAGAGATCCTGAGATACCATCAATAAGCGTGAAAAGAAGGGACTGAAATGGCACCTTACCATCTGAAAAGGTGGAAACCAGTTTGGAAAAATAAAAATTCCTCTGAAAGAACAGAAAACTTCATAATCTATTGGCTGTTAAAGGTGAAAAATTGAAATTCGCAGCTTCTATTGGCTGCTCAAAGCAGTGATGTCCTAGGCCCTCTTATGTCTCTATGGTATAAAAGGAGCTTAATTTTTATCCAAAGCAGACCCTCTCTCCCTGAGAACTTCCCTTGCTGCACATAGTTTTTCTTTTCTAAATAGGTTGTATTCTCCACATGAACTTGCTATGAGGTCTTAGGCTCTCGCCAGGGACACCCAGGTGACTCCAGACTCTGTGACATGGATCACCTTTGAAGTGAGACTCTGTAATCTCACTGGTCCCCCTTTTTGGGCCTACTGTTGGGGTCCATTTGGTTTGTCCTCTCACTTCTGGGATGTTTGGGTCCACCTCTGGGATCGGTTTGTCCCCCCCTTTTGGGATGGTCTGCCTCCTTCTAGAATCTGTCTAATTCACTTGATACTGATATTATAAATCCATATAAATAATCTATTATATCTGCTATTATATTGTTGATAAAATGTTTCACTAATGAAAAGTTCATAGTAGCCTGTAATAGTATATACCTAATTGGTTGTTGTTGTTGTTATTGATTGTTGCTATATGATTGATTGCTGCTATCATTGACTGCTGCCATACTATTGATTGATACTATATTATTGATTGCTGATAGTAATTGGTAATAGCTGGATATATGTATTCACTTTATTAATCATAAGTGTACTTGTTAGAGGTGATTTTTTATTATTATTTTTATTTTTGTGGTTCTTTACTTGCTAGTCATGATTTTTGTGATATTTGTCATAATCTGTAATAAAGTAGAGAAATGTAGAGGATAAAGCCTCCATGTCCTTGTGCATTGTGGAATCCTACAAAACCATGGTCACAATCTCTGCATACCCATGGACTAGATAACTCTTTAGTTCTTGACACCCACCCAACTCAGTCTACTTTCCATAAAAGCGTTATCAACAAACAGATACAAAGACCATCTGGGGGTGTTTCTTGCACACCAGAGTGTCTAGGTGGCATATTAATTGCCTATTTAGTGTGTCTGCTTCTGTTTCAGAGTCTTACGTAGGGGATGTCTTTGGGCATATCATCTGTCAGTTTCAAGTGTTCCCATACAAAACCAACAGCCTCCACAAGGCAGTTACTTGTCCACACAGTGTTGAAGGCAATGGTGAAGAGACAGCCGGAAAGAAGGATAGCCACTGAAAATGACAGAAAGATGGGGAGACAGAGGAAGGCTAAAAAGAAGCCTGAAAAGACTTTATTTTTACCTTGCCTTTCCCATCTACAAATGCAGCTAATGGTATTTTTCTCTTTTGCAAAGTACTCAGGTATTTGCAACAGATAATCCAAGTTGAGTGCACTTCAGCCAATGCAAGATACCTCTCAGTCCCATCAGGATGTGAACTGCTGATTGTAGGTAGTAATCCATGTGTCATCATGATAATGTGGCTGACATTCTGATTTTATCTTTGCGCACCTGAAGAAGTTAAACAGCAATTGTGACTGTCAGTAATACCACAATCCACCTGTAACCTGCAGTGTACAAGAAAAAAAGATAGGCAGAGCATGATAACTTTAATTCACAAAGATTTGAGGGATTTCAAAGACATTTCAACTAGGAAAGAAACATAAAAATTCTCCACATTGAGGAATGTATGTGTAAAATAAAGTATTGCAGATCTTGAATAATTTTAATCTGATGAAGTCTAAACACACTAGGCAGGATTCATTTTACTTGAATTTAGGCATCTAAGTTTGGCACCAAATGCAATGTTACAAGCCAGGCTCCCTTAAAAGCCAACAATGGGAGACAGGTACTCCTGGGGGAGATTCATCTAATCCATCTCAAAAGCCACCTGAAGGACTGGATTAATTACATTCTGAAGGTGATGATTTTTTTGTAATTAGCTTCTATACACAGAGCTTACTGTGACTAGCTCATGCCTCACCTCCTAGTTTTCGATGCCCATGTCAGAACTGATGAACTGTACTTTTAAAAAAAATAATAATAATAATCTACTTACCTCAGTTTAGGAGAATGACGATTTAGGAAACTACTCTATATATAACACATGAATTCTGAGCAAGGTTAAAAACAATTCCACCACTAAGTGTGTCAGGGTATGAGGATTCAGGCTGTGCTGTATTATCTGCTAGGAGGAAAAGAGGTCGCTGTCCTCAGATACTCCAATTTGTACTGAAGTACTGAGGCATATCTTAGGGGAAATGAGATCTTTCCAACTTCTCAAAAGTAGTGTGAGTATACAGATTGGGGCAGAAATATGACAACTAAGATGCCACATTCTTCTTTTGAAATATGTAAGGGCTCACACTGTTTCAAGCAATTCAAAGGACACAATGTAGGCTGGGCCAAAAGAGGACAAAGCACACTTTTCCATAGGGAAGGGTGGAAGGAAAGTAACTATGGGAAAAAAAGGCTTTGTGGTTTGCAGTATAAATCATGTTCAAGTGAGGGGAGTCTGTTTTTTATGCATATGTTAAGAAGACTGTAACAAGGACAGACTTTACATTACTCTCTTCTAAATCCTACTGTTTCTTGAGTTACTGTAAAACAAGTAAACTTATGTATTTGTTTGCCTTTGTCCTTGTATCTCCCTGAAGAGCTGAACTGTTAATCAAGAATAGTCCCCATGTGGGAGGCACAGAAAAGTCATGTCCAGGGTGAGGATGGGTCAGATGTCATCTGCTCTCTTTCTGTCACTGAGTTATCTGAATATCAAAGCCTCTGCCCCTGGGACGCGAAACAAGTAGACTAAATCATCCAGCTAAGATGTTGGAAAATCCAAGACAAAAAATCAAACAGGTACACAGTCAAAGACAAGTTTAAGAAAAATATCCAGCACAGTGAGACCTGGAACCAACAGCCTCACAAGTGAGCAGCAAGGGAAACTCTTTAAGTGCACTGTAACATTGTTTACATGAAAAGATGTTTCAAAAAAAAAAAACCCAAACCCCAAACACAAACATTTTTCTCCACAAATGTCAAAGAAATTGTTGTGGATCCTGATTCAGTATCCTGCCAACTACACCAGTTTGTCACAGATAAGTGATTTAGATCACTTAAAGAATCACCGTCAAAGGTATTAGCAAAAGTGATTTTAATATGAATTTGTAAAAGTGCTGCTTAACAAAGTTCGATGGCAAGGTTCACTCTGTTACTTACTACATGGAAGAAACATACAAAGGGAAATCAGGTTAGAATCAAGCTAGAATGACTTACACAGAGACTGGAGATGCAAAAGGGTGCGGGAGTAAGGGAGACCTTCCAGTTGAGTCACAAGGTTCAGAAGGGACTCCCTTGCTTTGTAAACTCCTGATGGACCTTAGGTGCAGCTAGGTCCAATCTTAGTCTCAGACTTGGACAACAATTTACATTTAAGGGAAGAAACACAAAGAGTAAGGAAAAACCTCCCATTGAGTCATGAGGTTCAGAGAGGACCCCCTTGCTTTCTAAACTCCTGATGGAGCTTGGGTGTGGTTAGGTCCAATCATAGTCTCAGACTTGAACAATGGTTTATGTCTAATTGAATTATCTATACAAAGCTTACAATGATTAATATTGAGCAGCTACATAGATTAGTAATATTTAATTAGTATTAATTCAGCATGCTATCAGTCACTTACCAAGGATCTGTTGCGAGTAAGGGGTCTCTTCACCTTGGGTGAGGAAGGATCTCTTAGTCTCACATAGGGAAACTCAAACCTTGAGAGGCATCCCTGCTCAAGGGGAGAGTCACCTGGCGTGCAGTCCAGTTGCAATTTAGGGACAATTCAAACTGGGGTCTTCCGGAGGTCTCTCTGCCTCGAGGAGCAACCTTGAGAGGTGGCCCAGCTCAAAGGGAGATCACCACCATGGAGCCACACTGCTGGCAGGGAAAGATCAAAGAAAGCTTTTAGGCTGTCATATTTATGGAATAAAGTTGTTGGCTCATAGTCAAATTGCATACAATGGGAGAGGTATGCATGAGACTCCTTGTACCCACAACTTTGTTCCTTGATAAATGAGTCTTGGAAAAGCCACCCGCTATTCATGTGTTAATCACATGATCAGTGTTCCAAGCTCATATGCATCGGTGCTCACAGGGTCACTCTGCTCCTTTGTGGGTTTCCTAGAGGAGTTCTTGGCCCGGTTATGGCTCAGGACTTCACCTCCTTTGGAGCCTGTACCAAACTACTTCTAGTTCGTTTAAGAAGTCAAGTGCATCTGTCACAGCAGTTTGCACTGTTCCTCCAGAAGATCTTCTCTGAAACTTCAGCAAAAGCAGCAAAAAATACCATTTTTACAGATCGCTTGGATTCAGTGGTAAATGGCTCTGCCAGAACTTTCTTGTACACTTCTAACTGCAAAATGTTTTGCAATACCTGTAAGCCAATTGTGCTGTAGGGCAAAAACGGAGAGCAGAATTTGATTTATTACTTTCAATGGTAATATCCCACACACAGGCCCAATATTATAAGGTTGGTTTTTTCCCCTAAGGAGTAATTAAAATGTTTTGGCTATTTTTGCATTCTAGTGTTTCACAGCAGTTCTGTGATGTTCAAAAGATTGCAACTTTTTGTGGGGTTAGTTTCATTTTTATGTGACTGAAACTCAATCAATATTCTCATGCTGTATTTTCAATAAGTTATCTTGGACAACTTTTCTGAATTATCAAACTGTGAATTGACACAGAATTAATAAAAATCCCCAAAGGGATTTTCCACACTTGCAGTCAGTGTATTCTTTTCCTAGTAAGGGATAAGTACTGTGGTCTACCTTAATGTCTAGATTTTGCTCTCACAGTAGTGTTAGACACAGGTAATTTCATGAAGTTAATGGAGCTGTCCCTGTTATACCCACTGTAAAAGGTCATGAGAACTAACCACCAAACAAGCGGTACCACCTACCATACTTTAGACTACATGTTGGCTTTCATTTTTGGTTTTTTTTTTTTTTCCCAGTTTCCTGCGAAGATGAGGGTTATACAGCCATGCCTTGCTGCTCTGACTTGTCAATGTGATCCGCAACCAGTTGAGCTCTTTTCCACAAACCATCATGTTTGAACCTAATAGCTAGTTTCAGCCAAACTAATGGAGGGATCACTGTTCTTTTAAGTTCTGGGAAAACAAGTGACTTTGTAGTTAGACTTAGTAAGTGACTTTTTAATTCAGTTTGTAGAATTGAGAATCATCTCAAATGAGGAAAAGAGGTTAACATGAACTCAAATGTTACTAGATGCCTGAGAATCCATGTTACACATTCCATATCTTCAGAAAAACAGTAGTACGCATCTTCCTAGAAAAGTAAAGTCTAAGACACAAACTCACAGGAATCCAGACTTACACAATGTTTGCTATTACTCATGCTTACACTTTTCTGGCTGAAATTTTTCAGGAATATAATTTTTTTCTGTAGGTGAAGTTTGGATGCAAAAGTTCAACTCCTTTGGAAGACAAAGCTGGGAAAAAGCAAAACACATTACATTTATTGTGATATATATTTAAATTATTATTACTTTTATTTAAACTTTCCTATCTGGGAACAGAAGGAAGATAAAGTATAAAAGTTCTTGTCCTGCCACTGTCTTGAGCAGCAGATAGCTTCTCTATGACTGTCAATTGTTTGTTCATTAAAAATTATTTATGCTTATAAAAATGCTACATCTTTTCCAGCATAAATCAACAGTTTTAAATCCAATAAATAAGTGATGGCAAAAGTAAAAGAATGCTAAAGCCAGTATTTAGACGAGAAAAATATACTGCATTGTTTAATAGCGAATCTGTTAGCAGCAACTGAAAATATTTCTGGCATTACTAAAGGAGGTTGTGGGTTTGTTTGGACACGAGATCCTAACTATATGTGCTTCATCATCTCATAAAACAAAGATGTGACCTGATAGCACTCTTGTAATTGTCATGTCTGCTTTACTACATTGCTGTTAGCCAATCATTCTCATTGGTATTTGAGCAAAATACAGCATTTTGAAAATGAGCTTTTCAGACTGTCAAGTCCTTTGCTTATTTCACTGAGCAATTTTATGAATTGCAGCCCAGTGAAACTCAATGAAGGAAAGGTATTCTACTCACCTGAAAACACAAAATTCAAACACACACCATATTCATTGTGATGTAGATTTTTTAGATTTGCCTCACAATTTGTCTCATAACCACAGATTTTCATGTTAAGTAGAAGATTATTTATATTTAGTATACAAGCCTTATGCTTCATTAGTGTTGACTTTGTAAATTAGTCTGAATATCTCTTAAAGACTAATTTTTTTCACTTCTTTTTGTCACCTGAAAAAGCATTGTCCTTTCCTTCTTCAAGTGACATAAAAGCAAGTCATGACTATGTCTTTTTAAAGTATGAATATACATCTGACAAAAAGTTTTAAAGTAATATTTTGGGTTTTGGTCCCAAGTGATATAATATCCCAAGTGATATTTTGGTCAACTCCATGATTCAGAAACAATAAAATTTATTACCATAGGTTCATCCGATTGAAATGCAGTTTCTCCCTCCTTTGAAACCTGTTGTTGTAGTTAACATGTAGACATTCCTATAACCTGAAGAAATAAAAATAATTTTGATCAGACAACAGCTGTTATTTTGTCCTGCTATCTTTGTTCCTCTTTTGTCTTTGAGATCTTTCAGTCTGAACATGTCTAAGCAGATGTACATTATTCATTGCACTTCCATTAGTCATGACACATGTAGTCAATCCTTTACAAAAAATCGAGAGATTTAGGAAACTGTAAAAATTCATAAACACAGATTTTGTTCCTGCCACCTACTTGGTTCTCACAAAATCCATTCTCCTTCACATAAGTTATCTCATATAACTTGCGATTACTTGGCATAACTGTATATATTTTGAATATCTATGTTGGAGATTCAGAAAAAACAGCAGTTTTCAGGCAAGCCATATAAATCAGTTTATGTAGTTAAGTTTAGAAGATAAAAATCCCACTCCAGCCTTGAAGGGGAAGATGGCTGAGAATTGAATAGCATTGCCTTATCCGTTCAAGGAGAATGTTACGCATTCAGCCTTATCCATTCAAGGAGAATGTTATGCATTCATCAGTTTTGATACATTTCCTTAAGACTGTCAGCAGTAGCAAAGTGATAAGATAATGGAATGCATTCATTTTAATTATCTGGAATATTTCCCCAGCGAAAGCTGAAAGTAGTTCCAGTTCATTTTAGTAATAAAGGGATAAAGAAACTAATAACTTTTTAGCTAGATATATTTGAATAAACAAATGCTGCATAGTCATTTACAAAAATATATATTACAAAGAGATATATTTTGGTGGTTGGTTGGTTTGGTTTTTTGTTTTTAATATGGACATCCATCTTAGAAATAGAACTTTTTAGTAACCTTGTGACTGTCGCATTTTCTTCCCCTACAATTAGCATCACTACTGTAGACTTGCAAAACTGCTTTTAAATACATGTTATCAATGAATAACTTGATGTAGTATTTGCTTTTTTGTACACTGAAATGTTTTAATTTAACAAACTGTTTTGATTTTGAGTGCAGACTATATATAGGATCTATGAAGACTGTGGTATTCTGATAGCCACTACCTCAGATTCACACACTGATGCGATCCTTTATATTACACTGCCCAGTGAACAGTCATCTATAATTCACTATGCAGTTACCATAACCATAAAGATTTAATATTTGTAGTTCCTCTGAGTTACTGAAAATACACATGAGCACAAATAAATCACAACTGAGGAGACTTACTCCTACCTAGTCCCAGTGATCAATGTATCACTGCCTGTTAAAAAATGACAGAGACAGGAAATCTGGAAGTTTCTATTGAAAGATAGATTTTGATAAAACAAAAATAAATAGAAAATATGGCTTTCAGTCATTGTACTTAAGATCACTGATTAAATGCATCACTAAAGAACATGGGATGTAACCTTGGATATGTGTGGACTTGGGTTAGTAAAGGAGGCTTTTAATAGTATGTGATTTTCACTAAATGCAGATTTGTGAAGTGGCTCTCCCTGACATACATTTCCCAGTTATGTTTCTAGCCCAAAGTTAGACCAGGAATAACTTAATTAAACCACTATAATTAAGTCACAAATCCAAGGTGAGTGAAAGCAGGTAACATATTTTTTCAAATGGATGAAGGATTCTGTTCAGTCCAAGGCTCTCAATGAAGCTGTGCCCTCTGTCAACAGCAAATCTTTCCAAGGAGGGCTGCTGAAAAACAGTGCACCCACTGCCTGCTAGCAGCCCCCACCTCCATCCAGCCAAGCTCAGAGCTGAATGGAATGGGTGCAGTCATACACAGAAAGCCAGAGACCCCTTCTCACAGAGACCATATCAAAACAGCTACAGTGTAGAATATCTTTACAGCAAACACAGTCTCCTATCTCCAATAAAGACAGCTTTGATCTTGCATAATTCTGAAAACATCAGGGTAGGAATTCTGACTTAAAAGCTCAGAGAAGTATCTTCTCATACAGTGCAAAATATGATTATGCAAGTATTAGGATGATGCATGGGACCTGGCAGTTGGGAGTGACACCTTTCATGCAACAGTAAGAAATTCCACCATCTGCTCAACATTCTTACAGCTGGTAGAACAGAAACTGAGTTAAGAATGGAGATTTTTCCTACAGCCTTCTCCTGGACAAACTGGCAAGATACAGACTGGATGGACGGTCTGCGAGGTGGGTAGGAAATTGACTCACAGGCCACACTCAGAGAGTGGTGATGAGCAGTTTTTACTCAGGCTGGCAGCCTGTCACAAGTCCCCCACGGACTGATACTGGGCCCCACACTGTTCAACATCTTCACAAATATCCTGGATGACGGGACTGAAAGCACCCTCACACCAGGTTTGCTGATGGCATCAAACTGGGTGGTGAGGTCAACACGTCAGAAGGGAGAGCCATCTTACAGAGAGACCTGGACGTGCTGGAAGAGTGGGCTAGCAAGAACAGTGTGAAGTTGAACGAAGACAAGTGCAAAGTCCTGCACCTGGGCTGACATAACCCAAGAGCCCAGCACAGGCTCGGATCTGCGTGTCTGGGGAGCAGCCCTGCTGAAAGGGACCCAGGGCTGCTGGGGGACAACAAGCTGAACACGAGTCATCAGTGCGCTGCTGCGGCAGCAAAGGCAAATCAAATCCTGGGCTGCATCCACAGGGGCATTACTAGCAGAGACAGAGCCGTGATCACCCCACTCTATTCAGTGTTTGTCAGGCTGCATTCGGAGTAGGCTCAGCAGGGACCTCATCACAGTATTCCAGTACTTAGAAGGTGGCTAGGAGCAATACAGAGGCTCTCTCTTCACAAGGAGTCACACGGTGAAAACAAGGGGCAAAGGGTACAAGTTGCACCGGGAGAGGTTTTAACTTGACATAAGAAAGACATTTTTTACAGTAAGAACAATCGTTCGCTGGAACAACTTCACCAGGGACCAATAGAGTCCTTATCACCGGAGGTTTTTGAGATGCAATTATAGAGAGGATGCTAGACAATCTCATCTGGGCTCCCTTTCCCACAAAAATATGGACCAGATGATCTCTCAAGGTCCCTTCCAAGCAGGCTGTTCTATGATTCTATGATTTTATTTATTTGTTTTTCATTAATGGCCACATAAGTTCTAACTTACCTTTCTCTCAAAATGGAAGGATTGTCCTCAGGGCCCCAAAATATTGCTATTGATGTCTGCCCTAGCACACAACAGAATTTCTCTATGGAAACAGGAAGTATGAGGAATCTGAAATAAGAAAAAGACAGAATTAAATGTAAGTATCAGCTGGGAAGTTGTTCAAGCAATGATTATTTTTTCAGCATTCAGCTAATTGCTCAAGATGACTGACTGTGATTAGAATATTACTGAGCATATTTAAAAGCAGACATAAATTTATCGACTATTTACCAGAGAGAAAAAATAGCACAGACCTGATTCTGATCTCATTTATATTGGCTTTTTACATACACATGCAGTTGGAGCTGGGTCTGATTAGAGTTACCTTATGAAGACCCAAAGTACCTCTGTTGAACTGCAAAGACTTCCTTCAGATTGCACACAATGAAATCAGGATCTAGATCCTTCATTTTAATGGGGTAACACCTAGTTTAGAGCAACATGAGATTAGAATCAGGCCTTGAATGTGAAGAAAGTGGAGTTACAGTTTTAAGATGTGGAAGACTATACTACAATGAGAAGAGGGTGCCCCGTACTCAGGGTGAAATATGAAAAATGAAGCTTTATTTTCATGCTCACACCTGAAATGCAAATGCATAACAGATGTTTAGCTATCTCCTTTCATTCTATCAACCTCACATTCATCACAGTACAAAAATATGTAATGCACCATAATCTAACTGATGGAAATCCTGTATTATACAAGTGACTGTAAGGAGTTCTCTGTTAGTATATCTAATCTAATTTGAAACTGTGAACTGGGTCTTCCCTTAGAGCAGGTCCAAAACACTTTTGACTGAGAAATCAGTCACTGTGAAATAGCCTAATAATAACTTGTAAATCCCCAAAGCTCTCAAAATATAAGGCTTCAGTGAATTACAAACCTCTTTATACAGGGTATGAGTTTACATTTACATATTCATGTGTATCTAAAATTGCATGAATGTACTTATTATCTTCCACTTATTCATATTGTACCTAAATTGCTATTCTTTCATTGTACTTCAGCTGAATCCCCTGTCATCTCATTTGTTTGGTACAATACGCGTTTCTTCCAGTAGGCTACACTGGATTAGTAACAGAAGGAAATGAACAGCATTGGAATATATGAATTATTTATTCTGTGGCTAGAGGAAAGCAGCCAGGGCTTCACCCCAGTTTCTTTTCTCATTGTTCCACTCAAAAGAATTACTAGTGTCTTTGTGTCTTGGGATACACACCTGCATGGAGCTTAGAAAAGACCAGTACACCTCTTCTTCACAAGGGGGTAGTCCGTATATTAAATAAGGCATTAAAAAACTTCATAAATGTATTTTTAAAGTATTCAGGCTGCTTTGTGGTGTTCTTTTCATGTTCTTTAGGGTTTTGCAATCCTTTCCCATCTTAGCCTCCCAGTAAAATGAAAGACTAACATTATTCTGTGAGGTTCAGGTAATCTATTGATTTGTGATCGCCTACAAGGAGATCATGCAAGAGCCTTCACTGACCAGAACAGCATGTGATAAAGACAGGTACAGAAGAGTAGACATCCCAGCACAGGCTGCTGTAAGCACCACCTCAACAAACCCAGTAATTTATTAAAGAAGGAAAATATTCATACTTTAGGAAATTAATGATACAATTAACCAAAACAAAGGTCACAAAAATCACTTGTCATGGGGATGGACAATAAAAGAACATCACAAAAGAGAGAACATGTGTTAAATAACCTGAAAGGGAAAAGGCCTTGTGTCAGCAAAGACCATGGTGAGGCAGTGAGATCCACCCAAAGCATCATTTTCTAAGCACCTCTTTCTGACTTCAGCAGGTTTTGGATACATCATATTTTGAGCAGGGAGGAAGTTCAGAGCAATTTCTTACTGCACAGTTGTGCTCCCAGCGATCCAAAAGGCCTAACCCCAGCATTAGATTACCAGATGCTCAGGGATTCACTAATCCATTAGCTATTACATCTGCATTCCAGGGTTTTCATAATAAATGCTACAGCTGTGAATCTCTGAAGTGTCTCCTAAAGCGATGACTGACTTCAGAGATTATCACTCCCTTTTCCCTTAGAACAGGATGGAGTTTTCCCAGTGGCTTCATGCTGTTGGAAGAGATTCTGGATAACCTCTGGCTGTTTAGTCCCTGCAGAACTTGGGAGCAGTGCAAGTGTGGGTGGTGGATAGAAGGAAAAGTTTTCCTACTGAATTCTAAGAATTCTTACCCTTCAGGTGCTCCCTCTTTTCCAGGAGTGTCAGTGATTTGCTGTCAAAATTTTCAGGAGATGCTTGAAGGAAAATATTTTCCCTTAGGCTGAGATAAGCCCCATGTCTCAGAGGGGCACAAGCAAGCCCAAAAAAGCTGGAGGGAGAGGACAACCTGCATATAGACCTTTTTAAGAAAAAGACCAACTTCATTTGTTAAATAAAGTTATTCTAAGGAATTGCTTATACTCTAAAAACATGCTAAGTACATGAATAGTGAGGAAGTGAGTTAAAATTAAATTTGGAGTTAATAAACAGCATTTATGCAATTTATGCTACCTGTTTCAAGGTAATACATGCAAAAAATAATGAATTTGATTGCTTAAGGTACATGTGTGAAGCTCAGCAACACAGACATTGCTAGTGAAGAAAATTTACTGCACAGGATACCTAAACCACAAGCAGAACATTTAAATCACTTCTCCCTTCTTTGGCCTTAATCTTTGCCCTTTGATCTTAAAAAAGGAGCTTATAGAAAGTCTTCAAGCTTTTCTCAGATCTTAGTTTGAGATAATGAAGGCAAAGACAGTTTCTCTCTTTCTGAAAATTACGATCTCTACTCTCTCAGACACTGAGGAAAGGCAAAGATAGGCAACATGTCTCCAGTTGAACACCTTCCTTCTGACAAAAGATACATTAGAAATTCATGCTGAGACTTTGGTCAACAGTCAAGTGACTGCATTCAAACCTGAGTGTCCATAACAGGTTGCATTTTGTCTGGAAGAACACAGCAGGCCAGGTTATGTTTGGTCTTCAGAGGAAGGACACAATTTTTTCTCTTCACCATAGATTCACATCAAATGAAGGCAGAAACACAAGTGAAGGCTCCTGAGTCCAACACTGCTCTGCATTACAGCCCAGGGTGCAATTCAACTTGAAAATGAAATCGAGCAAATAAGGCTAATGACTGTAAAAACAATCATGTACCCTCCTTGAACCTGTACCAGTGAATAACTCACCTTATAAAAATTGCTTTTAATCCAGGACCTTCTGCATCACTGGCAAACCATTTAGCATGTAAGGTCCCCATTAACTTTGTCCCTTGAAATTGAGAGTGTTCACACTACTTTCGACTGTGATGTTTCCTTGTTATCCCTTGTCAGGGAAGGAGGCAGAAGAAAAGGACAGGACGGAGAGGATTAATTTTTAATTTGGGCATAGTTAAAGTGTAGTTTCTGGGCATCATAGCAAGTAATTGAGTGTCAAAATAGATACACTGAAAACAAGTGCTAGGATTGATGATCATGCAACAAGTATGAAAAGAAATGCCCTCACAAAGCAAGATCATTTGTTTTAATGTTGAGGTCAGTAATTCAACATAATGCTTTATACGTCTAAATATTTTGTCTTGGGTTGTGTCATTCTCAGTAATATTGAATTGATATCCTTTTAGCATGTAACATATTACTGAATTCAGCAGGATGACAAAGGAAAAAAGGTACCAGTTCTGTGGTTCCCACCCATAACAAATTTTCCAGAAAAGTAGAAGATACCACCTCTTTGTTTAGACTCAGCTGCCAAATATATTTGTTCATGTTAGCTTATGTTATTTCTAAAATATCTAGGACCTGTCTAGGAAGAATAAGAGATTTTATTTTTCTAAGAGCTGTATCTGTGTTGGACTTAAGAAGCTTGTGAAAACCTAATGTCAAATGAAGCTGCATACTTTCAGTGCTGAGGGATGAAGAAAAATTACTTAGAGCAACATATATTGGTTTAGAGCAATTTATGTCAGTTTATTACTATATAAAACATTCAGGCTGTTTTCTCTTGCTTAATTGACACACCAGATGGAAGAAGGACACAGGGTGAAGAGATATGGTGTGACCACAGAAAATCATAAGAATACTAAAATATTAAATTAAAACTGATGCTGCAAAGTTTAAAGAAAAAAGATTCAAGTTTTTCAGGAAGAGGTGTATGAGACATTTGCAGCTCCATAGTTAAATATCCATCTACGATCTAAATAGTCCAATTTTCAAAGCTGTTGACTATCCAGATGCTCTAGATGGTCTCAGAGATTGTGTCTAGATACTAGAAAGTTTGCAAATTATACTAGCTTCTAATATTTCTACAAACACTGCAGGAAGGGAGTCCCATCACAAGCATTTTCAAAAGGCTTATTAGTACAAATGGGACAAGCATGTCATCTACTTAGTAATACCAAACTGTATTAATTGTTCTCTCAACAGTCTCTTAATAGAAGAATGCATTATCCAGCTCAAGCAAGGCACCAGAAACTGCACAGTGGGCAACACTATCCAAAGCCTAAATACCAAGAGGCCACATTTATTGCTGTCATAGCTTTACATCAGTCTGTTCTGTTACTTCAGAGACTGTAGGATCAAGCGAGTTGAGGGCACAAGTGAAGCAGATGCTTTTACTCTACCAAAACACCAGTGTGGGTCAGAAAAGGAAAGAGGAGCAAAACATAGTTTAAGATTATATTGGGCAGAATGGAGCAGACACAGCCTTGGAGCATACACAAATTTATACATCTCACAGAAATAGAGCATGTGCACTTTAGGTTCCCTCAGTTAACAGCTGTGGGAAACTAACTGGATGTAAGATAAAGAGACCAAACTTACAGCAGCAAGAAAAGTCATCCGGGAGAGCAGTCTTCATTGCTTTCAGTTCCAGCAATGTTGCTGCCCTGTACATAGTGTTTCTACTGTAAACCATCAGTCTACTTTTCTTTTATGTTTTTTTTTAACTTTACACTTTTGGTTTACTTTGTTGCAGAGGGGGTTATGTCATATTATACCAACTGTAAGGGTATAAACTAGTGGCTGGGAATGTGCTTGTTTTAAATGTTTCTGTTTAATGCAAGGAAATAGACATCATTACAAGTTTCAGTATGCTTCTCCTCAGAGATGCTTGGTTGCCTCACCTTTTAATGTTGAACACCCTTTATTTTCTGAAACTTCAATGTTTGTTCAGAAGAAAGCACTTTTCTTTATAGACTTGAACTCTCTACTCTTGCTATAGCCTTCTTTTTATGCCATCAGGTCTGGTTCCTATTTACTTTACTTTTATAATGGTTTCATTATCCTGGGTGTAGATGTTGATGAGATTTAGACCGGAAGGCTGTCACTGCATTCTGTCTTCATCCAGACTGCATCATGTTCAAGGGCAGGAGGGAGAAGCTGAGCAAAGACGGCCCCATTCAAACACCCCTCCTTGGGTAGGATCCCATGCTGGGTGTCTCCCCAGCCTCCTGCTTTCACAATACCGTACAATTTTTTTTTTCAGGCAAAAATTCCATTAATTTTATCTCATCAGTTTAATTTGTCAATTCAGAATAAACACATTCATTTACAGCAGCAGCTAGGACCAGGAACAATGCCTGGCTTTATTTCTCCAACACCTGTCAACATCCCCCCCCCCAAAAAGTTAAAAAATGTGGATGTAGCTTTTCTGTAGCAACAAACAAACAAAGTTACTGCTAATTAGCCACATTTATATTCTCTAAATGTAACTCTATATATGGAAAACCCAAATATTCAAGAGAGTACATGGATGAAATTGTTTACCGTTCTACCTAAAAGTAAAGTACAAAGCTAGAGGCTAAGGCAGAAAGGAAGGCAGAGGAATTCTTAAGGCATTTACAACCGCTTAGTATTAGGGCTTAACTGCAGTGTAAAACAATTTGTGATGAGAACAAGGCAGATAAAGGAAGTGTTTTACCTTGTAGCAGGCCTTTCTTTTTCACTTTGATAAAAAGTTATCCCACTGACTAGGCCAGACCCCCACAGCAGTTTGTGAGATGGCTGTTGCTGAATATCCTTCACCCTGATGGCTGTGATAGTGCAAGGATTCCCCATGGAAAAATTCCTTCCATGAGGAACAGTTCAGGGCTTTAAAGCAACATAATCCATTCTATACTCCTCTGGGTTTTGAAGTATGCAACTGACTTTGCAGCCACTAAATCTATGCTTTGGTTGGTATTTTTACAAGTACTCCTGCATCTTTGTGGTTCAAACAGAAACACAAACATCCTTACAGAGTCCAGATAGTATTTGCCAAAAATTCTAATGGCAAGTGTTAAAACAGCTCAAGCAGACTAAACTCTCAGCCTCTTTACTGTCAGGCCACAGAAATGACCCTAATGGTTGACTTTTATCTTCCAGACTAAAAATTCAAAAGAGAAAGAAAAGCCAGATAAGGTACTGGAACTAAATGGATGATATGGCCTTTTCAGTACTGAAAGAAATCATGTTTATTGGATAACCCAACTGTACAAAATCTATAGCGTTTCTGTAAGTAGAGAACCTGAAGAATTTTTGCATCTATAGCAGATTATGCACAGTTCAGAAGATAAACAAAAGATTTATCTGTGCTTATCACAACTTCATGAAAGATCATTAAAAAGGTTTCCAAAAAAAAGTCCCAGTTGTTAGCAAAAGTAAAAGTATGAATTCATGAGAATTTAAATCTGCTCTTGCTGATATAAATTTTACAATTTCCTAGGCTTCTCCAACTCTATAGGGCACACTGGTGCTATTTAAGAAAGGCATAGCTTTGTGAAAAAAAAAGAAATCTAGCTTTCACTTAAATATTAATGTCAAGTACTTTATAATAATCACACAAATACTTTTGATCGTAAGCATTGAAATAGAGGAAATTGATTGCTTCACAATGCAGAAAGATAAAAGTTATCTGTCAGAAATTAAGATGCTCATTGGGTAACATCAGTAATCCTCCTCCTTCCATACAGACTGAGGCAGACTCTTCTAGTCAACAGTGAGAACAACAGCCTCTTATGAAGACCTCATACTGAGCTTTTGTAATTGCTTTAGTAATGCCACTGATACCAAAAGAATTACATTAATAATGCACCCCTCCAAACATAAGATGCCAAACTTCCCCCACTTCCCTATTTAAGACTGTATTTTCAGAATTACACATGCTTTCCCAGAGATCTGCCTTCAGTGTAGCCCTCCGTGACTCATAAGGCACCTGTACAGTTGGTGTGGTGTGTTGCAAACCAGCTATAATAATTTATCTGATTGCCTTCCAAGGGTGATGTGGGGAAAAGCAGCTGACATTAATCCATTGTCTAATTGGGATATAGAGAACTGGTCTGGTGGGTGACTATTCAACTAGGAAAAAAGGTATTGGGAAAGGAGACACTGTTTCTGAATCCTTATAAGGGTTAAGAACATACTGAATACATCCAACTTTGTATGTAAGGGAGCATTACTGGTGGGAGGTTGGTGCTGGCAGCACATTGGGAATGGAATTGACTTATTGCCGTGAATGGTGACACATGTCCTGAAGTGGAACAAGGAGTGGAGCCACAGCTTGGGGGGTTAAAGCATATAGGTAAAAAAAGTCTTAGTTTGTCCCTTATGTAACATGTAATGAAAGTGAGTTCTGCCCATCCCGACCTGCACAGGGGTCTGGATCCTGGCAAGCATTTGCCTTGGTCCTGGCCAGGCTGGGCTGCAGGTGGTTTGAAAAAACTGGCTACTAAAAAATTACTTGGAAACTTGACTCCTCCTGGGATCCAGAAGTGTCCTCCTGGCCCTGCAACCACTGCTGGCTAATAGCAACTGAGTGGATATCCTAGCTTGAAATGGCTATGAAGGGTTATTGCTAATTTGTTAGTAGATAATACTACGGGAGCAAGATCTCCAAGGCCATTTGATTATAGCAGTGGTGCCAGGACAGTCAGCCTGATGCAGTTTAAGGTTTATACTTGGCAGTTAATAAAAACAATTGACCATCTCTGACAGCAGATGTTTCCTTAAGGGTACATAAACAACCTTTTAGAAAAGTCATCCAGTTCACCCCTGATAGCTTTCCTGTATGTGACAAAACTAGATGTGACAATAATAATATAGTGAATCACTGACTCAGGATCCCACATTACAGAACTATGTAGAA
>JANXJC010000078.1:40038537-40054913 GCA_027564655.1 Leptodon cayanensis
GTGAAGTTAGGAAATGGTCAGTGCATTGTAAGTGTCTCTTAAACACACTTAAACATAAAATCAGAAGGGTCTCATTTTTTATGTATTGTGGGGTTTTGGTATTTCTTGGCATAGATTCACTGTCAAAGGGCTTTTGGATAGTTATCATCCACTTACATGGATTTCCAGCTTAAGCAGATGACATCTAGAAAACAGTTATCTCCACCTTTCCTATTAATGCTTCCATGAATTTTCAGTGAAATAATTAGGTTTAGTGGTGTTTCAAGAGCAAACTGTTTCTTTACACATTGAATCTCTTGCCAGCACATTGATGTTACAGAATTCACATGAATTAAAATCTCAGCTAGCCTGAGGCTTTTACTTTAAAAAAGAAAACAAAAACTTACCAAACTTGTATGAGAACTTAATGCCTGTGATTTGAATAATGAGGCACTTATCGTGATCAACTGAAAACACAACTTGCTTAGTATTCCTGATAAGTGGTTTCCAATTTAAAGCCAAAACTATCTTTCCATACTCTGTCTTCAAAATAATTTGTTAGAGAAAGCTTCTCCATAATCTGTCTCCAAAATAATTTGTTAGAGAAAGCTTCTCTTTCAGTTTACATTATGTTTATGACAGACTAAAGTATCTTTTTCTGTACTCTGCAGTTAATAATCAGTATCTGTCATTTTGCTTTTTGACACTTGAAGTAAAAAGTCTTTTGATTAATAGACCCTAGGAGCCCCATATGATCTCAGGATGATTTTTCAGGAAGGCTTTAATAAGGTGTCTTCCTAGTCCGTCACACAAATGTATCACTGCTTCCTATCAGTCATGCATGAATGTGCTAGTAGAACTTATTCATGAATCTTGGCATTTTCAAATAAAATGGAATTGATATTTCAGCTTTCTCAAGGACTAGGTTTGTATTGCCAATGGTCTTTCATTAGAAAAAGCTTTCAACAAATCCTCCTTTTAATGATTAGTGTAGAAAAATACATCAAAGCCTGGAGAACTTCATGGGTGTTTTTCTTACATTTTTTAAAACTAGAACTGCCAAGAACATGTCTCATTTTATCCAGAAGGTTTTGATGTCAGAACCATAAGCTCTTAAAAAAAACCCACCCAGTTGTTTGTTGATAACATCATAAACATTGCTAAAACACATTCCGTTCGTTTTCAGTATTTGTCAGTGGCATTTCAATTGCATGCCTATAGGTGCTTCTCAGTCATGTTTCAGGAATTCCTCTAATCCATGCAAAATTCTTTGGAATGGAAACTGTTCCACTGCAAACACAAAGCTTGCAGATTTAAGGTCTACGGTTGTATGTTTCCCAGAATTTGAAACTGCCTCTAGACTTAAAAGCAAGGTATTCTAATGGATAAACAGGTACTTTTTTTTGTTATTTTTCATATGTAATGATAACTTACTGCACTCTAAGAAGAAAAGAATTCCAAGGAAGGGAGAAAAACACAAACATTGAAAAATTAGTACTATGCAAACTGTCCACTCACTTTATTGTGAGGCATACAAAGAGCCATAAATGCTTTAGGGTAGTGAAAATTAGTGGAATTATTCATATGAACTTTTAGTGTTATTTGTTACACACATAACCATAGTATTATCTAACACCTGCCTTAAAAATATGACATTATTGTTGCTCAGAGAAGGAGTATCGTACCAAATTTGATAACATCAAACTCCCATTTCCCCATTTACCTTGACTTTTCACTACTCCCTTGCCAAAATAAAAGGTAGGTATTATACTGAGTATATACTTGCTGAATATGTTTGTGTATATGGTGTCCTCTACTATGATACCATGAACCCTGTTTTTGTTTTCTAGTTTAATTCCTATACTTTAAAATATATATGTTCTGTGTGTTATTACCATATACAGTGATGATGTGTGAATAAATCTGTGAGTTAAATCCCTAGGGAAGGATGTAGCTTTTAAAACTATTGGATAAGCGAAAGGTTTGTATTGAAGAATGGTAACTCATTTGTAAATATACACTGGGCTCGTTTGAACCCTTGCTAAAGATTCTGCCTCCAAGAGTGAAGACAAAACTAAGCCATTTTGGCTGCTATTTTTAGAAACTCCAAAGGACAGCAGCTCTACACAGGTGCAAGTAAAGCCAACCATAGGTTTTAGTATCCCCTTTGCCCACGTATATGGGCAACTCGGTAGACTGGATCAGGAAGCTCCAAACCTCCCAATGAAGTTAATGTTACCAGCCGTTTGCTGTCTTATCTCCTTCGTACTCCACTCCTGTACAAAGACACTGTCCAGCTAAGTTTTCTATCACCATTTAGAAAATTTGTTTCACCACTTACAAGCAGAGTGACCTGGGGGATGTTTAGGGTAATAAACAAATGCAGCTGCAAGCTAAATGGAGACATCCTGAGAAAGAGTGACTGGATCTCTAAGTGTCATACACTGGCATAGTCAACAAGAACCAGTGAGAAAACAGCTCCCATCCCTCTGGTAGCTCCTAAATCTGCTAAAGTTTTCAGTGTTCCCCAAATGGAAAACATTTGCTTTTCAACAAAAAAGTTATGGAAATATTTAGCTATGAAATCATACCTGTTGAAGAAGACACATCATCTGCTTCTAACTTTGAACAGGGCAAGAGCTGCTCTGTAGATCCAAAGGATTTACCTTTTGACCCTAGCAAGTTTTGCAGCACAGAGGGAGAAATACATTGAACAGGGGATGTACCTTCCTTATAATACAATGTCAGGTATATGATTGAATTCTCAATCTCAGATAAATGGCTTTTCCCAAAACTGCCCTTAAGCATGGAGCTGTTGCCTATAAAATGTTCAAGAGCAAGATTAAAAGGCAATTCCTCAATTGCACAAAAGCTGGAGAAGCAAAGGATAACTGGGGTTTGGTTCACTTGGTATGTTTTGTGGGTGGAGTTTGCAGGTAAGTCTCTGCAGGACAGGGTGGATGTGCTTAATTGTACTGGCTGCAGTAGTCTTCTGTGGCAGTATCCTGGAGACCCCCAAGTTCATCTGATTAATGAACTTTCATATTCTACCAATCAGAGCACAAAGTGGATTAAGCAGCCCTCTGGAAATGGCTCCATTTTCACTAAACTCTTATTTTATAAACTTAAAATCACCTCCTATATTTTAGTACAGCTTTAGATAGTACATTTTCAAGTTTCTGTTTTACTTTCTGAGGTAAAGTCAGGGTTTCATACACCTTATCATGAAGATATAACACGTGGGTGTTTTTATCCACTCTCATGGAAACTGACGGAATTGAGCACTGGCTCTTTTACTTAATTACGTACTAAATTACTGCAATGAAGCTGTACAAAAATGGGGCAAAATTAGACATATCAATCATGTTTTGATAATATGTAGGAAAAGAAAAAAGTAACCAAAGCAAAAGATTCAGTAAGAGAAAGACACTACTTTAAGGTTTTCACAGTCATTTTCTCTATGGGACTATGTTCTTTTCAGTGTTGCATAGAATAAAGCTAATCCTTATGTAAATACTGTTTGGAAAATGATTAATGGTATCTTGGTGAATTTTGGAGTGACTTGTAATGTGTAGTAGAATCATGGCTATCTGTGACTTCCAAATATTGGTGTTCAACAACTCAACCATTTTTCATTTCAGTGGAAAAGAGTTTAAGGCAAAAGTACCAAATTCAGAACCGGTCTAAGAAGTCACATTACTCAAGACATTGAACTTTAGTCCCTTGTTTTTTCAAAAAAAAACGTGTAAATACAATTGCAACAAAAGTAAAGCCTGAATTCAGTTTTTAAGTGCAAAATGTCACTATTATTTCAATGTTGCATAAAGGGATTTTAGTGTATGGATAAACGTGATAACTAGAGTTACATCTACTTCCACAGTGACTATATCGCAACTTATTAGTAATTCATTATGTCTTCATTTTATTTCATGTTCTATATTTATTAAAATATCTCCCTAATTATTCTTTCATAAGCAAGTATGGAGACCTTTGGTTGGTCACGTTACCAAGTTGGAAGAATTCAGAGCCCTGTTGCAGCGCTGTCACCTACTCAGTTTCCCACACTGCAAGTGTCCGAGAACACTTACAAATCATGTGCTTCCTGACGAAAAAAGAAACACACTGGTGATTCATGCACATACGTGCAACTTGGTCTGGTAAAATGGCGGCATGTTATCACTTTGTTTTGGTGTTATTCTCTACTATAATACTGCAGTACTTTCTAAATGCACGAGTCTGTGTCCTCCTGGAACTTGCAGTCAAAACTTGGGAATAAGGGACAAGAAACTTTCCTTAATTCTTAGCTTAATCAATAAAAATCAATTAATTGCTTGCAAGGGAGGACAAATATTTTATCCAAATCACAGCTCCCTTCATCCCTGAAAAAGGTGACTTGAGGTATCTTTAGATATAGATCTGGAATGTATCTCACATAAACAAATAAGCCTCCTTCTGCAAAAAGAGGGTGTGAACTATTGTAAAGGCTTCACATTTTCCTAAGCCTACTTATCAGCCATAGTTATTTATTTCCTCTGTTGATCTTTTCAGAAAATTCCCTATCGCCTCTCTTTGATAGAATTAAGATCTACTCCATTGCCTCAGGACTTTTCCTATTTAACATCCATCCAAACAGCGAAGAGAAACAGTGTATTGCAATTTAGGCAATCAATCAGAGCAATAATTTTGCAGGATGGGATGTTTTATGCAGTACAAAGTGCTTCTGATTATTAATGCCTTTGCCTTTCAACTACAAAAGTGCATTTCAGGAGAAGACAAAATTTTGCTAATGAGGAATGAGTTATGGCAGACTGATAATAGCAGGTGATCATTCCAGTTCAGACATCAAATGCATACTCTACAATGCATGAGAGAAAGGGATCAGAGCAGAATTTCTCAATTCAAAACAATACCACCTTTTACATAGTTCAGAAGATCCAGAAGAAAATGCAGCTATGCCAGTTATATGGAAAATGCTGACAAACTGATGTTATGACTTAACTTACTCCTGAAATCTGAGGGGAAAAAACTTGAGCACTACACTTTTTGCCATTAGGTTAGCAAAAGGATTTATTATTCTCTCACTACAGCAAGTTCGTATCTGGGCCTAAGGCAAGATATCAAGCTTTCCAGCTAGCTGGGGGCATCCAAATAGATAGTTGCTTAGAATATCAACCAACATATCTGAAAATAAATTTACTATGCCATTGTTCATAAAATCTAAGCTAAAGGTATATTTGTGGAGGGCCTGAGAGCAAAGAAGAGGAACCCACCTAACATTGCAACATTCTGTAGGACAGCTTTCCTCCACCACACACACTTCCACTATCCTCACGAACTTCTAAGGATTTAAGGCTGAGGTTACCTACATCTCTTTTAGAGGGGGGATATCTTGTGGGGGCAATTCCCTCTTGGTCTGGAGACAAGGGGACCGAGAATCTCTGAAGTATGTCATTGCTTCAAGAGGCATTTGAAGAGTTCAGCTGTGGCATTTGTTATGAAAACTCTGGAATGCAGATGTAATAGCTAGTGGATTAGTGAACCCCTGAGCATCTGGCAATCTAATGCTGGGGTTAGGCCTTTATGGATTGCTGGGAGCATAACTGCATCACGGAGGTGCTCTGCATTTCCTCCCTCTTCATAAAGCCACAGCATTTATCTAAACAAGGCAAATCACCCTGTGGGCTGATTTGCAAGTTTACTCCTACTTAATTCTGTAAGGCCTTTTTCCTTGCCCCTTGGGATGCTTTGCACCAGCTGTAACTTCCATAGGATCATCAAGGTTAAATCCATGTGGAGGATATTACAATAATCCCATTGGGAAGTAGGTGTTCCGAGCCTGGAGCATCTACCTGCAGTACTAATTTTGTTTTACTTCTTCCTGTGGAATTGCAGTTTGGAGTCTTTGTCCTCATGAGCTGACCTCTCACTGCAGCTGGTCTGGAAGGTGCCCTTCTTCCAGTGTTTAAAGCTGAAAGTTGCTGAAGTTGAATAGTCTTTATCTTTCAGGTCAGTGGTGAGGTCTGCCTGATCCATGCTCTGCCGCTGGCAAGGAAGCTCTTGCCTTCCAGCCGGCACCATTATGGGGTCTGGCGGGGAAGAGTAGGTCAGCAGCACTGGCACTTCAAGTGGCACTTGGCAGCTGTTCCCTGGGAACCAGGGGCCATGGGGGTTCCCTGGGGGAGCAGGGCAGGGCCAGCAGCCAGGGCTGTCCCGTCACCCCGTGTATTGGACAATATAACATGGAGTGGGGCAGCTGTGGAGCAGAAAGGCAGCCCCAGCCCAGGGCAGAAGCTTCCAGAGGACAGGGGGGGCTTTGGCCACCACCTCCCTGCAGGGCATCTGGGATCCTCTTCCTATGGCACTAGAGAAGCAGGGCTGCCCTCTGAGATGGTCCTGAGGCCAAAAGTCCCGGAGAGGGACAATGTCTCCAGGCCCTGACATTAAGTACAAGAGATGTAAAGCCCATGCTCCCAATCTTTGCACTGAACACCAGAAACAGTGGCATCCCAATCCTCAGTTCAGATATCCTCTAAAAATTCATTCCTCTCTCAAAAATCATTCTGTGTGCTCATATGCAGATTTTAATTATCATGACATTACAAATCAGACTCTAGACTTCTTGTGAAGGGCTCTGTGGTTTTAGATACTAATCAGAACACTCTTTGTGCTTGGCTAAGATACAAAATCAGTAATAAAGCCAATTTTTTTTCTCAGTTTTTAGGATCTTTGTAATTTGAAAGTTCCAAGGAAAAAAAATGTGCTTTTGAATCCCCAGCGTCCTTTGCTGTCTTTTAATCTTTTCTCAGAAATATAATAAGCAGAAAATGGAACTAAGAATACTTTCCTAGGGCTCTAAGCTTTCAGAAGCAAAACTTTCCTTGCGATGTCCTGTCCATTGCAAAGAGATTGAAAAAGAAATTTCTCCCCTTGTTGTCAGTGCAATTAAACCAAGATTAAATCAGCGAAGACATGAAAGAATCAGGCCCATGTTCTCATAGCCACAGGAGATCACAAACAAAGCCTGGTAGTAAGGAAGAACAAAAGCTGGACTACTGCCTATAGAACATGCGTGCAGATCTTGATCTTGAGTGTCCTCAATACAAAGAGGATTCCAAATACTGTGGTGTATGTCAACAGGACTCTATCATGAAACTTAGGCGGTTTGCAATCCATTATGGTCCGTATTTACCCAAAGTTCATAGGTTACTGTAAGACTTCTGGCACACGGCACATAAGCTCAGTCAGCTACAGGAAGATGTAGCCAACCCTCCAGAGCCCTACTCAATACCTTCTTAATGAAGGTGAGAAATCATATCAGAAGGAAAATTATGTTAGAGGCAAGATTCAGCAACTCTGCTTATATGTAAGTGACTCTTGACTACTTGTATAAATACGGACTTTCTGTGGATTGCACTGCAGAGCTTTAAACATCGTTGCACTGTGACCTGAAAATAGTGTTCAGGCACCTTGATACTTTGCATCTGTTATGCATTTACTTTTCAAGACTCCCCAGGAAAATAAAAATGTCAGTTTTCATCTTGTGCACCATATGGTTCAGGCATTTTAGATCTGGCAGCTTAATCTCACAAATCTGGCAGTTTAGTCTCACTGTGTTGTTTTTCACTTTTAAAACAAAACCCTCCCCTTTTAATACATAGCATAGTACTAAATGAAAACCTTCCTGTAGTATCTAGTATGGTCCCAATTATAAATGTTGGCACAGGGATGTGTGCCAAAGAAAAGAACTTCTAGGTTCTTAGACAGAAGACAACTATAATTCGCACGTGGCGGTCATATCATAAGGGATGCAAATCAACACAGTGTTATATCATTCTCCTCAGTCAACAACATGCCCTCTTAACATGTAAACTCCTGGGGGCTCAGATGTTTTTATATAATGCATTCAGACACAGCTTTGCACAACAGGGCCCTGATCTACACTGGGCACCATGAAGGTAAGAATGACAATTATTTTAGATTTTCAGCTCCAATGGCTTCAGTGCCTTTCCCTTAGATGCCACACTCTCTGTTAAGGGAAAACTTTGCCATTTTGGATGTTAGCTGACATGTATGGAGAGCTGTGTATTCATCTGAACCAGGTCCAGCTGGGAAGATGATTAATGATTTGTTGTGCCTGAACTCATAAGCTCCATAGACTAGCAAGGTAAAGATGTATGCTCAGATCCACTTTCTTTTCTGCAGGTTATTACATAGCTTTACCCTGACTCTTAGCAATAATAAAGGCCAAAAGACACATTTTATATCTGTGTCTCTTCATTACAAGCCTATTGTAAATGCAAATGCAAAACAGTAGTCTTCATCTGCTGTTTTCTAGCTGATGTGGTAAACTTACTGCCTTTGTGGTATGATAAATCTTCTGACTTGTTTATTATTGTTATTGGCTGCTTCCTATTACTCATAGGCATCTGAACTATAAAATTCTGTTTATGGTAGTTGTATAACAAATTGCGATCCACCGTGTATTGGACAATATAATATGGAGATTGTTTCCCATGTATTAACTATCTTCAGTAAGAATTAAATTATTTGTATTTTACAAAACAGCAAACAGAATCACTTCCAAATCTAAAAACACGGTAGGGAAAGTGTGGGAAGGAGGCAACCTAAATTACTGCTGCCATATAATAGACCAGGGTATTTACATGGGGGCAGAGAGTTGGATTACAAACTTTAAAAGTAAGAATTGTTTTACAATGAGATGTTTAGTCCCTCTAATCCATCTTTCCATTTCACAGTCTGAGCAGCACTAGATGCTTCAGAGGAACATATAAGAATGCTACAGTAGTTACAATAGAGTAAAAGTCCTTTACAGCTGTATTCATCTAAGCTCTAATAGTTAAAATTCACTTAAATTCTAGAGCTTCTGTTAACCAACCTGTTCCTTTCTAAGTACCTACAGTTGTGACAACTCTAAATTTTGAGATCGAAACCACCTAGTCTCATTTTTAAACTTGCTAAACTATCATCCTTGAAGTAGGAATTTTATATTTTCTCATAAAACTGAATAGCTCTAGTTCTGCTATAGAAAGGACGTAGTCTTAAACCCAATCTATTTTACCTCACTGATCATTTTATACACACACACAGAGACATTAAAACACAGCACTTTTTATTTATCTCTTTTCTATGGTAAGATATCTTTTCTACTTCTTGTCAGAAAAAAACTCTTTCATGTCTTAACCATTTGCAGTCTTTCTTAACACCTGACCAAGACTGTGATAGAAAATGGAGAAACTACTGCTACACACAGATGAAGATATGCCACTATACACATCAGTACTATTGTGTTTTCCATACTGATCTTCGTGTCTTTTTCGCTGTATCTTGCTTTTTCTTTTGAGTTTTGTTGGTTGTTTGGCTTTTTTTGTTGTAGCTCTATATTGAATTGTCCATATAGATGACCTGCTCCTTGTCCCACAACTATAAAGAACTCAGTGAAATATGAAAGTTAAACACTTTTCTTCGATGAGCAATAGATGATGCACTTGTTAACACTGGATGCTGTCTGCCACCTGCCCAGTATGGAGGGAAGGTGACAGACCCTGAGCATGTGAATCTGATTCTTGTTTGAGCCCCTCAGTTCAAAGGTGGATCAGGGCTCAACATAGCAAATAAGTTTCAGGGAAGCAAAAGTGGTGTTGTCTTCTGCTTGCCTGTACTTTTGCTGCCTTAGAAAAAGGATGGATAGCTTGCTTTCTGCTCATCTCCCATTTAAAAAACTTCCACTGTTTCCCAACCCATCTGAAGCCATCCCTACTTGAAAGGGTGGTAGCTCTGCCAGTGCTGTCAATAGAAACACCTTACCTCTTTTCTGCATGCTGTGGAAGAAGGGATCCTATCAGTACACTTCTGCAGTAACTTGGCTCTTACTCTTTTGCAAAATAGTAACATGTATTTATGTTGCATTATAAAGCAGGTGTTTGAGACAACGCCTGCAAAGCAAAGCATCTAAGCCTGTGCTTAACTATTAATTTCTTTTGGGGCTTTTTTAAATTAGGAACTCTATAAACATTTTTAAATTGCCACATTAAAAAAAGAAATTACAAAGCTGCACAGCCCCTTAGTTTAAAAGCTTTGTCAATTTGTTGTCTTGGGATTTCATGTCCATCAAACTTATCACTGAAACATGTTATGTTCAGAATCAATCAATGAAGTGTCCTGTCTGTAAGAGAGTAATAGCTTCTAGAAATCTGAGACCGCTATTACAGTTAGTGGTTGCTATAAACTAATAGAAAGTAAATGGAAGGGGAACAAGAAGCCCAGGAGAAACCATAGGAAAAGGATAAAATAAAACAAAATCTCTTGTCAGGCAAAAAGTAGAAAGGAAATAGTGTAAGTAAGAGAAAAATGTCACAAGGGGTAGCTGCAGGGTGACAGAAAAGCATACAATTGAAAGAAAACATAAAAAATAAATAGCCAAAGGAACAGTCTGCAGACTTCTCACAGGTGCTCATACTTTACAATTTAGTCTTTTTTTTTTTTTGTCACTGGAAATGAATCAGGTTTGCAACATAATCACAAAAGAAATCATCCCCTCTCCCATCCTATTTCTCAGTCTGCTCTCAGGACAGTGAAATTAACAAAACACCTGAAAAAGAGGAAAATAACACTATTTTGTGAAAGCTTTTGCTGTTTCTTTAGCATACTACTTTGATCAACTTTTAACATTGTGTTAAACTTTGTGCATATGAATTACAGTGGATGGTGGCACTGAAATCTGAAGTGATTTTTACCTACTGAGATGATGTGAGTTTTTTCTGCTATGAATATCTCTCAGACCTGCTCTAGAAGCAGAACTGCCATGCGTGAGACAAGTCAGTGATGAAAGAAAATTAGTCTTTACATTTTATGACTAATTGTTAAAGAAACACTTGATTAGTACAAATTACAGGCAGCTGAATAGTCAGTAATTCTAAAAAAGTACTGCAAATAACCACAGGCACTAATACTTTTAGTCTTTCCTCACTTAACAAGCACAGCTGGCATTCAGTTTGCAAGGAGGTGGTCACAATTTTGGACTTGCTTTTCATCAGCAAGATGAACCAGTAACCAAACAAGAGAGGTCCTGTCCCCACCAATTGCCTACTTCTGCAGTTAGAGAAAAAGATTCCTACCAACACACGTGGTATTTAGAAGCCTAGTTGCTGTTCACCTTCAGTAGGAATTAAATCTTTAATAAGCATCTGTGCATCAGAAGTTTAATTTCTATCAAAAATCTAATGCTCATTGGCCTCCTAAATCCCACTGGTTCCTCTGGAATCTGAAAACAAGACTTTTACACTTAGAACATCGTGTACAAACTGTAGAGGATTACGGAGTGATGCATTTATTTCACCTCTTATGCATTATCAACTGATAAAATCAGATGTTACTGCACATTCTATTAGCTAGGATCCCTTACAACAGAGATGCTGTAATGTGGGAATCCCTTTTGCCTTTCATTAATTCAATACACATCTGAAACTTGCAGATTCAGCAAGGTTGCCTGTGGTAATTTAACTGGCCTTGCAAGGCAAGAGCATTGATTTGTTTCACTTGGATAAAGACAGGAACACCACAAGAGCAGGTTTTGTGTTTGGAGGTCACTGACATCCAGTCGAAGGATAGCGTGCAAGGAGGTATTATTCCCGTCATGTCTGGAAAAAAAAGACAGTTGGCCAGTATGCATGAAATGATCCCTCTGACTCTTAGGTACTTACCAGGAAATGTTATAGTCAGCAAAAGTATTCATGAACACTCTGAAAGAGTGTAACAAGCAGACTGTGCAAATAACATACATAAATAGCAGCATGCCAAATAAAAATTAATTTCCAAGTGAAAAGCCTGGCAAGTGTTTTCAGCTGGTAAAGACAGCACCTTGATACCTTATCAAATGAATAATTTCAACAAGTGCAGTAGGATCTGTAAAAACCACACATAAAGAGCCTTTATGCTTTAGAAAAGTGATACTTGAGCAACACAGTAACTATTGAACCTGATTCCCTGACTCTTTCCATATTCTCAGCAGAAGGCAGAGTTGTGTACAGTCTTAGTTTGCCTAATCCTTTCTTAACATAATGTTTTCAATACTTTTTTGCCTAATACTAAATCAAAGGCATGTACTTTGTGCTTCCAGTGATGTGGTGTGAGGCTGTCCCCAAGTTTTCACCTTCTGAGTGGCAGCAGAGAAAGCTGTCTCCCTGCTCAGGTCAGCTTCACCAAAGGAGGTGTCTAGCAAGGAGTTTCTGACAGTTTGAAAGGACACAGCCTAAGCGTTCTGCTCTCAAATAAAAAAAAGCTATTTTCCTCTAAGCTCAAGTCTCACATTAAAAACAAAAACAAACAAGAGTAAGTACCCCAGACAGTGCCTGGTATATGTTTTATATGACGTTATACCTGGCTCTCCAGCATATATTTTATATGATGTTATATCTGGCTAGATCAGGGTTTTTATATGGGATATGGCTATATGGGAGATATGTCTAAATGTTTTATATGGAACCTGTCCCCTGCAGAGAAGGACTTGGGGGTACTGGTGGATGAAAAACTGAGTATGAGCCGGCAATGTGCACTCACAGCCCAGAAAACCAACCATATCCTGGTCTGCATCAAAAGAAGCGTGGCCAGTAGGTCAAGGGAGGTGATTCTGCCCCTCTACTCTGCTCTCATGAGACCCCACCTGGAGTACTGTGTTCAGCTCAGGGGCCCCCTGCACAAGAAAGACATGAACCTATTGGAGCGGGTCCAGAGGAGGACCACAAAAATGACCAGGGGCCGGAGCACCTCCCCTCTGAAGACAGGCTGAGAGTTGGGGTTTTGTAACTTAGAGGAGAGAAGGCTCCAGAGAGACCTTATAGCAGCCTTCCAGTATTTAAAGGAGGCCTACAGGAAAGGCAGGGAGGGACTCTTTATCAGGATGCGGGGTAACAGTTTTAAACTGAAAGAGGGTAGATGTAGCTTAGATATTAGGAATAAATTGTTTTACTGTGAGGGTGGTGAGGCACTGGAACAGGTTGCCCAGAGAGGTTGTGGATGCCCCATCCCTGGAAGGGTTCAAGGCCAGGCTGGATGAGGCTTTGAGCAACCTGGTCTAGTGGAAGGTGTCCCTGCCCATGGCGGTGGGGTTGGAACTAGATGATCTTTAAGCTCCCTTCCAACACAAACTGTTCTGTGATTCCATGATTTTGTATTGGAAGTGAAAGTGTGACTCCTAATATAGAGGCATTCACAAGCCAAGTCTAACCTACGCAGCCCAACACAGCAACTGGTGTACAGGTCTACGAGGAACACTGAATATATTTTTAGATTTCTAGCATGTGCTCAGGTTTTAGCTGCCATGTTTTGTCACATTTTCCTTCAGTCAGAAAACCCAGTCTGAGTATTGCATAAAGTAAAAATACATCCTCTCCTGAAGGTTTGGTTTCCATTTATCAAATTCTAAAATTGTTAATAGTCAGCACCAAGACAACCAAAGTTCAGTCCAAGTCTGTTTCAAGAAGTGGTTCAGCCTACTGCCTGCATGTTGGTCATCTACAGATGGTTCTTCTTAGAGCATCACAGAATTGAATCTTTCTTCCTTTCTCCCAGTGCATCTGACTGATAGACTCACCTTCTAAGTCTGATATTTCTGGCAGGCTTTGAAAGAAGGGCTGGCTTTTGTCCACCCCAAGAGCTAACCACTTTCACTGTTCACGTCTCCTCTCAGGCAATGAAAGGGTTCAAACCTCCATTTAGGACTGAAAGATCTGTGTGCCCACAACGCTGAGAATGGGACTTCTTCAAACAAATCTTTTTGAAAATGTTGGCATGCATGGTACTGACCTCAGCAAGAAATAGCTCAGGCTTCCCTTTTTGGAAATAGATTTCCCCTCTTCTTTTATCATAAAAATCACTGCATAGAAGTGCCATGCTGCAGGATATTTTGGTTATGGGTTTATGGCAGCATGACTGTGAAATGCACAGCATTTATATATGCACATTCAGCTGTGCCTAGGACTACTAACATAGAGAGTGAGCAGCACACCACCAGTGGACCTTGGCTACAATGTTTTCCCATATGGATTCAGGCAGTTTTTCTAAACAAAAGTGCAGGGGTTTTTTTAGCACATGTATGTCAGTTTGTGCATAGCAGTTGTTGTTATAGTACCACAGACTATAAACTCTACTCCTGGAATAGCAAAATGAAGTCTGGCCAAAGTCTTTTTTGCTAGTCTGTCACATCAGTACCAATCTGGTCTTTACAGGGTTCAGTTAAGAGTCTACCCATTTATTTCTACTCTGATCAAATTGTTCTCCTGGTCTCCTCTCCATCAAGATGTTTTTGTTGTTTTGATTAACCAGCATATGCGTTCCTTTTGTTCTCCCGCTGCCTACATGTGACTGTGTTGTGCGCATGCTAAAACAACAGAGGAAACATACGAATTAGGACTTATTTTTAATTATGCTACACATTGACCTAGGGACTGGTTGTAGGACCTATTTACATAATTTTGAAGGGTTTAGGCATCACCTAAGAAAGATACATTGGAAACTTCTGAAAAGGCAGCCTGAGGATAATTGTCTATTTTTTCATTTGTAAATGAAAAATTTCCAAAACTCAAATCTGAGGATATCTTGAACACCCAGGCGAGGCTGTGTATACACCTCTATGCAGACCAGAAGCAAAGGAACAACGGGAATTCAAAAAATTGAGTAGGATAAAATAAAGGAAGAGGGGTTTGGTTTTGACTATTCTGTAAAGCACAAGAATGAAATTGGCTGGCCTCAGCTGTTTCAACATACCTATTTCCATATGTTAAAAAAACGCACTTCAGAAACCTCATGAGTTCTTCAACTGACTTATCTCTGCATTTACCCAAAAAAGCAATTTCCTACTCAAATGGAAGAATTGTTGTACCACTGCTTTTGCTGGTTAGGAACAGTAACAAATGTTGTCCCTTAGTTTGCCTCTGGGGGAAAAAAAAAAGAAAAAGCAGGAAAAAAAAGGTGGATTTTATTTTTTTAAGAGCTTTATCTACTCAGTGTGAGGAAATTACAGTTCTGTCATTTTCACACTAGAGCAGCTGAAGCCCCCATCCCCACTCTGCCTAGCTGAAGTTTAAAGGCTACTCTTATAAATTTTAAGGAAAAACACAGCGGAGCCCTTACCTGGGAGCAGCCATTTAATGTACAGTCAGTTATAAAGACAAGATTTAGTCTAGGTAAGTATTAGTTCTTCCTTCAGCTATAAGAAAAAAGCTTTTATTTTCCAATTTCCAGACCTCAAGAGCTAGAAGAGGAGAATTAGGAGACACTAGGCACAAACAGTTCATTCTTTTCTCATTCACACTGGGGTAATGCAGCTTTATTGACTTACAGGCTCTCCTCACTTGCAACCTAACTCTCCTACTTGTTACATAAGTGTATAGATCAGACCCCCAGCTGGTGCAAGTCACAGTGATCTGATGGCTTTATTGGAGCTGCATCAATCTACACTCTTTAAGATTCAAACTATTCTATCTTCTAAATAGTAAAATCGCAAGCCAGAGAAATCCATATTTGTTTTGCCATTCACCGCACTGGGGCCACACTGTTCACATGCTCAAGAAATTGAGAGCTGGAGCTAAACCCTATCCAATTCACAGATAATTTTATAGCATGTGAGATTACTTTTTAAAATAACCTCCATTAGATGTTATTCTGATTTTATGGCAAATTAATGACTTTGCAAGGGAAATTGATGTCTGTTTTCAGTATTATTCCGTGCTTTTTTTCACTAGTAGCTAATTTCCTCTTGGTTAAAACCTGCTGAATATATGCAGATTACTTTACAAATTAAGAGTGTGACAAAATAATTCTTCACTTAAAATATTAACTTTCTATGGTTTTTTTTTTAAATATTTTACTATCCTACCATTTTTCTTATTGATTCAAAGGTAGTAAAAACTAAACACAGTATTGTTTTTATTGGTGTATGTGGTTCAGTTTCTAATGTGGTTATTAAGAAAATGCTTTGTTAAAGAGCTTGCATTATTTATCTGAAAGAATAATGAAATCATAATTAATGTACACTTGCAGTACCAGATCAATTTCAAACAGAAGTCCTCTTATTCCTCCCTGAGATACAGGGGCATTTCAGGATCAGTGAGCAAAGTGACCAGCATTATTGTATCAGTAAGTTATCCTCTGATTAATGAAATGGGGCACAGATAAAATTTCAGCAAAAATAGCACTGCATTGCATGAAATATATCTGCAAAGTTTATTGCCTTTCACTCACCCCTAGATTTTCAGCCATTCCAGTCTGAGCATGAGTTCACATGCTCACATGTTCTTATGTTCCCACTCGGTGCATTACCAGAAGATCCTAACATCTGAAGTCCACCTCCCTCAAGCCAGTCAGCGGCAATAAAATACAAC
>JANXJC010000078.1:40055013-40065223 GCA_027564655.1 Leptodon cayanensis
GGCAATAAAATACAACACAACAGTAAGGCTACTATCTTGAAAGCTTCTGAAATCAAAGTATGAAACCTTTGCCAGAGGAGAGGGAAGTAGATTATTTAGGCAGTGTTATCCTCAGAGAATATTAGGGACACTGGTGAGCTCCATTTCTCATTTGATCAACATGCACTTAGCTCCCCACCTGACCTGAAGCTCAGTTATGTTTGAAATTAATCTTGCTCCTGATGGTGATTGTAGTTAAATCTTTTCTGAATGGATATAACAAGGATGCCATAGATTAAAGTTGCCTTTTCATGAGATATTCTGATGCTGGCAAAGGGTGATGATGTCAGAATTACTTCTTATTTAATTACTTTTCAGATTAGATGTCCCCGTTTCCACTCCTTCCCTGTGATTTACAGGGCTATAGGATGGAAAGAGAGCTCAAGACTTTGCTCTGCAGTTCCAAGAAACGACATATGATTGCAAAGTCTAAGAAGCTTTTACAGCTCAGTTTCACAGGCTGGAAAAGCCCATACTATGATATCTCAGAAGCTTCCTACGTTCCACCCTTACTGTAGAGATAATTGCAGCTTCTCATGGAGCAGCAACTAACTCACTAGAAATTACAGTCTGTATATTTAAAAAATGAATCAGTAGTAGTAGTTTCCTTTATGGTGCTGGGCTGTGAACTGTAAAGGTTCAGCAGGAGGAACCACTGCAATTGCCCCAACCCACCCTACTCAAATGCTGGACCCTTTACCTAGTACAATTTTGAAGTATTGTTTTTCCTCAGCTTATTGGACTAGATTAAAATCAGGCAAGGTGCATTACTTTATTCTGAGTGCTTTATGTACAAGTCTCCATGTTCTCTTTGTCTCATGAAGGTGTAACAGGGATTTCCCCTTCTAAATGTAAAACATTTAGGACATTTTGGCCCTGATTCACCAAAGCCCTTATTGAAAACTCATCAATTTCAATGGCATAATAGTTAACATATGGAAAATACTTTGCAGAATTAAGGCTTGAGTGAGATCTACATGCCAAATCTAGAAATTTGTTCTTTCTAAAAAACAGAAAGAGATTTTTACACAGATGTTTAATACAAAAACAGTTTATAATGAAGGAAAATGATAAGTGCTGGAACATCTTGTGTAAACACAGGCTATAAATTTCTAGCCCTTCCTGTCTTCTTTCAATTAATTCAGTTCTCATGATTCATAATGTAAGGTGTAACCAAATTTTCAACTCTTTTGACATATATGAAATTATGCAGTTTGACACATTCTACTCCCAGCAGTTCTAAGAAGACAGCTACACCTATCCATATTTCATATTAAACTCCTAAAGGGAGAGTGTTTTGTCATACATGATTTCTAAAGCATTCTGTTAAGCTCTTGCTTTACAGATTACAGGTTATTCATATCCTGTTAGCTTGCTTAGATCAAATTAAACTGATATTATGGAATGTAATGTGATATCTGCAAAGATACAAGTATAATTTATCTCCACCTTGTGACGGCAGACTGTTGGGATTTCTATGCAAGCAGAGGCTTGATACTTCTCTCACACAAGTTCTACATTGCTAAAATTCCTCCAGTTTCAAGAGTTTCTCCCAGTGTTCATTCACAGAAATAACATGACAGGGAGGAATATTTTCCCCATTCCATGCATAAGAAACTGGTTCCTGGCATACTGTTTCCAAGATGGCAGCATTATGACAGCCAAAATTAGAAATGCCTGAAATCGTACCCCTTTTAAAGATTAAATGGTTGTTCATACCTCTTTTACTTTTGAACCCCTGCAATTGGAGATGAAGGGGGGTGGGGGCGGAAATCCACAGAAAATATTAAAATCTGCTAGTATTTTGCTTCTTTTTAAAATTTTGCCTCCTCTTAAAACTAACATTATTGCCATCCATAGCTATATTAGCAGCATTCAGCACCAGAGACCTTCACTATCCCCCGTTTCCCATTATAACAGTTCTCCCACTTTAGCCAGCACAGGCTGGTGCTGGTTTCTTAAGAAACAAGCAGTTCTCCACACTTCATATTCCACATGGTGAGCATTTAGTCCTCTGTGCCATGCAAGTAATATACAGTACTTTGTTTGGATTAGTTTGCTTCTAACCTTTCCAAAGGTCCAAAATAAGCAAAGTAGACCTATCAGGGGTTTTTGTTTGTTTGTTTGTTTTAGCACTTAGTTAACTAAGTCCTACAAATAACTACTAATGTGAATAAACTCAGGATTATATTTGCTTCTGCAAGACTTCAATAAAAACCAACATTCCCATTAACTTCCATGGTATACTATCTTTGACTGATTGAATGTAGGAATCAGAATTGTAAGACTATTTTGGAGAAATCGTTTAGTCTCATGTAGGCATTTCATTTGTGAGCACAGTTTAGAGGTGAAGGTGTACATGGGGAGCAATAAGCAATGTGATACCTTAAAAAATAATCAGAACAGAAGTAGTCCTACATAGCATTAATACATTTCATGGATTTATATGAGGCACACAAAAGCCATGTAAGATCCTGAAGGAATCCAGCATCATCAAACTTTTATCACAGCTGAGACATGATCCAGAGGTTAAATGGTCAATTATGTGCCTGCAACAGCCCACTGGGCAATTTTCCAGTCAGATACATCTACAGTCACCATTGCTGAAGCTCAGTGGTATCTGAAATTTACACCGTGTTCACAGAATATAAAATGACTGCAAGAAATCTTGTAGCTCAAGGAAATGAAAACAGACTATCTGACCAGGATTGCCCATGGCTTTTTCTGCAGAGCCATGTGTCATTTATGTTATCCAAACTTGCAGCTGAATTATATCATTTGCTCAATATAACCTTGATATAAACAGTTGTTTAAAGAATTAGTGAAATGGAAACTGCCCTCAGGGACAAAGGAGCTGAACAGAGCCAGCAGCTTTTTAAAGACAATTTTCTTAGAGCAGAAGGGCTCTCATTTCCCACATGTAAGAAGTCAGGCAAGGAGGGTAGGAGATCAACATGGGTTAGCAAGGCCCTCCTGGTCAAACTAAAGTGTAAGAAGGAAATGCACAGGCAGTGGAACCAGTGATATGTATCTGGGGAAGAATATGGGGATGGTGCCTGGATGTGTAGGGATGGGATCAGAAATACACAGTTGGAGCTGAATTTGGCTGGAGATGCGGGGAATATTAAGAAGGTCGTCTACAGGTACATTGGCCAGAAAAGGAAGATCAAAGAAAATGTGCCCTCCCTGACAAATATGACAGGAGAGCTGGTGGCAATTGACATGGAGAAGGCTGAGATGCTCAACAATATTTTTTCCCCAGTTTTCAATGGTAATCTCTCTTCCCACATCTCTCAAGCCTCTGAACCTCAAGGCAGGGACTGGGGGAATCAAGTCCCTCCTACCGCAGGGGAATATCAGGTTCGACACTACCTGAGGAACCTGAACATACATAAGTCTGTGGGACTCAATGAGATGCATGCCAGGCTCCTGAGGGAACTGACTGATGTAGTTGCCAAGTCACTCTCCGTCATATTTGATAAGCTGTGGCAGTTAGGCAAAGTCCCCAGTGACTGGAAAAAGAGAAACATCACACCCATCTTTAAAAAGGGTAAAAAGGAGAACCCTGGGAACTAACAACAGAGGTCAGCCTCACCTTTGTGCCTGGTAAGACCATGAAAGACCACGGGCGATTAGAGACAGCCAACATGGTTTCCCCAAGGGTAAATCATGCCTGGCTAATCTCGTGGCTTTCTACAATAGAGTAACTGCATCAGTGGACAAGGGAAGAGCTACAGGTGTCATCTACCTAGACTTCTGTAAGGCCTTTGATATGGTCCCCCACAACATTCTTGTCCCTAAATTGGAGAGATATGGGTTTGATGGATAGACTGTTAGATGGACAAAGAAATGGCTGGATGGCTACATCAAAAGAGTTACAGTCAGCACCTCAGTGTCCCTGTGGAAACCGGTCATGAGTGGTGTCCCTCAAGCGTCCATACTGGGACTACTACTGTTTAATATCTTTGTTGATGGCATAGAGAGTGGGATTGAGTGCACCCTCAGCAAGTCTGCAGATGACACCAAGCTGAGTGGTGCAGCTGACTTGCTAGAGGGAAGGGATGCCATCCAGAGAGAAAGAGGGCTCATGTGAGCTTCATGAAGTTCAACAAGGGCAAGTGGGAGGTCCTGCAACTGGGTTGGGGCAATTCCCAGCATCAATACAGACTGGAGGATGAATGGATTGAGAGCAGCCCTGCAGAAAAGTACTTGGGGATAGTGGTGGATGAAAAACTGGACATTAGCCAGCAATGTGCACTTGCAGCCCAGAAAGCCAACCATATCCTGGGCTGCATCAAAAGAAGTATGGCCAGCAGATTGACAGAGGAGATTCTAGCCCCCAACTCTGCTCTTGTGAGACCCCACCTGGAGTACTGCATCCAGCTCTGGGGTCCCCAGTACAAGAAAGACATGGATCTGTTATTGCAGGTCTAGAGGAGGGCCACAAAAATGGTCAGAGGGCTGGAATGGCACTCTTCTTTCCTATGAAGAAAGGCTGAGAGAGTTGGAGTTGTTCAGTCTGGAGAAAAGAAGGCTCCAGGAAGACCTTATTGTGACCTTTCAATAACGAGCCTCGTAAGAAAGACGGAGAGAGACTTTTTACCAAGGCCTGTAGTGACAGAACAACATGCAACTGTTTTAAAGTGGAAAGGGTAGATTTAGGTTGGATATAAAGAAGAAACTTTTTATAATGAGGGTGGTGAGACACTGGAACAGGTTGGCCAGAGGAGCTGTGGATGCCCCATCACTGGAAGTGTTCAAGGCCAGGTTGGATGGGGCTTTGAACAACCTGATCTAGTGAAGGATGTTGTGGTTGGACTAGACGATCTTTAAACGTCGCTTCCAACCCAAACCATTCTATAGTTCTATGATACCATGTACTTTGTTCCTTATAGCAGCCTTGTATTTTGTGCATGGTTAACACAGCACAAAGGACCTGACAATATCCCATTTAAGGCCATTACAAAATTATCAGAGGGACAAATGGGATATTAGCTCCCTAGTAGCCCTGCTTGGCATTGTGGTGATGGCCCAGAGAACAAGGTTGTGTTCTTATGCACTCTCCCAGCTCTTAAATCAGGATTAGGTATCCAGCTGAAGTGCGTAAACCAGCTTATCTGGTTGCTTTCCTCCCTTTTCCCCACTCCGGACACCTGTCCTCTCCTTTTGTCCCAACACTATCCTATGTGCTTTCCCAGAACAAGCAACTGTATGGCAAACCAGGTTAGGGAATGAACCTGTTAAAAAAATAACCTGTTATTTTAACAGAGTTATTTTTTGGTTCACCACACAACCACGAACAACACCGAGATGGTAACAAGTGGTCAGGGAAACACATAGCTACGTAAACTGCCAGAAAGTTCCCCCAAAACTGCTGCAGGCCTTTCAGTGGGAGTTTTACATTAGACCATCTCCTTGCTGGCAATTCTGATGTTACTGCCCTGGGAAGCAAAACGCTTGATTTAATATTCGCATATGTGCGAATTCGCACTAGTAATGAAGTACATCATTAGTATGTATTTCTTATCTATTACACATGAAAGCAAAAACAGCCTGTATTGTATAGACATACAGAAAGAAAGGGATTGTTTAGAAAATCCACTGCTTTTTCCATGAATACTGGTATCTCATGCTCTACACAACTCACTTCCCAGCTCCCCTCACTGTGTCATGCGTAACATATATCTTTCAGTTGTATTTACACCAGCAGTGGCATAATCTCTACTATTATCACACAACACACATGCACACCAAGCATTTACAGTGGTAATGCATCTTCATGCCAACTCACCGGTCAACTTATGGTCTGGTCATAAGGGGAAATCTATGTCATCTTGATTTGGCCCTTCCATAACAGCTATCAGTATACAGTAAAATAACACCACAGGAGAAGGGAAACTTAATTTGACATCATCTGGGATTTATTTTTCTTAAGGTCACATTTCTGTATTTTTCCTTTTTTGGGGGAGAAGCTTCTCAGATAGTCAGGATTCTCTCAGAGACCAGTGAGCCACATGAATCCAGAAACTCAGTCAGTTTCCCAATTTGGTTAGAAGAAAATGGTGCTGTTGTCTCTGAGCTTGCAAGTGTTTTTACTTTGATCTTTTATGTTTTGCTCTCCTGAGCCTCCATAAATAAGACTCTAGAAGCCCATTTGCTTCATTTGAGACATTTTAACAGAATATTGAACAAAGCATTAGCTCCTCAAAAAGAACTACTGCATAATATATTTATGGATTTAAAAACTGGTATATGCTTGGATTGTATGGATTTATGTGCTTGAGGAAAGAAAGACTTAATGGATGTAATTTATAGTAAGCATGTAAGATTGATACCCCTGTTTATTGACGGCAATAATCTATTAATAATTGAAATACAGTTCCATCTCTATTATTTATACATACTCTACAACATTATTCATATTTATTCTGTGATGGTTTATCAGTACCATCTGCACATTTCTACTAATTATGTTTTTGAAATTATATATATTTTAGGGCTATACTGGATTTGCCTCCAACTTTGAAATCGATGGGCAACCATAAATTCAGAAGTTTAATGCAGTGTTTTAGTTTTTCTTAAGAGAAAACAGCAGGTGTAGGTATGGAAAACCTCCAGTTCAAAAAAAGAAAATAAATGTGAAGCGAGGAATCAAAGGATTAAAAATCACACCAGACAGTCCGTGGGGTAAAAAAAAAAAAAAAAACACCACACACACACCCCCCAAAAAAACAAAACAACAACAAAACCATGAAAATATACATTCTAGCTGTAAATATATCTTTGGTACAAGATACCTTTACTACTTTGCTTATCTTGCTCAGCTCAAACTGCATAAAACTTCTATAAAATTACATCAAACTCGTTGCTGAGGTATCTGTCTTACAGATATGGTTAAGCAGGATTTATACCCAGGATGTGGAGTAAATGTATTCACATCTGAATATCCATTCAGGTGGAAAAATGAGGCAAAGAAAGGTATATAAACCATCACATCCTGTTTGACCTGAGACTTTGCAAGACATCAGCAGTTCTGTTTCTAAACTTGACCAGAACTACTTTAGACTGAATAGCTAGGTTTCTAACTGCCTTAAAAGCATGCAAGAAAAAGTGGAGGAATTTTTAAATTCTTTGACAACCATTGTCCAGTTGGATGCTGCAGGTACATTTCTTACACACAGACTCTGACGGAAGTTTGTTAGCTGCTTTCTCTCAAAATGCAGCCGAAAGAGGCCCCTTCATTTTATGTAGCAACCCAGCAAATAAAGGAGTCACATAGGTGATACAGAATGAGTTTCTAGCCCTCCTCTGATGAGGTTCAAACCATGAAAACACTCTAACCACCTGGTTATAGGTCATCAGAATACATACAGAAAGAATATGGACTGGCATCCCTTTCTCCTTACTTAACCAGTAAGCTACCTCTTTCTGGCCCAAGAAATTTTATACTCTTCTACTCAATCATAAAATGTGCACAGGAGACAAGAACTCATTGTAGACAAGCATAAAGTCAAGGAGCACAGGTTGAGGATCTGTACAACCCAAACCTTCTACACTGAAGAGTCCTTTAACAGCACTGAAGAAACTCTAACGTATTAAGATGGCCCCTACCAACTCCTCAACACCTCTATAAAGGGATAAGATTTCACCACACTCCTGCTTTCAGGTATTTCCTATTGACTTGTTCAGGATACAGACTTTCTGGAGCACTGCTCTGAAATACACACTGTCCTGAAATACGCACTGTCCTTACAGACTATGAAAAGAAAAAAAGGCCTTCAGCTTGGTGTTTGTATACCAGTCCTGCACCACAAATTTGGCTTCCAGGTGTTCATGTGTATAGGTTTGAATTCTCAGTCTTAAGTGGCATCAGGTCAGCTCTTCAACATACTCCTATAGAATATGCCAGAAGAGCACTAAAAAGTCTATCCTTCAAGAACAATTTGACATGAACATTACAGTAATTACATTTCATACTGATGCAGGTTTTAGCTCACTTACAACTTGCCTTTAATGAAGTGCTGTCTTTCAATTAAAGACAAAAGCTGCAGAGAGACCTTTGTTCTTCACAGATATGCTAGTTAAAGATTTCCCCTTCTGGACTTCCCAGCTGTTAGTGACTGCTTGCCTGCTGGAGGTTGCCACCCTTGGAGAGCAGCGTGGGTGAATGATGCCTAATCCACTGCCAGCAAACAAGCTGCATTAGTTTAAACAGTTCATATAACGGTTTGAAATAACTTGGTTTATTTTGCTTGATCTGGATTAGGGAGTATTCCAGGATCACTTTAACCAGCCAGAACTGTGGGAGCTGGAAATTTCAAACCAGCCAAGAAAGACACCCAGAGGAAGCAGGCAATAATGTCTTCAGCTGACACTGGTGCACTCATAAAAGAATGTCTGTCTATAAAATAAAATACAGTTTCAGAGGCAGTAATGGAGATTTTCACTACTAAATTACCAGATATTATGAATTTGACCTGAATCAGGTGTGAACACATAATCACATTTTTATCAAATTAGCCATAGTAAGCAATCTCTAATACAATAGAAAGTTAGAAAAGTATGACAAATTATGTTTGATCCAAAATAAAATTGGCCTGGAAAACCACAGACAAAATACATTAAAACCACTTTGAGTGAGGAAAGTGAATTTATATTGCTTTGATGATTTGTATCATAGTAATCCATCTTTTTTGATCCATATTCAAGTACCTCAAATCAAATTTACCATTTTAGGGAACCACAGCTTGACAGAAGCTTATCCTGGCATGTTTTGGGGTGGTTGTTTGTTTGGTTTTGTACAGTTTATTGTAAAAGAATTCATGCCTCCTATGTTTTTGAAGGGTTCAGAGATCCCCTTCTACAGAGATTCCCCGACAGGGGCATATTCATAGAATAAACAAGGGAGAGGTGGCCCCTGTTTGTCAATGAATCTATGGAGTTGATAGGGCAGATTAGGGTCCCAATTGTAGGAAAATCTTCAACAGCCTTGTTTGTATGAAACACTGCCTTACTTCATAAGTAAACCAGTGATAATTAAACACATAGAGATCACTGGGACCACAAATGAGGTAAGCATCTCATAACAGGCAAAAGGACCACAACCTGATACAACATTCATACCTCAATGCAGCTATTGATCTACTCTGTATGAAGGTCTTTGCATATTGCTTTGATTTTTATATTCTTTTGAAATATTCTGACTCACTATCCGCCAAAGCCCAAGCCAAAACCAAATACTTCCATTGTTGATGTCTTTGTGAGCTTCATTATTGAAGTGTATATGTGTCATATGTGTAACCAAGCCAGTGGATTGACCACTGATTCAAGAATCTGTTTTTGAAATTACATCTTGAAGATCAAACATTTCAAAACTTTTATTATCAAAAATAATAATGCTGCTTGGGGCAGATGATTGCAGGGAAGACTTAGATCTCCCTTAAAGATTGCTTGCCTTAACCATTATCATTAGACTAAAATACCCAACTGAAGGGTAAGCCAAAACCAAAGTGACCGAGCCAATCGTTCTTGATGTAGAATGTAAACAAAATCCAGATTACAATTTTGAACTGATCACTCTAAAGTAAAAAAAAAAAAAAGGCCTAGGATGAACATCTCTTGAACTGTGCAGGATTCAAAACCCTGGTCCGGTTTCAGATCAGAATTCTATCTCAACATTTGGACCAGACTCACAACCACACTGCAGCTCCTTTAAACACCTAAGATTAATGGAAATCTATAAAACTCAATTAGCAACACTACTAAGGATGCCTTTAGACAAGAGAAGTCTGTATATGGAAAAAAGCTCTGCCTTGCAAGTTGTATTAATGTGCTCAGGAATAGTGAAGAATTGTTGCAAGACTACAGCTCCTCTCTGGTGATCCAAAACAGTTTTTAATTGACAGATGAGACAAAACTTCCAGCTTCCTGGCTGCTGATTTATGGTCTTCTCACTCTGTGGAAATTCTAAAGCTAAAAAAAGAAAATCACAATTTTAAATTACAAATCAAAGTAGATTACTTTCTGCCTGTGAAAAGCAGAAAAACAAAGAACTAGTTCAGGACTGATGTTTGCACTGCAAATATTCTAGCCACCACTCTCTAAGCTGTTTGGTTTTGTTTCGGGGTTTTTGTTTGTTGGGGGGGGGGGTGTTTTGTGTGGGGGGGGTGGT
>JANXJC010000078.1:40095609-40107463 GCA_027564655.1 Leptodon cayanensis
TTTAGAAGACGTGTAGATGTGGTGCTTAGGGACATGGTTTAGTGGTGGACTTGGCACTGTTAGGTTAATGGTTGGACCTGATGATCTTAAAGGTCTTTTCCAACCTAAACAATTCCATGATTCCAAGACTCTATGATTCTATGATCTGGCCAAATTTCAAGTTTTTGCTACAAAGCCCATGAATGCTAGCTCTTTTTAAAGGACTATTATCTGTTACCTTTTCTCAGCAGCTTTTCTTAAGAATAAATTTATTGGATTAGTTAAATTTTTAAAACAATAAGCTTCCCTGCCCCCCTCATTTTAACCATTCCCCATACATAAAATTTCCACCATATTAAAGCTCTGCAAAAAGGGAAGTAACGAAACAGGGGGTCGTCAACAGGAGGTGCTGGGCAAGATGGCTAGTTAGAAGCTCTACCATCCCTACCTGCAGCTCTCACTTTTCGGCATATATGCAGTGGTACTCTGTACGGGGCCCTCTTCAGCTCTGGCTAACACTGGTATTTTTTTCCCCTTTATTTCCCCTTTCAAAATGATGTGGATGGCTTGGAAATGTTCACAGCCACTGTCTAACTACAGGGTTTGCCTGCTACTGGTCACAGCATTGGTAACAAACAGGAGAGCTGGAGCCATGTACTCAGTCCAGACGGGAAAGTCTTGAGACTGCTTCAGCCATCTGCCAGTGGGGATCTCTTTTTTCGCACCTTACTTAACAATCATGCACCCCTTTCACAGCCTCGGCATCTCTCTGTTTTCCAGGATGATGAATACATCAATATTGAGAGTGATCTGCATGAAAAGAAACGTGACTCAGTAGATGATGAGCAACCACGCTTGAAAGGGTAATGTCTTTTGGATGAGTAAGTTTTTCCACTCCATCCTAACCTAAGCAATAATCTGCCAGTGTTTCTGCTTCTGGAGCAACTGCTCTAGATTTCACTGCCATACCCCTATGCTACACAGACCTTTGTATTGCCCAGCAATTTGTGTAATGCAGAAACACATTGTAGTTAAAATTATTACACCTTTCAGCTAGCACATGTGACCACAGAACTATCCTTCTAAAGCCTGGCAAATTAAAGGAGCAATATTTTTTCTTTTTGTACATTAACTACTTTTCCAATATTTTCATAAGAGCCTTTTTTAGAGAAGCCTTAAACAGTGATCTCTTTCAAGAAGTTAAAAGATTCACTATTGCCTTTCAGTTTGCATAGCTATTTAACCCAGTGCAAAAGAAGAATAGAATAGCTATGAAAAAAAGCCATTTTGATGGAGCAGAATTTTTACACTTCATTAGCACTGGTGCCAAGTGAACACACAGTGAAAGCACACATCTAAGTGTTACTTGAGGATTAGGTTTTCTGGTGAAAACTACAAACCCTGTAAAAGACATTAAAAAAATTATGACACAATACTTAAAATTATGTTTTAATGTCTTAGTATTTTTCTGTCATATTGAATCTTCATATACTTCTTCATAGAAATCATACTGTACTTTTCCCCTGATTTCTATGACTGCATTCTGTTACACAGCACATCATTTCAGCTTTGAGCCTGTCTTTCTATCAGCAGATTCTAGCAACTTACTTACTGGGTATCTCAAATAGGAGTTTGTCTTACTCAAATTGGAAAAGATCTCATGCCTGTACAAACGATACACTTATATACAGAAGTAATTGCAAAGATTTTAATTATACTTTTGCATTGTACATACAGAACTTAAAGACTCTTTATATGATCAAGTTTACTGATGCCATCACATTAAAATACTACTTCAAAGATCTAGCAAAAGTGTTTAGAGGTCACTTGAATATTCTTTCATTTCTCCTCTCTGTTCTTTGGAGATTTGTCATTCCTTTAGCAGTATATAACATGAAACACTTTCGTGTTTAAAACGATTAGCGAAAACAAAAGCTGAGATTTGATAGATCTAACAGCCAAGTTTGATAAGCCTCTGCAGTGGCAGGTATCCAGTGTCTCCCCAAAAGTAAACTAATTGCACAGGTAAGTGTTGGCACACAAATGGCTGTACAAAGTTAGTGGCGTCTCTCCCCTTCAAACATGGGCCCACAGGAGTCACTCAACAAGAGGCATCTCTGCACAGAGATGGGTTGAGTTGGGGCAGAGATGAAGCCTGTATGTTTTTTATTCATTCTTGTTTATTTGTACTCCCATGGAGAGCCGAGGGATAAATAAGATTTAATTCACAGGTCTTACTATTCCCGAGGTTCCCTTGTCCTTTCAGCAGCAGCAGGTACCATTGTCTCGGGCAGCGAAAGCTCCTTGTAGGCTGGAAGCTGAAGAGCACTTTGTTCTGGTCCGATTGCATTCAGGCTACGGATTGTTCTGTGCTCTCCGGATTGTTCTGTGCTCTCCGGTCTTGTACTTTGCTTAAGTTTATTTTTATGTTGAGCACTTGACAAGGGCAATGATACCTCTACCAAGTTGGGGTTTTTTTTAAATTAGCTCCTAAAAGTAGGCACTGATGTGATCTATTGTCTTCCTTGTATCTGCTCAAAAGGGACATTCACAAAGCCTGCCTCCATTTTGAATGTCTCATCGATTTCTTTCAACAGATAGCACTGAATAGCCTGTGGTTTGAGACACAACCCCTTTGAAAGACCAGCCGGTTGATTAACAAGGATTCACTACACGTGCAAGATGTTAACATTTATTTATAGAGTACATGCAGACCAGGAAAAGGATTTCTGAGTTGCAAAATGCAAGCAAGAATAGTTTTGGCATATGCAAGTATTTCACGTTAAAGTTCTCCTTTAAATGTGCTTAAGTGATACCTGTTTTTTCAATATCTTTGGTTAAGTAAAATCCATCAGCAACATGCTACACTTCAAGCCTACAGGATCAGCTTGTAGAAAATACTGTTTCCGTAGTAAATTAACCAGATTTCGTAAAGATGTTTTTTCTGCCATCTTTCAGAACAGAGTTGCGTGCATGACATATGCCTAAACATTTAAGATATCCTCATACCAAAGTGATAATCACCTAAATTAATAAAATAACAAGGGAGAGAGAGATGTTAGAGCAAAGAAGAGATTACAAGGAATTGTAATCTTAAAATATCAATTTTAAATCCCAAAGGACTCATAAGTAGCAGTAACAGGTAATAGATAACATGGTTTCTTTTTTTTCCGTTGATGGACAACTGTAAATTTGACAAAGTAACTCTGGATTATTCATGCGTCTGTCTCTCATTTCTCCTTTTCTTCCTTTTCCTGTTGTATCTAATCTCTCTGCTAAGATTGTGTAGATAACCCAATTTTCTTACAAAAGAGCTATGATTTATGAGGCAACAAGAATTCCCAGAACTAAAACTGAAATATCAAAAGCAATCAAGATTTCTCAGAGACCCTGTTACTCTTTGTACTGGTGAAGGAGTATGTTCCTGCGCTGCTGTTCTAGGTGCTGATATGAATTAAGTTAATATTCCTTGTTTCTCTCCAATTTCTTTTAAATCAACTGATTTTTTATTTAGTGCAGAAAAGAAGGGTATTCATGCTGAATTTTGGCGTGCATCAGACTCCAGCTGCATCCAGTTTCCAAATAAGTATAGTCTGGATAATTAGCATCTCTAAATATAATGTTGCCTTTATAGACTGTAGGGTGTGAGGCACCTTTTTAGAGAGACAGAGCTGTAGCTTTGATTTCTTTTTCAGCTTGCACAATACGAGGGTGTTTATTTAGCTACAGCTTTTGTAACTGAAATACGTCCTCATCACCAGCATACTTAACATGGGAAATCTGTGTTGAGTTAAATCCCTTAACTGCTGTTTCCCTAAATTTCAGCCTCCCTCATGAAATCACTCTGTGTTACCCTTAGTGAGATGTGAAAAGAACGAAAGTGAAGTATGTAATAACTGGAAGAACAGATAATAGAATAGGACATTCCAATATCACAAATAATTTTAGCTTCCATGAACTGATGAGTCTTAGATGAAAAGTTAATGTAACTAACAACCAAATTTTCAAATATCCAGAAACATCTATGCACACTGTAATAAGGTTTTAGACGGATATTGGTTATTTTGCACACACAAATGCAGCCTTAGTCCTCCACAAGTACTACTCCACATAGAAATGCTGGGCTGCCTGTATTAACAATCTTTGAGGGTCTCGTAATGGGCAATGAATCTTTAACTACCTACCTATTTTGCACTAACCTCCTCACAGAAGAGCTGTACTTCAGAGGTTAGCAGAACTAGCCTGCTAACTTCAGCCTGTTAGATAGTTGTCGGATTGGCCTATTAGATACCTGCCAGATTTTCTTTTTTACTTGTCCAACATCAAACCAAAGTCCCCCTACAAAAGCTCTACAGATGTCAGCACAATTTTCTCTGGCACTTTGGGATCCAAATGTAACTCTTACCAAGTGCAGCATACTCCTGTGGAGAAATTTTGATACATTTAACCTGATCTCCCTGTGCAAATTGCTCTTCTTTTTTACCTACAGCTTAAGTTTCTGTTCTGGGTTTTGTTTTGGTTTTTTTTTTTCCCCCTAGGCATTTAGAAAAGAAATATGATAAAGCCTGTGAATTTTGCAAGAAACATAAAACCAGAATTCACTATGTGATCTATGGAATTTTAATAACAGGTACAGTATATTACATCCAGGTTTGCTGAAGATTTATTTATTTACCTATATGAGATTATAGTCTGTGCCTGTCTTCTATTTGACACAAAAACTCATGGCTGTCTTAAAGAATGCATTTGAAAGGAGGTAAAAGTGAATTAAGTCCCAGAAAAAGCTCCAGATTGCAAAACCTCCATTCATTCCCAAACTTAACAAATCCACAGATCTTGCTACACTGCTCCTCTAGCATGTTTCAACTCTGACTAGCAGTTACATTTGGGATAGAAAGGTGGCTCATTCTTTCTGCCTACTCCACTACCAGCCACCTCCAACAGGCCTGTTAAATTAGAGTTTTAGGAATTTGCCCAAACGCATGAAATCACATTAAAGACTCAGGCACCAACTTGGACTGAACTTAAGTCAGCAGGCTAGAAATGGAAGTTTTCTGTTCTGACCCATATCACTTGATATCCACAGCAAATGTTTACTAGAGGAGGTGTGTTTTATGTCAGCATGCACTGCAAAGTCACTCAGATATTCTGCTTTGTCTCTTTCCTAATTAGCTGGTAGATTGGTTTGTTTCATTCCAGTTCACCAAGTTTCGTTTTGAGATCCTCCTACCTGAACACTGAGAACATGTAGACCTAAAATATGTCTGTGTGATAGGCATCAGCATACCATAAAGTTGTTATAAAAGGGCCACTTGCATGCTGAATATCCTGCCCTCCTAGCATCAGCTTGTCTTGCTTTGTCACAGTACAGACATATCCTGGCTCAAGAAAGCAAGTGACTTCTGAGGGTATGTCAGGGTTTCAGACATTAATTCTAGAAAAAAAACTTGCCTTACAAAAAGCAGTAGTTCTTTTTCCTTATTTGCTATAGAAAAATCAGATTATTATTTAAAAGAACTGAGTATTTCATTGGCCAGCACGTATTAGCAATGAACCTGCCAAATGGCAAATCATTCCACAGCTAGTTTGTGAAATAAAATACTTCTAATCTTCTCAATTACTTGAGAGGGCCATCAAATCAGGCAATTGACAAATGTTTCTAAGTGTTTCTTCTAGTTTTATTGGATAAACTCATCCTCCTGTGAAAGAAGGAACAAGAGCCATTGTTCTTAATTCACAGTTTTTAGTGAAGCAGTTCTGTAGTTTAATTTTCCCAAGTGATTAACATGTTTTATATGAACTTGGCTTGGCCAAAGCATATAACCTGCTTTGACAGGATAAAAGCCACCTTTCATATCAATGAGCATATCATAAGTAACAATACTATCTTATGAAAGCAAAATTTTTCAGTATTTAGGCCAAGAGTCAGAAAAGCACTTAAAAGATAAATGCAGGCCTGACTTTAACCACATCCTTTAAATTTAAGATTTGATTGTTTTTAAAAAGACCAACCTAATGGACATGTATATTCTTGTTTCCGTGACAGCATACATGGCAGTAGTTACTGCAGCCTGCAGCTTGAATTTTCAGAGAGCCTTGCCACTCTTTATCATCACTGTCCTAGCCGTATTCTTCATCTGCTGGGATTTTTTAATAGCTAAGTGTGAAGACAGAATTGCTGCATTCTTTTCCCCTGGAGAAAGATATCTGGAGAAACAGTGGTTTTGGCTGAAATGGTAAATATGTATTACTTCCTATTTATGCAGAAGAACAAAGCATTAGTCAATTTACCCCTATAGTTTTATTTCAGCTGACACTCCCATAAGCACAGGGAGATGGATGGTACAAATTGAAATAATATCAAAGAATACATACAGAATAATTCAACATTTTCCAGTTTCTAGGTGTAAGGCTCACCTTTAAGATTGCAATACAATAGGTAGGCATCAAAAATCTTGACAGAAAGTGTAAAAAAATTACTCAAATTGAGATAGGACAAGTTTGTGATTGCAAGAGAACATGTTCACAGAAGTTCAGATCTGTCGTAGCCTTCTGCATTCATTCTGCAAGCCAGAAAGTGCCTCACTGTCACTTGTTCAGAGAGCTGTGAGATTTGTAAAAACCTTAACTCTAACATATGCAAACTGCTAAAGACTGAAGTGTGTTATCTAGACACTACTTTTTCACATATTCCCATAGCAATTCTTACTTGACCTTCAGGAATCAAAACATGCCAGCCACATTTAGTGTCATAATAAGATCATACAACCTTATTTGGGACGGTAGACATTCATCTGGTAGATAAATGGTAGATACTTAGGTGTGGTAGATATTTATTTCAAGTATTCCTGAGCAGTTATCAGGAATATTTAAGTTATTCCTGGGAAATGGTGAGCCAAAGGAGGCTCACAGACCAAAGAAAAGACCAAATGAAATCTCATTAAAAAGGAAAAGGAAACTGGGAGATGCCTTCTATCTCAGCTAGGTCACCTTCTATCTGAGAGAGAAAGAGGTCTAAGGAGGAGTCGTTCTGGGTTCTAGAAGATGTCCCAACTTATTCTCAAGATTTTGAAATTATTTTGCCACGGGACCAGGAATTTCTAAGAAAGATGCTATAAAGATTGTGATCCTCCTGCTTAGGAGCCACATTAGAGAGCAGTCACATGCAGGCACCACCATTAGATGATCTGGCAGCCTCTCTGGGGAGAGGAGCAAACAGGAGAGCCTTGATGAGCAGATGGAAAAAGACAGGGGCAATAAGTGCTGTATTACCTGGGCTGCAATCCTTAAATTGTACATATCACAGTTTAAGTGCTTAACTGTAGGTCATGGGTTCCTCCAAGAGACAGAAAATCTCTAAAGTATAGAAAGTGTTATTCAACATTGCAATGGCCAAGCCATTTTGTGGACTTGGCCTGCAATATATCTAATCCAGGTCTAAAAATGGAATTTAGGTATCTACGTACCAGTGAAATCAGTGGAAGCTAAACAAGTTTTAGACACAAGTAACATTAAAGAACTGTGTCTGTGTTTAGTTTTCCCTGCTGTAAACAGGATGATGTATTTCCTTGCCTCTCAGGCTGTTGTTGTGATAGTTACCTTCAATATGCAAGCTGAACACGGTTCTGTGATACTGGGCACCATAGAAACGCTGAACACAGATGTACACATGGCTTTTTTAATTGTTTCTGAGATAGCTAAAATTGTTGTGATTAAAAGTTCTTTTTCTAAGCAGACTACATCAGGTTACAAAGAAGTAAACAGTTTATTACCTGCTCCTCAATAGTATGTGTTTCATAGGCCCACCACTTAAACAGCACAGTGCAATTCATAAAAAACACAGCCTGTCTTGCCCAGAGCTAAGAAAAGATTCAATAAAGAAGACAGGAAAGGAAAAGGAGGATGGAGTGAGAAAGGAGGGTATCTTTTCACGCTTCATTTAATAGAAATAACACCCAAACAAGAGTCGCTCGTGTTTTACTGGGTTTCCCCAAATTCTGACTTTGGGGGCATGGTTGGAAGACATTTCTTCTGGATGCCACCAAGGGATGTTTTTGTCAGAGTTGCATCAGCAAAGGCAGGTTCCTACTTGTGTAGAGCTACACGTTTCAGCTTAATACATTGCTCAGAGAGTTTATTCACAGACAGAGAGTAGATGTTGTGGGGAGGGGAAGGGGAAGGAATATCTGGTCTTCTTCAGGATGTCATGCCTGACACTTTTTTTTTTTCTAGGGTGTTGTGTGCGGCTTTTATTATAGCTATCATCTGCTGGCTCGTCTTTGACACAGCAAAACAGGGATCCCGCCAGCTGATCTCCTTTGGTGGGCTTGTGCTGTATGTTCTCTTGATGTTTATCTTTTCCAAATATCCAAGCAGAGTGAGTATTTAGTCCATGTTGGATCTTTTGGGGGGTTTTTGTTCAATGTCTCAAAAGCTATTACCCTACCCTAGCACCAAGTTCAGTAAGAGTAACAGAAAACACATGAACATCAAAACTTAAGCATGCCAAAACCCAGTGATCTATTTAATTTCTGATGAAAGTCATTTTGCTCTGACATCTTGAGGAGCATGTGTCATGCTGTACCAGAATCTCTTTCTCAGTATTTTGGGAGGCCACTGCCCATCCTTTGCTCCAGCCCTGATTCAGATTGGGATACTTTTGCTCCTGGAGCATCAGTGCAAGCTGAGGCAGGCCTGCTCCATGCTTCCTACCCACAGGAAGCTCACTGCAGTTGTCAGGACATCACTGGCACTTATTTGAGGACACTGTCATCACAGCAACACAAATTGCATGGAACTTGAGATGTGCTTCCCTCATGTAGCTATTAATCCCTCACAAGTTTGATTCCCACTGCACATGCAGCAGCTGAGTCCAAGCCGAGGTCGTTGCTTTTCACTAACCCACTCCCATAGACTTGTCAATGCCATTTATTTTAATTTAATAAGATGTCCACTCTGTACTGCTGTGATATTACAAAGGGGTTACTTCAGCCACCGCAACTCCCACCTCAGCTTTTACCCCTGAGTGCATAGCTAGTGTACAGTGCATGCTTTCATCAGTCATATATTAATCCATTGTCCAGATCACCAAGTTTCACCAACATTTTTTCAACACTCCTGTATCAGTGCTGAGACCTTCTTAACAGAAAAAATCCCCCCAGCAGGGACTAATGGACCTGCCATTCCCCATCCTTTACAACTGCTGTTGTTTCCAACTGAGGTGAAAACTCATGTGCTCATGTGCTTTCCCATGGGTCCTCATTACATCTAATTGGCTTGTGTTATTCAAATATCATCTGAATAAATTAGAGAGTGCCATCTTAGCTCTTTGCCTTGTAAATAATCAGATTCAATTTTCACAAAACAAAGATGTTTTCTGAGGCAGCAGAAGAGAAATCTGCAGTGTAGTGAAGAAGGACTGGTCACAGACAGCCACAGTTTTTCCTGACATTGCCTTTATGTCATATAAATCACAGTATCTAACTGTGAGTAGTTCTCAAGTATCAAAGGTCTTTAAAGCTGGGGAACAGAAACAAAATTGAAATTCCCAAAGTACACAAAAAAGCCCTGTAGCAAAACCTCCTTATTCCCAGTCCAGATATGTGAAGAATCTGCATGCTCAATTACTTTTTTTTTAATGTTTCCATTCCAGTTAAAAAAAAAAAAAAAAGAAGAAGAAGAATAAGAAAAAAAAAAGGTGTTTTTTAAAGATGCTTCTAGAAGGTGTTAAAAATCCTAAACTGAGTATCATCAGGTCACTCTAGTAGCAGCCAATTTCAGCAGGAATTCATCTGCCTGAACAACTAAAGAAAAGTCTTTCTATCATTTTTGCTTTAAGAGAGTCACAGCCAGGAGCCTTGAAATTTAACTTTCTCTCAGATTGACTAATGGGGCCAGTCATCCAGTCCCTCTGCTTCTGCCATTTTTGTGGGTTGGCAACTTCTGGGACAGACACAACTTCAAAATAGAAATGGTTGCACAGCTTGCTCATGACACACTAGTCATATCAAAAGAGAAAACCCTCTTACCTCCTGCAGTATATGCATGACTAGAAACTTTTTATAGTGTCTCTACACAAAGGCCTGTGATACCTGGCACCAGACATTGGGCACTCAGATGCAAAGTACAATATATGGAAGATTATGCCTTTATTTATGGAAGAGGTTATGCATGGTGATTTTCCATTTGAATACAATCCCTGAGTGAACTGGAGACCATGTATATTGTGAAAAATATTCTCCATTGGTAAGTATGTGTTTGGTAGATGTCAAGTTGGTTGAGGTTACAGAGAGGGGCTCTGTGGTGGGTTTGACCTTGGTTGGTTGCCAGGCCCCCACCCAGCTGCTCTATCATTCCCACTCCTCAACAGGACAGGAAGAGAAAATAGATGAAAAAAGCTTGTGGGTCAAAATAAAAACAAGGAGATCCCTTACTGATTACTGTCATAGGCAAAACAGACTCGATTTGGAGAAATTAATCTAATTTATTGCCAATTAATAACAGGTCACAAGTCCTGCCAGCAAACCTGCTCCAGCGTGGGCTCCTCTCTCCACGGGGCCACAGGTCCTGCCAGGAGCCTGCTTCAGAGTAGGCTTCCCACGGGGTCACAGCCTCCTTCGGGCACCCACCTGCTTCGGTGTGGGGTCCTCCCTGGGCTGCAGGTGGATATCTGCTCCACTGTGGACCTCCATGGGGTAATTTCAAAACCTTTCCACCATTTTTTTCTAAAAAATATACAACTGGAGTTTTATGATCTTAAAATACTACACAGTACTACATACAAAAATCTCATAACTGTAACTGTTAAGTGTTTTAAAAATAATTGTTCTTTTTTCTTTCCCTCCTTCTCTTAAGGCCATATTGATGGGCTTATGCTGTACTTGTATAGATGAATAAGTCAGAAAGTACAAACAGTTGAACACAATGCTTGAGAAATCTTCTGCACTATCTACAAGATCCTCAGACCTAACTGGCAGCTGACATTGCCTACATTTTCAGGACAGCATTGTGGCTCCCCATCTACTTCAAGCCTCCTTCTGTACAAGGACCATAGGGATGGTGAACACATTTTTTTCCTGAAAGCTAGCTACGCTGTGCCTGCTAGAAGAGACAATACGGTACTTATTGCAGCAGGATTGGGATACACTGTATGGGTTCAAATAGAGCCCAGACTCCCCCAGGCTGGAGCTTCTGAACCCAAGTTTTGCAGTGATGTGCAGTGATGTCTGCATAGTGCTGCGCAATAGCTTTTAGGTATTATCCCTATACATGCAAACTTAGATATGAGAAATGGTAGAGCCGTGGTAGCATGATGTTTTGCTATCAGGTCCTGCTTCCCAGTCTGAGATGAATATTGCATTAATGCCATTGCCCTGCTTTCAGCAATGAGCTAGTTCCATTGTCAAAACAATATGCTGACACATTGCCGTATATTTCTGCTCCCATGGGTATTTTGATCTATGAGCATGGGAGAAGGAAGAAAAAGAAGTTGCTCAGTAAATCTCCAGCATTATTCGGCATATGGAGCAGGAACCCTCTACAACTAGCAGGTTAGTTCTTGTTTCCTTTTCTAGTGATTTACAGCCATCAATTAAAAAAAAATATTTTTCACTTTATAAGTTGTACTTTGAAATTATTAATGATGTGCCAGTGTGCTAGCAATGCCTTTGAATGGGACTGCCCACTATTTGAATTGTTTTCAGAATTTTTATTTACACTATAGGTAAAATTCCAAACTCAGAAAAGCTTTACAAACTTAAATTTGGTCTTTGCTGTTTTTTTGTGTGGTGGGATAGGAGAAGGAATCATAGAATCATAGAATCATTCAGGTTGGAAAAGACCTTCAAGATCATCGAGTCCAACCATCATCTGTGCC
>JANXJC010000078.1:40112838-40124095 GCA_027564655.1 Leptodon cayanensis
TGAACTCAAAACATAGCACTGTACCAGCTACTAGGAAGACAATTAACTCTATCCCAGCTGAAACCAGGACACCCTGTATCACCTACTCCCCTGGTTTTGGCACTGCAAAGAGGGGGAAGGAGAGGATGGGGAGTGGGAGAAGATGCTCCTGCATCAGTTTTCCCACTCTTGTCCCATCTGCAATGTGCAATCCCACGTGGGCCCAGCACAAAGGCGAAGCTCCTCTCAGGGCTGGTGGAGGGGAGGGGGCTGCTCTATATAGACATGGGACAGAAGGAGTTTTCCTGAGGCTGTTCTCTCTCCCAACTTTCAAAACCACTGACTTAACACTTCAGTGTACTAACACCATGGACAGCCTTTCTGTAAAAGAGTTCTGGTTTTTTTCAGTTGAACTACTTGTTTCATGTTAAGTGCTTTTCATTGCATTTATCTCTGCAGACAACACAAGTGAAACCCCACCGCAATGCCATGTGTTGCAAGTAGCTTATCTACATTCTGCTTATTTTAGAGTAATAATTTGCCAGTGCTTTCCACATGATTTTGTTATGCCTTAGATAAAAGCTAGTCTGGACATGACAAATCATTACAATTACTTGTAATTAAATGGTTGCTATGCTTTTCTGATGAAGACATAACAGATATCACATTAAGTCACTGGGGATTTAGGCAGGAGGGTTGAGTTATAAAATAGTCCCCAACTTCTTTATGCAGTCAAGGCACAAATGATCACGCCTGGAAAACAAACTCCCTGTTTTGTAAAGACAAATGCTTCATCCAAGAACTGCCTGCAACGGCAAAATGGAAAAGCATGTTTTAGAGTTATTTAAGATATTTTCAGAGGAATGTGCACAAGAAACTTGTCAAAGGGTGCCAGCTGCCACCCAGCATAGGTACAACATTGTGTTCTCACTCCTTCAGCTAAAACCAAACCACAGCTCTCAAACCAGAGAGCTTTTCTCATCCATTTGGAGTAAAAGACAAGAGGACACTTGCTTATGTTTTTTACCATGCAGTACAGACAGTTGACCTTTGCATGTCTGCCCACAGCCTCTCCAGACCCATTTCCCTACAGGCATCACAGCTGTCCCTACTTGTGCCAGGGTATGGAGCTGGCTGGGAGCCAGGTGCCTTTCTGACTAGCACACGCTTAGGAACAGGGAGTCAAAATGGCAGGAGAAAAAAGGCAGGGGAGAAAGGTGTTACTTTTACTGAACTAAACTTTCTGCTATCACTGCATGGCAAACCACCCCTAAAGGATTGCTAAAAGGATCAGAGAATCAAACTCAAGAAAGCAGCCTCATGTTAACTTTGTTGAAGAGAACAACGATATCTGTGAATTGCACTCTCTCTTCAGTGAAAGGTTCTGATTGATCATCTAAATTGAGTTTCCAAACCTTTATCAAAATTGCTAAAAGTACTAACTCTCCTTCAGAAAGCCACAGCTTCTATTTACTGAAAAGGCCTGAACTAACACAGTGTTTTGTTCTTTTTCATTCTGTTCCTTGCTTTTATTTATAATGCATTTTGCCCTCAGTTGAACGCACATAAAAGCTTCTTAGTGTTAGTGGTACTGTTTTAATTGTAACTACTCTGTCTGCCTAATTTTGAGCCTTTTGGGGGGGATTTTTCTTCCTGTTGTACACTAGCATAGAAATGCTGAGATCCTGTGTATTTAACATACTTGAGAATCAAGTCATATTAGTTTTATTCAGGATGAAAAAACAACACATTTAATAACCATCAGACAATGGGTTAGACATACATACAATTCTTTTAAATTATACGTTTAAGGAAAACGTTTTCATTCTGTCTCCACCAAAATGTACTTATATTCACTTCTTATATTTAATAAATATACACCTATGAATTTGTTTTTAAACAGATTCTGTCTCTGTGTACAGTTACAGAGCTCTTGAATGCTCCACATTGGCATAATTAATGCTACAAATAAAGCAGAATAAAAGAGGTTTTTCTGTAGTGTGTTATTAAAACGCAGCTACACAGTATGGCTTTTCTAAGGAAGCTGCCCTTGATTCTGTGAAATCAAGTCAGCTACAATCGCAATCAAATTCTCTTGGACTTCTGCTTATATAGCAGTCTAAATTGTGTTTTTTAAACACAGACACAGAGAAGTTGAGCTCTGAATTCTACACCACAGTCCCATTGAATATATTTCTGTTCATTGTTTTCAAAGTCTACAGATGTACAGACTCAAGTCTTTGTAGATGCCGTTGCCCAGTAAATGTTTGAGCTGACTTAAACATGGCTATAAACTAATGCATATCATGTTAAACCAGACAGTTTCAAAACTGTTGCAGTCCTGTTAGAAAACTATATAGCTACATGAAAAATAGTTAATTCCACCACAAACACAAACAACGAGTCTACAAGGTTAAAAATTTTACAGCGTAAGTGTAAACTTGATGACTTTTCAATACCTTTAAGATTATCTCCAAAAACATGAGCCTCTTTTTCAAAAATTAAATGGCCTACAGAATCAAGGAATGGAAAACCAGTCTAGAAGTGTTAATGATTTTGTATCTCCAAATTAGGTCCTTCCAATTGTGGTTTTCTTCAGCACAGTAATGTCTATGCTTTACCATATTGGATTCATGCAGTGGCTCATTGGAAAGGTATGAATTTTTGCCAGTAGATATTAATTTGCCTAGTGTGGGACACTTCTTGCACGTATGCAGCCAAACTGTAGCATTGGCCCTGACCAAGTTGCTTAGGGGTAGGCATATGAAAAGTAGTTTTTTATTTTTAACCTGGAAAGAGTTCCAAATGTTACCACTGTAAAACCCTAACTGGCATCACATAGCACATTTCCTCCCCCCCAACCTGGTTTTATTGCTAACATCATAGTAATGTTTAGATTTACCTGGCTAGTTTTAGTGTTCCTATGTTTAGATGCCGCATTTGCTTAAATCTTCCTTTCTGCCCGGCCCTTTCCCAGCCCCCAAAGTGCGGGATGGAGGTTACATCCCAGACAGTGGATTTCTGCTTTCTACCAAGCATTGCAGTAGCAATTGTGTATACCTTCCTATCACAGATCCCCAGAACAAGATCAGAGGCTGGTTCCTCACCTCATACTCTAAGTGTTCATTTCTGTCAGGTCCTATGTCCAGTGCGAGTGACCACTAAGATAAGAGCAAGTCCACAAAAGTCCATTTCCTGCCCTGTCCACCCAGTCTACTTACCATAGGAGGGAAAAGATCTTCCTGCATGGTGGTAGTTAAACCTTATTTGAAGATAGTCTTAAAAAGTCCTTTGTCCTTCTTATTCACAGAATTGTTACATAAGCACCACAAACTTCACCTAGCTGAAATACTGTGCTAAAATTTCTATGAGGCATATTTAGCCTTAGTCTAAATTTCACCTTTTTTACCTTCCTATGATCCAAGTCCCTTTGGACGGGTACATAAGTGGTAAGGACACATCAAAATACCTGCTTTGATTAATTTAGTTTAACAATTTAGTGCCCAGGAGGAGCTTGGGGTACTCTCCATTCTGTTAAATTATTCCTCCTCTGGCTTATTTCAACATGCTACTATTAAATGAATGTCCCATATCTTGAAGCTGAAATTATTAACTCAGGAAATATTGTAAGGTGTCTCAGAACTTTTACATTGATGTGATTAATTCAACAAATGCATGGAATAGGCAGGCCAATGTGGTTTTGTGTTTTTTTTTTTTTTCTTCTTTTTTAATCATTTTAGGTTGGTTGGATAATGCAAATTTTCATGGGGACAACTCCTGTTGAGTCTCTGGTAGCTGCGGGTAACATATTCGTGGGACAGGTGAGTTGGAGCATAGAAAAACGTGCTAGCACAGGATTACTGAGTATTGTGAAATACTGCTGCTTAGCGAGCATCTGTGTATAAAAAAATCATCATTTCATATGAAGCTAGGAGTCCAGTACAGCAGGACACGTGGTTGATTTCCAGAATTCCAGTATGTTCATATGTCAGCAGTGATGCACAATGGGGTGGGTTTTGGAAACCATGTGTTTTCCCAACAGAAAGTCAAGCATAAATGTAGGTGATAGATCTCTCTTAAAATGGCTGCCAGACTACTCCAAGGCTATGAAGAAATAACAATTTCAGGTTTTTTTCAATTGAAAAGGCAAATGGGGTGAAAAGAGGGGATATGAGTCAGGCAAGGGCAAAAGAGACAGACAACGCAGAAAACTGAGGTCCAGGGCTGGCTGTGCAAGGCCTTAGCCACAAAAGCGTGGGACAGTCTACCAGACCACTTTAATGGGAAATCCATTAAACCTGCACTACAGCAGTGTCTGTCCCAGGCTTCAGAGCAATGTGAAAAGATGACCAAGTAGCATCCAAGCCCAAAAGCGACATTAGCATATCAGTTATTTAGCAGTGGTGCATCACTATATCCCAGTGCTTGAAGATTTAAACTAGTACCTCTTCATGACACTGCCTTCAGCATGTGCTTGCAAATATGCCATAGGGGCTGGGAGCTTTAAGCTGCCCATAGTGGCTGGTACACATTTCACTTGACACACAGCCTTACCTGTGCTGTCCCTATCTCACTCAGAATTGGATTAGGATTTCTTGGCAATTTCATTGGACCTTTGGGGCAGACATCAAACCAGCAAATATTGTCCTCAGACAAGATAGATGTTGGTACAATTTTCCTTCTTAGGGTAAAAAAAAAAACCCAGCCTGTTAATATTCAGAGCACTCATTAGCACTAAGATTAACTAGTCAAAGATACGTAAGAAAGTGTGATGCAGCCACTTGTTTTTCTGCCCCGTTAATAAAATAAACTTCTGAGGGTTCATTAGGAAGTTCTTAATTTGGTAGTTGTTTTTCACTTCCAGACAGAGTCTCCTCTCCTGGTACGGCCCTACTTACCATACATCACCAGATCTGAACTCCATGCAGTCATGACAGCAGGATTCTCAACTATTGCTGGAAGTGTCTTAGGAGCATATATTTCTTTTGGGGTAAGATGGGGAAAGAGAATGGAAAACATACTGTTGACCTGAAATCAAGTAAGTATAGAAGCCCAGCTAAAATGCTTTGGAATTATACCTGAGTCATTCCCATCTTTTTTTTTCTGAAAGAATTAAACACAAAAATCCCCTGTATTCTGACAGTAAAAAGGATACCAAGATCTGACCTTCAAGATACTGTTAAGTAGCACAAACACCTACCTAAGTAATGCAGAGAGACTTCCTGCCATAGCTGCATGGAAATGACTGATTTGAATACCTTCCTACGGTCCAGATGAACTGACATGTGGAATATACTAATTAACTGATCAACCCTCCCACTTCTGTGGCAGTGATATAGATAAAGTCCTTCAGGAACTGTTGCTAGCCATATGACCCTAAAGACCTGCCTTGTGACTGAGGTTCTAGTGATGCTGTACAAACACAGGTAGTAAATGTCTCATCTTCTAAGGGGCTGGCAACACAAAGGCAGAAAAACAGGGCTGAAGGTGTGATTTATGATCAGAGTCACTGTGGGATGGTTGATAAATATATTAGTTCCATATATGAATAAAATAGAGTGGAGAGGCAGAGGGTGCAGTGGAGAGGCAGAGGGAAGAAGGGATTGGCCAAAAAGACCAAGAGAATAAGAGCAGAAAAGGACAGATGGAAATACAGTAGAAGTTAGCAAAGTTGTTTTGTGTAGAAATTTGTGGAAGAAGGGTTGAAAGAGGAATAGAAGACTTTCTGTTAGGCCATGTATATTTTTTTTGTAAAAACACAACTTCAAGGGACAAAAACAATTTTCTGCCCCTACAGAGCACACAGGGGGTGTAAAGGAAGGCTGGCTAGCTCTCGATCACCTGCTCTGCTATTGCTACACCCAGCTGCACTTGATGGACCTGGCTGTTTTTTTGTTTCTTTTGCCTTCTGGCTTGCCACTGGAGAGGAGTGAAGCAGTTTGCCTCTTGGAAAGATTACTGCATACTTTCCACTACTTAGACTTTTCCTGTCTCTAGTTGGCTTTCTCCTGTATTGCTCGTTCTCTTCCTTATGAGCAATATGAACTTTTTAATGACCCCCTGTAGAAAAATCATCCAAGCATCTAACATTTTTAATTGCTTTTCTCTATGTTTGTGCATGATGTAGTTATCACAGCATATTTTGTGTCAAACGGAATTCTAGGTTTCCGCCTCCCACCTACTGACTGCTTCTGTCATGTCAGCACCAGCATCATTAGCCACCTCCAAACTATTCTGGCCCGAAACTGAAAAGCCAACAGTAACTCTGAGGAGTGGCCTACAAATGGCAAAAGGGTAAGCTGATCTAGGCTCTAGTTAATAGTAATACTCATGCAAAAATGGGGTTTGGAAAAATAACTCATAAGATTTAGGGGTAGTACGTGGTAGATGTGCAATCAATAAATTAATTACACACCAGTATACCCCAAATGAGTAGTTTGTGCATTCAGGTGTAGCATGGCCTATTACAACGTATGGTGGTATTACTACCCATTGGGATAGGCACAGAGACACCAAGGACCTGGGCCAGACAGTAAACTCTCCAGAGGGAAATGCCTACCTGAGGTGAGCCACCAAGAGGTTCTTCCATTTGCTCTGTTGCTGTTTGCTTTGTAATAAATCTGTAAATGCAAACATACAAAAGCAAAGGTGGAGCAGTGAACATTCATTTCAACAGTGACAGCAGTGAACTTGTTGCCCATCTGCAGGGAGACTCACTTGCCTTGAGAACAACAGGCAAAGAAAAAGGGTTTGTAAGGAGCTGTTGATGAATAAATGGGGCAAGGGATGCCTGAAAAGAAGACCAATGCCCACTGCCCCGTCCCAGTGGAGCCACAGGCAGTCACAGTACAGAGACCTGATCCAGATCATGCCTAACCCTGAATGTGCCAGAATTCATCCTCAGGGCAACAAAAGCATACTCTTCCACTGGGTCCCATGAGGATCAACAGCAAAAACCTACTCCACCTCATCATTATTTTCCCTATGAGTGAACAGACAGCGTCAGTAGTAGTTTTCTAATCAAGTCCATGTAACTTTTAGTTCTGTGATTTGTTCTTGAATTAAAAAACGTTAACACTCTGTTTTTCTTTTCATCGATAAAGTGAATCAAAGAACCTACTGGAAGCAGCCAGTCAGGGTGCCTCTACCTCCATCCTGCTGGTAGCAAACATTGCCGTGAATCTGATCTCCTTCCTTGCCCTGCTGGCTTTCCTTGACTCAGCCCTTTCTTGGGTGGGCCATCTGTTTGACTATCCACAGCTGAACTTTGAGGTATGGTCTCCACGTCCTTCATGCAGCTTATATACATGCATAATTTGTCTTTCTCAAATTGAGTGCCTGTGCGGTTTTGTTGTGGGGGTTTTGATTTTTTTTAATATGATCTAGAAATGTATATTTTTACATGCATGTTCTTGAAAAAAGTTTTTACAGCCAAAGGAAAATTGTTGCCATGTAAATATTTCTGTATCCATTAGTCCATGTGTACCTTCCCTCTGTGGTGTTCTTGCTAACTAGCAGAGTATGTTTACAGAGCACTGTATGCTAATACCTGCCTCCTCTGACATGGCAGTGCAGCAGATCTGTTGGTTACACACTTGCCAAGCCATTAACATCTTCTCCAGCTAAACATTAAAGTGGCTTTAGCTTCAGAGCCCCATCAAGCCCTTAATGCTTACTAGCTTCGCTTAGCTAAGGACACTGGGGCAAGTCTGAACCCACACCTACTCAATACCAATTAGTTCTCAACACAATTACATTGTAAAACTGCACCCAAATCACTCAGCTGAGCAAACAGGTTTTAAACAGGACTTCTTTTTTAACCTAGGTCAATACATCATTTTTTGACCCAGTGCAACAATCTTGGTTCAATGGTTTTGAACTCTTTGTTCTGCAAGCTCCTCATAGAAGTCCCATGTGAAACAAGGGTATAACATTGCAATAAAGTGCTGCAGAATTGAATAGGCACTCATAGCAGATGTGGCTTCAGCAATATTAAGATGTTACCCTGCACAGCTTCCATATATTATCCCACTGCACAGACACCCACAGCAGAGGAAAGGCACAAGTATGCATACCTCGGCCACATTCATGTGCAAAGGCTGGTATTTTAATAACTTCTAGGTGGAGTAAGATTTGGACAGATAGATAACCCACAAGGAATGGAGACCCACAGACACGTTGCATTCAGCCATCCATCCCTTTTGAGAGGCACTAACTTCCAGCCTTTTGCGGGCTGAGAAATGAACCAGGAATAGTTAACTGCTTAAACACCTCAGTTACATTAATTAAGGACAACCTGACCAAGCCCTTTCACAGCTGGAGCTATTTTCTTTCTTATATAAAAATAAGCGATACTGTGATATGGGATTTTTTTAAATTTGCATAGAACTTGTAAAGCTAGGGAAAAAGGTACAGCTTTAATTATGTCAGATGCACAACCTTTATGCAGAGACAAGTCTTTTGTTTACACCAGTTGGAGTCCAATAACCTGGTAATTAAGCATGTTCATTAACACACTTGATTTAATCAGCAGAAGAACTAGACTTCTCAATTCTTTTATCAGCTCTTTTAACTCAATCTTCAGTCTTTGCTTCAAACACTGTCCCCAATCTGGAGCCATTGTGGGGGGGGGAAAAGGCACAGAAACTTGTTTTACCTTAGGTGTAAAATCAGGGACATACCTAATTACTTTGTTTTATCTAGATTTTGAGTTAGTCTTTTAAAAATTACTCAGGCATACTTTACTGTTAAAACCACTGTCTCCCAGACATGTTTGCCGTAAGAATTCAAGACCGATTCTCCTCTGCTGAAATAAAACCATCCTTATTTTAAATTTAGAGAACTTACTACATGCCACTGTTCTTTGACCAACCATATCTTTTGTATGTCTTACATATTTTGCAGAACATTTGTGCTTATGTCTTCATGCCATTCTCTTTCATGATGGGGGTAGACTGGGAAGACAGTTTTATTGTCGGTGGACTGCTAGGTTACAAAACTTTCTTCAATGAATTTGTGGCTTATGAGCGCCTCTCAAAACTGATTCACAACCGAAAAAAGGGTGGGAGCATGTACATTGATGGTGTGAAACAGTATATGACTGTAAGTAACATTTTCTATTCTACAGATTTATTGAATCTAATACTTTTCTGCTGAAACTCAACTTATTTTTTAATAAGGGCATAAAGGGATAATGGTTACATGTTACCCTGAAGTGTGTCTTTCAGTGACAGAGTTCAATTATGAAAATTCAGCATTGCTTTGTGAGGCTGCCATGACTATCATCACGCTAGCTGTCTCAAACAAACATAGCAAAAGGAAGGCATAGTTTTGGGGAACATGCAGTGTCCCACAGGACACTGCACTTAAGATGAAGGCTGCCTTGAAGGTGAGTTTCTTCTTACCTCATTCTTAGCTAGCACTTCCCTATGAGATACTCTCCCAAGAAAATCCTGGGCAAGAACTGGAGGATTCAGTGGAGGATACAACGCACTGAGGAAGGTACCTATAGGGTGGCAATACAAAGGGCATCCTAGGTGTGTGTACACGGGCAAAGAGCATGCAGTGATGAAGGCTGACCTTCGCAGCCATGACTGCTCCCCCATGTGGCATCCACATGCACAGCGTGTGCTGAATTTGTCCTCATTCTAACCAAAGGCAAAGAAAACCATGATATCTGGCTTTATGCCTGCACTGGCCTTTCTTCCTCAAATCAAAACAAACTGTCACTGTGGAGTACCCTTAATTCGGAAGCATCCTTTTGTATTCTTTTATTCTTCATTTAATCTGGTGTGATGCTGTGGATACCTGCCTTACATACAAAACTGCAAACATGTTCCTGACCACTTGTGTTCCTTATTACAAGAAGAAGTGGAGGTAGAAAGCCAGGTGGTCTGATCAAATACTCACATGTTTACCTGAGCATCCATTACCTGGAATTCCTGGAAATAGGATCCTGGGCTAGATGGACCTTTGATCTGCCCTACTATAATCATGCTACGTTCTGGAAGGGCAATATGGCTCTAAACTTCTGAACGAGTGAATAGGGTTTTTTTTAATCCAGAAGTCGGCCTTAAAATGCAGGCATCATCAACCGTATTCCACCTTTTTTCTTTTTTTCTTTTTTAGTAGATGTCATATGGAACCTCCATGTTCACTTTTAGTACCTATAAAGAGCTGTATTAACTTCCATAGTAAAAAACTCTAAGATATAAAAATAATTTTGATTCATAACAGAGGTGAAAATTGCCCAGTAACCATTTTAATTATGGCACAACAGTTCAGGTGAGGGTGCGCTTGACTTTCACTTTCAATTTCTCTTCAGCTTCAGAACTCTCTAATACATCCAGGCACATATATTCAATTAAAGCGAGCAAACAAGCTGTCTTCTGAACTCAGTAATAACAAAGCTTCCTGTTTTCAGAGCGAGGAAAGTGCAAATAAAAGCAGGGAAATCACAGTACACAAAGCCTTTTCTAGGAAAAGCAGGTAGAGTGGGTACTTGAAAAGCTTTTTCCTGCATATGTGCAGAGGGATTGAAAATTTCTACAAATTGCTTTTCATAAAACAGTAATGAATACAGAGAAACGTCTAATAAACAGGAAACCCACTAGAACACTCACTCAGCCATCTTCAGGTTGGGCCTAAAACACAGTAAATAGGAGTTCAAAGCTGCCAGGGGAACAAAAATCTATGTGCTGAGATATGTGAGGTATGTTGCCTTCTTTCCCAAAATGTTTGAACTACATTTGTCTGAAGGTTTGCGAGGTTTGTAGCCTGATTTCACCCAAAGTAAATTTGTGTCCCGTGAGGGGTCCCTCCATGGGGGCAAAGGTCAACCCAAACTTGTCCCTGCTATGAGGTCCAAACTGAGATCTTGTTGCCCAAAGGGAGGAAGGTGGCTGAAGGTAGGAAGGAAATAAGCCTCTAATGGGGATTCCAAAATGATAATGTCCCTCTGCCTGTTAGCATATCAAAGCACCCACTCTCTAGGAGACCCACTTCCCTTTTCTTCTTCTGTGCACAGGGTGGAGCATGCACAGAGCAGCTTTGCACATGAATCCCGCTGCTTGTTCAGGGATAAAGAAGTCAGGGATATATACCAAAACTTGAGGTTTCAACAGAGTGTTATAGAATTGTAGAATCATTTAGGTTGGAAAGGACCTTTAAGACCATTGAGTCCAACCATCAACCGTGCCCACCTAAACCATGTCCTGAAGTGCCTTGTCTATGCGCTTTTTGAATACCTCCAGGGATGGTGACTCAACCACTTCCCTGG
>JANXJC010000078.1:40133917-40149028 GCA_027564655.1 Leptodon cayanensis
AGTAGCCTGGGGGGTGTTGTTAGCAGTTGCAGTATAGCGAAAATTGTTAGACAGCAGAAATGGGAGAGCAGAGCTTTTGCAGTTGTGGGATTATATACCCGGGAGCTGTCTCCAGCCTGATTCTGCACTGAAAAGTAATGAGGAACTATGCATTACATGCCTAGTTTCCGTCAGAGGCTCTTACAGATGGATCGAAACAGATATAACTCCACCAATCCGGCACTTTTCCTAAACTAACAGCTCTGGTTCAAATAAAGGAAGAAGACTGTGGGTAGTTCATAGCAATGTTATTTCCCCCCTTTAAAGAAATACTATTGTACTGCTGTAGCATTTGAGCTTAAGTAGCAGCAGGGACACAAAAAATTGGTGCCTGTACCAAACAACTCCTGTTATATAGCACCATCCCAGCTACCTTCCACAGCTGCTTTATTATCTCTATGACCCCAAATATTCCAAGTATCCTTAATTGCTGACTGAACTTGTCCTGCAAAACTCTCATTTGACTATAGTTGGCTGTTTGGACATATTACACCAATTATTACACAGCGAAAGACTCCAAAGTCTCTTATCTGTTTATTTTGAATCATTTCTGTGTTATAGCTACTTCCTCAAGAAGCCACTGAAAAAAAGCCTTTACCTATTTTAAACTCACAAATGCCATATAAAAGATATCCAACCCCCCACAGTTTTTTTAATAATCACACCCAGGTATTTCAAAAAAGGAATTTGTCCTTGGAGTTACACACTATTCTTGTGAACAGCTCAGCAGAAGTCAACTGAGGTACTCTCTATACTACACACTTACCTTGCATAAGTGATTGCGGTATCTGGCTTGACCTGAAACCACCTAGGAAAACTCATAGAACTCCCTTAGAGCTATCAGTTCTTTCCTTGTCCTATCTTGACTGCCATAATAAAACCGTGGCAGAGCCCAGACTGAGATTTCAGGTCAGGCTTCATTTACCGGGTAACTTTACCGGGTAACCCTTTTACCGGGTTTTATTCCCAAGCCTCTTGCTTCCCTCCTTCCATCCTTTCTTCTTCTGACCCTTCCATGGCTTTACAGTAGCACCGGTCACATCTTGCTCTCTGTATGTGCTGCTTTTACTCTTGATCACCTCTGTTTTGGTTTCGCACATCACCACAGGCGTGCTGGAATTTTTCCTTTCTCAGACCACTAGGTGGCAGAACACAATCAGTAAAAGCTCTTCCCAGGAAAACACGTAGGGATACAAGTATCTAGCCTTTTCATTTGTATATATATGGCCAACTTGGGGGTTTTGTTGCTCAAAATTTCAGGTTAAATACTTTTATTAACTGTCCCCTATTTTCAGGTAATATAAAAATATAATATGCTCTGGCCAAGGTGGTTTGCTTTTAAGGGGCCACTGTGGGCACTTTGAATAGCTCCACCTTTCAGAGTGCCACACAGCTATCCCTGAAAATCATCTTTTCCTAAAATGCTGCTGGCTGATCCCCCCAGATTTCTCATTACCTTTGTAGATTGTGGTGAAGGGTGTTAATGCCTGTCTGCAGTAACCTTAGTGAAAGTAGTAGAGTGAATTATATAATAAATAAAGGCCTAGATACTGCAAGAACTTGCAACACATAGTAGTGTGGGGAGAGTAGCTGTGCATCCTGCTGCAGCATCCCCATTCTACACAGCTGCAAGTAATATGGGCCTAAAGGTTTCTAAAACTCGTGCATGGCCCAGAATAGCAAAACCAGTAACAGTAGCAAAGTCCATTTTACTGTAATCTCCACCACAGGCCCAGCTCTCAGCATGTCCTCTACCTTGGGGCTTGCTGAACACAATAAGGCTTTTCATATGCTGGTATAATTTTCCTTAGTTGTCTTGTAGAGGTAAGGGGGAGCAGGGGGAATCAGCTCACTGTGGTAAAGAGGGTTAAGAAAAAACATGTTGATGATGACACACACCATGAGTAGCAGCCCTAGAAAATGGCACCCTTGGAAAGGAGAGGGAAATGACGTATTGTGAAGAAAGCAATGACAAGACATGCTTATGAAATGTAACTCAAGTAAATGGCTTGTTTCTGGAGTATCAATTGTTGCAATGTCTGGCAAACTTTATGTACAGGAAAGAGGGAACCACGAAGAGCCTCCCTTGCCTTCTAGAGATACTAGAACCACTACTCAAGAGCTTAAATACTTACTACTAAACATGGCAAAGCAATACACTTCACAGAACAGTAACCTGCCCACAGTGAGTTGCAAAATCTTGTACAGAATTTAAAAGGCTCTTTAAAAGAGATGGGATGGGTGTAGTCTTCTCGAAACCTACATAAGGAGGGTCTCTCCATTACTTTCACTCCAATTGAGACAAGTTTTATTAAATAATATGAGAACAGCAGAGTACTTGCTACCTTCTTTGGGCTGTCCTTCATCTCTCAGGTTTGTGACTGTGTTAATGGGAACCTTCGGGAAAGGCATACACAAAGGCAAGGGGATGTGAGCACCCATCCTTCAGAAACCTGAACTGGAATCATCCACAGAACACTCTCGAAAAACCCGAAGGGCTCAAAGCCAGAGGCAGTGTGCTGTTGACACAGGCACAGATAGATTTGGCTTTGTTACATCAGCTTTTCTTCATATTTCCTAATGTCATTCTGTAAAGGCTGTTGTGTATGCTTATCATTGGAATTAACTAAAGCCCTTGTGGGTGGTAAGGAGGTGGGGGGAGTGGTGTTGCTTTTACCAGCAATGCCAGGCTTTGAAAAGGCTGCCTCTTCTGGAACATTGCACATAAAAGCATTTTCACTTGGACGTGAAAGGGAGCATATTCTCCAAAGATACTTTCAGCTAGTTCCAAAAGGTACATTTCTGTCCTGCAGACTTTAACTTGACAGTTTTCAATGAAGAATTTGCCAAATAATGGCCAAAATGAAAGGATTAAAGTGTTGGTCTAATCCACCATAGTGTTTTCTCTATATTCTTTTTATTTCCAGGGAAATGCAAGACTTTAAGTAGTGATAACTCTCCATTCCATGAAGCTTGCTGCTTGAAGTTCCTTCAAAATATTAGTGCCAACTGGAAGGACTTTCTTCTCCGTGTCTGAGTATATTGCAATAATTAGAAAAATTTAATTCTTTATCTAATCATTGCTATTCTGATCTATAGAGACTTTGTCCTTTGCAGTTCTTTGAGGATACAGTAGGATGCTAAAATTGTACAGAACTTGTTCCTGCATTAGAAGTTATCCTCGCCCCCTTCTTACTCTTTAAACAGTCCCTGAAAAAGCAATAAGAAGGTGCGTTCAGCTGCATCTAGATTTATTTCTTCTCTGAGACAAGGTCTTTGGTCTGTGCAAACATCTCCTAAAATTCTACAACACAGATATCAGGCAAAAATGGCTTCTGCACTATATATATATTCACTTACATGTGCTTACTTATGTGGCAAAAAATATTTTTCAGTGTATTTGACTCCCACTAAAACTATATGAGGTGGTGGCAGAGAGTGAACTGGATTCCTTTCATGCATTATGCTTTCTCAGATACTGCTGTTATAGTTACTTTTGTGCAAATCCAGTCAGGTAATCACTCATTAGCTATCAAAGACAGAAACAGCCTGATTCCTGAGAACTGTCTGACTTTGCAGCACTAGCAGTCAAGAAAAGGATCTTACCTGACAAGCTTGAATCTACCAAAGAAAGTTCCAGTTGAGTCAGACCTGGTGGTACTGGCCAAAGCAGAGGAGAATGGTAATTCTTCCCCTGGTTTATTTAGAGAGGGAACATTGTGGAAACCAGTTTTCAAAAGACAAAACATCTTCCATTTACAGGTTACCTTTGCTGATACAGACATTTCTGAGAGACAAGGCTGAATCCTGAGGTCTTGGCACAAATGACCCCTTGGCATTGTGAATTATTACTGTTCTTTCTCTAAAAATTATCTCATTTAAGATTCTTGGAAGAGACTTTTATATGGCCCAGAATAAACTGCTGCTAGATATCTTTTTCCTGATTGTGATATAATAAGACTATGTTGATGGTGGCTGTCTTGTTTGATGGCACTGTTTCTTGCAAAGCATATTCTAAAACACAGTAAGTAGAATTCTAAGTGTATTACTTTCACAGGGACCATGAGCAGGCACTAATCTCCATTTTACTCTGTATTGTACAAACAAATAGACCAAGCATCAGTGAGCTTTTGATGCAATTTTTACGGAATAAACAGAAAAAGCATGTGTAGAGATCAAGGCAACAACAGAGACAGGTGCATAGAATAGTAATCATAGTAGCACTATCAGAGATATATTTAAGGCAGTACAAATTAAGCAGCCATTAATAATACAATATAAAGCACAATACAAATATAACCAGGCCTCTTTTCTTAAGCAAGAGTATGAATGTGTTACACTTTTATTCTACTTGTACAGCGTAGTCCTCAACTGCTGATAAAACAATACACTGCAATAAGATAATCCCTTTCACTGCTGTGCCCCACATTTAATGGTCCATGGCTAGGTCTGTGTTGGTCGGCTCCATCTCTGGCCATGGATAAGAGCCAAAGTTCTCATTTTTTATCACAGATGGGGGTGTGGGGCTTTGTTTCCACCACAGACGAACAATTGCTTCTCAATGAGTTGGTACTTGAGTTTTATATACACGTATCTTCTGAACAGATCCATCTATTGCTCTAGCATCAGTGAGATTATATGGGGGGGTTGTTGTGTTTTGTTTTAACCAGTGTTAGCACCAGCCTCTTCATCACAAGTCTAGATAGACCAGGACTAGAAAATGTATGTGTCCGGTGCTGCTGCTGGTAGTACCTGTGGAGCTGAAAAGGGGTAACAAGGACAGACTTTTCACAAAGGTGTTTGTAAAACGAGGGGGCAGGAGACAATAGCTTTGGGGGTTTTGTTTGCTTAGTTTATAAATAGTCAGCTTGATACTGTTCAAAAGTGAAAGAATACATCAGTTTTGCAAGATCTTATTAAGCTCATTGCTTTACATTAAGTCCTTTACTAAGGACTGGCCATGAGGTCTAGGTGGCTCTGCTAGGTGGATGATGGCTTTGTGCTAGATCTCCACTGTAAACCAATGCAGGTGACACCATTAGAGTTCTTCTGATATCAGTGGCAGAAGTTATGGATCTGCCGTTGCTCGACGACTCCTGCACACAAGCACACAGGACTCATTTTGTTATGAAGTGATGTGTTGGGTTTATGTGGCAAGGTTTTGGTAGTAGGGGACTGCAGGGTTGGCCTCTGTGAGAAGACAAGGGCTGCCTCCATCAGACACAGCTCGTTCCAGCCAGCTCCAAAACGGACTCACTACAGGGCACAGCTGAGCCCATCAGCAGTGCTGGTGGCACCTCAGTGATAACATATTTAAGAAAGGGTAAAAAACACTGCGCATCTATTGTGAGAGAGAGGAGTGAGAAAGATATGAGAGAAAGAGCCCTGCAGACACCAACACTGGAGGAGAAGAAGGGGAGGACGTGCTCCAGGCACCAGAGCAAGAGATTCCCCTGAAGCCTGTGGAGAAGACTGTGGTGGAGCTGGTTGTCCCCCTGCAGCCCATGGAATACAACACTGGAGCAGCTATACAACCTGCAGCCACACTACAACAGGTGGACATGCCCTGAGGGGAGCTGCAGCCCATGGAGAGACCACACAGTAGCAGTCTGTCCCTGAAGCGCTGTACCCTGTGAAAATGACCCATGCTGGAGCAGTTCTTGAAGGGTTGGAGAGCAATCTTAGAGCTGCAGCTGTAATCTCTTCTGGAGGCAAAGTCAGCACAACATCAAACCCCAGACTTCTAAAGGAGCAGTGTGGGCTAAAAATGAAAATTTGTACACCTCTTTGTTGCAGAAAATCCTTGCTTGCATCTGCCTTTCCTTTATAGCAAGTGAAAAACTGCTTTACTGCTTAAACATAACTTGGGCATGGTTCCCTACCTTGCTAAAGTACAAAAGATAGGTCTTGTCCTATAACTGTGCTTTACAATGACTGTACATGAAGTCCCCATATTATGTGTATAGAAATATTTCCACAGGCTGTCAATGTGCAGCCTATAGAAAAGGTTCAGGCTATGAAATTGATCCAGATGACCCAGCAGGCTCGACACAAAAAAGAAAGCAGTAAACAAATTACAAGTGCTATCTATTGAAAAAGAGTCATGAACACCACAAATGACACTAATGGAAATATAACTGGCCTATCAACTTATGCTAACCCCCTGTCTATTTAGAAATACAAAATAACCCTATTTAACTACTCTTTAACAAAAAATGAGCTACATGAACCAGTCTGAGTCTTCTAGTTAGTGTAATCACGTTCAATGTTATTTTTCTCATTCTTGTAGTATGAACTATAAGATCACTTAAGGATAAGGTTCATTATTTTTCATTTCAGCTACTTCAGTTACAATGTGTTCTTAAGTAGCTAAAATCTGCTCAAGAAAGTCTGAAGAAGGAAAAGGACATCTGCAGAAGCAGGCATTGTTTCCATTCCTGTACCTGTTTCTATAGGGCTCAGCAGTGTTGGCACCAGGGCTGCTCTGTGGTTCCACTCTCACAAGGAGTGGGTGTACCAACAATAGAAATGACTGAGCCTGGACCTGCCACACTGCTGTGAATGTATCAGATGAGACGGGTTTTGGGGAGCTTTTCAAGCATATCACACTTATAGACAGATTTCACGTGCTCAGCATCAAGATCTTTGCATCCTGGCACATGTGGCCAAAATGGCCAGAGAAGTGAGAATCCAGAGTCTTGTACATCTTAAGAACTTTCTTCTTTTCTGATGCTGAAGTGGGATCTGAGCCCCCTCAAAGCTGACAATGTACCAACTATGTCCCCTAGGTAAGCTCTTCAGAACACTCTCCATAGTGCTTAGGCTTGTGGGCTGTGGTGGGCTCTGCAGTCAGTCAAGGTCTTTTTCAAATGTACCTTCCTTACCAGCATTCTTCTGCTTAAAAATGCCTTGAAAGTGGCTTCAATTTACCAGTGCATTGGAATCCTATGATTCTTCTGCAAAAGCATGTCAGGGAAGAAATAATTTTAAAGAACAACAAACAAACCAGCAAGGACGGCATGGGGCATATAGGATTGAATGAGGAACATTCCCTAGGGTGAAAGGTTCATGTGACTGTTTTCTGCCTCTCAACCATCAGTAATGAAGGATCTCCAAAAGAGTGCTGCCTTCTCCTCTGGATTTCAGGTCTAGGCAAGGACAAAGCAGCAATTCACAGGATTTCTGAAGGGAATGGAGAGCTTCCCTATGTTACAGAATTTATAATTATGGGATACTCTCTAGAGATGACTGCTACAAGTGAAAAAAGGTATGAAACCTCCAGATTGAAGGTTCCTAACCACTAACACCTCATATGTATGCTTTTAAGCTGTTTCTAGTCATTTACTACAAAGATCTGAAAAATCCTCCCCACGCTGTTTTCACTGTGACATAGGAATGATTCATATGGCATTAGTGACACACTGACATACATTGTGGCATATGTTGTGAAAACATATGAGTTGCAGCCCTCCCCTAAGGAGCAAGAGGATGGAGAGGCATGGAAGAGCACGCATCTCCAGGCACGATGGATGCCTTCTCTTACCTGAGTGCTTGCATTTCTGGCAGATGCTTCTCTGAGTCTGTGGCATCTTTTTGAGATTTTCAAACCTCTTTTCTGTCCTTCCCCTCTTCTCTGATCCTTCTGTGAAGGAGCTTGCCAAGGAGGTTACTGTGGCTCCCCGTGGCGTGTGATGGTAGGCTCACTCCTCTCCCCAGTGCCCAGGGGACAGGGACTCCACTCTTCCCTTCTCTGTTCTTCCTCAGATAATTTCCTGCTTCCCTATGTCTCCACGTCCCTCTTTTCGGAGGCCAGAGTGTGTTGCTGCCTTCCAGGCAGCTGCTTTCCCTTTGGGGGATAGGAAGGCGGTAGAGGGGTGCAGCAAGGAGGGAGAGGGTGTAGGTGTGGCAGCCACAGGACATACAGCATCAGGCAGGATGGAGTGAGAGCTTTGTCCACATGCAGAGCACCAAAATTCAAAGCTGTCTTTGCAAAACAAGGCCCTAAACACCACCCACAAGCTGAGTACTGTCATACCCCAAAGAGGATTTTCAGTATCTCTGGGTGCACGCAGAAGTATCTACAATCTCTCACCTGCCCAAAAGTAAAAGACGAGAACACTTAAGAAAGCCTGGAAAGTGGAGCTGAAATAAAAAATACAAAACAGTACAAGATTAAAACTTTCGACTGGTGCTTGTACAATTTCTGTGTGAAAACTATTTTCTGAAACAGGCTTTTCAGAACACACTTTGTTTTTCTGTATGAGCTGAGACCGTGATTCTCATTTTTGTTGGTGTTCTGTGTTTGGACTTCCTAACATTAAGAAATACACATAAGTCACACATCTGGCATACAATAGGTTCACTGTTGTTAATTGACAAATTCAATTTATTTAAAGCTATATTTTTTCATAAGGCAAAAGGTAGCTTTTGGACAATGTTTGAACAATAGGCATGTCCAGAAAATGTAAAATAATTTGCATCAGTGTTGAAAACTTGACTGCTCCATTGTTCATTGTGAATTTCTTATAGATATGTATGTTTAATTTTGTTGCCTGATGTTTTCCCCAGCTCTAGCGTCATCTGGTTTCCAAAGCATCATTTTTTACATGAAAAACAGAGAGAGAGATGACTGGGAATGTTTTTCAGAGGTGGAATTCATTTTTTCTCTACCAACTCTTTTACTTTGCAGGTTTGTTTGTTTGTTTGCCACAACGTATCTTCATGCAGCTAGAGTTTGCCTACTGTGATGAAGAACACCCCAGAAAAGCTTGAGACTGGTTTGTATCCATAGGCCAACCACTCTGTGGGAGTGATCTCACCTGCACTTCCTGTCATTTCATTGTCAATCTTCCAAGCTGAGGTTTTCAAAGCATCAGAGAATTGACAAACACAACATTTGAGAGAAGATGACAGATATTAAGTGCACTCACTTTTCATCAAGTAGGTTTCCCGCAGTAATCATTCTTGAACCCAAAGAGGCCTATTACTGAAAACATCCATCACTAGAAAACCCTCAGCTTCAATGTGACAACTACATAGTCATTCCAACTTTTTGTCTAGACTTTTGCAGGGGCATGCTTGCTCTATTGTTACTTCATCATTTCTAGCTGATTGAAAACTCATCTCCATTCTCTTCACTCTCTGAGAATGATGGGAAATTTGTCTACTTTAGAAACTCCTGCCACTTTCTTAAGCTTCCTCTTTTTTTACCTGTTGCCTGCTTGCGGCCCTTCCCTGGTTTCAAGCTGTTGTTCTGCTCATGTCCTACTGACTCAGCTGTGTGCTGTTTGTATAGTTCCTGATTTTTAAATCACTTTTCTGAGCCCATCAGCTACACTGCCTTCTATTGTCTAGTCCCTTCTCACAAACCTGTTTGACAGTTCAGCCTTTTGGACAATTAAGCACATTAGGGCCATCCAGCCTCACTCATCCCTTGGTTCTGGGCTTCTCTCACCTCACACTGCTGAATTTCCTCCTCCTCCTATTTTTCTAGTCTTAAACCTTTGAACAGAGACTACCTATAAATATATGATTAAATGTCCATGTAGCTAATATCTGCCAATAAAAGGGGGACTGGACCATGCTGAGCATTAGGAAGTTTTCCACTCTACTGTCCTGTCAGAGAGTCATAGCAATGTACAGCCTGTTTCAAAGTCAAGCAGAGTCAGAGGAAGTCGCACGGATTTTGGTGAGCTTTTGGGTTAGATGGTACCTGAGGTGCGATGTGTCATTGTAAGATGATGAAGTAATAGATCAGTATATGTAAAACATTGATTAAGTTACCTGTCATTTTATAACTAGCAAACACATGAACAGAAAAAGCATAGTGTACATGGGTTCTTGAGATGTCACTGTCAGGGAAAACTGGAAGGAACAGGTTTACATGTAGCAGGTACAGTGCAGGCTGAAGTGTTTGACACAGTCTTTCCAAAGGCATTCCGAAGTGGGATTTAAACACCAGCAGTAAATATGCTTTTACACAGGACTAAGCAACTAAAATATTCTGTTAATTGATCTGCATCTGAATTAATGAATAAAACCTTTGGTTTTCTTTTTTTCCCTGGAGAAACTCAGAGAATAACATCAAGATCTGAAGAATGAAGCTTTCACGGCTTAAGTAAGAGGCCTTCTCTCTTAGGTTTCTTAAATGTAACTTTTCAGGAGCTAATTATGTTTTATTGAAAGAGAAAAATTATTACTGGGAGCTGTAGCAGTGCAAAAGCATACTGAGGAGTTGGTGTCATGGTAACCAGAAGAGTGACTTTCAAGTGGCTCGCCACACTTTGAAATCCTGATAGGCTGAGTGGATGTCACTGCCCTTGATGGCAGTGCAGTTCACGGGTTGGTGGCTTTTGTCTTTCTTTAAGAAGAAACATTTGTCCCTCTTTCCTCTAATATGAGCTGTAGATATAATTCCCATAGGCCAATTCAGTCTTGTAACTGTAGTTTGCTTTTGCATTTTCTGCTTTTACTTTTAATTGTTTGACAAGGAACCTAAGTGACCTGCTCTCATTTAGGCAAGGATCAGAAAACTAATGTATGTAATAACCGTGGTGCTTTTGACTGTAGAAAAAAGCATGTCAGCTGAATGTCTTTCAGAATTATCGGTAAAAAGAAAGTTAATAATATTGATACAAATAGCTTCCTTCAGGCATCAGACCTCTGAAATGCAGTAGAACACATAGTGTCTGTTTCACATTATCTGCTAGTACAGGCTGACCTCACTGCACTGGCCATATTCAGTAGGTATTTGCAAGTCTTCTGCAATCTCTGAGTTAAGTTCCCAGCTATCAGACAGTCTCAAATATTTAGAAAGGTAGGAAACAGCTATGGGTAATACTAAAAGAAAAACAGAAAAAACAGTATGAAAAGCATGTGAAACATATAGATACTTGTCACTTGGACAGTTTAATTTTGCTTCTTTTGTGATACACTGATAATCGGGGCGGGGGGGGCAGAAAAAAGAAAATGGCAACAAATGGGGTGACTGCCATTCAGCTATATATCTTACCAAGAGAGAAGAATATGGGAGGATGTGAGGAGAAGGGAAACCCATGTGAGCTGGACCATAAGGAAAGGAGTAAAGTTAGAACTGGAGGACAGGGAAAGAAATACAAAGAGAAGAGAGAGGTGGGGAGTCAAGAAAGAGAGAATAGTGAGAGGGAGAAACAGAAGGAGATAAAAGAAATTAAGGGAAAGAAAATAAGCTGGGAGTGAGAATGGAGAAAGAAAGATGTGAGTGGAAGAAACAAAGTGGTTGGAGTTACAGTGAGGTTGAAGAATGAGTAAGAGCATTAAATTGATAGGACTGGGATGATGAAGTGGAAATAAAAATCAAGAAGTATAAGGATATTAAATAATTCAAAACCCAGGAAAACAAATGCAAGCTCCAATGACACAAATGGATTTTTTTTCCTATGCATTAATCTTCTTGCTGTGGTTATATCTCCCTGTGAGGAAAAAAAAAATGACAATAGGATAGCAGATAGTCCAGATCAAGAAAACCTTGGGCCAATCCTGGCCTACACAAAGCAGGAGGGAAATATTCAATCTCTTGCTATGGACAATTCATAGGTCCAGTTCTCAGTCCTTTTAAGAAGGCCAGAAGGAGCTGCTTGTCTCAGGGTATCAGGGGCATCTTTCTAAATGGGTAACTGGGAAATACAGTGAAACAATTCTGTCTGGATGCCCTGCTGTTCAGTTAGGGGAGAGTTTGGTTCAGGTCAGTTAAAGCATTTCTTTGGCATACTTCAACAATCTGTTAAAACTGCCACTACAACTATCTTGTATCTTGCACACTAGTGAAAAAGATTGGATTTTAGATTGTGAACAGTTTATTTTGATAATTTTGAAACTTTTCCAAACATTTTCCAGCTCAGAAATTTTTTTAAAGGAATGCTTTCCTAGCAACAATTTTTGTTTTGAGAAATTAGCAGTTTATGGGAGTTAAAAAGGTGTGTTGACTAATTCCTGGATCTCTGTACTTAAGGAACAATATTTCCTTTAAAAAAATCTAATGCGATTTGCAGGTGTAGATGTAGAAGCCTATTATCACTGTTTAAAAGCTAAGGCATGGCAACCAAATCCTTTTTGTACTTCATGAGTAATTATCCTTGTTACTTACTCTGATTAATATGAGAAAGCCATAAATAAGTTTATTAATAATCAAATAATCTCTGTTAACAAAGTTTATCTAATTGTGATTTTCAGTAATGGGAAATATAGATTTAAGCGCTTTGGAAATGCCTTTGCAGATAGATGAAAGGATGCTGGATACGTTCATTCTCGACCAGAATCATGACAAATGTCTTGGCTCATCATCACATTCAAAGGCTGTGCTGAATGTTGCACAGAAAATGGACCTCTGAGTTTCTTTAAAGGCTTTATAGAATTTATATGGGAAGCCATCCAAGCCAGATGCTTTTCCATTATTTAGTGAATTAATGGTCTCCTCAACCAATGCTTTTTCTAAGACATCCCTTTGTGTATGTAGGCATGTACAGCATTTGAAGGATATTGAGGAGTCCATTAAATTTTTTATGTGAATCAGAGTAGTAATTTTCTGAGTATATATCATCACAGACCTGCCTATAGGCTTTATCTTTTTGTTTGCTTAAAGGTAGTTCCCTTTATCTTTAATTTAAATGGAACCTATTTTATTATTGTTGCTTCATTTTCTAAATGTACTTTCCAGATATTTTTCCTTGCCTGTTCTCCATTTTCCAGTGCTGTTCCCTTAAATGCTAATGTACAGCATACTTTGCATTGGGGCTGGAGATAATTTTTATCTGTAAAAGCTATAAAATGGAAGATTCGTCCCTCCACTGCAACAATGTGTCCTGAGGTTTGATTTTTCACAAATCATAATCTGAGATGGATCAATAATAGTTGGTGTTTCTAAAACAACTTGCATTTCAGGAACTAAGAGCACTTAAAAAAACATTACCAGAGGCTAAGAATGCCCTGTAAAATTTTAGTAATTCTGTGATGTGTTATTTCTCCCACTTCCTGGGCTACACAAACACAATACTTTGGAACAGAAAGTACCACTGATGGCTCCTCATATTTTGGCTGCAGTACTAGGGCTGAAGCAGAAGATGCTGACATGTTTGTCAATAGTCCATGCACAACACCTAAGAAGGGGCCTGAAGAGTTCACTAGTTGGACTTATGGGGAGAAGGGGTTGCCAGGATCAGGTGCAGGAGCTGAGGGGTTTGTATCAGGGTTATTATACAACAGTAGCAGAGTAAGGGAAAACAGTTGTAGAAAAAAAGCCTGCCATTTGTTAAACAATATTATTTCAGCAAAATCCTTCAATTAAACTTTCCTCATTATGTCTGTAGTACACCAACACAATATCTATGTTGTTTTCTGATGCTCAGCTCCTTTTGCTTATTTTCTTTAGCTGGAACTTTAAGTTACTTGGTACTTCTAATCAGCTACTTGAGCTCCAAAGATTATTTTGACTAACTGTGTTATATGTCATTGCAAAATATTTCCCTGGGAGCTTTCAGATGAGAGCTGATCCACTGATAAAAAAATGGTATGGTTAAGGAAAAAAAGTAGGAGGAGAAAAAAACCACATTTTTTTCTGTTTTTTAGTTTAGCTGCTTGATTTGAAAACAGCTGCTGAAAATATGAGTAACTGGGCCCACAGACCCCATAAACAAAAGTGGTTTTTTGAAGGGCTGAGAGGCTTGGGAGATCCAGCTTAAGTCATTTATTTTTTCATGGTCAGATTTCTTTACCCTGGATAATTTCACAGATCTAGACTAGAAAGCAACCGAAGACCCATGTCAGCCCTGTGTATGGCAAATGAAAGACATGGTCTTGACAACGGGGGTGATTACGCCCTGAAATAGGTCTACTGCTTAGTTCATTTGCATTGCTTTTGAACACTCATGTTTGCTGAGCTGAACTTGGTGATTAGATTCAGGAAATCCACACTTCTGTACCCAAACATTTTTGCTTCACCCTAATGCAAACTATCCATTAACTTCTGTAGTGTAGGTTTCTTGGGCAATAATTTCTGCAGCCCTTACGCTGAACTTATTTTTTCCTGGTAAGCTTACTTGCTTTTGGTACTCATGCTCCCGCAGCAAGGCTGCAGGATGATGCCCTTCACACAGATCAAAGAGCAAATCTCCAATCATTTCCTGAGGGTCCAGTGTTTATACACTCACTCATTTTCTGCTCTTTCACATACTACTCTAAACAGCCTCCAGTATCAATACTGACATTGTTCACACTGCATTATGAGAACTGTAAGACTGATAGCTTGTCTTTTGTGTATGTGTTTATTTGTCAAACAAGCATTCTGGCTGAACTATCAATGTTTTGAAGCAATCATAGTGCAGGGGCAGCTCTAATAAACTAGCAAACTGAGGTGGGACTGAGAAATATAGGGACTATTAAACAAATAGCATTCCCTCCCTAAACAAAAGGGAAGTTACCTCTTTAAAATACTCCACTGCCCAGGAAAATTCCAGCTTTTGATCAGTCTTTGTCCAGTGAAATCCACTTAATAACAAGCTGGACAAGCCTCTCTTTGCGTGTTGTGGCTGTGTATTCCAAATGGCCGACTGCCAGCAGTTTTGCTGAGAGTGGAAGCTATCTGATATTCCAGCGCAGAGAAAGGGAGCAAGAGCATCAGCAGGATGCAGCGGATCAGAGAACTGAATGGCATTCAGAGCACAGCCCGTATTTTCTGTGCCATTTGTGAGACAGCACAAGTTGTACAAAACCATGATTTGGTCAGTAACCAGCCTTTGTGCAACAGGCTCTTTTTAAGCTCTAAAAATGTAAAAGATGTGCTTATTATTTACAGCTTGTTAAAAAAGGGCTTGAACAGCTCCAATACAAGTCAAACTGTCCTTCAAGACAGGAGTGAAAGAGAAGGACCTTACAGATCTTTCTGATGAGGGACTGTTGTGGTTTAACCCCAGCCAGTAACTAAGCACCATGCAGCCGCTCACTCACTTCCCCCCCGCAGGGGGATGGGGGAGAAAATCAGGAAAAGAAGTAAAACTCGCGGGTTGAGATAAGAACAGTTTAATAGAACAGGAAAGAAGA
>JANXJC010000078.1:40224066-40238138 GCA_027564655.1 Leptodon cayanensis
TGTTTCAGTCCCAGACAGCAGTGGCCCCGAGCGGTATGTCCCAACAGTTTATGCCTCACTGCCTGATTAGAAAGAGAGAAATGTATTTTATTACCTGCCTTTGATATAATTAAATAGTATCCCCTTATAGACGGTGTATTGTTTTTTTTCAAGTTTTCTGTCTTATTTTCCCCATTAAGTCTTTTTGTCACTGAACTTTTACGTGAGTTGCCCACCCAAACAATCCACTAATTTTATTTCAATGGAAGGAGCACAGCTTCAAGTGTTGCATATTTGCTGCATTGTAAATCAAATTGTTTCAAAATAGTCTCTCGCTCTGTCTTTGTGGCCCACCTTGCTCCCCTCAACATTGCCTGTTCATAATTATTTCTGATGAAATGCTAACTCTGGTTCACTTTCCTTCACTTCTCATTTGTTTTGTCTTTTTTTTGTCTTGCATTTGTATTTGTTTTCTTGGAGAGCCCATTAGTAATCTGATTTCTAACTGGTCTCATAACCTTACTCCAGATACAATGTTCACCACTTGCATATCCCCACTTTTTCTATGAGAAGGTGTGCCAGTTTTACCAATGTAATAGCGAGGGTATCCTAAATTAGTGGTGGCGGGGAACATGAATATTCACTTCTGCTTTCAGTTCTGCGTCAATTTCTTGCCCACTTAATCTGAGCCCTTCCAAAAGCCCATTCTGTCTTTCTCTCTATCTCTCTCTCTCTGCAAGACCTACCTAATCTTAAATTGATCATGCATATATATTGGGCATAAACAAAGATGCATGTGTTGTAAATTGAGCAAACAGGTTTACTTTAAATGGGGAATATTAATTGTAAGCTCTTCTGTGTAATAAATCTTGTTAGAATTTTGTGTATGATGATGAAAAAAATTTACTTCTCGTTTTCCACCTTCTCCATATTGTCTGGCATTATGCCCTCCAACAGCATCCTGAGCATAAGTGCAGATATCGAGACAATTGGAGAAATCCTGAAGAAGATTATCCCTACTTTAGAAGAGGTATGTCTCTTAACATTTGTTTCTTTTTAGAGGTGAAAGATTAGCTCCTGAAACAATATGGTTCTAGATGATTTGCTGCTTTTTAAATATAGGACATGGGAAAATAAAAAACAAAAGCCTTTTAAAGAAGGGTTATGGCTCTCAAACTACATGTTGGCATTTTTTTGGTAGAGGATAGAGACAGGTTTCAAACAGCCTCCCCCTTTCAAAATTCTTGCCTCCTGACCTTTCATCCATATTTTGAAGTAGTTGTATTGTAACTTGTATCCTGCATCGGCTTTGTAATTAAGACTGTTGCACTGTTTTGATAGATACCTTCTTAAATCTTTGTAGAAAGTTGTGCAGTGTAATATAATGAATAAGGAAAACATGATCTGACATCAGTTTATGGTGAGGTGCTTAAATAGTTGTGATCTTATCAAAGGAAATACAAGATTACAATTCAGCAGTGTCATACCATTGTGCTTGGAGGAAAAAACAAAACCCCAATGTTTTAAATTTTTGTGTGACTAATATTTTATTCTTTTCTTTGTATGCATCTTTCTTACAGTATCAACACTACAAAGGCAGTGACTTTGACTGCGAATTAAGACTTCTCATTCACCAAAGTTTGGCAGGAGGAATTATTGGTGTTAAGGGTGCTAAAATTAAAGAACTCAGAGAGGTACTTGTTTCCTGTTCTTCTGAGATTTGGGTTTTTTCAATAAACAACTTAGTGTTTTGTGTTCATAAGGGACAAGTGTAAGCATCTTCTGTGCAGTAACTCCTTCAGAACATACAGCATACATGATTTCAGTGTTCTGAGATGGATCTCTGAGTTGCAACTTTCTCGCAAACCCTCAGAAGTAAAAGTCGTTGGTGATAGAGCCTAGGTCTTGTTACCAGGCTTCTAAAAAATACTTGTGTTAGAGTAATGTTTTTAAAAAGAAACGATTTTTTTAATTAAAGTGGCATTCATCACTTCTCGAACAAACTGCTGCATGGAATAGATTTATTCGTGTGGTTGGACCTGCAAAATGCTTTAGAGTGAATGCATCTCCACAGACTCTTATGAGTAATTCAATAGATGTCTGAATATTACTGTAAAAGGGCTTTCTTTATATAATTTTTTAAAAAATTCTACCTCCTAGAAGACCACTGTTTTCTTTCAGTGAAGGAATGAGATTTTAAAAAACTAATGGTCTCTGTGAACTTAAAACACACCTCTGTTTTCTGTCCTTTCTTGGCATTGTGTCAGAGGCAATTTCAGGTCAGTTAAGGTATAACCTGTTTGCATGGGTTGAGAAAGGCAAGGTAATCAGACATAATCCCAGCAACATCACTGTCTTGCATCCAAAGCGCATTTTCTTGACATGTGAAGGTTAATACATGCAACTCGCAATGGATGTGTGGTCCTTTTGCTAGTATTTAATTAAATGATGGTATAGATGAGCCATAATTGAAAGAGGAGAAAATGGAACTTTTTTTTCCTCTTCATACAAAACTATATCAGCACAGATCTTAAAAAAAAAAAAAAAAAAAAAAAGTAATCTTAAAATTAAATTTGTTGCGAGAATTCAGAAACAAGCACACACTTAAAATCACTGGGAATTTGTCTTTTGGATTGTTTCTTTAAAAATGTGTTAATGGGTTTATAATACATGTAATGTAATATAATGCGTTAAAATACAGTAGATAATACTTGATTTTTTCCTCCTTCAACAGAACACTCAGACCACCATTAAGCTCTTCCAAGAGTGTTGTCCTCATTCTACTGACAGAGTGGTGCTTATTGGTGGAAAACCTGATAGAGTTGTTGAATGTATCAAGATTATCTTGGATCTTATCTCTGAGGTAATGTTTATTAAATTTATTTTATTCTTTCATTGGCATCCATAAATGTTAAGGATCATTTGGATGAAAAGCAGTATTTTTCAGTTTCTATTCTGAATTCAGTACATCCTACTTTCCCAGTAACAAAGTGATTGACTGGTACCACCTTTTGAAACTATTTCCATTTTCTAGAATTGGGGTGCACTTTATGGGGGAGTGAAGCAATTTTTCATACTAGCGGGCCGTTATTCATGCTTTGCATGTCATTAAGATGCAAAAATTGAAGAGGAAGGGGGACAAAATTTATTTGCCACTGATAAGTAACAGCAGTTTCTCTATCATAGTTAAGTTCATGGGAAACACACCACCATCTCCTTTCTTACCAGCATTATGAAATCAAGAACATGTTCCAAATGCATAAATTCATATTTATACATTTACTATATTAATTTAATTAAATATGCAAATTGTAATAGCCCTAATTGGATTGGGGGGGTGTGTTTTTTTGTTTGTTTGGTTTAGTCTCCAATTAAAGGACGGGCCCAGCCTTACGATCCCAATTTCTATGATGAAACATACGACTATGGTGGCTTCACGATGATGTTTGATGATAGAAGGGGACGTCCAGTAGGCTTTCCGATGCGTGGAAGAGGAGGTTTTGATCGAATGCCCCCTGGTCGTGGTGGACGGCCTATGCCTCCATCAAGAAGAGATTATGATGATATGAGCCCTCGCAGAGGACCTCCACCACCTCCACCAGGTCGTGGTGGTAGAGGTGGCAGCAGAGCTCGTAATCTTCCTCTTCCTCCTCCACCACCTCCTCGTGGCGGGTGAGTTGTTGCATAAATGCATTATACAAAACTCATGTTGTGTACAATCTCCTGAGTCATGTACATCTTCCCAGTGTTTTTTCCACACTTCCATGTTGGTACTGATTATGCAGGATTGCATGTGTATTAGATGAGAGTGTTTTGAAAAGTACTGGAATTTAATTATTGCTGCACTGTAGTAATCTACCAGGACTATAGTCAGTAGTTCTGAAACTTGTATGTCATTCAGTACTTGGCTAGAGTAGTTGGAAATTTTAAGTTGTGTGTGAACCATGAATGTGAAAATTTAACTTAGAATAGATAAACTAGTTTATAACGCAATTCACGTGCTGCTGTTTTTTTCATTTTAGAGATCTTATGTCCTATGACCGAAGGGGCAGACCAGGGGACCGTTACGATGGCATGGTACAAGTTTAAAATTTGCCTTTTTCTGTTTTATAAGCACAGTTAGCATGCTGACTGTCTCAAGATACTGTTGCTGAACACATGCGTTTAAGTGTGGGACATGCATGGTTCTGATGATACAACCAAAATCTTTTGTCCATACAAATGGTCCCTCCTGTGGAGGAAAGTTTGGGGTGTAAGTGGTATCTGAGACATGATCTGTTTTCTTTCTTTCCTCCTTGCCATGAAAAATGATACAGAACGTATGACTGTGCTCTACCCTGCAGATTTTCTTGCACTGACCATCTTTTAGATTTTTTTTTTTTCATCAGGATGACAGAAGTAGGAATTGGTAGGCCTTTCAGATAAAGAAAACACATCAGAATGTCATCTCTGAAATCCTTTGATTCATACAAGCATTCTTAACATTAATGTTGGAAACACAAGTATAGGTAGAATAACACAGATGAGAGAATAGTATCTGTGAAGAGCTGTAGTTGATCTGGAAGGTGACTGCTTTTTTGAATACGTTCTTGTCTATTTGCTGGTTTCTCTGTCTGCAAAAGTTCCACTGTAATTCCAAATGTTTTGGAGCTAGGGCCACTGCTAAATTGAATCCTGAATTAAATTAGGTACATTCGACCATATTAATGCTAATAGTTGCTGAGGAAAAAAATATCTCATAGCATATGGAATCTTAAAAAATGGCTTAAAGATACTCTTCCATGTTGTATTCTGAAATGCTACTTCCCAGCAGTCATCTGCTGTTGTCCTAGATTCCTCTTTCCTGGGAAGAGAAGTAACGTGTGTCTGGGAGGTAAGTCTCTATAGTAACAATCTTCTTTTCTCCTCTGGCTTTGTTTGGCACCTTCTTTAAGATGACAGGTGAGAAAAGATTTGAGTTTTGGGGTTTTTTGGTTTGTTTTTTTTTCATCATTTAAATGAATGGAAGAGAAAGGAATTGGAGGAGCTATGAAATGGGCTACCTAAATGGGCTTTACACATTTACTCCTTCTTGGGAGTAAGAGTTACTGGAAATATGTATTCCAAAAATGTCACATGCTTACTAGAAATAAAAAAAAAAAAAAAGTGTTACCCATGCTACTCTACAAGTTAAGAAACTGGAAGAATTGAGAAGTACACCTCCCAAGATTCCTTACATTTATTTACACGTTTTCAAAGCTCAGGTTTTGTGTTCTTGTATTTGCAGCTAATAAAGCCCATGCTAGAGCATGTAAACTGAGCAGCCTGCCCTTCTTTGGGTATTCGGTGCAGCACAGTCTTCTTAGCTTGATTCTTGGACAGTAGTGTGTTCTATTTTTATTCTGGTCCAGCTAGAACAGAAAATCCTTTTTGACTTCTATTTAGCCTGACTTTTGTCAGGTTGACCTTTGATTTCTTGACATGAGTTTCGAAAAATAAGTGGAGTCATCTCTGTTCTTTTTTTTTCATTCCAAAAAAGCAATTTTATTTCCACTTCACAGCGAAGCTGCTCATGGCTTTGACTCCTTTATGACCAAGTATCATAGCCTGGTGAAAGTAAGGACTGCTTCCCAACAGTGACTATTTAATTTCTAGTTTTTGTTAACTGTGATCCTAGTATCCTCAGTAGTGTAGACAGATAGGAAGTCTTCATGTGCATTGCGAGGCTGGAGCTGGAAATGTCATGCCATAAGTGTAAGGTCTTCCAGTACTACCCTTCATTTCATATGGAAACCATTCTGTAGCAAAACATTTAAACTAGAGTAAACCAACATCATTGCGAACTAAGTGATGCATGGGAAGGGCTGCTCTCAGAGAGCAAAAGTGGTCTTTCACATAGATTCTATTTTACATAGATGTAATAAAAGGCAAGAATAGATGCTTTTCTCAGAGGAATGTCTTGAAAATCATGGAAATGTCGAATGTATATGAACAATCTTTCTTTTTTTTTTTTTGCCAGTTCTCTTTTCCCCTAAAGGCAGAAAGATTGAGTGGTTCAGGACCTTTAAAACTGGATGCTGAACTGTGAATTTTCCGGAATTCCAGAAATATGACAGTATTGACAGCCTTGTAAATGCTGAGATGAGAAAAAAACATTTTGATTTTAAGAGACAGGTTAATTCTTCTTACCCATGCGGAGTCACCCACTTAAGAAGATACTTGTCTGATAGCCTGGCTTACAGTTGTAGTTTAGTTACGCACTGCTGTTGAAAGAGTCCATTTGGTTTATCATCTCTGTTCTGAAGCTTTTTCCTGAAGGACAGACTTGTATTGTTTCTCTGTTAACAGAGCTGTATGTTTCAGTGTGTAACTACTCCAAATCAAATGCCTGTGGACCATAATGGCTGTTCTGACAGTTGAAAAAAACTGAATGTATTTCCAGTATTTCTTTAACACCCTCATCCTCAGGGGTCTTTCAGATATACAGAGGCACACAGATACCAATGGGACGGGTGGAAAATAAAGTGGACAAGAATATAAAGTCATCTTATCCCCTCACCTCTTTTTTAATTAACTGATCAAGTATTAAAATTTTCAAAGTACTCAATATTTTAAAATCTGAGTTAATAGAGACTTAAATCAGAATGTCTCTGGTTAAGTGGACTCTCTCCTCAGACTTCTGTGAGTGTCTTCAGACTTCCAATGTGCTTTTGCTCCTTCAAATGCTTCCTGGTTCTTCATCTTTTTTTAACTTATGTATGTATGTGTACGTACATATGTCTTGACATATAAACACTTGAATAAAGGCACGTACACTTAAAAAAACCCGAAACGTTCTTCATGTTTAAGAGATGTGTCATTAACAGGCATGTAAAAAATCAGTAAAGGAGGAACATATGACAACTTCCCTATTTATCCATGCAGATGCTGGAAGAAAGTAACAAAATTTCACTCTCCCAGGTCACTGTTTAAAAAACAGGGAAAATCATGATAAAAGAATTTGACATCACTTATGACTGCATGCATTTTCTTTGATTAGATATAAAAGTTAAGTTCTTTGTGTTACCCAGCCAGCATGTCATCTGGTTTCTATGCTAGTACCAGTAGTCACTAGCACAAATGATTCCATAGAGTAGAATATTCTGTTAACGTATGTAAAGTTATCCTGTTTGAGAAGCTGGGTTACAGTGCACAAATGAACATCAGCTGCTGAAATTGTAGAACTCTGAAAGAAAGAAGTGCTATATATCACATTTTAAAAACATAATTAAATTTCTAACATAGTTAGGCAGCAGTAGATTGTTAGTCTGCTTATTGGCTATATGAGGCATATGGAAACGAATTGGTAGAACAGGAGAAGCAGTGTCCTTCCTCCTTGACCTACTGTTGGCATAATCACTGACAGTTACTTGTTTCAATCTTACTAAACCTTCATTTGCTAACACATGGCAGAAATAAAAGATTTTGATATATAATAGCACTTAAGGGTGTTCTAAAAGGGAAAAAAAAAAAGCTCGTTCAAGCTTTGCTCTGCCATTAACTCTCAGACCTTTTTTTGTTAGAAGAAAAATCTGTTTACACACAGAAAAAGGGGGAAAAGTGACTATGACCGCTTACAGTTTCCTCAAAGTGAAATTAAAAGGGAGCAGGTCTTGAAAGTGGTCTAAATCACATACTTTTAAGTCCTTGTTGTAGTATAAATTGTTTCTCTGTACCAGTATGTATTGTATTTGCTTGCCAAGTTACCTGTAAGTCTGCATGACATGGACTTAATTTAGATTTCTTTCCTTTTTTCCTCCTATTATGTTGTGTCTGGAAGATGATGCAGTGTCATGTGGATGCTTGTGATGACATGCAGCCACCAGAGTTGGTGAGTGTGCCCAACCTTTTTCTGAAAACTGCTTTATTGAACAGGTTAAGTGATAATGGGAATTTCTTGATCTCCAGCATAGTCAGTGGCAACTTGCACATATTCAAAATCATAAAGCTGTCCTTCGGACTTAGAATTTATTGGCAGTTTGTCTTAACAGTGTGGCCTGTGCCGGCAGGTAATGTTAATAGAAATGTGGAAGTATGCAGCAGCACAGCCAAAAGAGAGGAACTTTTCTGTACCTCTTTCTGCCTTTTACACCCCATTTTCGTTTTGTAAATAGTAACTTTCTCCATAACTGATGCACTGTAGATGCATGCATTTAGGTTATATATTTTGTATTAACTTCATAATGTTGTGTTTTCTCGTATTTCAAACAGCAAATATTAAAAGTAGCCTCTTACATTTGTGGATGAACTATTACGCTTTACTTACCAATGTATTTGAAAATACACCATTTGATCAGATAGGTTTTGGGAAGGGAAGTTACAGGGTTCATCAGGTGTTCATGCTGTGTAGAAGATGGCAAAGTGCTGCCAAATACTAAAACTCAGTTCTTAGCTTAGATAAACACAGCAAATGTAGTTGGTTAGCTCATCTGCTGTCAAGTTCATTTGCTGTCCTGTAGTCTGGGGAGGCAGAAATGATCAAGTAAAGGATTGTTCTTTAAAACAGATAAGCCCAAAAAGGGATCCTGTGGCAAATATTGACAGGAGTATGTCTATGTGTATGCAGTATGCTGCTCTGATCAGCCTCTGAATTAAGTTTTAAGCAGAGTCCTTCATTCTCTTGTGTTTTGGACTGTGCTACAAGCTCTGTTATGTTGTATTACAATCTGTATTGCTATGTAACGTGGCTACACAAAATAGGTTGCTAAGAGACAGAGAATAAGCTCAGCTCCTTGGTCTGAGTAGCTTCCATTTTGATCTTCTGAAAAGGTAGCAGGTAAACAGTATTTTGGGAAAAGTTGTTGTGTTACAACTTCTGCAAACAAGTAGCGGTGGTTGGTTGAACTTGGCTGGCTGCCAGGTGCCCACACAGCCACTTGCTTACTCCCTCTCCTCAGCAGGATGAGGGGAGAAAGTAAGGTGGAAAAGCTTGTGGCTCAAGATAAAGACGGGGAGTTCACTTACCAGTTACCATCATGGGCAAAACAGAGTCGACTTGGGGAAGGTTAATTTATTGCCACTTAAAAATAGAGTAGCATGGTGAGAAAAGAGGAAAACTAAAACCGCCTTTCTCCTACCCTTCACTTCTTCCCAGGCTCAACTCCATTCCTTCATTCCCTACTCTTCTAATTCCTCTCCCATGAGTGGTGCAAGGGGGATGCGGAGTGGCAGGTTGCAGTCAGTTCATCACCCTTTGTTCCTTCCTCCTCACGTTATTCCCCTGCTCCAGTGTGGCGTTCCTCCCATGGGATACAGTCGCTCACAAACTGCTCAGATGTGGGTGTTTCCAACGGACTGCAGTTCTTCAAGAACTGCTCCAACCTGGGTCCTCTTTCATGGGGTACAGTCCTTCAGGAACAGACTGCTCCAGTATGGGTTGCCCACAGGCCCTGCTAGGCACCTGCACCAGCGTGGGCTCTCCACAGGCTGCAGCTTCCTTCAGGGCATGTCCATCTGCTCCCAGCATAAGGTCCTCTATGGGCTGCAGTGTGGCTATCTGCTCCAGCGTGGTTCTCTCCATGGGCTGCAGGAGAAGGTCTATTGCAGCACCTGGAGCACCTCTTCCCCCACCTTCTTCACTTGGTGTGTGCAGGGTTGTTTCTCTCACTTTTTTTGCCCTTGCTCATCTGTAACAACCAGTGCACACTAGGGTTTTTTTTACCCTTTCTTAAATGTTATCACAGAAGTGCCACCATCTTTGCCAATGGTCTCTGCTTTAGGCAGAATTGGGTCCGTTTTGGTGTTGGCTAGAATTGGCTTTGCATGGCACAGGGCAGCCCCTAGCCTCTTGTCACAGAGGCCACCCCAGCAGTCTCCCAGAAGTTGAATTCTGCACAACTGCATATATATATATTCTCTACTTCTATAGGAAAGTATAAAAATGGGATCTTGTGCACTTAGAAGGCGTTAGATGAAACAAAGCACTTGATGTCAAATACTGGTCTACAAAACTAAAAATAAAAAGAGGCCAGGAGTGCTTGTTGCAGTGATTTGGATTTGGTATGTGGTAGCTTTAGAAGAACAGAAGTAACTCATGTCATGATTATCTGTTCTAAGATAGAAAGGATCGTAGCACAGTCTGAATCAAGAGACAAGTTGGAGCTATTCCTAATAGGTTTGGGTTTTTTTCTGAAGATGTTGATGAAGTAGGAGGATTGACAGCCACTGGGTAAACTTTTTGTCCCAAAACTGGAGACTTGAGTCTCTCCTGAGCTGTATGGTAGCATTAATAAGGCTCTACTCCGATCTTTTTGTTTGAATGTAGTTTAGTCCAAGGGTCAGGAGTAGATCAGCATCAAGCGCTGTCTACCAGCAGCTGAATTAGTGAGACTGCTTGGTAAACTGGTATAGCTAGATCCTTTATGTCATTTTATGCCTTACTTCTAGCTAGGTTTTGACAGCGCAGGCTAAGAGGTTAATGAGATTTCCCCACCCACCCCTTTTGTTTCTGGTCTGCCCTCTGCCTCAATATGCCTTTGATGGCACAACATTGTTGTACTTACGGTAAGGTTGAGGGTTGAGATTTTTGCATAAAATAGGCTCGAAGTTAACAATGTGATACTTAAGATGAAAATATGTTAATGAAGCTTAGCTATTCACTATTTAAGGTTTTTTTTTCTCTTTCTCTTACAGTTTGAGGGTGGCTCTGGATATGGTAAGTGTTTATATAGAACCTTTACATGTACTTAATTATGTAGTTATTAAAGGGCTTGATGCATACGTTTAAATCAGACTATTCTTATGCAGGGGGGCGTGGTTCATATGGAGATCTTGGTGGACCCATCATCACAACACAAGTAACAATCCCCAAAGATGTAAGTAAAGTTGACTTGCTTTCAACTTGTGTTTTCTCAGTCACAGCCTTTTCTCATACTATTTAAGTAAATCAGAAGTATTGAGGGTGCTTGATGAGTACTTCTAATATAAAACAAGTGTTTCTAAATCACCAAAAGTCTATTCTTCGAGTGTTTGTGTCTTCCCTTTAGAGAGACACTAAACAATTTTACTAATTGTTAATATTCAGTAATAGAGGTGGTCTCTGTAACTTGTTTTTTGCAAATGAGTAACTTGTTCTTGCACTTTTATCCAATCTGTGCTTATACAATTAATATTGCAGGGGGTGTTTTGAGGCTGTAAAGTACGCTTCCATTGCAACTCTTTAAACGTACGGAAGCTACTCAGACACTGCTGTGATTTTTCATAACTGTTTTTAGAGAGAAAGTTGTATCAGGAAATGAACGCTTTGCTTTCTCCCCTAGTTGGCAGGATCTATTATTGGAAAGGGAGGCCAGAGAATCAAACAAATACGTCATGAGTCGGGAGCTTCGATCAAAATCGATGAGCCATTGGAAGGTTCAGAAGATCGGATAATAACTATTACGGGAACACAGGACCAGATACAAAATGCACAGTATTTACTGCAGAACAGGCAAGTTAAAGTTTGTCCCTACTGTCAATTTTAAACTGACTGACATGTACATTCTAAAGCTGCTCTTCTCTGTGATAGTTTTTAGAAGGCAGATTTTAAGTAACTATTTGAACCTAACTTCTGCAGTGGTAGTTCTGCCTTGATGATGTTGATTCTGTTATCCATTCTAATTAAAATGAAGACACCCTCAAAACTAATCTTGCTGGAAGACACCTTAACCAAGCAGTCCTCTCATTTCTCTGGTGAAAACTGCTGCAAAAAAACTAGTTGTAATAAATTACATAGAGCCTGTAGAAAATATAGAAGATTTCATTGGATGTTGGTCTAGTTCTGTGTGGAAGACTAGTGATTTTGTTGTTTTTAGATAACTAAATTGACAACAAATCACAGTCTGCCATATGGCACAGACCATGCCTCTACAGGACAAGTTGAAATCGATTTGGGGCTGTTACGCAGCATTTCACACCTTGTTGACATTACTTTGTCTTTTCTGCCAAATATTAACAGCTTCAGATCTAATTTGTTTAGTTTTGCTTTAATAACATGTTGGCTGTCATAGCAGATTTCAGCATTTTAACTTGAATGTTTGGCTTTAGACTATTAATACTTAAATGTGCCTAAAATATATTAATATACCTGTAATTATTAGCCATTAATCTTTTAAAATTATTTACTTTAAAATTACTTACTTTAAATGTATTAGGAATTTGTAATTTAGTCTGCTCTCTAAGAATGTCATTGTGAATGTTGATGCAAGATGTATGGTCCATCATTCTAATACATGCTTTTTTCTTTTTCTTTTATAGTGTGAAGCAGTATGCAGATGTTGAAGGATTCTAATGCAAGATTATTTTTTCTTTTTTATAGTGTGAAGCAGTATTCTGGAAAGTTTTTCTAAGACTAGTGAAGAACTGAAGGAGTCCTGCACCCTTTTTTTTTTTATCTGCTTCTGTTTAAAAAGCCAACATTCCTCTGCTTCATAGGTGTTCTGCATTTGAGGTGTAGTGGAATCTTTGCTGTCCACCAGATGTAATGTTTAGTTCCTTACAAATACGTGTGGGGAGGGAAAGGGTGCACAAGACTAACACTGAAATTTTGAAGCAGCAGCAGAGTGAATACTATTTTTGTTCATTGTTGGTGGTAAATTGTAATGGTTTTTCTGTAACTATTGTGAACACCCTGCTTTTTATGTACACTGTAATTTTTTATTTTTTTTTAAGAGTGGAGAAGACTGGTTGTCCACATGTCCCTGGCATCCTTTGAGAGCAGTGTGCAGAATGTAATGCTCTTTTCTAAGATATATTTTATGATTTTTAAATAAATTCAGTGAATCTATTATTGGTGGTCATTTTTTTATATACATAAGGTAATATCTAAAATGGATACACCCTTTTTCCCCCCCACAAGAAAATGCGTAAATGAAAGTTGCTGTTAAGCTTGCTCTTCTGCTTCTTTGATATAGATGGAGTTATGTGGGTTTTTTTGACGAATCAAAGAAACTGTGTGGAAACAGTGACTCTGCTTTGCTGTTTGGGGAAAAAATGCAAAAATATTCATGCATATGTTGTGTAAAACTTGACATTTTTGCAAGTGTTTGGCCCTCTTTGCAGTACATATATATATTGGTGACAGTATATAAATAAAATATTTTAAAACTTTGTGATGTCACTGAGTAAACAGTGGTAAAGTACACCTCGTTAGACAGCTCGCTTAATGCAGATAACACTGTTAGAAATGACAGTTGCTGTACCATTACTGAATGACTTATAGTTGTTTTCTGAGCTTTTGTTTGTATGAGGTAGAAATTCTTATGAATTGGCAAATTGACGGTATCTAACTCTGTAACTTTTTATTGTATGCAAAACTTAAACTTGGTTTCCCTGTTGTATGTTGAATTCCATAGGAGTTACTTGTGAGAAATGAAAAAATATAAAGCCTCTGGATATCTCATGTAACACCTTGGCATTTGTATTTATAGATTACAAGTTTAATTTCACTTCCTGAATAAAAATGAACGCGAAACCACACCAAGTGTATTGCACATATGGATACGATGGGTCTGCACTACACGCGGATTCTTTTACTCTGGTGTTGGGGGGGGCGGTTGGTTGTTTGGGTTTGTTTTGTTCTGTTTTTTTTACCTTGGGTTGTAGAACATTTCACTTTGCTTTTTTAGTGGTGTGGGGAAATTCCTGTCCTAGTAAGCAGCTACTCTTAAATTAACGGGCAAGGGAAGGCACCGGGAGGCCCGGGGTGAGGCTGAGCTCCCTGGTAGAGCTGGAGTACAATCCGCCACGGAGAAGGAAGGGCTGGCGCGGGGCGTGGGGGTGGCCGAGCGGAGTTAAGAGGCAGAAATCTGCAACCAGGGCAATGCCAGTCAACTTCAACACGGCTGCCGAATGTTCCCGTGTGCCTCCGGCTTGCGCGCATACGGAAAGGCGGAGTCGTGGGTGGTGCTTTGTGTTTTTTTTTTTTTTTTAATCGAGAGGAAAGCTCCACAAGTGTCGACACACACGTTTTTTGTTTGCCCCTTTGTCTCTTCAGTGATGTGTATCTTTTGGAAAACTTCCTTGCCAAGAAGCTGAGCACCTGCGCAGCTCCAGCTTGGCAGGACTGGCGGGGGGGGGTGGCGTGACGGGGGGCGGTT
>JANXJC010000078.1:40281477-40291739 GCA_027564655.1 Leptodon cayanensis
GCGCGCCCCCCCCCCCCCCCCGCCACGATCATGAAGGACAACTTCCTTCAGAGCCTTCTACTTGTTTTTTCCATCAAACATCATCTCTCAGGAACAAATGTATTAGCCTAAAATTACTGTTGTTCTACAGATAGTTCTTTCCTTTTGTAGTTCTTGTTCGAATACTTAAGATAATACAACTTAGTAAAAACATAAAGAAGTATTATTGAGTTTGGGGTTTTTTTATACTAATACTGCAGCTGACGTGATTTATTGATTGTTTGGTAAAACACTGTTTTCATTCTTATTTCTGTGCTGCTTTCCTAGGAAACGTAGTAACTAAAAAGAAGCCAGCTCAGTAGAATTTCAGATGCGGCAATGGCATCTGCTGTAATCAGTTCAGTTCCTACCACTGCATCTCGTTTTGCTTTACTACAAGTTGAAAGTGATTCTGATTCGGAGCCTGGAAAAGGAAGAAGTGGGCGAGGTGCCAGTAAATCTCAGGCTTCAGGGGGACGATCTTCTACAAGTGAGAAAAAAAGAAAGAAAAGGAGAAAAAAGAAAGAACAGCAGCAGAGTGAGGCCAATGAGGTAAAGGGATTATTTTCAGTAGTGGGTAAGGTTATCTGATAAATAATTTTTGCTGTTCCTGACAAGTCATTGTTCTGCTTTTTTTAATGAAAGAAATGCTACTTAGTCACAGAGACTGCATTTTTTTTTTCCCTTGCTTTATTAAGAACTCTTTATATAAAACCAGGATACTCTCTACTATACAAGTTGAAAATTTTTAATGAGAATAAATTGCTAGGTTTTGCTTTCTTGACAGCACCACTTGAATAATTAACTTCTGATGAAGGGCATGACCTTTCTAAAAAGTGGTTGATAGGAAACAACTTGTTTTCAGAGGTTTACAGGTAGTCAGTTCTAGTTGCCTGCTTGGACAGCCAGCATGTTAAAATTCAAAGGTGCTTTCAAGGGGGTTTTTTTTGTTGTTTTTAGGAGATAGTTAGGCCTACCTACTCTGTCTGAAGAGCTTTAAAATCTGATTTACTAAATTGTAATTTTCACATCTATCTATCACTCCAGCCCCTTAACCTATTCAATCCAGAGCAGACTCCCCCCCCCACCTTTTTTTAATGTGAATTGGGGGGCAGAGTGAAAAACAGTGGTGACTTTCTGACACTGGGATTCTTAAACCTCAGATGAAATGAAAATTAAGAAGTGAGACTGAAAGAATTGTTCCAAGATTCTGGGAACAGGAGTTCTAGATTGCTGTATCTGACAACTGATCTGAGATAGTCTTTCTGCCTCAAACTGTAGACATTTCTTCTCAAATTCAATGTGTAAACCAAGCAAAACCCCCAAACCCATCCTTTTTTCTCTTAGTATCTATTAAACTTATAATCTTAAAAAGTTTAGTAGTAGCAGTAATGCTAAGTGATTTTTTTTTTCAGCTTTGATGCTGTTCTTTTTATATTGAAGATTAAGTTTTCAATGAGCATACCCTGATGTTTCTTTATGCCTGCCTTAACACCATCAAAACTTTTAACACCATCAAAATAATTTTGTGTATGCATCTGCATTGCATATATCTACAGAAATTCATTTGTATGGAATTGATACTTATTCTTGTGATGGCAAGGAGGCAAGTAAGGGCTGACTTATTTTTGTCACCCCAGCATGTACTATGTCTATAGCTATACTCCACTGAAATTATAAATCAGAATGGTCTGCACCAGTGTTCTTGGACAGCACTGCAATCTGAAGAAGGAAGCAGGGGTTGTAGTGCTGGTGCAGGCAGCAAGAGAGACAGTAGTGAAACAAAAGACAGTAAGACAAGGGACTATTTGAAGGGAAAGAAAAATGATTCTGAAGTATCTGCATTATTGCCTGATTTTAAGTAACTTTAAGCTAAGGTGAGCTGCAATTTTTGAGAAGGAGTTACGATACTCAATAAACACACACTAAGGAGAACACTGTTATTGTACTTTGTTTCTCTTTGTTTCATCTTTCATCTGATAATAGGTTCTTTCTCCCTTCCAGGAGCCTTTATGTTAAGGAAATTCCTGTCTATAAATCGATAGTAGATTGTATTGATGACTTTATTTTCACTCCAAGTAAGGACCAGAGTGTCAGTTAATGTTTAAGCTTGAGCACTGAATGTTTTTGAGCTGCCAAATTTGCAGGTTATTTGTTCACTATCAAATTTTATAATTATGTAAGGTATTTTTAAGATGACACTGTTGTATCCATGTGGTGCAGCGATTAAAAATAATTCTTAAGGTAGGTTCTTAAAATGTGACGAACTGTAGATTGTTGACGAACTGTAAGGACTGTCTGCCTTGTTCTTTTTCTACCTGAACCTCTAGTTCCTCTGTTTGCTGATGCCAAATCTGTGTATGCCACCTTTTCTTTGGCATTATATTTAATTTGGGTCAGGTGTGAGCACACCACAATACCTGATCCAGCATGAAGTGTCACAGTTATCTCTTCAGATTTGTTGAAAGTGTTTTCAGCTGGCAAAATATATTTACTTTCTCATTGTTTTATGTTACGTGGCTGTGGTGTTTCTGATCCATAGTCTTCCATAATTTTACATTATGGTCTGTGTATAAAAGATTAAACAAAAATGTATCTGAAACTACAGATTAAGGCAAAGCATATGGATGTCTATTTGCATGTGTCTGAATGCCTTTTTTAGTCCATTAAGACTGTTTCTGTATACCTGTCAAAATTTTGATTAATGTTAAAAATAACTGTTTTTCAGCTCAGAAACCTTGCTTTTAAAAAGATCCCTCAGAAATCCTCATATGGAGGCTGTCTGTCTCAGCATGAACAAAAACTGCACACTGCAATGCAGAAGGACTCTCAGGAGGAAAATTGGCAGGAGTGGCGACAAAGAGATGAGCAGGTACAGTTTACTGTATTTAGCTGTCTTTGGATTTCCTGAAATATGTTACTTCATGAAGTTAGGTCTCATGGATGAAGAGAGATGGCTGGAGAGAAAGCAAAAAAAATACTGCCAAATAGAAGGAAAGATTTCAGTGGAAATTCAGGCCACCTCTCTGTCATGTATAGTTTAGAGCCAGCATGTGCTGCTCTTTGCACAGCTCATAGCTGGACAGTGAATACTGGAGTATGGTAGGAGGAATTTCTATCATTTTGGCAGCAAGTAGAAGTAATACCATAGAAGGATGGTAAAATGCTGTTGTGGGAGCCAAGCTGGGGATGTTTTGGTGGGGCAATATACAGATATACAGTACGGATCCCTAGTAAACCAGATTTAGCAAGTTCTGTTAGGCATGAAATAACTAGTTCCTTTCTAGGTAACAAAGAACACTTGAACCCTGAGTGCTGACTTTCCTTAGCACACTAGGGTAGTCCTATCAGTGTAAGAACCTCTCTTTTTTAATGTTAGAACATCTTTTTGGTAATTATATTGTTAGTAGGGTTCACTAACACTTGAAGAATACAATAGAGATAAAGCAAAGACTGACTGCCTGTGTGAAGGCCAATATAATGTTATCACTGTGTTTCTTCTTGCCAAAGCTACCACAGGCAGAAATTACACAGCAAAATGCACTTAATCCAAAACAGTAAAATAATCTTCACTTTGAAAAAAATACATTCGTTTGCTGTGCTTGTGATCTCGGTTAGGAAGAGTACTTACAGTCAAAACTAGCCCTTTTGGTTCTTGACTTGAGTTCAGCATTTAAAATACTCCTTTTTGATACTGAAGAATGTATAGTGATTTTTCTCATATGGTGTTTTAAATTATATAATGTTATGCATTGTTTGCAGTACTTCAGCTATTTTAGGCCAAAATAGCATAGATGGACAAAGAAAGAATTTGTTTTAGTGCATCTTTTTGGATGGTGCTTAAAGAAATGTCTTGGTAAACTTTTTTCTAGATTCCTTTTAAATAATTGTCTGCTATGCACTCATTCACTGTGGATGATAGTTTGGGCTGTCCTGTTATGCTTGAAGATGCCCTTCAGAAGATCTGCCTTTGCAGAGACTTTTTCAAGGCAAATTGCTATTAAGTGACACCAACTGGCTTTACAAAGTGTTTCATGAAGCTGTTGAACTTCTATGCTGGCATCTATTAGGATGTTACTTCCTTTCACAGAGAAATTTTCAACTTAGTCTCACCAAAAAAAGTGGTATTGAACTGCTTCTTGTTCTAGTTGAGACATGACAGAGAAAGCCATATTGACAAAAGACTGCATTTGGATACTGTCCTTGATTTTTCTGTGTGGCTAATGCTTTGGTATAGGTGCCTCCTTAGAGTATAGCCACATTCTTAACTTTCCAGGCTACAAGGTGGTTATCCTAGCAGTGGAGTAATGACCTAATAATCCCCTTGAAAATTTCCAGAGCTAATTAACTTCAGAATTACTTTTTAAGGTACAGATTTGCTTTGTTCAGTACTAGCAGGTTTTTTATTCTGTGTGGCATGAAGCAATTGTTTCAGGTCAAAAAGAATTTTATAGTCTAATTACTGGGTGGTGAAATGGTCAGAGAAAGTAAACTTGGTTATAAACAATCAATTCTTACTAATTTTGATCTTACTGACATACAGGCTGTGAAGTTACTGTAGGATTCTCATATTTTTAAAATAAATTTAAAGCAATTACCATAACTGTAACATATGGTAGTTATAGTTCTAAAGACATCTCTGTCCCATTTTAATGGGAAAAAGGAATAGCCAAATGCTGTCACAGTTCTTGAGGTTGAAGAACAGACTGTTTTGCAGCATAGCTACATTTTGAACAGCTTTCTGTGGTCACACTGGACTGAGCATAAAGAATGGAGGTACAGTGTGGACTGTGAATATTTTTCCAGCAAATTCTGTATTAACTCTTCCTTTGCTACACTAAACTTTTAGTGAAATGGTTGACACTGACATGATCACTGTTAGACTGCAGTGTTGATATTTTGTAAATGTGAAATAATTAAACTTTGTTTCAAGTTATTGGTATGACTTTGACACTATAGGTTTTGAGGCAACCACAGAGGTTACAGTGAACTTTTTTGCTTCATAAAGGGTTTAAAGCATTGGGGTTTAGACCTCAAAGTGCCAAAAAGTTGACCAACTGCTTTAAACTTACTTTTAACTTGATCCAGAAACTCTTAAAAATGTGAATATTTGAATCTGATGGGTGGAAAAAGAAATTGCTACTTGTGATTCCTGTCTTAGAACAACAATCAAAATGTTTGCCTTAGCTCAAAGTATATAACCTGGAGTGCATGTCTTGTTAGGATATTCTCAATAAATTATGCATAATCAATAAGATTCCTTTTAAAACTCTTATTCCACTGTTTGTAGATGCTGCCCATGTATTACAGCACTGGCAGGCATTGAATTAGCTTGTTTTTTCTTGTATGAGGGGAAAAATGGACACAAACGAAAATGGTGAGGAATTTAGTTTAATTATGGTGTATGCATTTTTAGGCTTTTAAGGAGAATCTCTAAAAGCCTGTGAGTCCCCACCGATTTCCAGAGTAGCCTACTAACAAGGCAGTAGAGGACTTGTGACCCTGGAATAAAAATGAGGAAGTAAAGACCTGTGTCACACAAAGAACCATAAGCCTTCAATATCGACAGCTATGCTTCATTATTTCTATTTAATATTACCACCAACAGTTTCAGTAATAACTTGTTCTATTGTCTGTAATCTTGTTGCCCAAATTGTCATAACAGTTCCATTTCAGGATATGCATTCAATGTTACTTTTCTGAAGTAATGAATTACAGTGTTTGTGTATCACTTCTGTTAAATTATTATTTGTTATGTTCTGTAAGACTATAATTTGGAGAATCCATGGATAACTGATTTAAAGAATTGTGATCTTATGGTAAATTTAATTACAGACACAAGGTACAAGTATTAAGAGATTTGATGCGTTGAGCCTAGTAATGAGTGAAGAAAGGCATGTGCTTTGGAGTAGGTCTGAAAAGGCAAATCTGCTGAGCAATAATCTGTCTAGTTGATCCCAGCACAGGGACTCAGAACTGATACATTACCAAGGGCCGCAGGCAGTTTTTCCTCACGCTTGTTCAAAACATGGCCCATTCAGTTGTATTCTCTAAACAACCCGAGAGGAGGTGGGGCAGGCACTTTTCTACCTTCTGTGTAGTATAATTGTTGAAAAACTTGAAATAAAACCTGGAACATTCATGCTCCAAGCTCTTCTCCTTCCCTTCCTATGACTGTGCCAAAAGCATGACTGCAGAGTGATTTACATCACCAGATGCACCATTGCATCCCACTGAAGCTGCCTTACTTCTGCTGGGGGATGTTGCATGGCACACATATGTGTATGCAGCAATTACCCTACCCAAGTGTCTTAGCCATTTAGCAGTGAGCTCCCACTCCACTTAGCCCATTGAATCTTGAATTCTGACAGAGAATTGAGCCTCGCATGGAGGGTGTTAAAGTCCTTATCAGCTGTTACTCATGTACCGGCTTATTATATCATTACTGCCACTTTAGGAATATAAACTCGATAGGGTCTGTGTATAGCTTTTTAAGAAGTTGTTACATTAAAGGCAGATACAGAGAAAAAAGGTAAAGAAAGAGAGAGAGATGCCATGCTTATGTTGGTGTGGTATGTGTTAAAAGAAGAATCAGTTAAACTATCTTGAAGCCCACAATAGCACCACTCTTAAAATTAGCAAGAGATGGTAGGTAAAAGTTACAGGAGGTCCCTGTAGTAGGAAGAAAAGGCAAGATATTCTTTTATTCTTTTGAGATGGAGAAGTGTTGGAAGCTTATGAAAAGTAAGATTTTTGTTATGTGAAAGACAGAGGACCAGCTCCAAAGTGGGTTCAGCAGACTTGAGAATGTAGAATTCCCAAACAAAAAGGCATTATTCCACATTAATGACAATTTTTTTGAAAGGTCTGTTTGACAGAATACCTTGTTTAGTCAAGGTGTCAGATGTCGATTAGTGCTCTTAACTGTTCTGCTGTCTCTGTTGTTTTTTCATAAAGTCATGCTGACTGTATTGTAAGATTTAATAAAAGCATCTCTTCTCCGAGTTGGAGAAACTGATTGGCAGGAAGGTTCAAGCTGCAACTGGCACATGCTTATCTGAGAGGAGACACATGAATTTGAATTCTTCAGACGCAGAAGGCATGAAATCCTAGCCTCTTGGTTCCGTAGTTTCCTTTGTGCAGTAATACAAAATTGATAATGAAAAATTAAATTTTAAATGGTATATTGCAAGGGATGGTGATATTCAGCACTGGATGATAAACAGTGTCTCCCTGTTTCCCCAGAGGTCAGCTTCCCAAGGAGCATCTCCCAGTTCATGAAGAGTTCCTCTTTTCATATTTACCTTCCAAATTAGCATATTGCCTGGCACTTTCCTTTTAAAAGATTGTCAACATTTGTCTTAACTACAGAGCTGTTATGTAAATAGCATGGTCGGTCTTCAGCAAAGCTTTTAAGAGAGTCACTGTAAGAGCTTTGTGCATGGATCTCAATTTCTTATGACTATAAAGTGTACTCTAGAACTTGCCTATTGGTTGTGTGCTCCCAGTACCTAAGCAAACAAACCAGTGATTTCTGGATTTTTTGATAGGTTTAAGTGGTAGTGAGCCTATAGCTATCTATCCTGAGACAGTCCGGCTATGCATAGAAGCAGGACTGAATGTGCTTGGGAAACTATGGGGGAGATGACTGGCTTTGAGGATACTTAGGTCTAAAGCCCTCAACTCAGCTGCTGTTTAGAAGTAGCGACCTTTGTATAGCCAGCTTCAAACACTCAGTCTTGTTGTGAACTGAATGACTGCTAGGTAAGTAAATTATAATAGGGGTTGTTGTACTAGAGATCACATAATGCAATTTTTGAGCACTTGTTTAATAGTTGTAGCAACATTGTGGTAGTACTAATTCTTGATAATTATTTAGGAGCTTGTGTGCTAAATTAGCACTTTCAGACACACAAAGGTAAAAATCTTAAGTTTGTCTTTCTTGTGAGTTCACTGTATTTTTCTGTGTTAATTTTTCTCTTTTTGGTAGCCTGTTTTTTTGTTTGGTTTTGGTTTTTTAATCCCTATTCTCTCCTTTTTCCATCATGTTCATGTTGAGTTTTTCAGTGTAGTAGACTACAAGGCCTAATTTTTGATGGGTAACTATCATTGTCAGATTGGATTCAACAGTTGTAGGCAAAAACAGTTCACTGACTTTTGGGGAATTTCAGTCAATTTAATTTATTGTCAGTTATCAAACCTCTAATTACTGATTCTGATACTGAAAGAAAACAAACAAGAAAAAAAAACCACCTCTGGCTGCTGCAAAACCCGTCCTCCCCCCTCTTTGTGAGGCTGTGGGCGGTGTAGGAGGTGGGGGCCCATTTGCAGGGTCCCCTCCACTGGCAGTGCTTTGCTCCCGCCCTGCCGCTCGCCACCCCTGTGTGCAGCCCTTTCGGGGTTCCGAGGCATCTCCAGTCTGGCTCCTGCCCTGGGTCCGTGGCTCTTCCCCACCTCCCCTGCTACAAAAACGTTGCCAGCTAGGGCCAGGGCAATCGGTGGATGCCAAGCTTGAACCACAAACCAAGTGCAAAGCTGGGAATGACGGGACCCGAAGTCTACGTGAAATCTTGTAGCAATTTGTGCTGAGAGCACTATTTTGCTGCGTTTCAAATAACTGTTCAGAAAGGGCTGGTTTACTGTGGTAAAAACTAGAAGCCACTCCTTGGTTTTCTCTTAAGTGAGACTGATCATACGAGTTGTTGAACAAACAATTAGGAAGAATGTGTGTGCTTTTACACCGTGTAATAAATCACTTTTAGGCATGTGTAAAGCATATGAGAACTTGCAAGGTTTTTTCAGAACATGGTTCCTATAGACAAAAAAGCTAGTGTATGTCACAGGGCCTGGTTTAAGCAAAGTACATTAAGACCACTTAAGTAATTTATTCACTTTAACAGCTATTGTAGTTATTCTGGAGTGAATGAAAAGGACCTAAATTTGAAATTCAAAGAATGAGAAAATTATCATTAAAGTAATTATTTTTACTAATTAATATTTCAGTTAAGGCTATAAAAAGGAGAAAGCTATGTTGAAGAATAAGGCTTCCATTTGGCAGCACATCACACAGGGGATTGTAGTGATTCCTTAAGACAGTAGACCTCAAAGGAACAGAGTTTTGCATTCAGAACGACTTTATCTTGGTTAACTTCGCTGTAAATAGTAACATAGGTTATTAGCTGTTTACACAGATTATCCACTATCTACCTCAACTATAGCATCTATATCCTCTAGGTAGATCTCTTATTTTGGGTCCATTGAACTGTTGCTGGTACTGGTCTTCTCAATTCAATCCTTCAACCTTTTATGCAGCAGGAGCTGGACTTTCCTGTGCTTTCCTATTTTCCTATAACACAAGAAAAAAAGAGGTATCCCATCCTTCATTCCTGTTATGTTGTTCCTAGCTCTTTTTCTTAATAGCTCACACCTAGAAGCTTCAAATTTTCTTTGCATCTCCCAAGAAGACTTCCATACTTCCTTTTCTCAGAAATGAAAGAGAAAAACATCTTGATAAAATTCAGGTTTTCTTAGTTCTGCTCTCCTTTTAAGAAAAAAATAATCTTTTCTGTGCAATGGATGAGTGCTTAGACTTTCTGATGATCTACAATGACCATTTTCATCCTTTAACATCCTCTGGTTTTCATGCTTCAGACTAAAAATAAAAATTATTTTAAAGAAATCTCATGTAAACAAATTATTAAGATGCTAACTGTGTTATATAAAGATGTGCACAACTTGTAGGCTTACATCAGTCACAAAGTTTCCTGAAGCAAGATACTTTATTACTTATGGTACAAAAAGGTGTATTAGCTGTTAATAATGCCATATGTCACATCACTGAAACTTAGCTTTTTGGCAATTGTAGTGATATGTGTATTGAAACTGAAATTTTAGCATGGTCTTAGTGGTTTTGTCTGCTTTTTTTTTAACAGCCTAGTCATGTGAAATATGTTAATTTTGTTTCTTCAGCTGACATCTGAAATGTTTGAAGCTGATCTTGAAAAAGCATTGCTGCTAAGCAAACTCGAATATGAAGAGCACAAAAAGGTATTTGCAGGGTTCATCCTAGTGTAAAAGCTGTACAACAAGTTTGAGGCTTGAATTTTAGAAATAAAGCAAAAAGGCTCCTAAAATTATCATTTTCTTCATGTAAATTGTTTGCTTACACTCTTAGATGCTTAAGAGTTCAGAGAAATATTGGATTTGAAAGAAACCATATATAATAGTATGGGGCGGGGGGTAAC
>JANXJC010000078.1:40291839-40308649 GCA_027564655.1 Leptodon cayanensis
GTGGAACTTGTCTTCCATTGTTTAATTATGCCGGGGGGTAACTGGCCTATAAAGGTGGAAAGTTAATTTTACTTTTACAGTTTTCTGGCATATAAATGCGCTGAAATTTTTTAAGAGTACAAGAGTTCCTGACCTTCCTCAGAAAAAATCTAGCACACTTGAAGAGTAAGAGAATCAAAGCACTGACTTCTCCTTAGGCATTATAGTGTTAGTTATGGTTGAATCATTTGCATTTTTTCTAACATCTTTTCTCTGAGTGTTAATATTTCAGTTCTAAAAAGCTGTATACATTTTCTTAGCTGGTCAGGATGCTGTTTTCTGAGTGGTTCTTGCAAAACTCTCAAGAGTTGTTCTGAAAAAGTGTGCTTAGATAAAATTTTTATTTCTAACAGGAAGTTGCTTCGTATTTGCAATGAATCAGGAGCCAATGAAATGTTACAGAAATACGTAAATTTGAAAATAATTGTGTATCATAAAGAAATAAAAATTGCATGTGCATTTTTGTGCAAATATCTTTGTACAATACTTCAGGTTTTTTAAGGGCAGGAGTACCATAGTTCTTGAAAACCAAGGATAAATATTTAACTTACATACTAAAAGTTGTTTTTTAAAGTGAGAACAACCTTCAGGCATAGTAGCATAGCATTGTTTGTAGACTTTCTGAGAATTACCTCTGAATAATTTAAAATATATACTATATATTCAAAATATACAGTACGTAAGTATGCTGAACAAATCCTGTTTCAATGGAAAGAAAAGCACTCCATTTCCATCTTTGCTTTCTATATAACAATTTTTTTCTTAAGATTACTTAACATTTAAGATTATTTTAAATCTTAGTTAAAATATTTAATTAATTAGTATGTAACATTATTTTTAACAACTGGGACGTTGATAATTTGCTAAGAATGTTAACGTAGATGTGTGGGTAGGTGGGACTCCCATTCAAATGGCTATCATGTCTGATTTCACTAGGAGTCAATTGGTAGAGCATTGCTGCACACTAATAGCTCTCTGACTTCTACTGAATGAGTAAGCATATTTTGAGACTAAAAAGAAGGTGCAGTAGACCTCTGTTTTTGAAGAAAGTAGTAACCTCCATTATGTAGCACTCTGCCTTCCTGCATTTGACTACAGTTTATTCTCAGTTTATAAGTTTCTGGATAAAATGTGACATAGGTGATTGAGGAAGTATTAGGCAGATAGATCATTTGCTGTTTAGTGAAGAGCAATGCTCTACTTCAGAGAACAGAATTGATGGCTTAATTGCTGATGTGTCTTGCACTCTCTAAACCAATCTGAAGTCTGCAAATTACTGTTCAGGCTAAAATCTACTTTAGTACATTATCACTACTTTTTTTCCTTTATAAAGCTTCAGGAAAAAATATTTGGGTATTGAAGAAAATTATACCAGTGGGACTTTATTCTTCTAGGAATATGAAAACGTTGAAAATACTTCACCTCAGTCAAAGTCTGTGAATAAGAAAAAGAACCAGCAAGGAAAAGACAAACCTCTCACTGTGTCTCTGAAAGACTTTCAGTCAGACAGTAATATAGGTATGCCTTATCATACCATATGAGCTGTTCTGCTTGGAATTTTCATAGTGTGTGTGCTAACAGCAAAATGCCCTTCTGTCTCTGTTCATTAACACTGTTTTTAAACAAACACTAAATGAGTCACAGTTAGTGTGTCCTACCAAGTTTAAAAGCTAAGTGTTCATTATGTAATAATGGGCTAGTTAGATTAGCAGGAAGAAAAGAAGAGATTAAGGAAAACGTAATTTCATGTAGTATCCCTGGGGTGGGTTGTGGACTCACACTCTTAATGTGACTTCTTTTTTTAAATCTAAGTGGGGTTTTTTGTTGTACCAAGTTTGCACTCCTCAGGCAACTGAGTTTCTCTGTTTCCTGGGTAATAGCAAGTCATTGTTTGCCTTTCTTCATGATACTGGCTTTTATTAAGATAAGTAAATATTGAAGTAACTTATAAATATTCATCATATGCATTATTTATATGTTTAAAACCCCTTCATCTGTGTCTGTAGGGCAGAGATTCTGAATTTTAGTGAAGAAATCAAGGTAGGTGCTAGGAAAGGAAGAAAGTAATTTGTTTTCTAAGTTTTTTCTTTTACGGATGTTTTTATCTAAATCTACAATATTTATTAAATGCATTATTTCCAAATAATCTGAATAGAGGAAAAAGATGGAAAGCACAGCAGTCTGGAAGGCATGGAAGGCATTCAGGTATACAGTGAGATACATGCTATAAAAGCCTGAATAGACTTAAAAAGAATCAAATCAACAAATTCCTTAAGTTTCTTTACCAAAGACATTGCCTTCCACTTTAACTGAAGCGAACAAATATGGGATGCTGCTTTTGATTAAATAGTCTGAAAGATCTGGGAGAAGATGCAAATACAGGGATTGATGTAATACATAGTTTATAATCTTGGCTTCTAATGCTTTAGTAATGACTTATTTTATTGTGACTTGGAGAGGAAAGTTAATGTTGAAGAACTCCAATAGACGGTTTTTTTCCCCCGCTTTTCAAAATGTCTTGTTCCAATAGCCAGCTGTACAAGATCTGAGTAACTTATTGATGTAACTTTTTTCTATTCTTTTCAGATAACCTTGCTAAAAAACATGAGGTAAGTCTTATTCAAACTAGTTGAATTAAAAAAAACCCCAAACCTCTTATGTTTACAAGGTAATTATTTTTGGCACTTTCTGTAGCAGTAATCAATTAAACATTCTGAAACTGACTGATTTCCATTTGGAGAATTTTTACAGATGCAGATTTAAGAGATGTATGTCTGCAGTTCTTGTATCTTGAAAACTTAGTATTGGCTTTCTTAGAACTACTTCTTGTTTTAGTTTTCAGATAGTCTTTGATGCAACTTGCAGATTTAAAAGCATGTTAAAAATACAAATTGTAGTACAAAAAAGAGAAGCAAATTAGGTAATAAAGTACTGTGATGCTACTGTGTTGTGGTACAGTCCACAAATATTAAAACTCTTAGAGGGAATAATAGTTAACAGTGAAATAAAACATAAATTAGTGTAGTCATAGGGCAAAATTATTAAATTCCAACTTCGTGTTTTTGTGTAATCTTATCATCAGTTAAATATGAATTAATTTCTAGGCTCTTCAATTGGTATCATATTCTTTAGGTGGAAGTCACAGTATTCTCAGGATGTACAACATAAAACAATATCTAGATGTAATGCTTTTCCATGACTTCAGCTATTTTTTTAAATATGTTGACTTCTAGCTCAATATTAACTTCCAGGTAAAGGAAGATATATTATAGTACTTATTTTTGACAGGAACTGAACTCTTCCCAGTCTTCGTTGCATGATGGAGGATTTTTCAACAGGCTGGAAGATGATGTTCACAGAATACTTGAAAGAGAGAAAAGGAGAGTCCAGCTCACTGATTACAGTGAAACAGATAACTGCACATCTCGTGAATACAACCAGGCATGTAAAACAGCAGTCATTCTGAAGTGAAGAAGTTTGCCTAATGAAGCTTACTCAATGATCAGAAGGGAGCACCTGAGTAGAAGAGAGCACAAATCAAAAGCATGATAATCTTAAAGAATTAAAAACCCCACAACACTGTAATATTTTTATCTATCTGAAGAGGTATTTAAATGACTTAATTTTTCTAACACAAAACACTTGTGATTGAAATAATTTTTGCTCCACAGACAATGCCAATATTTATTACTGTGTTTCTTATCCTTTTGGTATCTATTCACATATACCTCTTTAGTTTTGATCAGAAATTCTCTTCTCTAGTAAACAAATAAGTTGTCTTTCCCAAGAATTGAATTCATATGACTAAATTAAGAAGTGATGTTTTCTTGCTTACAGGAGAGTGTTTTGAAAGATGGAAAAACAGAACAACTAAAGCTCGAGCTTGAAAAGAAAGATGCAGAAATTGAGCAACTGAAAAATACAATAACTCAGTGGGAGGTATGTAGCTGATAATACCTTCAAATAGTAGACAAAACGTAAAGTTATTAAACATTTGAAACAAAGTATTTATTAAAATGTGACCAGTCTGTAGAGATGCTTTAGTCTGGCCACAGATTATGTGTTTACAGAGTAAATCAGTCTTTCAGTACCACATGAAGCAGTCTTTCTTGGTAAGTAAGTTAAGCATCTAAAAATAATCAAAAGAATAAAGACAAAACATTAGAAAATAAACTTCATATCTGGCATATCAGTCACTACTTGTTTTCTAGTATTGCTATTTTCATGGTCAAAAAAAAAAAAAAAGATGTAATCTTAGGCAAGAGCTTGAGCAATCTGATCTGCCTTGGAAGTTAGCTCTGCTTTGAGCAGGAAGTTGGACTTTCTTGGGTCTTTTGCAACCTATTTATTTTTTTAAATTCTGCTCAGCTTGTCTTGCATGGAAGAACTACATAGTGTTGGGATTTTTTGTAGATTCAGTCCAATATTTGAAGTGGTTAAAGAAATCAATGGATATTTTGTCAGGTTCGAGAGAAGCTCCTTTAAAGCTGCAGTGTAACAAGAATGGAGTCCTGTATTTTGTTGTATCTTTTCCTATTACATGCAAGTGAAATTGGAAATCAGATTTGACACATGCTAAAACACACCAGGAAGAAAAGATTTGCTCATTAACAAATACATGGTATTGCTATATACCAAAGTAGCTAGGGAAAATTATCTGTCTCCCTGTTTTCAGTCCATGTTAGTGTTGTCTGGATAGTATCTAGAGCAAAAAGGGCAAAATTTCCATGAGGAGCTGGCATTGTAACAAAATACAGTAAAGCAGTATAGAATTATTTCAAATTATTCTAGTACAATTTTTCTTCATTGCTTAAGGTAGACTGAACAGGTTGACAGATTGGGAGTTTTCAGATGCTTCAAATAAGTACTTTTACTTGTAGTGATAAAGACATGAACTTTGTTAACATCTGTTTCACTGTGTACTAAAGTTGGAAACCTCAGGTGAAATTTTAAAGTATAAAACCATTCATATTTACCACTATCAGCACTTGTTTGACAGTATATACACGATGCGTAAGGATACTGGTAAGGTGATGGGCAATGATACAGCTGCTTAATTTTATGAACTTGTCCAGAGATGTTAATACAGGTTTAGGCAGCCATGAAAGGTCTGGCTTAAATGTAAGCTAATTATCCTCAAGGACTGGTGTGATACTCGAAGTGGAAGATAGTAGCTTCTTTATTGCCAAAAAAGTATGTCTGAAATGAAACCATTTTCAAGAGTCTACAAGAGCAAACTGTATGATGAGACTTGTGAGAGGAAAAATAAGTTTACAGCTAAGATACATGGCTAGAACTGGCATTGGTGGCTAATTAAGGAAAAGACTGACTTACAAAGAAAGTGTGGTGATATCAGATAGGTTGGAAAAAACAGCAAAAATAGGTTCTTGAGTAGTAAACTGTAAAGAGTTGAAAGAAACTGTAAAATAGTAACAATAACTGCTGAATAAAATAATCTGTAGAGCAGCAGGGTCTTATCCTGCTTGCCAAGTAATATGGCAAACTATTTATATTATCTCGGTATCTAGAAAGTGCATTTATAATTGTTGTAATTTTTCAGGGGAGAAACCACAAAGCCCTCGATACAATAGGCCTATATACTTCAGGCAGACCTGAATGGTGGTTCCTCCACTGTCAATGCACTGACATAGCTTTCTTATTTTAACTTTGCTCTAAGCCTTGTGCTTGCCTCTTTCTCGACTCGGTTATTAATCCACTTCTCCTGTTGTGTATTCCTTACTTTGGCTGTGGTTTAATTAAGACATAGATGATCTTAAAGGCCTTTTCCAGCTGAAATTATTCTATGATTCTGTGATTCTATGATTAGATTCTTTGCAGAAGTCCTAATTTTAAAATCACAAGTCATGCTTAGTTTATAGTATACTTTTTTTTGTAGGGTATACATGTAATAATTCAATCTCTTTAATGCAGACAAAGTATAAAGAAGTAAAAGCAAGAAATGCACAGCTTCTGAAGATGATGCAAGAAGGTGAAAGTAAGTAAGAGTTTTATAAGGAAACTTAAATGTTCTTTTTAAAACATGGAAGGAACTTTCAAAGCAGCTTTTTAAAAATAACTTGTTGCAGTGACAGCTATAAAGAACTAAGAAGCTATTAGTTTACAGCAGCTCCAGTGAACTACAGAATTTGGTGGACCACACAGTGCTGCATTTCTGTTGTTATATAATGAAATAATCAATTGCACGTTGAGCTAATACAAACTTTGAAATACAAACTGTTCAGTTATGTTTGAGGTACAGGGATTCCTCGAGTTAGACTTTCTTTTGCTAGTGACAGCTATCTGATCTGGCCTGATCTCATCATAATACCTGTTTAGATACACTTGAGGAAACTGTTCAGTTCTTGCATCTTTGCAAGCTGTGCTTTGAACTGTTGGAAACATTCTACACCTAAGCAAGTCTTTTGCCACACAATGAATAGGGATAGTAAACCACAGGATTATATATGCAACTGTGTGATGATTTTCTTCTCTTATAATACTATTCAGAATTTTTATGATTCAGAGTTTGTTGTCAAAGTTTGGGGGGAAAAATATATATACACATACATATATATGTCAATATCCTGGTATCTTTATACTTGTTATGCATAGTTATCCTTTAATATTCCTGATCTTGCTTGATGTTGTTTTGAGTCTGTGATGCTAGCCACACTAACTTTGTTACAAAATTGCCTTTGCTTTTCAGTTTCTTAATTTAGCTCTTGAATGTAGTTTCTTTTCCAGGCTAAATTTTCAGCTAAAAGACAGCTCAATTTTTTTAAGTACGTTTACAAAAAACATGTCTAAGCTACTTCAAAGGTTCATAATGTGATTGGTCACTGCAGATTTTAACTTGGAACTTTATTACTTCAGGTCAGTGTCTCAGCGAAGACAAAATACTTCCCCCTTGAGAGGAAAGAGGTGAAGTTCTGAAGGTTGTTTTTTGTTTGTGGAATAGTAACATACTATAAAATGAGCAGTTTTGTGTTTTTCTACAGACTGAGTATTCTGTATTTTGGGGAGAAGAAAGTTCATGGCAGAACTGAGCCTTGAAGAAACTTCATTTCTTCATATTGAGAATTTTAAGTTATCCACAGATATTTCACATGCACTAGCTAAAGAGTTTAAACATCTCTGTATGTGAATAAATAGAAGTTTCCATAGCTATGACTGGGCTTGTATGTGAAACTTACGATCCCAAAATCTTGATCCATTGCCAATATTCAGTTTTCTGATGGCCTTTGTTCACAATGGCTACCTCTAAAATGCATGCATCTCACAGGGTTAAGCGTGGGGTAAGTAGGGCAAGGTTGGGGTTTCAGCTCCAGAACTTTTCAAGCTGCTACTAATGGCACTGGTAGCTAATGGTTGGTTTTGAATTACAACATCTACTGTTCTTTTGGTGAAGATAGCATTATTTACAGGTAACAAAATAGTGAAATAAAGAGATGTCACAGTGCTATTGCAGATGAAGACCTGTAAATGTAGAAAGATCCTCATGCTGTATCTTTCTCTCTCTGTAGTGAAAGACAAAGCAGAAATACTCCTACAGGTTGATGAATCTCAAATTATCAAAAATGAATTGACTGTACAGGTGAGCAAGGATTTCTAAACCTAAAATTTCATGGGTATTTCAAAGATGCTATTTATTTAAGGCAGTGATAGAGGTGGGGGAGGGAGGAAGCTGAAACAAAAACTTGTTTGAAGCAAAAAATGTTACATTTCATCCTTACCCCTGCACTGTGTGTGTCAGAGGACATGTATTATGTAAATCTCCAGTATGAATCACTTAGAACTGTTTCTGGAAAGACAGCAAACCTCAGCATGCCTGAAATGATTTTGCCCTGAACAGCACCTTAGGAATATCATTCTCTGGTAACCTAAGCTAGGAAACTCAGAAAAGTGCTTCAGAAGAAGCTTCTTTCCTGGGTGGTTTTTTGTTTCGTTTTGTTTTCTAGTCTCGAGTTCATGAACAGAAGTGAGCTACAAATTACTTAAGACATGCCAGTTGGCAAGTCACCATAGTGGAGAGGGTGCAAGACTTTTATGTTTAGTTTTTGGTCCATGTGCATCTTATATATAATAGTACTATTTTTTGAGGGTGATGCAATAAGCTTATCTGTATTGCATAATACTACATCAGTTAAGTGTTTTATGGAATAAACTAAGGAAGAGTCCAAAAGTCAGAAGAGTTTCTAACTTTATAGCTCTTCTATATCATTATACAGGTAAACCAGTAAATGTTGCTTGGGAAATAAAAGTCATTCAAGAATATTTTTCTTGTACTTTCAGTTCATGTACCATGATAGTGGTAGTCAGTCTTGAACTCAGCATGTATTATTACCTGTTCATCCAACACAATACTAATGGAGAACAGCACTGACTTGATAAACTCACAGACGTCAAGGATATTTTATAAATTCATATTCTGTATGTTTTTAGGTAACTGTACTTCATGCTGCATTAGAGCAAGAAAGATCCAAAGTGAAACTACTGCAGGCAGAATTAACGAAATACCAGGTAGTTATTTTCTGTAAGTTTACCTGTTCTTGATGTAGCTGACACAATCATGAGGTAACGTGCTCTGAACTAGCCCATTAGCTCTAATTTTTCCAGTTAAAAAAATATTAGTGGTTCATATTGTAGGAAAAAAAAAGTAGCAAAACTAAGGCACAGTTTTGGCAAGTTGAAGTCTACCACTTGTTTTGTACTTGAAAACTTCTTGAAGTATGCTAGTCAATAAACATACTTCAAGCAACAAGTTGGTTTCACTGTCCACGTGTAACTGCACTAACTGTAGGCTTCATGGCTTTTTTTGCCACGTTCTTTTTTTGGTTAAGTATCTTACTTCTGTCTCTAGCCAAATCTTTATAGGAGATTCACAACAAGTTGTGTCGAAATATGAGTGATCAGATCAGTGTCTTGCTGTTTTGTTCAACTTTGCTGCTAATGCAACTCATGTTAGTGAATTTCAGTTAACTTTTGCATAAATATTATGCTGCTTAACATTCTGACTTTTTTGAAGAGCAACAGTATTTGCGAATAAGGATTTGTACTTGTGCATGACTTGACACACATTTGGGGGTTTGTTTGGTTTTGGTGGGGTTTTTGTTTGTTTATTTTGACTGTGACCTTTTGCATAGGTTACAAGGAGAGCCTGTAGCATATCATGGAAACTTCTAAGGTAGCCATGTAGTCTTTGGCAAGCTCTCCTATTTCAAGCTGCAACACACTGCTTGTGTTGGATACTATAATTTTGTGAAAACTGACTCATTAAGCCATAATAACTCTTTCAGAAGCAACAAATCTTTTCTGATTACATCAAATTCTTTGGCTAGCATTATGTGGGGTTCTGTATGTAATCTCATCTTTTTCTCTTGTCTTTTTCCCCTTGTAACTTTACCGCAGTGAGCAAGTTCTTTCTTAAAATTGTCTTGCAGCAGTTGACAAATATGTATGCTTGTTCAGTCCCTTACAGACAAGCTGAGTGCTCTTACCACTAATTGAAATTAAAGTAAATCTCTTGTAAGAATTGTGATGTGAATGAATTTGACAACTTCAGTCTTTCTGTTTTCCCCTCCCATCCATGCCTTTGCTAGTTTCATGTATTTTTCTCTGTAAATGGAAATTTTTTAGTAAGATAAATTTATCTTGTGGCTAATTGTAATAAACAGGATTAATAGAATAACAGTAAAAAGTTTACAAAAAATGGTCTTTGTTATATGCTCAGGAATTACTGCAAAAACAGCTGTTCTGTTGCTCTTTTTCCCCTGCCCTCCCCCAATCTAATAGGCTTTTATCTTTTCACATCTTGCTGTACTTCTTGCTTCATCATCTTGGTGGTTTTTGTCTGGCTGGCTGGGTTTTTACTTGTTTTTAAACTGGTTTTTTTTGTGTGTGTGTGTGTGTTTTGGTTTAGGAAAACTGTCTCATCTGCCTTGCAGGGATTGTTGTTTCTGCTTTTATTATTCTCTCCTGTAATATTGCAGGCTGACCAGGACAACCATTCTTATATTACTACTTTTTGTGGCATTGTCTTTGATAACATGAGGCCCCCTTTTTTATAGAATACTGCTTTGAAACATAAGGATTCCTTTCAAAAATATAACCAAAATCTGTGGATTAAAAACAAAGAAACAAATAAAAACCAACAAAAAAAGCAATAAACCAGTGTGGTTTTATCCTTAGATGTTAACATCTCAGTTATATATCCTATAAGAGCCTTGACTGTTTTAATTTCTATAACAATATATCAAGCTCAGACGAGTTTTCATCCCATAATAGTTGTATAATTTAACAAAAGTATGCAACTTAACTCCTGAGTTTTCTTCTTATTAATTTATGCTACTTTCATATACAAAATAACTGCAGATATAAAGTGTCATGTCTAGTATATTAACCAAATATTTGTTTTGATTCTTTTTTACAGAGTGGGAAAAAAGGGAAAAAGCACTCTGAATCTGACCAGTGCAGGTGATCTCCTCTGCCACCAGATTCAAGGCAAAGAACCATAAAAATCTTTCTTCAGGGTTTTGCAGAAATTTATATATTTGTTGCACAACTGCTCAACTATGCAGTTTTTGAAGAAAAATTAACAATTACTAGTTTGTTTAACGGTCTGAATAATTGATTTGTTGCACTTTCTGCTACAGAAAAATTAGAAAACTAGTATTCCAGCAGAGCTGAAACTAACTGTAATGCCATTAGTTTTTATCATTCAATAAACTTTACTCTTCCATTTCTCTGTTTCAATTCTTGCTTTCATGAATTTCTCAATTAGGATGACTTCAGTTAATGACAAACAGGATCCAAATGCATTAGTATGCAAATGGTCAAAGTTTCACCAAGTCAAAACTGGTGAGACAGCTCATGCAAAAGCATCTTGCTGTTGCTGAATCCAGATCTGGTTTTTTTTTTAAAAAAACTAAACAAAACAAAAAACCCCAGTCATTATTTCCTCTTCCTGTATAGGACATCATGAGGTTCAACAAGGCCAAGAGCAAGGTCCTGCACCTGGGTCGGGGCAAGTATCAATACAGACTGGGGGATGAAGGAAGTGAGAGCAGCCCTGTGGAGGACTTGGGGATACTGGTGGATGAAAAGATGGACATGAGCTGGCAATGTGTGCTCACAGCTCAGAAAGCCAACCGCATCCTGGGCTACATCGAAAGAAGCATGGCCAGCAGGTTGAGAGAGGCGATTCTGCCTCTCTTCTCCGCTCTGGTGAGGCCCCACATGGAGTACTGCATTCAGCTCTGGGCTCCCCAGTACAGGAAAGACATGGACCTGTTGGAGTGGGTCGAGAGGAGGGCCACAAAAATGATCAGAGGGCTGGAACACCTCTCCTATGAGGAAAGGCTGAGAGAGTTGGGGTTGCTCAGCCTGGAGCACAGAAGGCTCTGGGGAGACCTTCTTGCAGCCTTTTAGTATAGAAAGGGCCTTCTAAGAAAGAGAGAGACCAGGGCCTATAGTGACAGGAAAAGGGGCAACAGTTTTAAAGTGAAAGAGGGCAGATCTAGATTGGACATAAAGAAGAAATTTTTTATGATGAGGGTGGGGAAACACTAGAACAGGTTGCCCAGAGAAATTGTGGATGTGCCATTCCTCGAAGTGTTGAAGGCCAGGTTGGATGGGACTTTGAGCAACCTATCTAGTGAATGATGTCCCTGTCCATGGCAGCGAGGTAGACTGAGGTGATCTCTGAAAGGTCCTTTCTGACCCAAACCATTCTGTGATTCTACAATTCTATGATCTGTATCCTTTCCATACCTATGTGGGTTTCAGCTGACATGTGCAACTACCATGTAAAAAAGAGCTTGCCTAGTAGTAAACAATTCCTCTTGTGCTAAGAGACAAAGCTCAAACATTTTTTTTTTTGTCCCATGTTAACTGTCAGTGAATGCAATATGGCTATAAAAATGCTGAATTCTTTGTGCAGCACTGAATGTTGTACTAAATCCTGGGATCTTACTTACTTTGGGATAGTTGTTAAAGTGGAACATTACAGAACTACAAGTAGGAGCTGGCTGGCTAGAAATGGTTTAGAAAATCTGTCAGTTACTTGGGAAATCAGAGAACACTGAAGTTGGAGGGGAAGAACGAGAGAAGATACTAAGGAGAAGACAAAGCAAAATACCTGTAGATCTAGAAAAAGGAGATTTTAACTGAGTCTTTTTTTCAACACAGTGTAGCACTAAGCAATTTCCAAAGCAAAGTATGCGTGAAGACAGCACTTCACTGGGAGGCAGGAGAGGAAAGTGGGGCAAAAGCCTTTATCAGTAAAAGTACTATGACTCTGTAAAGCTCTTGCAGTTAGCAGTGACTTCTGAAAACTAATACCATGAAGATGCTAACTGCAGAATAAGACTTTTCTAAGAAATTAAGACATTGTAGCTAATAGTCCATAATTCTTTAAATTTTGTAATAATACTGGAAGTGTTATTGTAGCTTGACTGATTTGTTTGTCCTACCTCTTCTTTGTTTTTTTTCATTCTGGCCAACTTTGAAAATAATTTCTAAATACCACATCTTCAGGATGGGACCAGTACCACTTTTTCAGAACTGTGAACCCTGTGACTACACATAACTGCAGCATCTTATCCTAACAGATAAAACGCTGCTGGTTGGAACAAAGTAATCTGTCTTGTTACTAGTCTGATTCAAAATAAACCCCTTTTTGGGGGGAGCTGATATGTTTTTTCATTATCTTTTGCCCCACATGAAATATTTACCAGAACAAGACCAAGACTTTTTTCTAATCAAATCAGTGGTGCCTATAACTTCAAGATGTGCCTTCTTTTCCAACATGTTTGTATTTGTAAGCATTGGGAAAGAACTGGGAAATCCAGAATATGTATCTTTTCCCAAAATCTAATCAGTCTGTTTGAAAGTGTCATTAAATTGCTAAATTATATTTAGAGAGAATAATTCAAAGTGCTATTGAATTCAGCTGTCTAGAAGCCAAAATCCAAAAGATTAATGACCTGCTATCCTATAACTCTTGTCTTCCTCTAAGTTTTAATTTGCCCATCTGTCCCTATTTGACATAGGATTTTTTTGTTTTGTTTTGGTGGTTTTTTTTCTTTCAGGACTTGTCAGTAAAAGCTTCCTCCCCCACTCCCAAACACTATAGAACTAACCTGTGTTGTTTCTTGTGCTACTGAGTTTGCCATAAATGAAAACTAGTTTGTATAATGCTTGCTGATTAACAGAAGGAGTTCTATTAAAATGAAACAGAAGTTGTATTCTAAAAGTGCGTGCTCATGTCCGCATAAAAAACGCATTCTGTTTTTAAGTGCTAAAGAAATAGACACACATTTCTAATTTGGGCAATGCTGAATACAGTTCTCTATGCAACACAACTCCTTTCCTTGTTCACCACTTATTATTAGCCCGTCCAGTATAAATTGCACAGAAATTCTTCAGCCAGCTGATTTTTCTCCACTATGTTGCTCTCACTCCTAAATTTTTGTGTAACTCTTGGAAAAAAAAAATATATATTTTCTCATATCTAGTTCCTTTTACATTTTAACACCTGAATGTTCATAAAGAGAAAGCTTTTTTCATAGCTATTGCAGCCTGTCTCAGGAGTGATATTCCCAGTATGCTTTCTTCTGAAAATTCAGGAATTGTCTTGCTATTACTTTCCCACAATCAGTCATTTTAGACTGTGAGTGTATATAAGTTGGCAGCAGCCAGTTTCGTCATTCTTCTGCTTTCCTGTACAAATCTTCAACAGTACTCTATATGTGTCCTAGTTGCTTTGAAATAAGTTGTAAATCATGTATATAGCAACACAATAAACCCTTTTTAAAAAAAAAAGTTCATTTAAAAAAACAAAAATAAAAAATAATCAGAATCTCATAGCCAAAGTTGAGGTGAGAAAGCCAGAGTAGACAAAGAAGAGAAAAAGGCTCCTATTTCCTGAACATTAGAAAGAGTTTAGATTGCATAGGCTCTGTACTACCTTTAAACTAGGCAGTTAAAGCAATACTACAGACAAGTTTCCTATGCTGAAATTAGGAATGCTAATGAATTTTGTGGAAAAAAAATATGAAATGAGGGGAACTGATGCCCAAAGAAACGAAAAGCTCCACACAATAGAGGTTAGGGAGACAAAGAGGATGTTAGAAAGAGCAAAGCACAGGTTACGTGCAGAGTGGAGCTGGTGAAAAAAAATTGCTGGGATGCATATGACTAAATACTACTATGAAACTTTAAATACTATTTTTGTGAATCAAACTAACAAAAGTAAGTAGGGATAGGGCTTAGACAGTAGAGTACAATTGGAAAATACCTGTTAACAGATAACGATAATAAAAGTGATGACTTTTTTTTCTAGACTTCAGAGTCTGAAACTCTCCAGAGTGTGTGAATTTAGCTAAGAACTAGCGGTCACAATTTAGAAGCTCAGAGCTCTATTCCTGTCTAATGCTACCTTCATGGAGATCTTTAGTGTCTTCCGAAGAGTAAAGCAAACCCCACTGGAAGTGAGAGAACAGCATTTCATTTATTAGAATTACTGATGAGCCGAAAAGGATGTTGCCCTCCAGTTCAAATCTAACAAGGCATTGTGCTTGTGATTTGCTATACTAAAGGGAGAGAGTATCCACACAGTGAGCCCCATATCCACAGCAGAAGGTAACTGCCATCTACCCAGTCACACTTCAGCATGCAGCTTTAATTTAACCCCTTTAACTGTGTCTAGAACAAGAGTCCTAACCTTTGTTCTGGCAAATCAGGAATAGGAAACAATATATAGAATATCTTTTTAAGGTTATATGAAAGTGTAAGTCTATACTCTTCCCTTATATGTTAAGAATAAATCACCAGTGTTTGTGTTATGTTTTGGTTTTAATATTGAGAAGTATAAGGAATGTTATATGTAGTTTATAGCAAAACTTTGGAGATCTTGCATATAAGTTTTACTGTCATTAGACCACCTGAGACTTTGTCTAAATTCAGAATTGTGTCACTAACTTCTGGTAAAACATTAAACTGAGTTTAACCAAACTGGTTCAAAACCTTTTACCGATATTCTTAATGTGGTTCAACTTGACTTGAGCCAGCATTTTCATTCTAATGCAAAATACTCTCTGGTCACTGCAAGTTCATTTTCAGTTTGTTTGTTTGTTTGAAGCCAATTTAGGTGACTTTGCATTGGTTTAAGTCAACTACCTATGGAAAAAATACCAAATTGAAGATGTCTAGTCAGAGTTGGGAATTAAGCTGTACTTCTGCAGTAAATACTGTAACCATGGGTGAGGAAAATGGAGTGTCATAAAAATTACGCTGCTCTCTCTAATAAACTTTATGAATTATATTCTTTAGGATCAGAAATTGATGAAAAGTTGCACAGATGGTGATAGGAAAGGGAAATAAAAGTACAGGTGGAAGGAAAAGAAAAGCAAGAGGAAAGAAGTGTTTAAAAACCTATCAGCCTAAGGAGGATAAGAACTCAAAATACTTTGCTGTATCATTTTCATTTTCCATGCATTGTGTATAAGCTGTGTTGTCAACTATCTGACTGTGAACATGCATGCATGTCGTCCTGGTTTAGGGTATTTTCCAACTGGACACTTCCAGTACTGGCAAACAAGCTCCCATATATTCCTGTTATCTGTACCAAAATTAAGATGAAGAAACAACCATTCTTTGCTAAAATTTCCTCTCTGCTTAATCAAGAACTTTCAATAGCTTCCAGTTATTTTCTGTGAATTTTTTGTATCCTTGTCCCTTGTTACAAATATACATCATAAAATATCACTAATGATTATTCCTCTAACTTGTAAGTCTCTGCTAACCATAACCAGGTAGCGGTTGTGCTACTCCAGTACAAACTCTACTCAAGTAACAATACAGTCAGCATAAACTGTATCTATAAACTAAAGAACGGCCTGGAATGAGGAACAACTCCATGTGCTTTGATCTGATTGATCTCTGCTTGAAGTCACTGCTTGATTGCACTGCAAAACATTACTTCACAATGTCCCTCACTCTGCCAGTTGACAGGACAATGTAGCACTGGCATGTGTCGAAGTGCTCTGCTGCAGCAGAATTCAATGCCTTGAAGGGTCATCACTACTGTGGAAAAGGAACAAGCATGACCAAGGAAAGGCTTAGTGGTTAAATATGCCTGAAATTATTTGTATCTGCAACAAACCAAAGCTCTACAACACAGACCTTCCTGGAATTGCCTTCAGCCAGTCTTTGGTATTCCTGTATTAAAACCTCTTAGCAAGTCTTAAATTCCTTTAGTAAAAATTTTAGAAGGTTGGAGCCTATCATGTTGTGTTACACCTCTTTTAGTATCAACTGCACCAATTTACGTAGGGTTCCTGTGAGATTACCCCAACAGCTGACCAAGCCAGCAAATCATCTGGTGGGCCAGGCTACTGTGGGAAACAGCAGTTCTTATTTAAGGATAAGGGAGAAAAGGCATGCGAATCTAGAACTGAAAGCCACACATGTATTTTACACCGCAACGGGAACAGGCATCTTGAATTTTCCAAGAGACAGGAAAATCACTCGTATTTTGGAAGAACGCCTAATTTGATGATACTAGGTTTAACTACTGATTAAGTTTTTGTGGTCCAGGTTTGAGGAAAATCTGATTCCCAGCTATGGAATGCTTCCACAGCAATACTACTTTCGAAGCAGTAAACGTTTAGTATTTATTACCCTTCAGCTGGCGCCGAGTAACTTCAAAGCCACGGGCGTGATTTATTTCCTCGTTCACAAGCTGTGCCGAGTTCCGTTTCTTGGGGGGGCG
>JANXJC010000078.1:40325024-40337377 GCA_027564655.1 Leptodon cayanensis
ACATCATTTGTACATTCCAATCCTTTTATTATTACTGTTGTCGTTTCATTAGTGTTATCATTATTAGTTTCTTCTTTCCTGTTCTGTTAAACCGTTCTTATCTCAACCCATGAGTTTTACTTCTTTTCCCGATTTTCTCCCCCATCCCCCGGGGGGGCGGGGGAAGTGAGTGAGCGGCTGCATGGTGCTTAGTTGCTGGCTGGGGGTTAAACCACGACAAGTGCCCAGAAGGAAAAGGCTGAATTAAAAATCCTTTCAGCAAGTTGGGTAATATATCCCTTGGCTGAATCTAGCTTGTTTGGTCAATAACATGTTCGTTGTTCTATACTGAAAGTGTTCTTGCTCCTGTTCTACTTTAGTCTTTCCTGTTTGTAGTGAGGATCTCCGCCTGTCAGAAAATGTCAGCTGATAAACGAAAGAGCATGGAACTTAGGAGAGAAAAGAAATATGCTTTGCCTTTCCAGGTCTCACCAAGTCACAAAGGCCTATTAGTAACATTAGCATTACATTTAGGCACCTGTTGAATTTAGTAGCATTAGCATTAAATGTAGACATCTGTTGAAATGGATGTCTTCAATTCCATGCTTGCATGGTGGTGGGACTATCTGCTCTGCCCTGGAGTTGTGTCTCTGTCAAAACACTTTTGTTTGCACTGGCAGAGATCTCCCTTCCCTGCCCTATGCCTGCCCAGTCTGAAATTTAGGTCTGATAGACATCCCAATCTTGTGTACAGTGTTAGATAATACTGCAGTTTTGTGCTTCCTGCATCTAAACTGATATTCTGCTGTTGTCCTGACTTTTTTTTGCCTGCTATCTTGAGTGTGGCAGAGAGGCTTCATGAGTAGTGATGGCAGGATGCTTTTGACTTGCACAGTCTTCAGAGGGTATGTAGGTTGGACCTACAATAGCTATACATACTGAAATACCAGTGCCAGTCTCTCATACCTTCTTGCACTTTGCCTTTGGGCAGAGGAGCACCCATGCACAATGCCACATTTATGGCTTTTGGGGAATTTTTGGTGTCCCTGCATCAGTCCTATTAGCATTGCAATCCATGTCTCCCCTCTCTCCCAATTTTTGAGTAATTTTAGAAGAGTGTATTAATGTTATCTTCAGAATGTTTTAATCGTGTCTCAGATGAGGAAATAGAAACAAAAACTACAGACCCTTTGCATGTACGACCCTATCTTCAAATGAGGCAGTAATGTTTTCACCTACTAGCTGTGCTCAAGCAAACTAAAAATATGCTCCTAAGACCTGCTAAAGAGAATTGCCAGCACAATGAAAATCACCTTTGAGCAAGTATAACATTGTCCTGAACCATCTCAATATTCTTCTTACTAAAATATCTGGATTTTGTGCTTGACCCCAAAGGCAAGAGTTAGACCCTGCCAGTGTGGCCTGGCAAGTGCTGATTTTCAGCCATGAGTATCAAGATTGGATTGCTCCCAACCACTTTACATTATGCCATTTACTTTTCTATTGACTGTTGCTGCTACTGTTGCTGCCATATATCTGATAAACAAAAGTTCTTTTCCAAAACTGGATCTGAAGATGATCTTTTCCCTTCTAAACAATATTAGATGTGTAACTTCCAAATAGGAATCCTTGTATATCCCAACCAATCCTTGTTGAAAAAAGATAATTTTATTACTGTGCTACGTTTTCCAGAATGATACAGACTTCCAGTGTAATCTTGTAACGTGGCCTATACAGTGTCAGGGTAGCAGTGCGTGATGAGCAATGGGCAGTGAAGATGCATTGAATTTCTGAATGCAAAGTTCCAAGTCAACACCAATAATTTGTTCACAGGTGGACAGGAGGAAATATAATGGCGAAGTGGCTATAAAAGATGATGTGCATTTGACAGGAATTTCACTCAAAGACTTGAGGCTGACAGACTTGACATTCAGACCATTGTCTGAGGGTGTATACCCCCAGTTTCCATAGAAGCACTATGAACTGCAAGTTTTAGTCTTGTCTACTTTTCTGTCCTGCTTTGAGAGCCTTTCTTGTCTGTTACATGAAGAGGTACAGTTGCTTCTCAAAATAGCTTCTTGATTGAAAAAACAGATAGGGTTTTATGCTTATTATTTACCTTTTGCTTACGGAAGAAAGATTTATGTGTTTTCTAGACCAAAGGAAACAAAAGATCCCTAGCAGAAGATCTATGGTCAGTGTATAGTCAATAATCTTCCTCACTGAAGTTACAGCTGCTTGGCTAATGGTAGTCATCTTGTGTTTGAAGTTTGCAGTTGCTGTTAACATTACAGAGTATTAATGCTTGTTCTTCTCAGGAGCCTGGAGTTTCACCTGATGCCTTATGCCAGGGCAGCTTATGTCAAAGCCACGTATCCAGGTATTCCCTTTCCTGGATTGTTAGTGTCTGTCTGGAAGGTTTCCTCTAGAACAGGTTTTCATTCAACAGAATCTCTGTATGTTTTGATAGACCTGATAGTAAACAAGAAAGGAATACAAATTAAAATATGCAAAACTTAATTCAGAGGAGTCACTATGGAGTTAAGTTTTAGAAGAACTGCTAGATCTTGTGGATTCAAATTCATCTCTCCTCCTTCACACCCAGAACATCAGTAAGAAATAGGATGAGGTGGTTTGGTCCCATGGCAACCTATACCTTCATGACTTGGCATGCTATGTTTCATTTACCTGTTTACAAGAACACTGGTCAGATCAGCAGGGTCCATTAGCAGATGGGCTACTTGTAAGTTAGTGTTTATGATTTGGTGAAAGAACTTGTGAGGTTTGCAAAGTATTTTATTTTTTCTTTGGTTTCAGTCTATGATTTTGGTGGCTGGTGTTTGGCCTGGAGTCAGAGAACTCTTAGAAACCTCAGGGAAGCCTCTGGACCTAAGGCATCTCTCAGGCTTGATTTTTTTAGTTTGTTTGGGGTTTTTTGGTTTGTTTCTGTGTGTCCCCCCCGCCAATCTTTGCTTTAGTGAAACAAGCACAGAATTTTATTGTAGCAGAAAGGTACTCTGAGATGAACTGAGGTATGAAATTTAGTGTACTGTTAAATCCTCAAATCTTTTTGTGAGGTCTGAATTCATAGTTTCTACAAGTTATTTTGTGCTGTAGTTCTCCAAATACAGACATTTATGAGATTGATTTTTGAACCAGACTGGAGAACTGATTTGGGTTTTAAACTAGCCTCTTTTCTTTTGAATAGAGGCCAGGTTAGCTTTACATAAACTCAGTTCCTTGATCTGTTTTACTACATGGCAGCACCCATGTTAATGCCTCTGCAGTAGAAAGGTGTGGTGAGTATATGAGTTGGGCAGCCTTTAGTGCCTGTGCTAAATTATGCTGGCTTTAACTTTGTGTAACTATGTTTTTAGCCTGTTCTTATTAAGATGTTAACTGAATTTCACATTCAGTAAGGCATCCTGTTAAAGATGTGGCATGAAATAAATCCGAGATTAAATCTTGCTAGGCTTTATTTCTTTAAGCCCCAGGCATGTAATCAGTAGTATTTGAGTATAGTGGAATAAGGTAAGCATCCATAAAGCAAGGTAAGGACAGAAGAAGCAATTCTTTGGCAGACATCCTGGGGATAGGGTGAGAACATGGTAATGGCTACAGTGGTGCCCATACATTTTCTTAATGTTTCAAGCTACTGTTCTGAAAAACTGATGACATTACAGATGTCTGAGAAAGATTTGTTACAGGAAGCCATCTAGAGCTAATAGTGTGATTTTTGAGAAAGAATCCAAATGTAAATAAAGATTCTCAAGTATGATACTATTCCTATATTTCATGGCATTATTTAAATTAACTTGTTAAACTTGCAACCTTTAAACTTGCTTTTTTAGATCACAAGACCACCCGGCTCAGCAAGCAAACACCACTGGGGGTACTGCTACCACGTCAACATCAAGCGGTGGTACCTCAACACCAGCTTCAACAAATAGTAACCCTTTTGGCTTGGGTAAGAGTATTTGTAGGTAGCGTGGTGGGTATCTTCTCTTGGATTCAGGTAATTGTCCCTGAAGCTTTATTCTAATGTAGACAGAACTTTAAAAAAAAAAAAAAACCAAAAAAAAAACCAACAACAAAAAAAACCAAACAAACACACCACCCAAATAATGATTACAAATATCTATGGTATTGGTTGTAGAAGGTTTCTGATCAGTAAGTTATCAGAGGAAAGTTGTTTCCTTAATTTTATATGCAGAACTTCAGACTTGTGCTGTTTCACCTTCAGTAGTAAGGTGCCACTGATGTTATATTCTGGCACTACTGGTGATGAAACTCCTTCCAGTGTCCTTGTGCTCCTTAAAAGTGCATCTGAATTGCTGTGAGGAGAGTATTGATGAAGTTGGACCTGTAACATGAAGCCAAGATCTGGAACAGAAGTAACAAAATTGCTGCTAATCTTACAATTCAGTATTTCTCAGGTTCCAAGTCTGATAGCATTATCAGTCTTCTCTTTCGTGAATAAAGAGGCTGAGGTCTATTGATTTAAAAATACTATCTATTTTCATAATCACAGCGGGGTTTTTGGTTCATTCTTCTTCATCTACTTTGCTTTTGAGGGATGGGGAAGAGGTAGAATTAGAAAAGCTAACTGTAGTAAGCAATTGCTTTCTTAGGTGTAAACAGTTCTTCAGACTAGTAGCTTCTGAAATTTTTTGTTTGGACTCAGGAAAGGAGGGGAATTTAAAAAATTATTTAAAATTAAAATCTAATTCAGTTATTTAAAAAATAATTAGGTTTTGGTGCATTAGTAAGAAGAAGAGCTTTACTTTTAATTAGAATAGGGATTATGAGTCATATTGGGAGATACCTCTTGGTTACAGTCTAAACAAGAGAAGACAGGTAAAACATTGTTATAAATGCATTGGAAAGTGTTGGCTGGTGCTGCAAGGAGGAACCTAAGGCCACAAAATTCAAACATCCTTTGTATCTTAGCTGTGGAAAATGAGAAGAAATGCTGTTAGAATTGTAACAAGTTGTATTTCAGATGTAGTTTGTTGGATTTTTAGTTATGTGACTTGTTATTTAAAGAGGCAAACTCTCAGTGGATAACTCCTTAACAGCCTTGGAAAGATGGACTTCCCATTCATTTTCGTTATTTCGAAATGTGGGATGTATTCAAGTGTTTTGTATTTAGAAGGAACCTGGATGTGTTCAGAAGTACACTAGAAGCCGAAAGTTCAATTATATTTTTCTTTCTCATCCTCTTAAAGGTGGCCTTGGAGGTTTGGCGGGTCTGAGTAGCCTGGGCTTAAATACATCAAACTTTTCAGAGTTGCAAAGTCAGATGCAACGGCAACTTATGTCCAACCCAGAAATGATGGTTCAAATAATGGAAAATCCATTTGTTCAGAGCATGCTTTCAAATCCTGACCTGATGAGGCAGTTAATTATGGCTAACCCTCAAATGCAGCAACTGATACAAAGAAATCCAGAAATCAGTCACATGCTGAATAATCCAGATATAATGAGACAGGTATGTAGAAGGATCTCTGTGAGTTCATGACCTTTCATTGTACTGTAATTGTGAAGAACAGAGCAGGAATTGGACATGCTTAGTTCAGTGCTTAAACATTCTTGAAGTATTTAGGCTTGTTAGAAAATCCATAAAAGGTCACTGTAGGCAATTGATGTTTGTATTTCTAGTTGTTAATGTCTGAAATAGACTGATAATTCAGAAAATCTGCAGCATAGTTTTGAAAGACATTGAAGACTCTGTAATCATGTCTTCTGAGGTTAGAGTTGGATGACCCTGTGTACACTTGAAACCTTCTGTTGTCTAGCCAACAATGAGTTTACTGAAAGTAGTAATTTTCCAAAATACTACATATTTTCATTTTATCTAATGGCGTGCTTCTGAGTGCTTTTAAAATTAGATGGTATGTAAGATATGCTGTGTGGCAGAAAGTATCAAAAAACAAATAGATGCTTTTGAAAATGTAGGTATTTAAAGTTCATATCATAGGCTTCCTGCTGTAATGATGTTAGAAATGGTAGGAGTATATTGTGTTGAAAAGATGAAAAAAGAAAAGGATAGTTCATTCAGGATTTTTCTTCTGTTTAGCTAGTGCTTCCTGGCCCAACCAGCATAGTGACAGTTGTGATAGAATGCTGGCTAAATATCGAATTCAGTTGACTCCCATTAAGCTGACATCTTGATTTGACTTTAATAATAATTTCAAACTGGGTTAGAGAGTAGTAACTGAGATATTGCCAAATGCTGGCGTTTTCACTTTAGAATGGATTTCTTATTAATACAGATTAAACGTTCCACTTCCCTAGACACTAGAACTTGCTAGAAACCCTGCAATGATGCAGGAAATGATGCGAAACCAAGACCGTGCCTTGAGCAACCTTGAAAGTATACCAGGTGGATACAATGCCTTGCGACGCATGTACACAGATATTCAGGAGCCAATGTTGAATGCTGCACAGGAACAGGTGAGAGAAGATTGCAATTGCCACTGAAAGTAAATATGTTTAAAAAATAACAACATGTTAAGTAATGTAAATTTCCAAATGCGTATGTGACAAAAGATTTCTTGAAGCTTGAAGTCACTATGAGGCCTCTTACTCTTGAGAGGAAAGATCTTTAAAAATTCTGTGCTTTTCTAGGCTTGGAAGAAATACAGGTACTGCTTTGCATGTTTGAGAAGCTATTTTAAAGTTAATGAATTTCTGTATTACTTAAATTTGAATTCCTTTAATTCTTTGCCTTAAAATTCTGAGGTCCAGGAAAATTTTTTTAAGGGTGTGTTTAGTAACTTGGAACCTAAGATGAGAAGAAAAAAAGGCTTTGAAGTTGGAAACCAGTATGAAAGATATAATCTTATGTGATCAAAATACCAGTGTAGTAGCAACACTGCTTTCAAAAAAAATGTGATTCAGTTTTTTTGAAGGTGCTAGTATCTCTCAGTGCTGGCGTCTTTTCAGAATATTTACAATGAATTACTGTAGAATAGTGAGTATAACTGACCAAGAGCCATCAATATTTATGTGTAATTTTTGAAAGGTAACTTGCTATTTATAGCAGATGTAAAAATGGTTGGATTTAGTAGATGATACATGTTTTGTTTTCCTTCCTCTGTAGTTTGGAGGTAACCCATTTGCTTCTTTAGTAAGCAATGCATCAACAGGAGGGGACAGTCAGCCATCTCGTACAGAAAATAGAGATCCTCTGCCAAATCCCTGGGCTCCTCAGTCCAGCTCTCAGACTTCCACAACAAGTACCAGCACCAGTGGTGAGAGTGGTGGCAGTAGTAATGCTGGAAATAGCACCTCTGGCAGTACGGGCCAGAGCTCAACTGTACCAAATTTGGGACCTGGACTGGGAGGTGTGTTTGTTATTGCAGTTGCATATATTTGCACATACTTGGGAGTTTGCTGAAATGATTCTTTCATTAGAGAGTTTTTGATTCAGAGTTTTTATTGCTATTTACTTTCGTAGAACATTTGACTAGTATCAAAGTCCTCTGTACAAAAACAAACATGAAAAGTAAACTAAGAGCGATGACAGTACTTGTGTATTGCCTTAAAATAACAAAGGTAGGGAATCTCTAGATGAATGATGGTATTTTTCCTGTTTGGAGGCAAATGTGAAAAGAGCTAATGATGTAGATACTTAGTGGGACTCCTTGTTGGATACAGCCCCTGCATTAACTTCTAGGGTAGATGCATCGGTGTAAGCAGAACCACACTGAGGTGTATTTGAAGGACTAAAACTCTTAGAAACCAAGTGGTTATGTGCTCATTTTAGGTAGCCTAATTCACCTGATGATAGTCAGGATGTGTACTAAAGTGACCTTTTACTTTTTTTAAGCTGGTATGTTCAACACACCAGGAATGCAGAGCTTATTACAGCAGATAACAGAAAACCCACAACTTATGCAGAATATGTTGTCTGCACCCTATATGAGAAGCATGATGCAGTCGTTAAGTCAGAATCCTGATCTTGCAGTACAGGTAAACACATTTGGTGTAGTAATGTGTTGTGTGTATTGAAATAAAAAAAGAAAAAAAAGAGTTGAATCTATGATAGAGTTAGATTTTCATTTGTGCCAGTATCTCAACAATTGTCTGTAGTGAATGGCCTAGTTTTTAATGTTAATCCCTAACTAACTGAAATTACTACCTACTTAAATTTAACAATTTGTTGCAATGAGCTTCTTCAGTTTGTAGTTGGACATCATGCCAGGCATGCTTCTAAAATAACTTGTAAGTTTGTGTATGTTTTGTACAGCCCTAAATTTGTGACCCAGCATGAGAACCAGTTAGACGAAACAAGTGCTTTGGTTGTAAATTAAGGTAAATCTACCAGTAAATAAATACCCTCACTAGCTTCAGAGAAGTTAAGGGAGGGGAGTTGGTGCCTTATCTAGGCGTTATTCTGTTTTTAACTTCTCTTTTGTGACCTGTGCTCACTGTAGAAGTGCAGATGCTGTTTTATGAATGGTATTGTAGAAGTGCTTTCAAAACCCAAAACAAACAAGCAAACCGCCCCCCCCCAAATGCAAAAAAAACCCCTGCAGTATGTTCAGGCTGGTGGTTCATAACAAGTTTTGGCCAAAGGAGAAGTAGATGATTATTATTCTGTGAGGTTATTTTCATAGACTATTACTGTGTAAGTAGTTGTCTTAAATCCCCCTGTGTTTTTTATTGCTTGATCTTTGAAGTTAAATATTTGTGTCCCATAGATGATGTTGAATAATCCTTTATTTGCTGGAAATCCCCAACTTCAGGAACAAATGAGACAACAACTTCCAACTTTCCTTCAGCAGGTAAGATGAGCTACTAGCTGTTAATAAATATCTGCAAGTCAGTGAGCAATATTTTCAATAAACTGGTGTGTCTCTTTGATTTAACTAAAAGCTAGATTCTGTAATATGTTCTCATTAGCTTCAGACACCAAGTTAGATTGTCCCTTGATAATAAATTCTTGCTTAATGTCTCCATCCCTTTCAAAAGTTAAACCTGACTTTTAGTGGATATTTTTGTCTGTAGCTAGCACAACTGCTTAGATTAGCTCTTGCTTCTTTGCTTAAAAGTAATAATTGTTCTTACTGCCCACCAGCCAGAGAACACCTGTTTGTGACATGGTTTGTTTTGCAAGTTAAAAAGATTAGTACTTTTCCCACTACTAGAACAACATTTCACTATGTTTTTCTTGTACCTCTTCAAACCTTCCTTAAGTATTTGGGAAAGAGATCTTACAGCATGCCTTGAAAGACCCAAGTCATTAGCTAATTCAGAAGAAGTGGGTTCTGAAGTTTTTTGCCTGTAAAGATTGCCTTACCACCATGTTCCCCTCCTAACAACACTGTGCTTGCAGGCCAGGTATCTGCTTGGTATTAGCTGCCACAGTCTGTGATAGTACTGTGTTCCCTAAATAGGAGCAAGCACAGTTTTTTTTAGGAATTGAAAACTTAATTCAGTGCATGAATTCCATCATTAGGCAGTCCTTGCAAATTAGAGTAAATGTGCATTGCCAAGGCCTGATTGCACACAGGCAGTTTTATGAGTAAAGTAATTAACACATACATGAATTACAGTAGCAAGTTCAGTGTTCAGAAGAAACTGTTTAAATTGTTTCAACCACATGAATAGCTGTAGTATTTCATAATGCCACTGCTTTCTGATGACCCAGGAGTATCTGAGGAGCTAGTACCACATGTATGTTTTGAAATCTATGAATAAACTGTAATTAACGAAGGCACAGTAGGAATCATTTCTGTTTCCTTTGGGTATCTCCTTCTGTCAGTATCACCTTGGGTGATAAACATTCGCACAGCTAGTTCTATGTTGTATTCACTATGTTAGGTCAGAAGATGAGCAGCCTTACTGAGTGAAGTAAAGTGGAGAAATACCTGGGTATTCTCACAATGTTGACAATCTTGCAGCTTGTACTTCCTTGCTTATTTACTGGCATTTATGTTGTGGGATTGGGTGACAGAAACCATGGAATGTTCCTCTGCATAATTGAAGGCATCTTTTGCAATAAAGGGCAATTGCCCAGCAGAACTAGGAAAGAATTGCTGCTACTTAACAGCTGAAATTAATAACATTAATAGAGACAAGATCCAGGTCACCTAAGTGTTCTGAGAACTGTTGGGCCACCATTTCTGTAAAACAGCTCCAAATATCAGGCAGTAAGTCATGATTTAAATATTTTCTTAAAAGTACTTGCAGCAGCTTTCATTGGAGAACCTAAAGTGTTTTCCTCTTTCAAATTCGTGTAAACTTTGCCAGTGTCCTGGTTTTGGCTGGGATAGAGTTAATTTTCTTTTTATTAGCTGATGTAGTGTTATGTCTTGGATTCAGTATGAGAAGAATGTTGATAACACACTGATGTTTTAAATTGTTGCCAAGTAATGTTTATACCAAGTCAAAGATTTTTTCAGTTTCTCATGACCAGCCATCAAGAAGGCTGGAGGGGCACAAGAAGTTGGGAGGGGACACAGCCAGGACAGCTGACCCAAACTGGCCAAAGGGGTATTCCATACCATGTGACATCATGCCTAGTTTACATAAACTGGGGGGAGTTGGCCTGGGGGGGATTGCTGCTCAGGAACTAACTGGGCATTCGTCAGCAAGTGGTGAGCAATTGCATTGTGCATCACTTGTATTGTATGTTCCAATGCTTTTATTAATATAGTCATTTTATTATTGTTATTATTACCATTATTAGCTTCTTCCTTTCTGTTCTATTAAACTGTTCTTATCTCAACCCGTGAGTTTTACGTTTTTCCTTCGGATTCTCTCTCCCATCCCTCTGGGTGGGGGGGAAGTGAGCGAGCAGCTGTGTGGTGCTTAGTTGCTGGCTGGAGTTAAACCACGACACCCAGCTATATATTTAGTTGTTCTCTGCCTTTTAGCTATCTTGAATATTATACATTTGCTTGCTAGTATGTTTTGCAGTGTATTTGTAGTTCTCTAGGCTATGAGGGCACTACAGATATGAAGACATGCACAAATAGTCATGATCAACTGCTGTGGTCTGAATTTAGGTAGGAAAAAGAAATTGTGTAACTTTTTCTTAGATATCTGTTGGTTAAGTTTCATTGTGTTCAGCGTTGTTGCTTACCAGTAGTATGATATAGGAGGCTAATTCTACCATGATGTTGGACTGCTATGGTTTTGAAAGATGAAGAATTCTGCTAGAAGAGGTTATGAAAAATACTTTTCCTTGTGTACTTCCCATTTGAAAGGCTTTGCCAACATTTAGATTTCATTGATCACCTCCTATGAAAGTTTTCTCAAAGAAGAAAAAATACCTGAAGGATTTCATGTAAATATTCAAACACAAAGTTGAAAAACAAGTTCTGAAATCATGTTGGATTCTATAAAACATCTAGTGATAAATATTAACTTTGAACATCTGCGTATTATTAAGAGTTTCTCTCCTTTTCTTAGATGCAGAATCCTGACACATTATCAGCTATGTCAAACCCTAGAGCAATGCAGGCTTTGCTACAGATTCAGCAGGGCTTGCAGACACTAGCAATGGAAGCACCGGGACTCTTACCAGGGTAAGAATTGGTCATACAAAGTTATACAAGAACTTTTCTCTTGTGTTTGGGGTTTTTTTCAGCTTTTTGTCTTTCTTTTTAACATGTAGAGGTTTATCCAGTTTTTACAGACTGTTCCTCTTCCATTTTTTAGTTTCATTAAACTTGTTTTAGAATCTGTCACACTTTTGTCTGCAATGCGCTTTTAAGCAATGATGGCTATGGTCTTTGTTTTGCTGCTTTCCTGAAGTTGTCATCCATTTTTTATTTGACAGAATTTTTACTTAGTAATTGCATATAATAGGAAGAGACGTTACAACAAAGTCATTTTCCATGTTAGTGATGTATTTCTTTTTGTCATTTGTGCAGATTCAATCCTGGTTTAGGTGGATTGCGAAGCACTGGAGCTCCTACGGGGTCCACTGTATCTAGTTCTGTTCCCATTGAAAATACAAGTCCAATATCAGGGGCTGCTGAACCTGGTCACCAGCAGTTTGTCCAACAAATGTTGCAGGCACTTGCTGGTGCAAATGCACAGGTAAAGTAGATCACTGTATTCTAGTGGGGGGGGGGGTGGTGGTTGTTGTTTTTTTTTTTTAAATATCCAGCCCCCTCCAGTATAAACCAACAGAATGCTTCTGGTCAAAGGAGAGCAGAGGAAGCTTAAAAGTGATGTTCTAGCTGTGCAAATAAATGCTGGAAAAACATCACATTTGAGTAAAATTGTTCTCTGAATGGTTGATTGTTGTACACCTATCTTCATACCCTTGAGTTTCTGAAATGTCTGGAAAGAAGCAGATTAAGGTGTTAAAGGGAAGACTGGTTCCCTGGCAAATGAAATGTGGGCTCAGACAA
>JANXJC010000078.1:40337477-40350194 GCA_027564655.1 Leptodon cayanensis
GCATCAGGAACTGCTGAACCTAGTCACCAGCAGTTTGTCCAGCAAATGTTGCAGGCACTTGCTGGTGCAAATGCTCAGGTAAAGTACATGACTATATTCTAGATTTTTTTTAATTCTTACTTTTTTTTTCATTGTAAACCACTAGAAAGGAAGCTGATAGTTGAGGGGAGAGCTCCCTGGATACTTCTGGTCAAAGGAGAGCAGAGGAGCATTAAAAGCGGTGTTGCAGCTGTGCAAGTAAATGCTGGAAAAACATCAAATTTGAGTAAAAGTGTCCTCTGAACAGTTGATTTTTATACACTCATCTTCATACCCTTGAATTTCTGAAATGCTTGGAAAGATTGTGGCAGATTGAGGTGATAAGGTTCACTGGCAAATGAAGGGTGGGCTCACGCAAAAGAAAAGCTTAAGCATGTTGTACGTCATTACCTCTGTGCTTTTTGTCTGTACTGGTGGCTGTTACTCTCTGGCTATAACTAAGCCTCTGTCCCACAGTTTGGAATAGCCATATTCTGGTTATTTGGAGCCTGAATTTGTTGTATGGCTTCACTGACATCCTGCAAGTCCATACCGCAGTGTGTTTTGTTAACATACTGAGTGGGACTAGGGGTCTCCAGAGAGCTCCAGAAGTTGAGCAAAGGTAACGGCTTTGCCAGTGGTTGTAGGGTGTTGAGCAAGACTGCCTTTAAAGGAGACATGCTGTTAACTCTGAAGAGTACTGTTATGAAACAGCACCCTTACACTGTGGTACATACACAGTGTAATGGCAGACTGCTGGTGGAGGGGGCAGTCCTGCTTTTTTCTTCCTCTATTGCCACAGGGTGAGTTAGGTCAGCTTGCTCCTCTGACAGACTTTTGTTATGCAACCACAACAAAGTGTTGGTGAGTGTCACTGTAGGAAACCTTATTCTTGTACATTTTCACTTATGCTGCCAAATATTACACTACTGAGTTGACTTTCTGTTTAGTTTTGCTTGGGGGAAGCAGGCTGGGGCAGTTCTTATATTTCAGGTTACATCTTTACATTGTATTGGCTTGGAACCATATGCAGGTTTTAAATACTGGTAGTAATTTCTTGATGTATGAAACTGTTGAATTAGAATAAAAGGAAAATTAGCAGTAGCTGCACAAGTTTTGTGTTGGTATCTAAATCAACTCATAGATTTCAAAAAGTGGCTTTTCAGTATTACTCCTGTATATTTTCCTATAATGGTTCTGATTCAAAAATGCCTCTCAACTGAAGATCATACCACTGAAATCATGCAGAATTTTGCAATAAGTTTATGTGAGCAGGACTATCCTGTAAAGCACAGCTGTCAGTTTGCCATAGACCGAAGCTTTCTAACAATTAGAATTTTGGTAATTTTAGTCAACAAATACTAGGAGCATTAAAAAAGAGGTGATATTTATATCAAGGAAAAAAAAAGCCTGTGACTTTCACCATTGCCAACAGTGACATCATCATAATTCTTGCTGTTCTACATTACTAGGTTGAATTCTGTTTCATTTGAAAAACAATACCTATATCCATATCTTTAAGAAACTGTTCATGGGACATAAATTTACCCAGTTTAATTTTAATCCTTTTTTATCAAACAAACAGCTTTTCCTGTAGTTCAAGAATGTAATGTAAGTGTAGATACTCTTAAAATTTGAAGCTTCTCTGACTTGTTAAAAAAATAATTTAAAAAATAATTCAATTGTGAATTGAATGCATGTCATAGTATAGTTTTAGGATCTTGAAAAAGATGTAGTCAGAAATTAGTAAAGACAGGGAGTGGTGCAGAACCAACTATGTTTAAATCTTGTACTTTGCTAAATGTATGTTACACTTTTATAGCTTGAAATTTTGTTCTTAGCAGTTACAAAATCCAGAAGTTCGATTTCAGCAACAACTGGAGCAGCTGAGTGCAATGGGCTTTCTGAACCGTGAAGCAAACTTACAAGCTCTAATAGCAACAGGAGGAGACATCAATGCAGCTATTGAAAGGCTGCTTGGCTCTCAGCCTTCATAGCAGTGTTTCTTTAACTTGAAAAAATGTAATTTATTTTTGATAACAGCTCTTAAATCTTTAAAATATTTGCTTTATTTCATTCTGACTCTTGGGATTGTCTTGTTATAACTAAAATTGGTCTGATGCATTTTAAGGTGGAGTGCAGTAGTTTTCTTCAAACAGTGGGAATCAACGCATTTTCACTCTGTTGCATGCATCACACTTCTTCTGTTCTGCATTATTCGTGATTTTTTTGGACACAATATCAGCTCTCACAGTTGGGTGAACAGGTTTTGTCTGACCTACAACTGTCCAATTTATTTACTACTTAAACATTAGCCTTCAGTAGTAATTTATGTAGAATACAAATTAAAAAGGAAACAAATTAATTGAAGCTACAATTTGTGGGTACCAATACTGCTTATTGTGATTTTGGCATGGTTTTTTTTTTTCTGCTAGCAAAATGCTGAAAGGTTTATACCACTTAAATAATCTACCATTTTTTGCTTTAATTTGTATAAAGTATAAACACAATATATACAATGGAGACAGATCATTTCTAGAGAATTACACATTGCAATAGAATGAGATTATAAGTAATGCAAAAAAGCCAGGGAAAAAAAAAGTCGTAAGACTTGTTTTTGACATAGAATCTTCCAGCATCTTTGGTAACCATCTCAGCAAAAATGCTTAAGCAAGTTCAGTTAAAATATACTAGGATTACACTGTTCTGGTTATCTCTTTACATCTAACTGTACAGAAACTTGCATTGTAACATTGTCTCAATATTCACAAAGATTAACAGTAAATTACCTTTTTCATTGGGCAAATTAAAGGAGCACTGCCATGTGCTCTGGAACTGCTTCTAAGGCTTTTTGGCTTGTTCCATTGAGGTTCTAACATGTATTCTGATTTTTAATTGGAAACATTACTTTCATTCATGGTCATGTGATATTTTAATTACTTTTAACCACCATGTAAAAAATACTGTATATCTTTTAAGTTTTTATTGGTAGTTACTTGTGCAAAGGTAATAAATGAATTAAAAAATCTTTAAGCATCTTGTCTCAATGTGTTTGCAGTTGATGATTACCTAGAATTCAAGATGACTGATCAGCTTAAGAGTTGGCATTTGAGTGTAAGCTCTGGGAATATTCACAAGCTCTGGGAATATTCACCAGCTCTGGGCTAAGACTAGTAAACAGCTCTTGGAGTATGAGGTGGAGGGAAGAGAATAAGAGGCATATGATGTCGAAGACTGCTAGCTTGGATAAAGTGGGGGTAGCAGAATAAAAGATGCTACTGTGTGTTACTGAATAGCATCTGCTTTTTATTGGTCTTCTGTGTCAGTGTGGTTGTGAACGTGCTCACTGAACTCCTGTATTGCTTTTAAATACTTGGTCTGAACACTCTTTTTCTTTTGATGGTACAAGTATAAATTCAGTTTGCTCTAAAAATCATTGCTTGCAAATGCTTTGAAGTCCCCCATCTTAACTCAAAGTTAATTAGTTTAATGAAGCAAAATTACAATGCGATATAAAGGAAGAAGTTGAGCACACTTCAGCGTGTAGTCAAATTGTTAGAACTTTTGGCAAAGCCATATATGTGGTTTTGTTAGCAGTAACTGCATTGTACTCTTATCACAGAAGGGAAGTTTCACTGAGTGTCCAGTAATCTTCTCTTTCTTTGCCAGTAAGTAAATTGATCAAATAACTGCTGATGCATGGTACTGGGAAAAGTTCAAGAAAATCTCTTGGTTGGCAGCCTCTGCCTTTGGATCAGAGTCTCACAGATGCAGCAGCATGGAGTGTTAAATAAACAGAAATAAATTAGAATCTATTGGTAAGATTAATTTAATATAATCGAAGCCTTTTAAAATACTTACAGTTTGGGTGCAAAATTATTACTACTTTTATTTCCTAGCCGGTGATCAGACCCATCATCATACCTTCACAGTGACTTCTCTTGGGTGGGTCGCTTTCATTGCACTGAGTACAAGGCTGTGATAGGGAGGTAATAGATAGCAAGCGTCTGCTTGGGACGTTGCTTTAAAAAAGTAAGACTCCCTCATCATTCAGAAGGCAGGTCCTTTCGAGGATACAATCTGTAGCATCCAAAAAGGCTACTGTCAAATGAAAGGGTGAGGTGGGGAAGGGAATAATTTTTAACAAGCTTTACCAAGACACTAAAACAATGAATTTAACTATCATGAACACTTTCTTGAGCCAACATTCAGTTCACCTATCTAAGTATTTCAGATGCATGTTACAAACTAAGAGACATTAAATTTGAAGTCAAATTTTATTGCAATTCAACAAGAGATGAAGTTTGCCCTAAATTCTACAATGAGCACTGCGCAAAGTTTCCTTCTTGAAGTACAATCGATACTCATCAGTACCTATTGTCAGCTGCTAACTCTCCTTGTAAGTAGTGGTAAAACACTGACCATCTTTTGCATAGGAGGAATTTTAGTTTTGTCAGAAAACACAGTAAGTAGAACAAGGTTTAGAGGTAAGGTAGACTTTATTACATCTTTATCAGTAAAGGAAAGATCACACTTGGTTTAATAGCTTGTTACAATGTTCCTGTTCACACTTTCGCCAATACTTGTTGCCCCTTTTCTTGCTCCTCTTTGAAATTCTCTCTTCAGAAGTATTGTCTACCTCTTCTTTCAGAAGTAATCTTATAGTTTGAGCACTTTGATAACTTGTATTTGGAATCTGCTGTTTGCATTTTGGTCCAAAAGAAGGGCATGTGTGCCTGAAGCTTGTCTCTTTATTTTCCTACTTTCTTTTCTCATACATTGGACCAAATGATCTGATAGGATTGTTTACAAACTTGCCGGATCATCAAACTACTGCTAGAGAAAGTAACCGCTGCAAAAAGAAAACAGCTGAAAGCTATGGTAGTGTGAACTGACAGGTGCCATTTAAAAGATGTAAAACGCATACATTCAAATCAAACACTGGTATTACAGTCCTATAGGGAATGTGACAGCAAGATGGCTAGTTTTGTAAAGGATGTGGTCTGTCTAGTTCTCTTCTTGGTTCTGTGCCTGCATGATAAAATAACCACCTCAGTTTAGAGCTGGGTCGGCAGGCAGCTGGGTCTGTTCTTTTGCCTGTATAGATAACCTGTTCAGTTTAAGAAGACTACCCTTCCTGTGTTTAATGTATGAATGGAAACTGCTATGGGGATCTAACATTTCATTTTTATTTTCTCAATATAGCATTGCAAAAAGCTTATGGTGTAGTAGGTACAGTATTTACACAGCATGTTACAACCTGTGCTTAGCACAAATTCTTGAGGAGGTGTAGTGCATGTATCTTCCATAGATAACTTGTGCTTGTGGCAGAGACAGAAGAAGCAATTTCTAACTCCAGACATTTCCTCCTTAGTTTTTGCTGCCTTTGCTAAATATATTTAAAAATGTGGACAGAAAACTTGCATCCAAATAACCTGAACTAAATATAAATAACCTGCCCAACTAAGCTGAATACAACATCCCTAATATAGCGTTAAGTTCATTTAGGAAAAAAAAAAAAAAAGTAAATTAAATGTAGGATTGTGCTTGGGCAGGTAAATGACACTTCTGTACGGATATTGTTCTGTGATCTTTTCCTTCCACTGTACACATGCACAGCCTCATTAAATCAGAGAGTGGTTCTATGTGGTTAGCATTTGGGTAACTGTTGTCTTAATCTTTTAATTTGTGATGCACAGGGTATAAGCAAACAGAAGTAATGCTTTGTTGTCTTTCAGAATAGCAGGTAACAGACAACTGATTTAAGTTGACAACAACCTTCCACGCAATATCTGGAACAGCCTCAAATTGCGGGGCTGGGGTCCACAGGCAGTGCTGTGAAATGCAAGGTCAGTGTTCTTTTTAAGCAACTTGTGCATTCCTGCAGCTGCACGTGAACAGGCTGGCAGGAACCAAGCAGGCTTTCGCTGTAGAGGGAACACTCCTGCAAGCCCCTGTGTATTTAGCATTGTAAAGTTCAGGTATGTGGCACTGTGGCAAAAGTTTAAGAAATACTAAATTGCAACAGTTCTGTCCAGCTAATTGCACATGCCTGGTTCTGTGTTGGGGAAAATAAAACAAGTATCACATGGAGCTAATGAAAAGTTTCTCAGGAGTCTTGCAACCCTCCTTTTCTAAATAAAAAAGCAGGAAGAGTTTACAGGGGAAGCATCTATAATAAGTTGTGTTCCTGAAGATTTCACCCACACTTTCCAGTGAAAGTAACGGCTTCTTGGTTTCTACTTGTTTATTGAGAGGGCCAGGTTCTGCAAATTTTTTTGGCTGTATCTGTCCGCCTCTGAGATGGAGTAAGGTGGAGACAAACTCCCTCCTCTTCCGAGATTCTGAGAGAGAAAGGCAGATGCCTGGCATTATCTTCAGATCAGCATTTTGAGAAAAACTGGTGTATGGTTAACATCTTATTGTGCTCATCCATGTACTGCCAGCTGTCCTTTCTTGGAAACAGGAGGTTCTCAGGAACACTAGGTTTGCAAAACATGACTAGCTTTAGGTACTGATAATTTCTAGTTAATGTGGAGGCTAGAATAGTGAAGGTACAGAGGTGTCGTCTTTTAATGGAAGGATGTAAATGGGAATTACAACCTTCAAGCACCAGCTAATTAGGACATAACAGACTGAAGTACTGAACTCCAATAGTGAAAACTGCACCTGTCATTCATAAGATTGATGGCATGTTAATTTAAATGGTCACTTTGTTGTCCTTTCAGCATCATTTGAACTATGGAAATACTTTGTTTTGCTTTAAGTAAAAGCAAAAGGCAAATATATTAAAAGGTTAAGGGAAGGAAATATTCCTGTCATGGCAGCAAAGAGTGAGAAATACCCCGACCTAATTCGAAGAAGCATGAACTGTCTGTAAGAACATGCTATTTTGTTTAGAAAAAGTCTTCCAAAACCCAAGCTGCTTGCATAGACTTCCCTAAGAGAGAACAGTTTTTAAGTGTTAAGAACAATTTTCTGTTAGTGCCAGCCACTCTCTGAGCATGCTATAAATGCTGACAAGCAGATGTGAAAATGAGTCTTGCCTTTTTGGAACTCGCACTTGAAAATGTTGCCCAATTCCTTCCTTATTTGAAGGTCTGATCATACCTGTTTGTGACAGGATGTAGCTGCTTTCCCATCACTGTACAGTGTTCTGATCTAGTTTTATTGTGTCTGAAAAAAAGTGAGCATAAGCCTGTATTTAATAATGGTTATATTAGAAAAGCTCTTTGTTTGTAAAACGGTGTATTGGGAAAATATGGAGACTTCATTAAAAGCAGAGGTACCACAAGAGGGTACTATTTCTTTGGTTTTTCATAGCTACTAAACTTTAACAGTTCTGACAAGTCACTTGGTCTGAAGAGGTGGCTAGTCTCCGAAATTCGAGGGTGTTAAGAATCAGTCAGACATGCCTGTCTCTCGCACTTAACTTTGCCTCCGAGTCTTAAGCTTGCAGCTTGGCCCTCAGAATAAACAGGCTCTCAGTTGAGAGCAAGTGTTTTTTCTAGTGCTGCTGTAGTGTACAGCAGCAGCCTAAAACTGGTAACTGCCTGGTATTCTCCCTCCAGGTCATGAACAAACAGAAAAAGACCACTTCTGGGGGTGTGTGTTGGTGTCTACAATCCCTAATCTGTACCTAAAATTGCTCACTTTCAGTGAGCTAATACCCATTTATTGCACTGATCTAAGCACAGTAGTTTGTCTAGTGAACCACAAAGCTCCTACTACTCATACAAAATGAGAACCAACGTTTTTCAATGAGTTATCCAGGTAAAAATTACACCAATGACGCTTTGAAACATCAGTTTTGCTTCTAAAGGAGTTCATCCATCATCCTAGAAATAAAAAAAATAATTGCATGACACACTAGAAATAATCCGTGTGCAATAGCACATGGGGATGACTATTCAGATGTGACTTGAATCTTTGTTACAGGAACTATCTGCAGTTTTCATTAAGTTAAGCTAAAAAGGCACCTCTTGCGTAACAAGGCATAACAAACTTTTTAAAAAACACTTTGGCAATATAAAAGGACTTTAACGTTAAATTCTGTGAGTTTGGTAACTGACTGGATATTTGGAATTTTCTGATCACAAAAAAAATGTGAAAAATGCCTATTAGAAATAGTTTGATCTTAAGCTTTAAAGCAGCTGTAGGAACACCTATCCATAAGCATATATTGGACTGGACATTGGCTGAGGTAGAAGACTAAAGCACACCAGAAAAGGGAAGTGAAGGAGAAGATCCAACTGTGAAAGACTAAGTCAGTTTTTCTAAAAGATGGAAATGTCTATCAGTCTTGTATTCAGTATCTTGGATCACTGGTTGACTCGCTCTCCACTGCACTTCATCAGTGGGTATGCTTTGTACATGAAAAATGTGAGTTCAGAGTAATGTGATGCAACTTAAACTTTATTTCTAAAGCTTTCCATACAACTACATTTTGGAAATTGCTTCACCACCACTACCTTTTTTCTCACATTTTTAACCTTGGTGTTCAATGCATATAGCAAGAGTTCACGAAAGCACTCATGAAGTCACCAGTGCCTTGGTGAGGTTAGCACAGACACAAACACAGAAGCTACAACTTGCTGAAAATCTGGCAGTGAGACAGTGGTAGTGTCAGGCACGGAACTTCATCATGCATGTTCCTGCCTCTTATACTTCTAGAAAAATAAATACATTGTTTCTAACAAAGCTCTAAATCATTTCATCACTTAATAGCAGATGTGCCTACCTTCATGTTAGACAGAGTAGAAATTAAAATGAAGAAAATAAATTATTGTGTGTGACCCTTGGCAGAATTTTCAAAAGCAGGCTCTTCCTAAAATGGGAGTTTTAACTTCATATGGTGAAGGGTTTAAAAAGTTCAGGATTTGAAAACTTCATCTTATATGTCTTTTACAGAGCCATGATAAAAATACCAAGTATAGTAAATCAGCTCTTAATATTGCAATCCATTTAAGTATCAGGAAAAATAAGTTGTTTTAATAATCAATTTAACAACTAAAATGCTGTTTCATACTCTTGATAGCCTTAAGGGAATTTCTGCACGTGTAATTCGGAAACTTACTCCAGAAAAGCCTCACCCTGAAAAATTAAGCTCTCAATCTCCAGCACTATTTCAGGGAGAGATTTTTCTAGACTGACAGTAATAAAGTTTTCTGGTGCGCTAGGAGGCTCCAGAGCATCAAACTGCGACTTGAGAAGTTCAGGTGGCATAAAATGTCCTCTCCTCTTCTCCAGGCGGCCAGCAATGATGTCTGTAGGCCCATCCAAATGAACAAACAGGATCTTCAGTGCTTCATTTTCTCCTGGTTCCTCTGGCTGGTTGCTTGCAATTGCAAATGCTCCACTAAGTAACACATACCTATACATCTTCTTCAGTGCAGAACAGGCCAGAATTGCATCCTGTCCAAATGCGTCTTCTATAGAAAAAAAAAAAAAAAAACAACCAACCAAAAACAAACAAACAAACAAAAACCCAAACAAAAAAAACCCCAACCCATCCACATCTGGTATAACAATATGGCTCGTTAGTTCTGCTGAACAAGGGAGACCCCCCACCCCAGGTCCTTTTCTGCAAAGCTGCTTTCCAGCTGGGAGCCCCCCCCTCCCCAGCTGTACTGGTTGTTCCTCCCCAGGGGCAGGACTCTGCACTCTCAAACTGCATGAGGCTCCCGCCAGCCCACTTCTAGAGCCTGTCAAGGTCCCTCTGGATCAGCCACTCCTCCCAGTTTGGTGTCATCTGCAAACTTGCTGAGGGAACACTGCCCCATCATCTGGATCATTAATGAAGATGTTAAACAGGACTGGACCCAGCGTTGACCCCTGGGGTACACCACTAGTTACTGGCCTCCAGCTACACTTTGTGCCATTGATCACCACCCTCTGCGCCCGGCTGTTCAGCCAGTTTTTAATCCACCTCCCTGTCTGCTCATCCAGCCCTTACTTCCATCAGCTTCTCTGTAAGGATCCTATGGCTGATGGTGTCAAGCAAACTTTACACCATATCTTACTCAAACTAACAATATTTTACAAAATTTTACCTTACTGTCAGTATCAGTGTATTTTGTGGTTACGTCCTTTGTAAGTAGCTAATGTCAGGCTTATTACTGAACTGGATCCTTGAAATTATTTTTACACAGACAGCAGAAAACCAACTATCATTGGCAACAATTTTCCCAACACTATTATTCAGGGATTATCTCAGCCTCAGCAATTACCATGACAGCTTAGATCAGTGAAAACAGAATGGCTTTACTGCCTGCAGAATGTTTTTACACTACGACATACATTGCTGCTTTGGAATGCAATGGGGAGAAATACTTTGGATACTTTTTTTGTCTTTAGCCCAAACTCCTTAAAGCTAGATAGATGTTCTCTTACCTCCTTAGTATATCATGCAGAGCACAAAGCCAGGGAATCCTGTCCTAGACAGAAAACAAGTTCGTTCAAAGTTATTTATGAAACTGATTTGAAACAATTGCTTCTAACATCTAGAGCATTTGACTAGACGTGAAAGTTAGCATTAAACTGTACAGCAAGTTCAGTTTTGATTCTCTTTCTTCCTAATGTAGATTTGCTACAACTGCCTGAAGGCTAACAAGAAGTGCTAGGCATATTATCAGTAAGGTGTTTTTAGTGGAATAGTACTTTTTGTATTACAGATACCTCCAAGTATCTGATGGAAGTAATATATATCTACATGTAGCATGCACCTTGTAAACCTTTGAAGGACAGTCAACGTCTCTCTAGCTTCTATTACACAATTCAAATGTACAGCCTGAATTGTTATTTCTTTTTCCTTATATCTTGCCACACACACGCAATTCTTTGGATCAAAGTTGAGGTTTTCAGGAACAGATAGATCTAAATTTAGTTATCTGCAATAACTTGATTATATCATTTGTATGTCAGTAACAATCACAAATAAATGTAATCATAGCCACAATTTTGCAACACTTTTGCCTAGTTAGGCAAACACAATGTGAGTGATTGGTCTGCTTATTATAATCTTATTTCAGGTTTTCAGCTCCCACAAACTTTTCTCATACCTACTGAGCGCTAAACAATTGCTCCCATTTCATCTTTCAATTCTGTTACTGCTGGGTGAGCACAACAAAAGATAACGTGGACAAATAAATGCAACAATTTTTTGTTATTGCCATTACAGAACAACTTCCCACTGGCATTCAAGGCAGCCCTCACAATTTTGCATCTCTGGTATTTCAAAACAGATGCCTCCCTCTTGCTGGGCAACATACACCAATGGGTCAGTCATTCAATTGTGCAATGCTACTTTAGATGACATACCGGCTTATATGAACTTCCAACCACTAGTGAAAGATTAAAGTTTTTAGCGAGACTCTAGAATACTTTTTTTCAGTCTATAGGAAGTGCTTTGAAGAAGCCCCTAGTCCAGCTTTATGTTTCTAGAGATTTCCCAGAAAAAGTTCAAGAGGTGTCATCTTGTAACTTTTCTAATTTGCTCAAGTCTCTGAATTCCTAAGTATTGTAAAACTAAACATGATCATTTTTATCTGTTTAGGCTGAACCACAGGCTGGAGGAAAGGAACCATACATTAAGCAGGAGAGTATAAAACAGAAGACTGTGGAGCAATCACTGCTGTAACTGAAAGTGATGAAATGTAGTCTAGTCAGTAGAGGCATTTGTCTGTCTTCATGTATTTAACATTACGAAAAAGCAGCACGTAATCTAAAGCTGCAACTCTGTATATTGATGCAAAGGGAGAGACTTCTGACGAATCCTGAATCAGCATCAAACCCCCTGTGAGCTACCTACCAAGCACACTTCAATAAACTACTTTTTTTACGCAGAATCCTTTGTAACACAAGAAGCCTCCCCCTCTTACCAGCTGCAGACCTATAAATTCTGCCTATGCTTACAGTCAGCCTAGTCTACACAAAGCACAATCTACTTCAACACACTGTGCCAGGGGTTACAAAGATAAACGCGTCGATGACTGTTCTTTCAGGGTTCATACAAGGTACCTCATCATTTAATGGTATCCCCTCTGCCATCTTCTTTTTATTCTCTGGAGAATGATAATCGTCTGCATCGTAGAATTTCCACCCCAGCTAAGGAGAAAAAAAAAAAAAAATAGAATTATGGATCATTCGGCCACACACACCCACACACACACCCACCCACCCCCAGGTTAGGGGAGGGAAGCAGACAGACGACAGACAGACAGACCGACCGACCGACCTCCCACCGCCGTTACCTTCGCTGCCAGCCGCGACCCAACCGTCGTCCTGCGGGGAAGCACAAAGAGTCGGTTACAAGCCCCCGGCCGGCGGGCAGGGGGCCGAGACCCCGCCCCCCCCCGCGCACGGAGGGCCTCCGGCAACGCCGAGCCGCCGGCCCCGCCGGTACCTACTTCCCCGAGCCGCTCACGCCCATCACCACCACCAGCACCATGGCGAGGAGGCCGGCCGGCCGCGCCGCCCCCCGCTGCTCCGCTCCGCTCCGCTCCCGCTCCCTCTCCCCCTCCCTCTCCCACCGCCCCGGCCCGGCCCTCTGGCGCGGGGCGGCGCGGCGGGGCGGGACGGCACCCACGGGGGAGGCGTGTTGTGGCCCGGCGGCGGGCAAGGCCTGCGGGGCCGCCGGCCCCGGGGCGGCCGGTGGCGGAGGCCACTGATCCTGGTCCTGCCCCGGCGCCGCGGACCCGC
>JANXJC010000078.1:40352210-40363608 GCA_027564655.1 Leptodon cayanensis
TGCGGCCTCACCAGTGCCGAGTACAGGGGAACGATCACCTCCCTGCTCCTGCTGACCACACTATTTCTGATACAGGCCAGGATGCCGTTGGCCGCCTTGGCCACCTGGGCACGCTGCTGGCTCATACTCAGCTGGCTGTCAACCACCACCCCAAAATAATAAATATAAAGAGGTCTTAAATGAACATGTAATTAATGATACTGATCCATCCAGTTAGTTTTAACTCTTTCCTTCTGCAATTCACCTTCTGGTTTCTCTGCTAGCATAGGGATAGACAGAAGAATGGTTTTAGTTTTCTTCAATTAAAAATAAATAGTTTAATGGGCACTGCCGTAATAAAAGATGTGTTGAAATTTGAAAATTTGATTTTAAGGGAAAATATCTGCAGGTTTTCATTTTATATGTTGGATTTCCTCTTTCTTTTTTTTTTTTTTTTTCTGTAAGGAAAGCTATCTAGGTGATTGCAAAATGAATAAGTTCATTACACTGGACAGAAAGAAAAAAACCCAAACCAAACACAAAACTCTATTTAGATAAGAGATCTGATAGTGGTGATTCTTAATGAAGTAAATTAAATTTGTTTCTTCTTTACTAGTATTTTAAGTTAGCTCCTCCTTTGAAGGAATAAACTTATTAAATGTATATCAGTTAAGTAGATTATATCATTAGTTTCTCAAATAGAAGTCCTTCTCTGAAATGAAAAAAAAAAAAAAAAAAAAAGATTGAGTCAATCCTAGTTTCTGAAGCTAAAAGGGGTAATGTGACCTTACATGAATCAAACTGTGGAAGAAATTCTCAGAAAGTACAGTAAGTCTCCCAGTCTGCATGAAATTTTATTTCCTTTGCAGAACACTTTAAATAACATTATGAATGATGGATGCCTTGCATTTCTTTTACTGTTATCTGTCTCTGACCATTTAATTGGGGCTGGAACTGCCTGTATTTCACATACCTATTACGAGTTTCTTAACAATGACCAGAACCTTCGAAGTTACTAGGCTACTACCCAAACAGCCCAGTCCTCAAATTACTAACAGACCACACTGACTCCTTTAAGGCGCCCAGTGACTGAATACAAATTATGCTGTAATAGCAGTATGATTGTGCTAAAGTAATTGAATTTGCCTGCACCGTCTCAATTTTTTGGCTGATTAATTGTGAGGCAGGGGGAAATACTTCATTCAGATGAGAGATCTTGGGAGATCCAAATGAACAAACCCCCAAATACCTGAGGTCGCTTTGACTCTGGAAGCATTATCACAATTGCTATTCCCATTCCCAGTATTAAAACCTTAATTGGTCCGTCACAACAATCCTTGTGATTTTGTTAACATCAAGAGCAACTGACTACCCCACCTACAGTGCACACCCGATTGTTTTTGTAATCAGCTAATCACAGTGTTATCCAGCTTGATTACTACAAAGCAGAGAAAACACCTGCTTCTCTATTTGGCAGCTTTTTTTCTTAGTACATAACTTTGCCTTTTATAAAAAGCTCCATGCCAGGCTGGTGTGATGTCATCTAACAGCTGTTTGTGTCTGTATTTGGGGGGAGTCTTGCCAGGAGTTTTCTTTTACTCAAGCCCAGGCTAACAAACCACGAGCAGACATTGACAGAGGTATACAGGCAGCGGCGCGCTCCGCAGATGCTGCTGCAGGGAGGGGAAAAGGAGGCGCAGAAAACTAATCGAATTGTACAAACACAGGAGCCTATAGGCAATGTGAAGAAGGCAATTATATTCAGACTTCCTGCTGGTGTGGTTCATTTGATTTGTGCAGATATAGTTCATGTTAGCACTCAACTGGAGAGATGACTGGATAAAACTCAGCCAAACAATTGACTTAGCAGGATCGCATTGCATATGCTTCGTATCCACTTAAGACATGTTTAATTAAGTTGTAGATCCAATAGGGTATGTGGAACCTTTTAGTTTGAGTTGAATGAGGATTTCCCTTCCAGTCTGTCCTAGTCACAGACAAACATTTTTTCCACTTATTTCTTTAATAACACGGTGGACCTTCATATTAATCTTTGTCATTTAATAAAATACGCACATCTTAGGAAATTTATTCTGATGCTGGCATTCTATTGAAGACCATTTGCCATAATTGGCATTGGTGCCTTCTCTCTAGCATTTAAAATTCTTGTTATTTCCAGTGTTGGCAGAATATATAACTTGGTTCTGAAGCTCTGATGTAGTTATATAAGAAAGCTGTATGGTTTTATGAATTCCAGAATATTCATGTTGCTGAAATAGGAGACAATGGAATGTAAATGTCTTCTGATGTTCTATTTATTATATTTAATAACAGGTGCAATTAAAATATAATGGTGAAGGATGAACAATCGGGAATTAAAAGGCAGAAAACCTCAAGAATACCTACCAGAAAACCCATCATGTTCTTCTAGCCCCTAAAGAATTTTCCAGATACTGAATTTTTAAATACTTTTTTTTAATAGCATTTAGCCTATTTTATGGGTTTTTTGGAGCATTTTCAGTGTCTTTCTGAGCCTCTCTGGTTTGACTAATTGTCTGACACTGAATCTGTGGAATTCAGTAAAGCTTTATCATCTACTTAAATTAGCTGCCTAATTTTAGAGAAGGGTGCTATGAAATATGAATGAAAGAATTTTACTTTCCTGGAGTGATTTCTATTTGTCTTTACTGTATCTGCCTCATTCCCAAAGATATCAGGAAAAGTCTGTTGCATTCAGAATATTGCCACATTCAAAGTGGAAAAAAACCATTCCCACCCTAATTCCTAACTGAAACGTACCACAGCATAATGGTGAATTACTATTAAAGTGCACAGACCTCTTAAATCTTGCCAGCAACATCCAGCATCATGGATGTCTGTTTCTTATAAAAGTGAGGGCTCAGATACATTGGGTAATCTCAACTTCCTGGATCTTAAGGGAAGAAAGACTGTCAGGCAGCTAAGACCCAAATTTATGTAGACATGTAGGCATTCAGAATAAATCCTGTATATGCATTGATAGTAAATACAAGTTAGAGGGTGTTAATAAGATGTGTTCCCTGTGAGGAGAGTCGCTGAAATAGCTTATAGTGTTGGTGTTCTGTTAATCACAGTTAGTCCTCATTATGAAGTAAATCAGCTTCAAATTATGTTTGTTAATCAAAACTGTACCAACAATTTTCAGAATTTGTTCTATGCAATGCAAAGTCAGTTGTTACACTGTCTGAGATCCTTTCCTTTTAATTTTACAGTAGATATTTGGGGGGTTGAGGAGAACTTAGTACAACCATGGTCTCTGCATCCAACAGGACTTCCCAGTGCTGGGGAAAAAATCATCAGTTTGATGAATCTGTCAAGCTTTCAGACATTTGGGATCAGTAAAACAAACTAAAGCTGTTATAGGTTTTAAAAATCACCTTAAGTATTTGTATATGCTACCTCATCCCATTTTTTCATACTGAAGTGCAGAGCTTTAAGGTACGATGTTCATGAAATAAAAAATGAGAGTTGTAAATAACTTTTCTTATTTTTCCAGTTTGCGGTACAAAAAACCCAGGTAAGAGGGAGTGGGAGTGACTTTACTTTGTTGCTTCTAAGTGACATAAGTATGTTCTCAGCTTGATTATGAATCTGGAGGAATGACAAAATTAACTGAACCTAGCTATGGGTAAAAGAAAAATGCAATACTTCATACCATATTATAATCTGTACATGTCCTAGCTCACTAGTTTCTGTATAGAGAAGCCTAAGGAGACATTGATCTAAAAGTTGAACACACATAATTCTAAACACAGAAACTATTGTTAATTCATTTTTATTTTTCTAGCAACAACAAAGGAAATACTATAATATACTTATGCAATAGCTAGTTGACTCTCTTTCAAGGAAATTAATATAGATAAGCAGTGGAAGATTAGTTGTGTTTTTACATGGTTGTTCCTAAGGTTTTGAAAACTTATTCATTTTATGGGCTATACTTTATCAGTGTAATCCAGCTTAAATCTTTCGATAGCAGCTCCAGGTTTGCACGAGAATCTTACCAAATTTAATTGTGTGTAAGAAATCAAAGTCTGTTTTCACACATAAAAATTTCTCCACGTGACATGACCAAAATCAGTGCATTAATATAAAGACTCCTGAAAAGTGCTCAACAAATCAAGTCTAAATCCTTGAGGTCATAAAATAGTATTTTACTTATCTGTCATGTCAAGAATGTAAAAGAAATGGGAGAATTACTGTGGTTTCAGTCCAGAGTAACAACTAGAGCTGCAGCAATGTGATTCAAAAGTGACTGTGAACATCAAGGGGTTATATCTGATGCTTGGAGCAGAGTCAGGAAAACACGTAGATCCTTCTGCCTGGGTGTGGAAGGCTGCTGGCGTAGGCAGCGCTCACAGTGAGTGCACAGCTACTGCTCACAGGCCAGTCATCTGCAATCTGGAGTAATTTCAGTGTTATTGAAGGGGCAGACTGGAAATAAAGAAGACCACAGAGTTACAAGAGGACGATTTTCTTCTCTTTAGTCTTTTCAAAAAGAAACCGGGCATAGCTAAAGAGGACGTCAGGAGAGCTATACTGTTTCTATTCCAGTCTTAAATGAGACTAAAAGTAGCTTCTCCAGGATTAATTTGTCACTTTGAAAGCTTCTGGCCTCCACTGGAAGTACGGCTTCTGCAACAGATCTATTATTTTATCTTCTCATCTTGTATTTGTCTCCTAGCACGCAGGGTATAAAAGTTACGTACTCTAGACTTCAACATCACTTACGATAGCAACAGTACACACTCATGTGGAACCATTAATCTGAACGCACTCAAAGCGTTAGCAAGATATAGCCACCTGCTGGCTTTGGGAAGTGGCAAGGAGAAAATACATGTATCTTAAAATGCTGCTAGGTCCTACAAGTAAGTTATAAGATCACTATTACTGAGCAGTTATTACTGAATGCTTCTGAAGTGTGCTTTCTTACTGTCTCTCATGTTCTTTGCATTCGGTTAGTCCACATCTCTTCCCTGGATAGCCAAGCCTTCGCTCTGCAATCACTTACAAGTGTACTTAGTTCTTACGCCATAGAGCCTCTCATGTGCAAGGAAGTTCAGCAACAAAAGTAATTGCAACTTTAACTCCTGTAGTTACTCATGCTTACATAATTAAAAGAGCCAGATCAATAAAAAGCAATAGTCCTTACAGTAATTTGGAAAGGAATTAATGACAAAAATCAGAAGCTATAAAAAAGAGCTGTATCAGAAACTGAATATTGTTGCATATTATTATTTAAAAATTGTGGTGCTAATTACTTTAATAACAGACTCTGGATAGAGTTTAGATGCTGGCAAGATTAACAAACTTGAAATACCTGTTGTATATGATACACGTTTTTCCTGTACTAAGTTTGTTCACAGAATGTACTCAGAACCTGACTTACCTCATGTGCAAAGCAGAAGTTTTATTTGCTGGACTTCATTTTGATTTATGCAAATTAGACATGGTGTAAAATCTGATTCCTCATACAGGTCCCAACTTCAAGGATCATTCCTCCTTGGAAAAGCACTTTAAACACATTTGAAGTTAGACAACTACCAGTGCAGACAAAGGATGTAAAATTCAAATTGTATGATGGGAGTATTAGAAATCAGAATAACCGCAAAAGAAGAAAAGGAACTATAAAACCAGCCAAAACTGGTCTAAGCACTTTCAGATGTTTCAAAGTGCATGTGCAGCAGCCATGGAAACAGCATGTTGCTACAAGCGAATTCTGCCCATCAGCGTCCAAATTCTACCCAGTAACAAAAGCGGTATAAAAGAACACACCAAATAGGTGTGTGGTGGCTATTATTTCTCTGTGCACTCGGCAAGTGAGGCTTTTGGGATGCTGAGAGCTCTTCAAAACCTGTCTCTGAAGAGTTGGCTGGACTGGCCTCCTGGTAACAGATGCTAACGTAGTTTTTGTATATTTCATGACTAGTGTTAGTGTTACAGTAATGATCAACTTTTGTTTTTATCCTCCCTGCAATGATAAGGTTGAAAAAAATGTGACTTTTTGGTGTAATATTAGACTGTATTTTGAATTGGAGCTTTACTAAATGTTCATTTAGATAAATGCTATTAAAAAGAGGAGCTGTTCAAGCTATAGGTAAGCAATACCTCTTTTCTCTACCTGCTGACACTGTCTGCCAATATACCTCTACCTACTTTAAAAATGAACTTTTTTGATGGGCAGATGTGCACTGCTATATTCTTTGTCTATGGACAAATACAGTCAGAAGGGCAGAGCTCTGATTTTCACCTTGATCAGGAGATGCAGAGTACCTTTATTTGGATTACTAAGTCACTGGTGCGGGAACGTTTTTTTAATTCATCATAGACTGGGGAGATACATGGATGTGGCAGCCACCCTGTGTTCAGCAAGAGGCAATCAGGTTCCTGTAGATACTGAATTAACTGTAGACATCCGAAACCACCAGTTGTGTCACATGTAAAACCTGTTAAGTCTTTCAGCGGTGTGAGCTGCAGGGTTTCTCTGGGGCTGTTAACAAGCCTGGAAGCTTACTGCATGGATTGTGTGAAAGCAACTAGAGAGAACCAGTAGTGAAAGAAGTATTTGGGAACAAAGATGGTCCTCCAGGAGAGAGAGACTTCTTGGAGAGGCAGCATGGGAAACTCTGAGAGAGTACACTGCCTGCTGTAGTTTTCCTGAGAATGGTATCAGAAAAACAGGACTGACTATATGTTCCCTGAAAAGAGAAGGGTGTACCAAAGAAATGTTTCGATCGCTATTGGTAAAAACATCTTGGCAAGTCCCAGGACCCAGTGAACCATGATAATCATCTCACTGACTTTGTGTGCTCTGAACCAAAGGCTGGGAGCTGACATTTGCCTTCATGGTAGTTCTCTTGTGTGGATTAAAATCAATGTAAAGTTTGCTCCAGTAAGCAACTTTTAGGTGTGGTATTGTGCAATACAGTTTAACCCAGAGAAATGCTCATTTGATTGAGCTTCCAGGTGACAGCTGCAGAAACTTTGCTAAGAAATTTGTACAGTAAATTCAACCAATCACTCTCTGCTGGAAGGAAGTATTGTAATGTTCTTCCCATACTTACTTCTGAATCTTTGCAGAGAGTGCTAAACTTCAGCAGTGGAAGAAAATGCCTACTTCTGACTCACCCCTGCTGCCCCTATGAGCCATGGTTGTGACCGTCCTCGCAACTACACCCAAAGAATTTGGGGGCCAGCAGGACCACCACCGCCATGCAAGCTGTGATACATCCCTACAGATTTCAGTAGGACTTTAGGTCTTTTTGATGGGGTAATTGTGGTCAAATATATCACTGATAGCTCTGCATTTTTAGTGGATTTGGACTGGGAGGATGTTTGGCTCACAACAGAAATTCCCTTTGAAGTACAAACATGAAAATCCTCAGTACTTTCGTACTCCTGTCAAATAGCATCATATTTTACAGATCTTGTTGCCTTCTCGTTCATGCAATGAGTATGTGATGGTTTAGTAATGTTTTTGTAATGTAAAAGAAAGTAGAAAGCCTATGTGAATTAAAGTTTCAGCTTCTGACTCAACTCTGCCCTCACTGCAATCAGTAGAACTTTTGCTTTTTAAGTATTTTTTGTTACTTCTGTATCTTTAGATACTCTTAAGGTTTTGTAGTACAGTAATAAGCATTCTAGAAATATGCATTAATATTTTACATACAGTTTTCAAATTACTGGTGTAATATTCAGATGTGAGAGACTTTTATTTCAAGATGCAACCCCCCCCCTTTTCTCTACAATTGTTTTTTGCTATAAAGTGAACTTGACTGTTTTGCCTTCCCAATGCTTACTTAAGATTGAAACAAGAGCATCCCATAGGTGTGGGATCTCTCTATATATATAACATTTGATGAGCTTGTTTGTTTTCATATTTTGAGTGCTGCCAGGTATGCCCAGCTCTATTCAATTAGCTCACTGCTAATTTCGGCTTGGCTTCTGGATCTATTTTACACAAATACAGTGTGTGTCTCAAAGGCAATTCCATTGAAGATAACAAAGTATATGCACTAAAATTTGGGGCCTTGTTTGCCTGGTGAGCTGGGTCCTCCAGAAGTCATCCAAACCTTCTGTGTAACGGGACCTCTAGGACACCTAGGAAGCTAGCTTTCCTGTGGACCTTGCAACTTTGAGAGCAAAACTCGCTCTTCCCTGACTATCGTAAACTACTCCCGGAAATACTGGTTCATTGCTAGCTCAGCCCCCACCCTCCACTCTTTAGGATACCTTCTGGAGAAGCCTAATGTCCAGATCATCTGTCTTCAGCTGAAATATTTCAGAGTTGGAGATTCTAATCCTATCATAGAAGGGAACTGAGTCAAATCTGAACTGTCTTAGACTTCATTAATTTTGATGGAAGTTACTGTTGTTTGCTTATGGCAGCGTGATCTCTGAGCCACAGCTAATGGCTGTACGAGCTGTATGGCCTGGCTGTGAGAACCTCGTGAGGGGCCCAAAGCGATGGCTAGGTGTGGGCCTAGGGGAAGGAGTGTGTCACGCAGGGTATCCCTGTGGGGACAGTTAGTTGCTGTCTGTTAACTGCTCTGCCTGTGCTGGAACCAAAGCTCTGACCCAGGGCAGGCATGTCTACAGCTGCAGCAGTTGCATTATGGATTAATCTTTGAGTACTTGGAAATATATGTATATACTTGTTTAAATTCCAAACATTAACTTAAAGAGCTAAAGTTGCTGTGGTGATCAGTCACTGAAGGGAAAACCCTTGACTATTATATTCTGTGCTTTGGCTCCATGCAGAATCATCCAGAAATCAAAGTACTACTCAAGCTCATTAGTGCTCCCTGCTATCCCTGAATGTAACTTCCTCTCTGGCAGCAGTTCCTAGGTAAAAAGGAAGTGTAGGCTACTGTCCTTTACTCCATTCACATGTACTCAGCCCAAAGCAAATTAATTCAGCGACCAGATAGATGAACAAAGAATGGGAATGCAGCTGTTGTGTTGAGTGGTGACAGTCCTGAGACTGATGAACCTCAAATGCATTTCAAGCATGTGCCTACCCACCAGCATTTGTTCTTGCAGCCATTAACAACCTGGTAGTGAGATCTCCCATCAGATCTCCCCAGCTCTGCAGTATGAAACCAGGCGAGTGCTTGGATAGACCTCTCTACAACATGTCGTGGTCTTGGCAGCAATACCAGTAGCCCTTAACCTTCCGCTGAGTCAGAAGTGGATAGGTGTACAAGCAGTGTATTTTTTTTAATAATCCATCAGCTCAGCATTTACTGGTAACTGAATTGAATTTATCTATGTGTTGCTTTGTGTTTTCTAATATTGGCCATACTATTAATGCCAGTTCCTGAAGTATCTGACTTTTCAGGTGATCTTTCCAAACACTAGCTGCAATAAGGACTGTTTGGCCTCCAAGATATGGCAAAAAGGGGTGCACTCATTCAGCCATGGCTGTCGAAATATGTTTGTGGGTTTCTTTGTATGATTTGTAATGGTGTGAGACATTTAAGAGCCTTCTATTTGTAGGGGGGAAAAAAAAGGCCTATAATGCTTTCTGAATAAGGAAGGGATGGCAGTCCTTATATCCGATGCAAAATCCATCTAATGGATGTACATCCTGCAGTTCCAGCTGGGCAGAGTGTTTGCTTTCACTGTCTGTATTTTTTTCCTATGGGATGGAATATTTGTTTTTCATCCTTTCATTTATTTGGTGACATCCTGCTAGATGGCTGCCGTATTCTGTGCCAGTAGTGACTGTATTTCTGTGGTAACTGAAACATAGAAATCTGTTACTTGTCTCACAGAGCTCTCGGGCACCTCAGGTCCCCATGGTATGGGGTACCACAGAAGCAAATAAAGTGTCAAAAAGACATGAGTGACTTGTCTTCAAAGCAGGCAGGTAAAGTTCTGCTCAGCTCTGTGCTCCTGCAGCTGTGCTGCTGTCGGTACACACCAGTTCACACTTGCTGTGTAACAGTCAGTTTGGAGACACGAATTTCACGCTGCAGTCATCCATCACTGTGTTGTAACTCTGAGAACTCCTGGGAAGCTCATCCCTCTCCACGTGGTCCTGACAGTAAAGAAAAAACCCTCTGACAGCCGTAGACTCTGACCTGCTCCCTAAAGCTCCACCACTGGCTCAGCTCCCTCTTCTAGTTTCCCTTTTGGATGGAGAAAGGTGTGCTGCAGAGACTGAAGGGAAAGGTAAAATATCTGGCTTAGAAAGAAAAGATTCCTTCTGTATTGTAAGCAGGAAAATCTGTGTCGCCTGAGAGTCAATCCACACGTAGGCTGAAATCCTGCCTCTACTGAGTTCCCATGCTGCAGGACTGTAGGACAAAAAGTGTTCTTTTATTATTAAGGAGTGGGTGTCCACAACTGGTGTCTCAGCTGATAAGAACCTTCTTTCATACTTTGTGGGCTGGCTGTGGCTATTGAGGTGAATAATCTGTTTTAAGTACTCACCGGTTTGCTTCACTATTCACTATGCAATTGGAAGCATTTATCATTTAAGAGAAGCGTATAGTTATAGTTTTTCTTTTATGTTCAGCATTAAAGGGCTTTGCATATTTATTAGCTGACAGTAGTGAGCATTATATACTTCTCATTTGTTTGTGGTTGTCTGTATTTCCTGCTGTTAGGAGTCCAGGAGAAAGCCAAAGGAAGAGTTAACAAGAGTAGTGGCGCTTAGGCTTTTCCACTGGGTTTTCAAAAGAACGTTACATTCACACAGAACTGTTTTCAAACAGGTGATCGCGGACAACTAGGCAAAATGACTGAAACACACCTTGTGTGCGGCTGTGGTTGCAGAAGAGCTCGTTTTTCAACACAGTGCTGATGCCTATTTCAAGGCTGGTCAACTTTAGTGCTTGCTTCCTGCAAGGTGTTGCACAAACGTATATACCCTTTCGGAGTGGAGAAGATACTACTGAAGCCACCGGATGCTGTATTTTCTTTCCCACTTGCACAACAAAGGGAATGAGACTGCTCCTCCCTAAGGGACCATTCTTTTTCCCCCGAGGAAGCAAGTTTCCAAGACATGCATTCTCACATGAAGCTGCATTCTGTTTTCTTCTGTTTCCTGACAGCTCACCCATCTTCTTTGGCAAATTTTCTTGTACATATAACAAAACACATGTACGTGTATATGTATTTCGCAGGGTCCTCCTCCTGCGCCGGGCGGCGCTGGGATACCCCGGAGACCCACGCTCTGGGCGGGCAGGCAGGCAGCGTGGGGACTTCGCTCCCCGCCGGCAGCCGAGGGGATGTCCCCCCTTGTTGCAGGGCACCGGGCGCTCCCACGCGAGCACCAGCCGCTCAGGTGCACTCAAAACCAGGCGAAGCACGCCCGTGGCGGGGGAGGCGAACAAACGCGCCGACCCCTTCCCTCTCGGGGCTGCCTTCCCCCCCC
>JANXJC010000078.1:40406681-40425567 GCA_027564655.1 Leptodon cayanensis
GTTTTTGATTTGAAACTGATGATAACTGAAGAGCCTATTGCCTGCGGGATTCCCAAGCAGATTCTTCAGGAATGTGTATTTATATTTTGTAGAGCCCTTCTGAAGCCAGTAGCATCTCCTGTTGGCTTCAGCATCTACTCCTCAAGGTAGCTTTGCAAATTCAGGAAATAGTGGTGTGCGCTGGATTGAATGCTAGGTTTAATTTAACCCTTCTCTGGATGAGGGTGGAAAAGAAGAGATAAGTGTTTAATCAGGAAGCAAGTATTTTTTGTTGCTCTAAGAAAATTGCTCAATATGTATTCAATATGAGGTTTTTAAAATTGGAAAAATACCTATGATTAATTTTGCTTGTATAGTTTAGCATCATATTCTTTAGAACTTATTTACAAAAGTTCATTGATAACTTCCCCTCAGTACCAATATGATCTATAAAAATGGTCAGAACTGTCAGTACATATGAAGGGAACAAGAATTTCCAACCTGCTCTTGTAAATATATATTGTAATTAGGTATCCCTGTTTTTTTGTAAGTATTAAGTGCTGTCAAGTCATCAGTGATCAGTGCCAGCATTCGGTAACAATACAGTGTGAAAATGTAGAAAGGGGCCATGCTGGCAGCAGTGCTGTCTGTTACAAGTTTTACCTAAGACAGCAGAGAAGAAAATCTTACTATTACGGTTCAGTGAACACAGGAAGAATGTGCTTGATGTTAGTAGCAGGCTCAATTCTCTTGCCTGTCCATAATGGTCACTCCTGCTATGAAAAGAGATCTTTTAAAGTAGATCATGATCCAAGTAAAATTCTGGTGTCCACAGTATACTTGTGTGATTTTTTTTATTTGATTGGTGATTTGTTTTAGTTTAATTTTGCTGGCACCTTTTTCATATCAAGATCCAATTTTTGTTGGGTTTTGTTGTTTTTTGGGGTTTTTTGGGGGGTTTTTTTGTTGCTTGTTTTTTGAAGGCATTTACAAGCACCAATTCTCCAGTGAAAGAAATGGGCATCTGCTCTTGAGATCAGAGTGAAGTCTGTAATTGCCATGAACTGTGGAGCATATGTTGTTCCACCTTGGCTCTTTGTGCAATGACATGCAGAGGAGAATTGAGGAAGAAATGGTGGTAAGTGGATCACTGAACTGCGTGAAGCCATGGGGCAATTCCTGTTCCAGGCAGTGCACAGGAGGCATGGCTGCCATAGTGCCCACAATGTTACTTTGAACTGGGAAAGTGTTTCATTTCCTCATTTGCTGCATAAATTATACATGTAAAACCCATTTGCTTCATCTTTGTGTACCAGCTGAAAAGATGACTCTAAATGCTGGATTTTCCATTGGATGATTCCAAATGCTGGATTTTCTGTTTCCATTATTTTATTTAAATGGCTTTAAGCTATTTTTGGCTTTAAGCAACAATTATTCAATAAATACTCAGTGATATATTAGTTAAATTTATTAAAGTGCTGACTACAAAGAGACTTTTTCCCTTTTTAATTTTTTTTTTAAAAAGAAGATCAATATCAAGTTCCTGTAGGTTGAGATTTTTGGAATGTGCACTTTCTCATTTAAAGTGTCTTTGGTAGCATTAGGTGTTCTAAAACATGAAGGGGAAAGACTGGCATTTCCTGGAAAGAAAGATCAAAGAGCTTAAGGATTGTGCAAAATAGAGATCAGTTGTGTTACTCAGTTTCCTAGGGAATTTCAAAGAAAATTTGAAAGGCACTGCTACTTTTAAAATATTTAAGATTTACACAACTTACTTATTGGTCAGCTTACTTTTGAACTAATGAACATAAAAGCAAAACTAATTAATTAGCTCTTTCATCTCTAGAAAACTTTAAAATTAATCATAATTAATGAAATTAATACACAGATGACTTTGGTTTGCATGAAAGGAGAGTGAAGAACCGAGGCTACAACCTTCTGTTTCATTGCATAATTTACTCAATCCATTTGCCTTGAAGATGTCGTTCCTCTTGTTCTGCTGGTTCAAGTTCATACCTTTGCTGAATAATGCTCTGATGTAATTTCCCGTGACTGCACCAACTGATACTGGGAACAAACCTACTTATTCTATCTTCCTTTTGGGAATAGAGTAAACTTTTCAGAAACTCCTGCTGCAAGCAGGTTGAAGGGATCTGGCAATCTTGAGTCAGAGGCTGTTTTATCCTTGGTAGTTCCAACATGTATCTTGGGATGCTATGAGTGCTGCACCTTCACACTCGTGCATTGTAACACTCTTCTTAGCCGCTGGTTAGCTGCTGGTAAAAAGCTGTATGCATTTGCCCTGTCTCTTTCAAGTAGATGCTTATGGTCTATTGCTGAGTCTTGTGACTGCTGACAGTTTTCTGGTTTTCCCTGCCCTGCACAGAGGACATGGAAGTGGACAGGGTAATCTAGGCCCACATCTTCCCTTCTGCAAATCTGTGGCTGGCCCTCCTTATACTTTTTCCTGAGAACACATGATGCATGCGTCTGATATTACCATGCATGTATTTCAGACCTTCAGAAATCTGCATGATGTGCAGTCCTGCATGTTGCAATGTTAACACATTAAAACCAGAAAAAATTTAAGTTGAGGGTAAAGAAAATAGGTAAGCATGTTAATGCAAAGGGAAACATGAGAAAGGGTGACCCTGGCTTGCTCATGTTACATATACCTTGAATTTTATTGAGACCAAGACAAGAGGACTTAAGCACTGAACACTTTATTCCACTTTAGGAGTTGTGTACAAGTTTGAGCTCCATACATGAACATGAAGAGGTCCTTTTGTGATGTGAATAGCAGCTTGCATTGTAGGCTGGGATGCTAGCCTGAGACTGCAAAATGCTGTGTGGTGTGTGCTTCTTTTTCTTTTTCCCTCCTCCTAGCTGTTAACTTATTCAGCCTCCATCAAATGTGAAGTTAGTGAGGCATTGGACCCTTGCAGAACTAAGCTCTGAATTTTTAAAAATAAACCATTAAGATTTTCAGAGTGAGGTCCAGGATGCATAATAAATGACTTAGAAATACAGTCTTTTGCAGGAGGGATCCCCTAAAATCAGCCTTTGAGCTACTATTTTAAAAATGCAATTTGAAAGTATATTGAACTATATTATTTACTCAGAAGGGTTTAATAAATTTCTCAAAATTCTTCTCACGTGTGTTTTTGAACGCAGTGAAACATTTGTCATGGTAGCCTGAAAGTTTGTGTTGCTAGCCCAGAAGCTGGCATTGCTGAGGTGGTAGCAGTATGTTGTTTTATGCTGATTCTGCTGCCACTCTCACTGTTACGTGCTTTAGGCGTGGAACACCCTGAAGTGAGTTAGTATTGAGTGTTTGAGGGTTATCCTTGCTTTCCACCATCCCACTAGTAGAGCTGGTGTAGCACCAGCCTCAATAAACTCTGTCAAGACAAAACTGAGTCCATTGCTGTATGCATCCCATAGTGCCATTGTAATCTTTCCCTCCTCCATTATCTGGGATGGTTCTGCTTTCCTCTGCCCTGTATAATAGTGTCCTGGCAGTGGAGTGATCTGCTGTCCTGGGCTGTAACCCAAATGACTCACTGGGGGATACAAATGTTGTCCCCATTTCCTTTAGGTGATCTTTAGGATACATTGGACTGTGACTAATGATGAGAATAAGACCTTGGATCTTCTGTGATCTTCTCTGAGAAGCCAGTACAGGCAAGAAGGTTTGCAGTTTGCCTTTTTATTTGCTCTGTGGCACTTTGGGTGGGCGTGGGGTTAGGCTTTTTCTTAGCTTAGGATGCATGTAAGAAAGAGCTAGTGTACTTCCATAGTTATGTTTCTGAGGGGAGACGTGCTCTGGCACTCTGCTGCTTTTGGCCATTTTATTCTCTTTATGAGTAAATAAATTTGCTCTTGGAAAGAAAAGAAATATGTAACTTTACTACTGTTCTTCTAAGTAGACAAATTTCCTGGTCCACCCTTAATGCAGCTCCTTTCCGGAGGATTTAGGTTATATAATACCTATGTTTTTTTGCATTGCCAGGAGACAATCATAACGTCTCTTATTAAGATGAAAAGTTAATAAGAATCTACCCTCTACCCAGCCCAATCTGCAGAAGGGCTGATTCATTGTTCAGGTTAGTCTGGAGGAAGACTGTCTTGCTGACTGAAATACTGGCGTTAAGTGGATGAAGCCAATGGATGATTAGATTATCAAGCTGCATAATACAACTAAGCCCCCAGATGTTTTTGTTGCTGTATTTTAGGGTGTTCAATGCTAGAAGAACGTAGCAGAAAAGGGTTTGGAAGTTCATTGTTCCTCACTATACCAAAATAGGCATCAAAACATGAGGAAGTGGAATACAGCTTTTTTTGCACATGAAGAAAGAAATTGAGGAAAACAAGTGGTGAGGCAGAAAACTGTCAAAACATAATTCATTAAATCTAGGCAATTTTTCACTAAACTCTTTTATTACCAATCACTAACATTTATGAAATGGAAAAGATTATCAGGTGTTTATCATAGATTATCAGAATAAAGGCAATTTATACACTTGGTGTAGCATTCAGACAGGAGATATTTTTCTGTGTTGTCTTGCTGCTGCAGTTGAAAGCTATGTTGATATTCACAGCAAAACAGATTTTTTGGAGTTTATATTTTAGTGTTTGAACCCATTAAGCCATCTCAATAAAATGTGGCGTACTTATTCCTAGATCAAATGTAATGCTGCAATAAATGTATTAATTTTTTCATTTAAAATTTAAAATCTGTGATGCAAATGACCTTTAGATGTTTACTTTTTTACAGTCTTGGCAGAAGAGTATTGCATTAGGAAAGCTGAAATATTGTCCTTGACATAGATTAATATCTCTGTGTTCAGGAGGAAAGCTGAGTTGAGTCTAATTTATGTAGTCCTGGCAGAATGCTGTTGAAGGCTAATTGTTTATTGATACTGTTTTTGTTGCACTAGTTCATTTGCTGTGTGTCATACAGCATATTTGCTATTCTTTGCAGTACTGCCAATAGCAAGCATATGAAAATCACCTCCAAAATTGCAAGATTGGCTTATAAGAAAAGCAAACTGTATTTACACAACACAGTTTGCCTCTTTTTTTCACTTTCTGCTGTTTTGAGGCGGTGGGTGGGTTTCCTTTAGCTTAGGGCACATGTTTTCCTTGTTACTTTTTTTTAAGCTCAACCAGAGATTCTTGTCCAGTTTTATGGCAGATGAGGCTTTCAGAAATAGATCAAATATCACAACAATTTTAATGCAATAATGGGAGCTGTTATTGTCAGTCCCCTATTATCACCCCTAACACTGGGTGATGTGCAACAGGAGGTAGATGTTGCTGTAGAGAAGGGTAGGATGGCTGCTACCTGATTGTGCAGTTGAGAGGTTGAGACCGGCTCCTGTTGTACCACTTGTTTTGGAATATCATGATTTTTCTTTTGGTGATCAGAGAAAGAACCTGAAAAAAGTATGTGAATTTTTAAGTTAAGCTGTCAGAGTCTTTTTTCATGAGCACAATGTAGTTACCATATAATATTTTTGCAAGCAGAAAAATATTTATTTTAGCTTTCTGGTAATTTCAAAGCTTTCTGGCAGAGTCCATAGTTCAGAGCAGCAGATGAGGGAGGGTGAAGTAAACTGGGGAATGTTCTAATTAAAACAGAGGAAAGTCTGAAATGGCCACACAGGCTCTAAAGTGGGTGGAATTGTCACCTGCTGTAGGCGGGATCTGTTTTCTGTGTCTGTTTCTTTCTTAGCTGAGCTTTTCTTAGGGAACTTGTCAAATATGAAATTCAGCGGAAGCGTTCAGTGCATGGCTCTGAGGGTTTCCCTTGTTTCTGCCAGGAGGAAGGAGCCACGCTTGTTTTCCCCCCTGATGTACGGTAACATTAGAAAGTCATGCCACAGTGAGACAGGAACCACGACTGTCACGCAGCTGGGGCTGACATTTGGTCCTCTGCAATTTCAGGGGCAGGAGCGCGCAATTTCATCCCAGGGCAAGCTGCCTGCCTGCCTTCTGTTTCACTAATCTGTCACGAATTAATTGGAAATGGATGTTTCTGGTGCCAATACAAAAGGGATATCCATACCCCGTATTCTTTCCTTGGTGCTAGCTCTGCATCAGCTATGGGAGGGCAGGGCAGGGGCAGTAGGCACCAGTGCAGGAAAATCCCTACGCTTCGGGAGCTTGAGTGCAACTGTGTGTACTGTTGCTTGAGGTCTGTGGCGTATGTACAGCATGCACGAGTCAGTGCAGAGGTGCTTTTGGGGATGGGGAGAGTGCCCAAAATGCATGGGGACGAGATCTGTACTTGAGCAAGGGACTGAAAACTCACTGGACTCGGGAGAGCTGCTCTTGCACCAAATAATGGCTTTGCGCCACAATTATAAGAAACTGCAAGCCTGTAACTCTCACCTAAAATGATGTATACAGCAAGTTAACTGCTTTCAGCATAAATTAGGCAGCTGAACTGACTACCATATGGAATTTTCCTAATATTAGAACGCTTTGTTGTTCATTTCATGCTTTTTGGAGAAAGGATACCCTAACTTGACAGCTGTTCAGAATATCAGAAGCTGTTGAGGTGTTTAAAGTTTTAAATTGTTTTAAAGTATGATGCTGAAAAAACAAGGTAGCTCTTTTAAATAGATTCTTGTGTATGTATATTGTAAGATTGTAGTTTGGCTGGTCTGTAAAAAGTTTCACCCAATATGGTGCTTCAAGTTGACTGTTCAGAGCTGTCTCCTCTGTCTTAGGGACTCAGTAAAATAAGAATGAGACTATATTTTAAAACTTTTTGGGAAAAGCTGTGCTTAAAACTTTGGAATGTGTTCTGGTTTGTGAGAAAGTGGATATTATTAAATATGACACCATACATATATTTAAAAATAACAGGTTTTGAATGCTTTCAAATAGATCATGCGTCCTTCATTAAATCCATTTGATCAAAGGAGATTGTTCTAGATAGATAGGTCTTTTTTTTTTAGTATTTTTATTTTAGTAACAATGTTCGTAGGGAATTGTGGTGCTTCATGGTGCTATGCTGACAGTTTAACTGAAGCATGATTTTTTCCAAGATTGTTTTGTAAAGCTTGTAATGCAGTAGAATAAACCAGCAACAGAATCTGCAGATTTTCAACCTCTTTTTTTCTTTTTAAGCTTTAAATCAAGATTGACTGCCTCGGCTGAAGACATACTGTAGAAAAAATGCAATTATTGAGCTTGACGAAAGATAAAGCTGGCTAGTATGAGACATAAATTGGATAAAATTTTGTATTCCAAATTATACAGACAGCCAAATGATCTAAAGGCCTTCTCTAATTTTAGAATCCTTTAGTCCTTTATCTTGACATCTTTCTTATATACTTATATATAAAGTGTGTATGTTTATGTGTGTGTATAGACACATATGCATAAAAAAGTATGGTGTGTGTATGTGTGAGAGGTATTGAAGATGCATTATAAGCTAGAAAACGAAGAGCCTTTTATGAGCTGAATACATGATGATGGTCAGCATTTTTAACCTGTAGGCCATTGCTATTATAGGTTCGTAAATTAATATTTCAAGACCGGTATGTGCTGCTCCCCAGGATGGCTATGTGTGAGTATGTACTGCAGGGACTCAGTGGGGTCACTTTTTAAATAGGTAGTCATACGTAGAAATACATATTGGCATTTAATTATTGAAACGCCTTTCAACCACACTGTGAAGCTGTGTCCTTCAGTAGTTCCTTGCTTTCTGACAGTTGTGCACTGCTAACCACTTACGCCTGCTTTCATGCCTTGCCTGTAACTCAGTGTACCTTACAGTCAAATGCTCAGAGCTTGCAAGCTGGTGTTCCTCTACTTCTGGGTTTCTGTTTTCAGTTGAGAGAAGGTGGCAAAGACAAAGCTTCAGAGCATATTGGCTGTTGGGTGTCTTGATGTGCTCTTCCCACCCACGTGGTCTGAGGCTGGCAGCCTGCTGTTGCGTGCCAAAGATAGAAGATGGACAGGACTGGGGAGGGTTAGAGAAGACCAGGTGGTGGGACAGGGCAGCACAAGAGTGGGGTGTCACTCCTGCACTAAGGTTTAAATGCCTTGGAAAAAAGGGGATCTTCCACCTTTTCTAGAAGAATATATCCTGGTTTACTGGTTCTTACGTATCTTTGATACGGTTATGCTTAAGTCTGGTACTTCCTCAGCTGATTTGGGAGCCCAGTCCTTTCCCTAAGGCTCTTTGGAGAACACATGAAGATGGGTGGGTTTGGGTTACCGACAGAAGTGCACTTGGTGGTGAAGTCTTCCCCTGCTTCTCTGCCTTCCTTTTGCTTTTTGCTCATGGTTGTACTTAGGTCACACAGCTAGGGATGGTTGCTGCATCCCACAGGAACGGTGCAAGGGCACTGAAATGTCTGCTTGCTCACTTGCCAATTCCCATGCTGGTTTGTTTCTCACTTTATTTCCCAAAAGTCCTTTTTGCTTTGCTGTGTTAGGCGGAAAGAGAAATCCAAAAAGTTGCCTTGTGCTGTAAAACAAAGGCACCTTTTCCTCTTTGGTGGCATCTGCTCATTTATGTAACTCCTTCAGTTTTGAAAAAGAGGATCATTATAAAATAATTGCATCCTGAGGTTTTGCAGTCAGTTTTGGCACAGCAGGTATGAAGCTGTCAGAGCTTTGCTTGTTATAATCTGCATGTCAGCCTTGTGCTGGCTCTAGCTCTTTCTTAAGAGACTGTTTAAGAGATTTTTTTTTTTTTTTTTTTTTTTTTTTACATAAGCCTGTAGCAGCCACAGATGATCTGGGTGAAGAGAATGGAAAATGTAGCCTTAGACCTACTTCCAATTACAGGAGGTTCAGCACCGATGTGTCAAGACTCAGAGGGCAGAAGAAGAAACCTTACTTAACTTTTTATTTTGAGATAAGATTCAAATCTGTTCACTCCTTTGTCAAGTTCCTCAGTTTTCATCCTGACGTTTGCTGTGGTTCTGCTTTTACTCTAAATGTGGCAGGAAGGTAAAGAGAACTTTCTGATGCAACTGGTGACCTAGGAACCAGCTGTACAATATATTTATGAATATTACTGTATGTTATAATTTTTGACAGGTCTTCCCCCACTCGCTTAACCACCTATGTGAGAACAGGACTTTATTTCCAAAAATTTGCTTAAATACCTGTAAACAAAACACTTTTATATTTATTTTTTTAATTTTCCATGTTAGAATTTGGCTTCTTTGAAGAAACTTGGTTGGGAGAACTATGTACTGCTTAATTTCATACAGAATGTAGTTTTCACTGTATAGCTTTCTTATCCACCACTACACATAGTAAAATGAATACACGTGATCTCGTTCAGTATCTTCCTCTGGTCTTTCATTGTTTTAATGAGTTTTGTGTTCAATTGCAATAGGCAGTGTGGATAGCTGAGGGAAACTGGCCAGTGTGCATTCTCCACATCATATGCCAGAAACTGAGTGACTTTACAATGCTTTTCTTAAATGCCAGCTGCTGTGGAACATGTCAGACAACTCCCAATGTTTAAACATACATTCTGAAGTTTTGGTGTTTTTTTTGTTTTGTTTTGTTTTCCTTCAGTTTCAGCAAAGAGCTAAAAATGTTACAAGTACCAAAGGCAGCAAATTGAGTCGTGAACGGACATATACAGTGTTTCTGTGAGGTCAGGGTTTGCACTGGGAAAAGTGACTTGTCCTTTAGTATGTAATTCAGGGCTTTGCTTTCCAATTACTAGATATAAGAAATGTTTGCAGTGTCCTGTGATTTATCTTGGGGGTGGGGATCTTAAGAGCAATATGAGAGCAACTGTTGCTGAGAATAATCAAGCATGATGAGTTCCCAACTTAGTGAAAAAGGATGCATTTTAATAGCGTGTCGATATGTTCCATGACTCAAAGATGTAGAAAACAGACCAATTACTGAAACAGTAAAAAGCTGGGTCAGTTTGCTTTTGATCTCTGCTGAGTGTGTGGGAACAGGTCAGAAAGATGAAAATGAATCTGACAGAATAAAGGAGAAAAGTGGACTCTAGTAAGGGAGAAACAATTCATTCGTTATGGACCTGTAAAATGTATTGCTTTACTATCTTCTTTTTTGCACCTGTGGTTAATGGAACAAGCCTGTGGAACCCTCAGTTTGGATTTTTGCAAGACATTTTAAATAATGTGTTGTGTCTTTTGTGGTGATATTTGAAAGAAATTGAGAAATAATTTTTGTTTTAAATCTGCATTATATTTAATTGTTCTTAAAAGAGTGAAAAAAAAAAACTTTCCATGGTTGTAATTTTGTGAGGTGATGATTATGAATGGAAGGGGAGTTCTGGCTGTGCTATCAAATGGAGGTCTCATTTTAGGTAGTGCTAATGAAAGCTCGTGTGGCTTTCAAGGACTGAATGACCTCCAGAAAGAGAGAAAGAAAGGAAGAAAAAAATCAATCCTGCTCCTCCTTCTACAAAAATTTGCAAACTGGGAACTTTTTTCTGACCTGGAGAGAGAAGTTGTATGAGACAGAGAATGAGTTCCTCCTCTGATGCCAATAGCTGGCTTTTATCAAATACCATTGGGGTGCATTGGTGTAGGCACTATGTTCAAAGAATGCTTCTGGAGGAGTCCTTTCTTGAGTGTGTTCAATCTACCATAAATTTGCTTTTCTGAAGATTGGATGTCTAGTCTCACAAATCCAATGTTGTTTGTTTTCCTTCACAACAAGCATTTAATAGCTGGGATTATTACAAGGGGGGGAAAAGTATTGATGAAACGTTCTTTTCTGTGTCATTATTTCTGACAGGAAAATATATTTATGCATGTGTGTCTGTAAAGCACTAGCTGAGCAGTTTGGAAATAGTTTTTGATGGTAAAATTATTCTTTCAGTTCTCCCGAAGAGAGTAAAGGAATAAAACACTTTGTTGAGTTGGAAATGACCCAACACTATCCTTCAAGTTACAAAATTTCTCCAGTCAAAACACGTGGGAAAAGTGAGAGAGCATAATGCAATATTGCTAAAGACCAAATAGTTTTCTCAGAAAGGAGTTGCCTACCTTGGGCAGGTGAGCAAGATGAGTATTTGAAAGAAAAAGTGTGTTGATGGATTCTAAGTTAGTAAAAGGTGGGAGAGCTTTTTGTGCAACCTCACCTTCTTGCAATCCATAAAAACCTTTTTGGATATCCTCAGAAAGTATTATACAAGTGTCCTCTGAGAATTAATGATATGGTTATACAGTATGACTGTCGGACAGTTCAAGTGCATAGCATGGTGAGGATTCCTCTTAGCCAAAAGTTTTTGTCTAGGCCCTATTCACATCAGATTAGTGTATGAGTTAGTTACACTTTCAGCTGGTTCCCTGGGAGCTGTTGACTTCATCACTGTAGCTGAGGGTCTTGTCTGTCAGGAGACATTATCTGTGATTTGCAGCACTTGTAGATATTCAGTGTGCTTCACAGTTGATACTGCCAGACCACTGACTACACAGCTGGGCTTGTGATTCTGGAGTAATCCACATAATGATGGATCAAATTCCCATTATATCTAGTCATATATTCTGTTCTTTATGTAAGCTCTTAGCCTCCCACATCACTCTAATAGCCTTTCAAATGGGCATTAATTCAGCAGTTAGGAAATCTCTTCCTCTAGGGATTATGTTCCATGATCTTCCTTTCTTTCTCCTTCCCTCCCACCCAGTGCATGCACACCCCATGTCATGCTTGCAAGCGTTTGTGCTGTATTTCCCCATGAGAGGAGAGGAACATGGGGCTAACCCCAAGCTGGGGGGGTAAGGTAGACCAGCTGAGGTGCCATTACCAGTGCTTACAGGGGCACCACATGCCCTATGGCAACAGCAGCTCCCCTGCTCTGCTCATCTCTTCTTCCAACTTCCCCTTCTCTGCTGTGGTCATACTTTCCCACTTGGTATGGAAGCAATGGTGTGGCTGTTCCTGCATGACCCTCACCATGGTTGGGGTTCCATACATTCTGCTAAGCCCTGAAATGTAGCTGTGAAGGGGCATTCTTGCCCCTCACCAGCTGATTGTTTCTCTGTGAGGAGCTTAACTAAGCTGTGTCACACCATTCTGATTCTGTCTTCTGCCTGTGCTCAGGGAAGCGCCTTGTTTGGCTAGAAGTATTTTTGGCTGCTTTTCTCTTTTAAAATACTTATTTTTTTTGTAAAAAGGGCACACTGCTCTGTATCTGTTAGAGAAGGTATAGTTAAATAACGGTACTTGGAGCAGAATATGGGGGAGGTCTCATTTTCTGGGTCTGCTGAACACACCAAGAAGATTCAGTATTACATGGGGCCAAGGGAGTATTGTTGACCATCATGTGTACCGGGGACGTTAGGTAATTTTGTCAAAATCCTGATTTGGCTTTTAGTTTGTTTTGTAGATGGGGACTGAGAACATATTCTTGAAATCTCTCATCTGCTTTTCTAGATGTGGTATGATGGTGTGTCCTAGCTGTATATTCCAAGTTAGTTTTGATGTCAAGGATGCAAGAGAGAAAGAGTTAGCTTTGCCGAATGATGCTTGGTATTGAATAAAATGATAGATTTGTCGACAGAAGCACTCAGTTCCTTTTAAGAAATCAATAGTGCTTCAGATGGCATCACGAATGTTGCGCTAATGGAAGCTGTTACCAGAAGTGAGCAGTTAATGCTGCAAGCCTTCTGTGCGGCCATCGCTTCAGGGACATAAAACCTAAATGGCCAAGTATTGCCCATGTGCAGAGGGACAGAAAATGATGATGAGGCCTGTAATGAATATTGCATTTGTGGTTTCTTCAGTGCCTGCCTGGCTGGCGGTGACTTTTGAGAACTGCAGCATGTGAACTATAAATATTTCTTCTTGTCATTTATAATTTACTCATGGGCCAGAGTAATTTACTTGCAGAATAGCACTGAGGTCAAGAGCTGATTGTGTGAAAGCTGTTATCTGTGTTCACTCCTGCTTTCCAGGTTTTACTGCGTAGTAGTAGAGAATTTTCGTTTTCCATACAATTTTGTATTTATGATAGTTTCCATTGCATGAGACTGGACTCGTGTAATTTTTCTGTGGTACACTTATTTCTTTTTCCCCTTCATCTTTTATTATTTGACCACTATCATCCTACAATAACCTCTAATTCAAGAGAGGGCAAAAATATGCTGTTGTATGGACAAAACTGTCTATCTGTTGCAAATGAATAGTGCAAAACTAAAGAAAAGTAAGCTCGAATAACCCTCTTCATTTCCCAACCAAGGGAAATGGGGAAGTTCCAAAAGGAATCATCTTTGACAAATATATTTCTGACCTCACTACAACAGATATTTCTGGGTAAATTTTCAATGCTGTGTACGTTTAGCCATGCAGTTTCATTTAAAATTAAGAGAGCTTCCACAGCTGCATTCATACATACAGCCTTGGAATTGCTCTCCACTTAGTTCTTTTCTTCTCAGCATAGACATTTTTCTCCTTTTTTCTTTGCTTTCTCCTTTATCTTTGAGATGTATTTGTGTATTTGTTGCTCAAATGAAACAGTAGGAAGAGGTTGGTTTGTGTTTTCGTGGTTTTCTTTTTCTTTTTTTTTTTTTTAATTAGGTTCTATTCATTAATATATAGCACTTGGGGCTTAACTGATAATTAGGAATTTGAGTTTAAAGACTGGTATCTTTGTAAAAATGATGTTCTTCAAGACCCATTATAGGTTAGCAAATGAGTTCTAAAACCACAGTAGTATGCATAGTTTGTGTCTCAGGCATGAAGTCTTCTTGTGGGCAAAGGTAATTGCTACTGGCTGCTAAATTCCCTATAAAATAAAATGGGCATTAATTCTCTAATGCTTTCACTCATGTATTCACATCCTCCCCCCGCCCTGGAAGTCTTTCTCACTTCAAATGAGGGTAAAATAAGATGGTAATTCAAATCTGAAATTTTACTTCCATTCGTTTGAGTTGGTGTTGTTGAATCACTATGCATTTCTACAGCATACATGTCTGCAAAGCTCTGTGCAGAAATTATGTTGTGAAAGCATTGCAACAAAGGGAAACGTATTCTGGTTGCTCATTAGGGGGCTTAATAGGAAGAGATGCATCTTCCATGAGTTTTATTCAGGAAGCAAGTAGATAAATAAAAGCAAGTATAGTTCTTCCGCCAATATGTTTTCATATCATAAGGTGTATTTCTGCTTTGTGCATTACTGTGTTGGGTTGTCACTTTCCTCCCTAGAGGAGGATTTTCCCGTACATCCCTCCATTCTTCCCATTTCTTGAACCCGTGTCTTGTCAGTGAGCTCCACCTGGATGGCATTTGTAAGTGGATGGTGTTGGGGCTGGATTTCCAGCAATGTAGTAGGGTGCCACTTTTTCCCTTCAGTTAAACAAAGATAATGAAAACTTGGCTACTGAGAGCACAATCTTTGATTTGTTTCTGCTGGATTGAATAAGTGGTGGAGTTGCTTAGAAAGATCTGGACATATGCACATAAAACCTTTGTACAAAAGTTAATTTAATAACATTGTGTAGTGAAATAAGATCATTTATACATAACAACATGTATAAAGAAACACAGATTAAAATATCCACCCTCCCCTACATTCTAGAATTAGAAATGTTGATACAAATTGTGGTTAGGTAATTGACTGTACAGAATTAAGTATATAATTTGCAAGAGGTAATTCACACAAGTAATGTGTGGAAGAGGACTCTTGTAATTAAGCAAATGCCAACTGCTCTATTGCAATGTCATTTTTTGTGTTTTTCATTAAAAATTATTAGCACTGATTTTTCCCCTTTGTTTCAGGTTTGTGGAAACACAATTATTTCCTCACTGTAAAGAAAAGAAAATTATGTGATAAATACTTTGCATCTAAAATAAAATCTGCCAGTTCCAAATTAGGTTTTTATTGCCAGAAGTTTGTTGTCTTTTTTATTTTGAAACTTTAACAACAACAAAAAAGTAAATTACAGCTGGACCTTCTTACAATTGAGAAAATTTTCCAGTTAAATGCTGTATAATAGACTTCCAGTGTATTTTCATGTAGTTTAAAATACCAGAGGGTGCTGATTATAAGCAGGAAGGAAATCCTTTTGAAAGGTTATAGCATTTTCGTTGAGAAATGAAACAGGCATGGTTTTAATTGTTCTTTACATTTTGAAGGCATTATACAATGTTCAGTTCTTGTGAAACATCTGCAAAAGGGTATTCCTATCACTGTTTCCAAAGATGGAACAAAAAAGACAAAGAGGTTGTCTGTGTATCCATCTTGTGAGTAGTTACTGTCATTTGTAATCTGAGTGAATCCATAAATCCAAAGAGCCGTAAGAAATTTGCCCAGGGCGTTGGAGATTGTCAGGATTAGGGCTGGCCTGATGTTGCCAGCTTGGAGCTGAGCCCATTCCACCTCGCTGCTTTTGGTTGCTGCAGAATGAGGATTCTACTCCTGACATTGCTGACTTAAAAATTCCTCTAGAAGATAGATACTGTGAAATTCAGGCATGCCAGGTTGCCTTCCTTCTCTGTGCCCTCAGCCCTCCTCCCTATTCAGCTCCGAAGGGTGGATATTAAATCAGTTCCATTCCCATAACATGTGCCCCAGTCCAAAGATGATGCTTAATGAACTTTTTTTCTGTGCCATGGGAAACAAATGCAAATGTGATGACCGCTGTCCCAAAACCAACATGAACAGCGAATTGCTCCCAGGTGTCCTTTTACAGCCACACTTCTGTGTACAAGAGCAGGCTACAATACTGAACTATAGAATAATTGTCGATGCAGTGGAGGATGTGTGCCTGTTGAGATTCAAAGTATTTCTCTCATGAAAAGCCTAGAAGTATGATCTCATCACTGGAGGAGGATGTCTGAAGAGAAGTCAGAAATGTGAGAGATGGCAGTCGATGAGGCAGTTTAGCTCTGTAAATCTCAGTTGCTTTTTATCATTTTTGTCAAGAATTGTCATCAGAACTATACTATTTCGGTTTTCAGTAGATAAAGCTGCTTTTTGAATTACGTTTTTGCCTTAGAGGAACTTCATGGTTTTGTCCTTTTTTCTGACCTGGTTAGGTTTCATTCTATGGTGGTGTTATCATTATGCTTGAATTCATATATTTAAGTTTTTTTTAACTTCAAAATATGTTACACACTAAAGGAAACAAGCATACAAAATCACACATTATTCTTGCTTTGCCTGAAAGCCTGGACTTTCCATTTATTTAAACAGAACTACTGGTTTAATTGTGGGTTTAATTTACCTTTTTTTTTTTTTTTTTTTTGAGTGGATTTACACTTAAATAAGCACTTAAGTATGTGAGCAGCTTTACGCAGAGGGTCATTGTTGGGAACTGTTCGCACTAGTAAAGACAGTTGTGGGATGAGGATTGAAATCCCTGGTACAAATAAACACTGTATTTATGACTCTGCACTGCTTCTTAGTAATGTCAGTGGCTTCCTGACAGAGATAAGCACAGCTGGCAGGACTTCAGTGGTTAGGTAACAGAGCAGAAGCGTTGTGTTTAATCTGCTTGTGACTCTTGCTCTTCCTTGTGACGACATTCAGATAAATAGACACAGAACTCCACAGTGAAGCAGATGCAAATAGGGAAGATGTTTCACTGAATGCAAGATCTTAAACTGCTATAAATGGTTTTCCTTTCACTTTCAGAATTGTGAAACAGTCACAAATGTTTCGTGGTCTCATGTCATCAGAGAAGGGTTAAATTGGCAGAACAAGATGTACTCTCCCTTACTTTTTAACTTGCAGAAAGAAACTAGGAATAAAAAAAGAAAATAAATCCCCAAAGCAGGCATGAGTTTGGGATATTGTGTTAGACTGAAACTGCTCAAGAGCCATGGAGATCTTTGTTTGGATTAGTTTCTGCATAACAGAGGAGTTACCAAGAAATCAGTTTACTCAGTCATAAATTTGCAGAGTTGCAGAAATAGAAGCTGTAATGATGGCATCTGGTAGTGAAAATGAAGCATACCTGCAATGTCTTACTTTGTTCGTAGAGCTAAGGAAGAAACTCAGGTTGTCCTGTGAGTCTGTCAATGGAGGACTCTGCATGATCATGTTATCATGTTTTGTTGGAGTGGAGAATGTCCCTTGTTGTGCTTAATTCTTTTACAACAGCTGCTAGTGTAACTTGATGCATACTTCTTTCAATAGAAAATAAAACTTTTGATCCACCTTAAAAAGCAGAGTGTAACAGTTATTTGCAAGCTGACCTTCTGTGTTCAGGAATTCTGTCATTTACATTGCATTATATCCCTTGCATGTGTGTTGGGTTTTGCTGTGGGATTTTTGTGGTATTAAGGTCAGATACTCAAATACAGCCTTAGGAAAAAACATACCCATCTTGTCTGTGCCAATTTATCTAAGCAAATCAGAGAGTCGTTCCTCAAATTATTTATAGGAATCTACAAAAACCTATTTTTTGTGTGTGTGGAATGTCTACATTATAGGACTTTGTTTAAGGCCATTTTAAAGAATACTTTTCATGGAGTATGGGTTACAAAAATCTGAAAGAAAATATATCTCAGTTGGGATGGCCAGGTGTTGTATTTGAATTAAAGGACTTAGAAAAAAAAGACTTGTTTAACTTAGTATTCTTTCATTGAAAACAATGTATTGATTACAATCCAGTACATTTTGGTTCTCTTGCTTACACTTTTGTAACTCTTGTTTCGGCCTGGGTTGGTCTTTACTATTTGCGAATAATTGATGACTTCTGGGTGAACTGTGGTATAATTATGGAAGATTTCAGCTGTGAAGCTTTTAAAAGTCTGACTTGATTTTTGGTCTCAGATTCCTGTGGTCTGTTGCTGACATATTTCAGCAGTGTTTCAAATAATGGCTTTTTTTGTGGTGTCATTTTTTCATGTTCTGACAAATATGCTGAAACGTAGCATAAAAATAGTTTTCTGGGTTGCTGCAAAGTACTTTATTGGTATAGCAGGGCTTGGGGTTTGTTTTTGTTTGGGTGGTTTTTTTTGTCTTGTGGGTTTTTTTGGTTTTGGTTCCCCCCTCCCCCAAGGATCACTTAATTGGAAAGCTATATGGCAACTATCTGAAATTTCAGGCAATGTTTTATATTCATTATTCTGTGACCCAAATCCATTCCTCTGCTCTGGTGTGGATGACTAGCAGTTTCTAATTTAATTTACCCATATTCTTTCACAAATGAAAATAAACTTTGGATTTGATATATTCTTTTGTACTATAATATGTAATAAGTGTATCAAAGAACACAGGAGATGAGAAAGATCATCAGATTCTAAAGCTCAGGAGAATTTGGAGCATTATTAGAGAAATGTAGAAAATGTTCATGGATGCTGTTTCCAGAAAACAAAATGAACAACCATTGCCCATCCTTCTTGCCACACTATCTATTATGAATTCAGACTCGACGTGCTCTGTGCCACATCAAATATTTTCCTCTGTGTATCAATTATGATCTGAATTTTTTAAAATTTCAGGTATTTAAAAAGCGTAATAGTGGAACATTTACAACAGTATTTCTTAGGAGAGCACTCATTCCATTATGTATGTGCTATTTAGCCACTTGTATACATCTTGAATCTTTTTTTAATATCTGGTAATGAATCATGTGGAACTTGAAGACTGACTGAGTAGCACTATTAACTGAAGTGTATACTAACCAAGGGTGAGGTTATTAACTAGTCCCTTTTATATATCTGTGGAGGGCTTAAGGATTCCTAGACCATAAATTTAGCTCAGAGGCTTTTGTTCGTTTGCTCTTTTTTGTTTGGTTCATTTCCATCATCTGTCTTTCAAGCAAGAAAACTAGGGCATCAATTCGTTTTAGAAAGGGAATGTTGTTACTGCATTGGAAAACACCGAACGTGCCCTAGCCTTTTATCGGATTCCTCAAGAACTCAAAAAAATTTTGTGATTATTTAGGTGGGAGAAGCAAAGGGCTTTAAAATGAATGGATTAGAATGTGAA
>JANXJC010000078.1:40446497-40466618 GCA_027564655.1 Leptodon cayanensis
ACTGAACTCAAAACATAGCACTGTACCAGCTACTAGGAAGACAATTAACTCTATCCCAGCTGAAACCAGGACACCCCCCAAAAGAGAGATACTGGGGAGAGAGAAGAGGTGAAGAAATGCTGTGGTGTTGTTTGTTGTTGTTGTTTGAAGTTTGGTGTGGTTGTTTTTTTGTTTTGAGTACTTTTGAGTACTAGGGTTCTCTATCAGTCTCTCAGTGATAAGTGAGCTTCAAACAGAAATACGTAATAGTGCTTATCTCCAATGTTGCTGTAAACTGTATGCAGGAGTTTCTGAGCAGCCATTGCATATAAGCTGCAGATATTTGAAAGTGTTCTTTTCAAGGTATTTGTTTTGTCAGAAATTATGTTCCAGAAAACTAATTTACAGTTACCCATGATTTTGACTGAATACTTGAGATATCATGATTTTTTAAATAATAATTTTCTGTCACCTTTTAACAATTCCTACAAAATATCTTCCTCTGGCCTTTCTCTGTAGTAGAATTACTCTAAGTTATGAGGAAAAATAGTAGTTGATGTAAGATATTTGAAGTACTACATATGGTTTAAAAAATGCTAGGTTTTCTTTTTGCAGTAGACTATAGGGATTTAGAGCTAGAATGAAAAGGGTTAGAAAAGAGACCCCTTAGTGCAAGGCCTTCCAGTGTTGATTATGCTTATTAAAGCTGAATACTTTGCTTTTTGACCAGCTGCTTCTGCAGTGCAAATCTCATTTTAGTGTGGAGATTTTTTGCTTGCAGGAAAAATCCTAGTACAAATGCTATTGCCAGTGGTCAGAAGTGGCACTTGTTCTTTTGTCAATCAAAACATCCTCCTGAACAGTTCAGCTAGTGTTAGCAGGGGTTGTGCTAAGGCTCTTAACTAAAATGTGAGCCTAGCTTTTCATCACAGAAGCTCCTGAGTTTACTTTCCAGGAAAATAAAAAATGAAAGTTTTCCTGCCATTGCAGTCTTTCCCTGGAAAGTTCTACACCAACTGGTAGGCATCCATACCTCTCTGTTGTTCATTGACTGTCCATAGCGTAAACATTTCATGGAAAAATACACTCTTTTTCCCTTCAGATTTTTAGTTCTTGCTAGAAGAGAACAATAGCTTGTGTTCTGAGGGTGCTGACTGAGAATACAGTATTTACACATGCTTTAGTTATAAGAACTATAGAAGATAGCGTTAATGTACAGATGATGTTAATGTTTCTGAGTAGTCTGTCCTCCTGTCCAGTATGATCATTCTTCTGGAAAAAAATGGTTGAAAGTGTAAGGCTGAAATGTCTGCTGCAAACTAATCACTAGAGCCTCTTTACTTTAAATTTGTCTTTGAAATATTTGCCTTATTTTTCTCTCAACAGCATCTTATAAGCAGTGGTAACATCAAGTATGCTTATACGGTGCAATTCAAGTATTACAACAGTATGGAGGTACTTTTTCCTGTTTCTGTATGTCTCAGTGAAACCAAAATCCTACTTCCTATTTTTGGTACCACATACATGTAGAAGGATGTTGCTGTTTGCTGTGGTCTGTATTAACCTCTGCTCTCTGCTTTGCCTTTCCAGCACTGGCTTGAGCCCAACAAGTCCATCTTCAAGCAAATGAAATGTAAGTGTTGAGAGCTCACATTTTTAAACTGCTTTTGAAATGCTCAGAGTTTTTCCTGTGCTTCCATGCAGTAGTTTAGAATATGCTTCATTTGCTTCTGGTGCAAATAGGGCCTTCATGTCCTATCTGGACTCCTAAAAACCCCATGCCACCCTCATTTCACTGTCTCACAGTGCTCTGCACATCAGGAGCTTTCCCTCACTGCTCAAGGCTAGAGCCAGTGTGTGGGGTCGCAGATCCGGTGTGAAGACTTTTATGTTCTGGCTCTCATTTTCAGTCAGACATAATCACCCACTGGGAGATGGCAATAAAATATGGAGTGTGGCAATCTGCTTCTGGGTCCTTCTAGTTTGCTTTCTTTCCATTGCCCCCTTGCTTCCTGGCAATGGAGAGCATTGGTTTGAGGTCATTGTTACAGTCCAGCAAACTCAAGTACTATGGGTTAAGTGGTGACCTCCTGCCTCAGACAAGTGGAAAATTACAGTCATTATTTAAAAACAACTCCTCAAAATAGGAATGTATTATTTTAGTTATCTTTTTGAGCTGTTATGGTCTGGCTCATCCTTTCCATTAAATGCATCAGCTGTGAAGATTTCTTTGGGAAACAAAACTGCTTTGATACTCAGAAGTTTATTTCCAGCAGTGGAAGACAGTGTTTATTTGGCAGTTCTGGAGACTTGATTTAGGTCATTGGGAGTTGTGTCTTGTTTAGTAAAAGCTGTTGTCTATCTCTATACTTAGTTTATGAAATGAAGGAGAATTTTACTCACATACCCTTTGTATGCAGCTGGTTTCTGTTTTAAGCATAAGTAAAAGGTGTCATTTGTGTGGGAGATAATATATTTGTTTTAAAATGTGATGAGGCTTAAGAGATTGTCTAATATGTAAAACCAGTTAATCCTGAGTGTTGGCTGGACTACGTGGAATGCATTCTTCCATTAATGCAGCAATAGCGTATCTTGCAATATGTGTGTACATGTGTATATATGCATGCACACATATACCTAGCATATTCAGTGTGAACTGTTTATATCTACTGTTTAGGTAGCTGGAGTGTTATCCAGTAGAAGAATGTCAAGCTAAAACTAAGTTGTGCTCCTCTGCAATGCTAGTGAAGGAAGAAAAGAGGGACTGTAATAATTACAAATTATCACTTTCTTCCTTCCGATGTGTTACCAAAAGTAGAACTGAATTTCCTCAAAGTATCCTCTAATCTGTATTTGTATCACTGCTTTCACCCAACAAAGCCTAAGGGCTCACGAGTCTTGCTGCACTTCGCATAGCAACATATTCAGGAACTCTGCCAATAGATGCACCAAGAGTGTTTTGATTTATTCAAAACAACTCTACCTGCACATAGATGTTGCCTAGGTGTGAGCAATGGTACTCTATAAATTCCATAGATGTACTGATGTGATGGTCTCATCAGAGGACTTGTGTGGCTTTTGGGGTAGAATCCTAATCAAAACTCTGAACGATGGAAAATGAATGCATAGGAAAAAAGTAAAATAAAATGCAGCTAGTATGAGGTTATTTATCATGGTGAAAAGGTCTCAACAACAACAGCAAAAGAGAATGAGATGCTAATAAAGGTGTTTTGTTATCAGCCTTAGATTTAGGACGCAGAAGTAGAATTAACTATATGATTGGCTTTTCATGAGCAACTTCAGTTTAATACTGGTGTAACTTAACTTTATCTTTTGTCACAGATGAAGAACTTCAGTTGCTACAATAACCCTTTAAAGAAGCAAAACAAGGAGATATATGTATATATTTTATATGCATGTGTAGAATCCATGTAGATTATGCATAAATATATTTTTTGCTCCCAGAGGTTTCAAGGACGTTTTTGTAAGCATTTCACATCAGGAATCTCTTGATTTATTTTTCTAAAAGTATGCTATGTTAATGTAGAACACTAAACAATTTCTAAAGGCACATGAGGTTAATTTGTATTTTATCTAAAAATATTCAGTCTACTATGAAAAGATTTAGACTCAGAAGAAGAAATTACCAATATTCATTTGAAAAGCATCACAGTCTCAGGTGACACAAGTGAGGACTGAAATTAGTAGCAGGTGGAAACTGCAAAAACTGAACCAATGAAGTGACTGGTTAATAGAACATACATTATGTATATATGTCTTTCAGGAGAAATGATGGAAGAAAGCTATTCACATTGACTGTATTAGATGGAGGTTTCCTTTTCTTTCTCTGCCATTAAGGAATTCAGAAAACAGTGAAATGATCTGTTTTGTAAGAATAGACTTTCATTTCCTCTGATGCAAGAGTAGGTTGTATTAACACTGATGATTCAAAATGTTCAAAATTCAGGTGAATGCTCAGTTTACATAGGATTACAGAGCACTTGCATATGTGCAGCAGAATTTGAAAAATGCTGCATGCTTGATCTCAGCTACCATTTATGGGGAACTTCATTTCCCCCCTGCACAGCAACAAATTTTTCAGTATATTTATTCATGCAACTCAGTATTGACAAATATTTTGAGCAGAAAAGGTATGACTGGGACTCCTGTTCTAATACAAATTTCAGTAGGTACTAGATTTCATGGGCCTCAGTAGTACATCAATTACTCAGGCATAATCCGTCTATATAGCTAGGTTGTACAGAAATGACAATTTGGCAGCTATACATTTCTGTCAGTGGGATAGAATGTTGTGTGTTTGAAGCTCTGAAGTCTGCATAGGTTTTTGTGTGATGCGCTACCATTTTAATTTCTTTAGCTTTGGCAAAAATTGCTTTAAGTTCATGTTTAGTAATACTGCGATAAGATGGAGTCTTCCAAAATATTTTATATTTTGTCTTGTCACATACGAAACCATATTTAAATCTGTCCTGGTGCAACACAAGAAGAATGAAGGCATGACATCTTTTTTGTCTCAGCATCTACCTTTGCATTTTCCATCTTCACTGAAATGTTTGTGTCATAACATGTTGTGTAAAGTCTAGGTCTGTGCCTCAGCCATCTTTACCACTAATTTTGCCTGAGAGAGGAAATTTTAGTCTCTCAGAAGTGCCCTGAACAACTGCCAGTCTTGTTTGTACTGGTTGAAGCCAGTTGGTGGCCAGTGATCAGTAGCTGTGAGCACCATACTTCCAACAGTGTGTTGAAAAGCTCTCTGGAAGGTTGCCTAAGGTAGCTGCATCTTTGTGGTTCTAGATAAAGTCCTCTTAAAACCAGTTTTTCTGTTCTGTTGCATGTTATTATCTCCCAGATGCTGACAGTAAGTTCTTCTCCATTTGTCCATCTTGCATTTTTTTACTTATTTTTCTGTCTAGGAATGTCTTGGTGTAAATCCTACTGGTCACATCAGCACTAATGTTTAAAGAACAGAGTTTTCCCATGCACTTTCCCTCTCTCTTTTTTTCATTAATTTTAAAGGTTATTCTGTATAATAAGTATGCAGCTATCCTGTCATGTGCTTTATGGGAAATATCCAACTACATGGGTTTTGTTCTTGATGACAGTGGAACAGAATCAGTTCTGTTGCTCTGATGTGCAGGAGTTTAAAATTTACATGTTTTTCTTCCGGTCTTGCATGTCAGATGATCTGAGAGAGTAACACAAAATGGATGTTCTCCTGTGTCAGGCCATTGGAATTTGTTAATTTCCTTATCTCTAATGCCCTCATAAAATGTGAAAGGAGATGGAGTGAACCAGGGGAAGCAAGAAACCAGATGCAGTAGTGAGTTGTGCAAAACTTTCTAAAGATTCTTAAATCTCAACAAACGTATCAGTTTTCATGTCTCAGTACGAATCTGAAAAAGAGTTTAATCAAATATGAGGTTTATAAATCCATGCACAGTGAAAACAGGAAGTTTTGTGTGATTCTTCAGGCATTAATCTGGATGCTCTATATTCTTTACCTATGATCCTCGTGAAGATTTAATAACATGCTTTAAACCATTGTTATAACTGGTTGATGAAAATCCACCTTGCCCTGTAGTTGTCCCATAACTAATTGAGTGCAATGAAGAAGACCCCATAATTTGAGGTTTATGATAGATCAGGTATCTCTTATGCATAAAATAAAAGCACTGAGTAGTGTTCTGTCTATCGTAAACATGCTGAGCAAGTGGTATGGATGAACACCTGATTCATTTGGTAGGGGAAGAGGTATATGGAAACAACAGCATATGTCTTAGGGTTCCCCAGAGATCCTTCTGCAGCATCAGTGAACATGAAGACTGTTTGAGTGTAATGTTTTTGGTTTTTATTAAAATTATAAATAACTTTTGGTAGGGTAGTGTAGTTTGGAGAATATGTAACATCAAGGAGCGATGCAGGAATTTTTCTGCAGTGTTGCGTTCTCAGGTCTATGAAGATAAGTTAAACATCCACATTTGGCTTTCAGCATCCATCTGTACTCTGTGTTTAATCAAAAAAACCAACACTGCAAGTACAGCTCATTACAGAAGCTAGTATTTGTGCTGGATGAAAAGCAGGTTGTTAAAAACAAACAGGAAACCTTCCCAAAAATGGCAGCTGAGAATCTTCCATCCTTCTCCCTCTTTGGTTCACACTTCTAAAACTTCAGTGAAGTTTTTCATCAACTTTTAAAAACAATTTTTGTCTGACATAAGTATTTTTTCTTGTTTTTTTTCTAATTATCTTTCAATGAAGAAAATGTTAATATGAATATGTAGTTTTTCTTAGGCTTGTCATTCCCTCTAAGCTCTTCATCTACACAGAAGATGAATGATTCAGTGGGCTTTGCTTAAAAATGAATGCATGTAAGATTCACTCCCTTACACATTGGTATCTGTGCCAAGGGGTGCAGCTCTCATATCCCTCTTTGTTCTGGTCAGGATGTTAGAGGTTTGATTTTTTAGTTAGGAGGTCCTTACTGTTTCATGTAGACTGAATAGTTTGTCTTAGTTAAATGCAACTGAAATAAACCTTAAAAACATACACATACAATCAGTTGCCTAGAAACCTTCCATCTATGTGTGTAGTTCCTTCATGAGGGTCTAGATCATGACTGGTTTCGCATTTGATATCATTTAAATAGTTTTATTTGTTCTTTTGCCTTCATCTCTTATGTGCTGTTAGCACATAAACTGGCAAATTAATTGCCCTATTGCAATGGAATTTACAGTCAATACTATTCTCCACGCTAAAATCCTTTGAAATTATTATAATTGTGAATCTTTTTTAGTGAGAAAGCAAAGCCTGTGATGGTAGGAAATTCTGACAAAGCCTTGGGCATTTCGCTAGACCAGCTGCTCCTTCTCTGATAGATAAAGGACCACTCTGAAAGAAAAGGCTTATAGCTATTATAAAACTGATTATATTGAGGCTAGTTTTGTGTTGAAGAAATGTTCTTCTACAAATTGAGTTCTGTTTTGGGAAAGTTTGTTGTTAATGTTTCCACTTTAATGTGTAAGTAAAGTGGTAGAAAGTAATTTTGCTTTCAAGGAATTGAGGAATTGTCTGGTTTGACAATCTCATCTCTTGAGCTGATACAAGTCACTGCCTATCTTGCTTTCCACTACAAGAATATAGTGAATGAGAGAATATGAGGTTCTCATGTGTGTTTCTCCAGTGCTGTAGAATCTGTAAGATGAAGGCCTTACTAAATGTTTACATATCATCAAACACATTTTTGGAGGAACCTTAGGCTCATGATCTGTTTTTAAAATTAAGATGGAGAGGAAAGTGAATAGCTGTGGGGGTTCCCTCCTTCCCCTTTCAAGTATTCATTGTTTGTGGCTGGTTTTCTAACTGGGAAAGAGGAACAGAAAAAGAGGATCCTGTTTCCTTCTGTAATTGCAGGGTACCTTCTTATTTCATCTCCAGAGATGAACTGGATGGAGGGGATCATATTCTTTCTAACATTTCAAATTGCAGGTTGGGATTGTGCCATTCCTGCAGGTGTTGCTGAGAAAGGACCTCTGTTTAGCAGGATGCAGCAGCCTTGTTTTGTATTGCTTGCTGCGCTGCTGAGGAGTAATATTGTTATAGAAGCTTGAGTCTAGGAAAAGGTTTGCTAAGTAGACTTCAAACTGCCTTGCCAAACCTCCTGTGTATTCTTTGCATTGGGCATTGGTGTATACTTCTGTCACATACTGTCTTTCTGCTGCAAGGAAAACATTTCATACCATAACCTTTGCTATTAAGTGAATCTGGGCTATTTTTTAGTGCAGTGTATGCTGTCCTTTCCTCGCTATAATACTCTTCGCATATGGGGCAGCTGTTGCTTTTCTGTGGTTACCATGTACTGCCAGAGTGTGGCTCTTCTACTGTAACTCTTTTTTTTTTTTCTTTCTTTTTTTCTGCAGCCAAAGTTTCAATTGTTTCACTGACATCCAAAAATCTGAGTAAAATTCAGTACATTTTTAGGGTCTTGCAGTAGGCTTGTACTAGCTAGGGCCTTGCAGAGCCATGCACTAGCTGTTCTTATTTCTGCATCCGTATTTCAAGCACAAACTACTTCTAAATCTGTCAGGACATTTAAAAGTTCTTTCTTGCTGAGGAAGAGCTCTAGGTCATTTAACACAGGTTGGGTCTTCTATCACGTTTTGTAAGTGGTACCGTATTCTGAAAGTGCAAGCTTTTCTCCCTTGCTTAGTTTTAAGAAGGCTATTGAGAAGAGACAGTACCATTTAAGATGACTTATGTTATCTTTCGCTTTGTCCAGGCAACATGACTCCATGCATTTCTGGATGGCTGTTTTCCTTTCTGGGACACTGAACTCAGTTTACGTTTTAGTTTGCCATTACAGGGCAGCGAGGACTTAACAGTGTCCTCTGTTTTGCAGCCTATTTCCAGTCACTGTAAGACAATGCTGCCATCGTGTCTAAGATACTGAAGCCCACAGAAAGTAGTCTGAGTGTTTCTCTTGCCTTCAGAGGGCTGGTACGGATTTGATTAGCTTGAATGTTCAAACCATCCCTAGCGAACACTTAAGGCTTTTTTGTCTTTCTCCATTTCCTCTTCTTTGTTTCTGTTTGTTATTGTTTCCTTGCTTTCTTGTCTTCTGTATTTTTCATCTCTCCATCCCCATCTCTTCTGACATTCTTCCTTGTGTCTTAAATGAATAGTTACTTAAACAAGTAAAAAAATGTGAGTCAGCAGATTTTGTTGAGGCTGACCTTTTTTTTAAAAAGGTGCAACGTGAGGTCTTGAAAGGGGAAAATATTCCTTCATCTCCAGAAGGAGCTGAACCCACCAAAAGATACCAACCGTAACAAAAGATGTAGTGCATTTTTATTTTCTGTTGCTTTTGTACATCACATGGAACTATGTGATATCCAGAGATGTGTTTGTGGAAAACTGCAGCATACAGGTAAACACAACGGTCAAAGTAGCTTGAAGAGTATGATGATTGTTGAACTAATTTCTACATGCAGTTTATACAAGCCAGTGAGCTAGTAAGCTCGAGGAGATGGTACAGTAAAATGTTCTGGTAGCTTAGTGATTACTTTTATAGATTACAATAACAAATTCTCTGTTTCACCTGTTCTCTTCCTTCATTTTCCCTGTAATTTTCTTTGCCCTTGTCTTCTACCTTCCCTTATTTTCCTCCTGTAAAACCACCATCTCTTTGAGATTTAGGAAAGTGAGATTGACTGTGTGCATTGAGTATACATTAAGACTACAGGACTTTTAAAACTAACTAGAATATTATAGATCTGCCCTTTACTATGAAATAAAAGTTGCATACAAAACAAAACAGAACGCCCAAACCCCAACCTGTGAAAAGTAAGCATCTATAAATGTTGAGTATTAGTGTAAATATGCAGAAAGTTAATTCCATAGTTAAATATTTTAATAAAAGGATTATAATTCTGCACTCAGGTCTGTCGGACACTCCCAAATGAGCACAGTGATCACATGTTCCCATTTTGTTTGAAGCCTTAACTTTCCCTCTATTTCTGTCCATCTAAAAATGACTGTGCCGGTGAACATTCTGGTAAAGAGGACCCTTGCATGGCTTACTGTGCCGAGGCCCTTGCTGCTTGGACAGCAGTTCTGCCTTGGTGCTTGCTCTAACCCCATGCTCTCTCTTGGTCTTAGCAGCAGGCCTGCCAGTTACCATGGCCTGTGTAATATAGGTGGGTTTTTTCCCCACACCATTTACCTTTTGAAGATGCTGTATTTTCCTTCTCATTTTGAACTGGAGTTTAAAACAAGAACATTACCTGGCTACATATAGCTCTAAGGGCTCTGCGTACCTGTGTGTTGTGCCTGATGTGATATTTTTAAGCCTTCTACTTGGTCTTCACATGTCTTTTATCCTAACATGATTATCACAAGATGCCTCTTTGATTAGAATAATAGTCTTCAATTTGCTTTCTGTCCCTTCTGTAATCACTGAAAGATCAACTGGCCTAGGATTAGATAGTATCTTGAATGCTATGAAAGATACAAAAGTGGTATATAAAGCTGTGTTCATTAATATAAAACTGAGAGACATTGATTGCAGAACTGAAATGATTCCTGTTACTCTGATTTTCTTTTTCTTTCCTTCTTGCTTTCTGTCTTTCTTTCTTTCTTTCTTTGTGTTGAGAAGTGTAAGTATTGTACTTAAGGCCTGGTATTGATACCATAGCTCAGGAGTAGGTGATGTAGTCTTATTAAATACGGGAAACAGAAACAGTTCTGTTGTCTCTGGCTTCATTAGCTAAATTTAATTAATGTTTTTTTTTTCCATTTTGTAGTCTAGGCTTTATCATTATTAGGAATAACAAATATATATAACACCTTTGTATCTTATTGTGACAAGATGCAATTGGTTCCTGTTTATGAATTGCCAAAAAAAAAAAAAAAAAGAGCAGCTCAAATGTGTTTTGTACTTCTTGGCTCAAGCAATAAGTCTTGTGAGGTGCAAAACTGTTTATAAATTGATTTGCCTATGTTAGCTGTATTGTGCATGTGCTTTGCCCTTCTTTGTCATATGATCTATTCCTTTTATATGTATATATAATATTTATTGATTTTGTTTGAATCCCTGCGTGACTCTTCAGAGCTAACCATCACACAGGCTACTTTTGTAAGACTCTTGGAGGCCACTCCTTCAGAGCGGCTGAGGCAATGTTTGTTTGCTAGTGTTCTCATGCTTTTTCCTTATAATGTTTCAGCTCATCCACCATATACCATGTGCTTTAGAGTGAAATTCTACCCACATGAACCCTTGAAGATTAAAGAAGAGCTCACCAGGTATTTTTTTGTTTGTTTGTCTGTGCATTTAATGTATATCGTTAAGTTCAAAATAAGACAGTTTGTTGTGTAGGGTAGGGTTCTCACTATTTATGCTAAAATACTAGAGTAGACAGACATCTGCACTACTGATAGCTATTTTATGTATTGTGATACCTGTAGATTTTTAAAAGCAGTTTAAGGGGACTTTTCTATAACATACGTAGAAGTAGTGATATTGTTGAAGAACTTTCAGAATGAGAAGCAGTGGTCAAGTGACTGGGCAAGGATTATCCTGACTCTTCCCCTGGCAAGGATTGTAGTCTTGGGTAAGTTTCTTTTGTGTCTTAGTTTGTCTTTTTTTTCTGTGAAATAATCTGTGAAGTTTAATTCAGTAATGGCTCTAGCTCAAAAGGAATGTGTATAGTCTCACTGAATTTTATCATGTGTGTGTCTTTAGGACCACAAACAAGATGATGGTATTTTTAAAGTACTGATAGACCTTTAGCAAACTGATGTAGACGTGCAATATATTTATATTTTTTAAGTACAGGTACTCTGGAGGTTAAGAAGTCTTGTTGATTACATCGGAGTTTTCCAGCTTATGCTGTGAAAGCAGCTGTGCAACAGATCAGTCATACTTAATGAATGGGACTTTCGTCCTTCCTCATAGCCATTGTGAATATTCTGTTGTTCTGGGTATTTTTCAAGGAATGTACTTGGGGGGGAAAACGTAGGAAAGTAACAGCTCTTTTGACCTCTGCACCAGCTGTGCAGGGCTATATGTACGCCTTACTGCGTTGTAGTTAGCAGGTCACACTGCTGACTAATAGTTGCATGTTGCAGAAGCATGGAGCGTCTGAGCACTTGTTGCCTTGAGTTCTACGTTGATGCTTTCCCCAAGCCCTTCAAATTTTTATTCTCACAAGTCACTTCATGAATGGGAGTGATCCCATTATCCCATGTCTCATACTGGAAGTTTCAGGAGCAGCTTGCATTCTGCTGAATGGTGAGTTTATAGTTTGTATAGAGCAGCTGGAACATACAGTTCATACTATAGCTGTTTTTCTTGGGTGAAATATTGAAATTGTTTAGCTGAGTGAACAGGTTGTAAGCCAGGAAGTCAAGGGATTTTCACTATTTGTTAGTGTTCGTCCTTGGATGAATGTTTTACTTTTTATGAGCCAGAGTATAAACTTTGTATAGACTTTCCTCATTCAAGAGCCTTAATTAATTGATTTTTTTTTTTTAACTGCTTGGATACCCTCCCAGAAGAAGTGTTATTGAAATGCAAAGCACCTAGAATTAGCTCACTGAAATGTATTGTGCTTTCAGTATGTTTTAGGCTTTGCTGGAACATTTCAAATAAATTTTTAAAGTCAAGCTGCTATATGAAAAGTGTTTTATGGTCTTTTGTTAAAACTAATACTATTAAGACCTTAAAGAGGAGAAATAATTTCTCTTTTCTTATGTCCACCTTGTGCACATGACACCTTTTTGTACCTGATCAGCTTTATAGTTTCCCAATATTGCTATTTGGGAAGCTTTGCTTTGTCTCAGCCCAAGTCTCCTGCACAATAACAAAGTATAGGAAATGCTCCTGAAATAAGCAAGTGAAGTGTACTCATGTAACTCGCCTCTGACAATTTGCTTCACCGTCTAAAGCAGAAGGTCAGCTTCAAGGTGATGCTCTGAATTGGCTTGAGTTACTTTTTTTTTTTTTCTTGAATTGCAATGATTGGTGAAATTCAAGAAGAAAAATGTCCATTAGCATTTGACAGAGGGCAATCATGAATCCTTGGTAGCTAGTTGGCTCTTTGGCAGGGTTTTTGCTGTTTGGTTTTTTTTTCCTTAGCTCTGCTCAGTCTGTTCACTGCACAATCACATTTGTAGCAGTGTGTGCTTAAGATGATTTGAAAATGAAATAATATTGTCACCCTTTGATGTAAAAGCCATCTGTACTTAATAGCTGTATATACAGTCAGCTGAGTCAGTAACAGTGCTTTGCATTTCTGCTCCTCTGTGCCTAAAGAATGTCACAGAGCTGGTCTCTTGCTTCTTCAACTGGGTAGAAATCTGATGGGTGTCAGTGGTCCCCATTTAGGTAATGAAATTAAGATACAGTAGGACATCCAGTCACATTGTCATACTACTCTTCGGTTCAGAATATTAATTAACCCTGTCTAAATCCCCCATGTGGATTATTGTCGATGCAGTCTTTGTAAAAGCTGTATAGGAATAAATCTTTAATGAAGCACCTTAGAGACACCAAAGAGACATAAAGATGTTAAAAAGAGCTGTTTTTCCTGCTCTTCCACAGCAATATCTGATGTAAAAAAAAAAAAATCATCTATTCAGTACATGAAGCTGTGTGTATATGGGGTAAATTTTTTATTTCATGAAAATAGTATAACATGGGTAGAAATACTATTCAGGATTTAGATATCACTTGCAGGAAGAAAATTGAGTATTTGTCATCTCAGATTACTGCTGCTTCATTTCTATCCTACATTTGGTAGGGTAGGCTGGACTGTTACCCTTGAGTTAGTCTGTGGTTTTACAGGCGGAACTATTTTCAGGAAATTAAGTTGGAGAATGACATAGCTGAAGTTATCCCTCTGTCTGATATTATAGAAAATAACCCTTGTAAGAGCCTGAAAATGTGAGTACAGCATGTGTTCAGAGGTCAGGAGTGCCTTGGGCAAAGGTTCAAGCCACGTGCTTTCCTGTCACTGCATTTCGTTCCACTGCTAAGGACGCCTGTGAATATCATCAGTCACGTTGTACCATTCCATCCGCTTACTTTCATCTTTTCTCATTTTAATTAACAATTGCTTCCACAGCTATGCTTTTGAAATAAAATCAGTGCCTGCCTCTGGATGTTAAGGCACTTTGAGATATTATTGCTAAATAAGAAATTCTGTGGACTTAGGACAAAATTTCTGCTTCTCACTACAGCAGGAGGTACTGTGTGGTCCATGATCGCTGTTTTCTCTAGAGTCAGCTGGCGTTAGGACTGTAATTCACAAGTTAACTTCAGTGGCCAAGGGGTTGTCACCTTGAGTCTCTTGTTTCTGTAATAACAGACTACCTGAAACCCGACTTGTCAACAAAGTCCAAATCTTAATGCACTTCAATGCTTAACCTTCTTGACTCAGCTCCTTAACTTGTGTCAACATGGATTTAGAAGATCTGTCCTTATTTTTGGAAATACTGCTTCCTCAGTGGGGCAGTAAGGCCATACATGTTTAAAATGTGTTTGAGAAAGATTAAAGACACTTTTTCTTTTTGATAGTTAAACTAATTAGGCAGTTTTTCCAATGCCTTTTAAAAATTGTGAGGACAAAGTGGCAAGGATTTAACTTATTTTGCTCAAGTCATTGGGCCTCTGAATTTATTTCAGGTGCACTGGAGGCTGAGCAGGTTGCAACACAAACTGAATATGGATTTTTGAACAGTTTGTGTAATCTTTTAAACAGAGGGAAGTGCTCAACCTTAGTAGAATAGTCATGTTCCTCTATGCTGTGGCCATCTCTGAGGGTTTGACTTCTGCTTCATGTGTAGTATGTGGAGAACATCAGACTTTTCTGAATGGTACATCTGTGGCTTTCTAGATCTGATTGTCTAGCACTTATAGGTGACATGAAGTCAAAACAAAGAACTTCACTTTCAGAAAACAGTGTTTAACTGGCTTCACTGAGCATCCCTAATGGGAATAATAACACTCGTTTTTAATTAGGCAATAGCAACATGACAAGCAGGTCCTCACATCTCCCTTGTGCCCTGCCATGCATACCTGTAAAACATAATTTCAGTTTCTTTTCTTGTTAAATTAGCTTCTGCTCTGCAGTCTGTTTTCTGGCTGACACTGCACAGGATTGGGGTAGAGGCCTTGAATACGTACATTTTCAGTATTACTTCTGATTTCCTTTTCTCCACATTTTCTTTTTTTTCCATCTTTTTGGTGCCTTCCAGTTGTTTTTCCAGGTAGCATGACAGGCTTGATGGTGAGAGGGGGTTTTCTTTAGCTATGTGCACAGAATGACATGCAGAAAAAAGGGTATTCCAGAGTTCACTACGATGGTCAAGATTATTCTGCTGGCGTGGCATGCAAAGATATATATTATTGCCATAAAGGAAGTTGTAATGAGAGAGGTCATTCAATCCACAGTACACACAGCATCCCACTACACTGTCTGGAAAGCACAGGTATTTTTGCTCTGTGCCTCTCTTCACTATTCTTTGATCACAGGTCAGAGCCCTGGGAGGGTCCAGTGCTGACAAAGCCTGAGATGCTGCATGTGAACAGAATGGGAACAATCAAGGGCATGTGAACAGATGGATCCAAAGACCAGTCATACTTGGGCACAGGTTTCTACTATGTTATTTCTTTTCAGTGTTCTTGTCTAGGTAATAAATAAATGAGTGTTTGTTCTTTCTTATGTAATAAAGCAGTCCCAGGCCTCATGCCTTCTTATCTCCAAATCCTTACATTATACTGTGTATGTATAATTAAAATGAGAGAATATGAAGTCCTATGAGGTCCCAAAGTAATGATCTAAAATGCTACAGATAATACTGTATCAGCAGTAATCCATGATTATTGTAGAAAAAACAAACCTGGAAGAGGGCACGAGTGAGTAGCTGGCAGAATTAACCAAAGATGGATTATTTCAACTAGCTTTCATCATGTCTTTTTCCAAATCCATATTTCCTAATCCAAGAAGCAGTTCTTCAATCACTAGGCTGTCATAAAACAGTGTAATGAGTACTTTCATACAAGAAAAGCAGATAAAAAATGTTTAACTGGAAGTCATATAAAATGACAAAGTCTTGGGGTATGTAATAATGGCAAATTCAAGAGCCCTGAGAGAGCTAGCTTGGGTGAGGAAGAACAATACAGCTGCATGCAGGCAGTGCTTGGCAAGTCCTATCTCAAATAGCTGTACTTGATATTGCCTTGTACTGGAGAAGCCTGGTGCTTTTCCCTCCAGAAGTATGAGGCCGGTTGAGGCTGATTGTGCTCCAGCTGGTTGTTAATGCTTGAATATCAAACCATTTATTTGCAAGTTGAAAAGTCTTGCAATATGTTCATCCTTCCAAGGGTGGGCCAATATGAGGTGGGCCTGTGCAGCTGAAGCCTGTTCGAGGCATCATTTAGGAATACCTCTGCCTCTCTGGGTACCCTGTCCTGCTTTTCTTGAGGTGTGCAATGGTAGCTATGTTTTGATGCCTCTGCAAGTCCACTTGTCTGTTTTGGCTTTCTTGAGGCCATATTGGCAGTTGGCAAGTGAATTTATAGTTTTAATAGTATTGTACTTACAACCAGATTGAATAGCATAGGTCTTAAAAACGAATGAGAGTTGTTAGTAAGAGCACTTAGTGCTGGCAGGCTGGCAGATAGCATTCGGGTCAGGGAAAAAATTATCTGGGAGAGTCCTGGATTTTTTGGTGGAGCTTGTGCCTGTGGGAGAAGGAGACCTTACATGTTCAGAGGTTCTCTTGTGGTCCTCTGAGGGGAAGGCAGGAGGGCTGAGAAGATGCAGTTCAGTTGTGGAAGTTTGCAGAGGAAGATCTATACCTGTGCTGTGGTGGGGCTTTTATGTACCCAGTATCCAAAACAAAGCTTGTCCCTTATAACTTCTTTTATCCTCTTTATTCATCGATGAAATTAATTCTTGTGTAGCAGTAAAGCTTTTTTCCCCCTGTAGCCGGTACTGTCAAGCAGGTGGCTGGCATGGTAATTTTTCACGCTTTTCCCTTTTCCCAAGGAAAGACCATACACTGTAATGCAGATGCTGGCCAGCTCCGAAGCCAGGAGGACAAGCCCGCATATTGCTAGATCCAAGTGGCAGTCATCATCCTGACCGCAGATATGAGAGATTTGAGATTACTGGAAAGCTGTTATTCAAGTGACCTTCCCACTCTCAACCCAGGGCAGAAAATGGACAATTTCTTTCTGAAGGAATAGTTTTGATGTTTTGGGTTTTTGTTTGTTTGTTTGTTTTGTTTTTTAATACTATGGATACAGAGCTTCTCTGATGATTTTGGCAATCTAGGAGGGACATAGATTCAGGATGGAGTTATGGGGTGCTGCTACTTTCATGGTGTTTGAATCCTTAGCATTAGTACTTCTTTCTAGAAGGCATAGAATAAGGAGGGTGGTTCTTCCTACAGGTGCCTGTTAACACAAAAGAGAGTCATGCAGTTTCTCAAATACATTAACAAGGTAGTTCCTACTACTTTTGGTGTTAGATATTTTAAGAGAAATAGATTTTTCTTTTTTCCTGTGTTTGAATGAAGATTATGTTTTGAAGTCATGATGGCTATGCCCCTAGTTCCTAATTCCTCTGCCAGAATTTGGCTTATGACTGATTAGGTGGATTGATAGGGCAACTGCTGTACTAATATCACTGTGTTGTGCTTATTCCCATGTGTATCTTTTTTAAAAATGCTGTGATCAGTTTAAGCCACGCTAGTGTGAACAAAACTTTCATATTGTTCCAGAAAAACAAGAAAACAAATAGATTCTCTCCCCCTCACCCAAATTCATTAAAAGGTTTCTTGAATTATTTTATCAGGAATTTTAACAATTACATTCTGGCCTATTCATTTTAGTATTATTTGCTGGATCTGTTGCTCATGAATTTGTGCTTTTTTTGGACTTAGTAATACCATTTTTCTTCACAGCTTTCTGAGGTAGTTAGTTCACTACCTGCTGTGTAAGGTACTTTCTTTTGTCTGCCTTAAGCAATTTCCTGATTTCACTGACTTCCCCCTAGGTCTAGTATTGCAGGATTCGGGGAACAGCAGTTCTGCTTTTGCCTTTCCCACTACCCTCAAGATTTCATAAGACTCACTCTTATTGCACCTCAGTCACCATCTCTCCTTGTAAGGGCAGCTCTATCCTCTCACTCATTTTAGTTCTTTTCTGTATCAAGCTCAGCTATGTCTTACTTAGGATGCAGAAGCTACTGCTAGGTAAAATGTTCAAGAAGTGATTACACCAAGGCTTTAAATAGTGGGAAAATGCCCCTCTTGTCTTGTTCACAATATCTTTCCTGATGATGCTGAACATTTTATTGGCTTTTTCGGCTGCTGCTGCACCCGGACTTGATGATTTCAGAGACCTGTCTGTGATGACTCCAAGATTTTTCTGTCAACTCTGTGTTTTATCAGTAGCTAATAGAGTGATGGCTTTTCTTTAAATTATAAGATATCAAAATACTTCTCAAATATTAGTAAATAGACAAACTATATTTTTAGAAAATATAATTATTTTTTCTGTTAGCCTTTTTATCTAGGTGGCACTGTAAAGCATAGAAAAGATGTTCTCTTAGTTGTGGTATTACATACTAGCATGTAGTAGTTAGTGTTTAGGTTAGAGTCATAGACTTTGGCAGGAAACTAGTGCTCCTGCAGTGTACTTGATGATATCTACAGTAAAGACAGGATGCGAAGTTAGTGACCAGAATAATATACACAAAGAACTCATAAATTCTGCTGGGGGAGGAGGACACCCAATCCAGGAATATTGTAAACACGTTCATTTGCCCTATGCTACTCTGCACCTGGGTATGCACAGTAGCATGGGAAAGAGCAATGCAGTCAAAGTCAGACACCACACTGAGATAATAGTTTTTGAAACATTGCTGGATATCTCAAGGTGACCGTGTGTGTCAGCTGGAAAGGCTGCGACAACACTGGGAGAAATGCGTTACTGGAATAAAATGAGTGAAGTGACTTGAATACAAGGAAAAACCACTACATGGACAAACCACAAAGTTTGGCTGTGGGAAAGCTTTCCTGCCTCATCAAACATCTTAAAATAGATAAATAAATTGACTGTTAAGCAGTTAGCAACATGGTCTCTGGGGGTCATGAAGCCTGCTTAAAAACAGGAATAGATATTGCTGACCCTTCATCTGCAGTTGTGGGAAGGGCTTGGCTAACCTGGAGTTGAGTCATCTGTATTGCAAACAGATAATAGATGGAAAAGAGTTTATTCCAATGATAGACACTTGTGAGCATAAGCGCTGAAGCACACATTTACTAGCTTGCTGGTGAGCCTGAGCATTTAGGGCTGTAAATCAGGCTATAAAGTTGTGCCAGGGCTTGGAAAGAACAGCTGTGGTAGAAGTACACGAGAAGCAGCAGAATTAGATCTGATTTTGCAAGTTATTTCTGTAAGTATAGGCAATTTGCAGTACATGCACAAACCTTACTGAATTCAGGAGTCAGGTACGCATTCATAGGTCTTTGCTGACCTGGGACAGAAAATACTTTATCAGGATTATAGGAAGTGTCTGAGGTTGAGCCAAACTTTGTCAAAGCTTCCAATGTTGGCTTCTAGTGCAAAGTGCACATATCTCCTTCATTTAAAAGAACTCCTTAATGTCTTAGTCTTGTTCCAGACTGGCCTTCTTGCTTTGAAGATGAATAGCATCCTATGCAGCTTGCTGTGTGGGTGATCTCTGAAAAACACATTCAGACTCTCTGGTTCTGCTCTGCATGAGTATTCCCCTGCCCTTCTTATGAGTACAAGTGCTTCCCTTGTGTCCCAGCTGAGAATTTCTCCATTCTCCACTGGGAACTGTGGTGTGTGCCTCTTTTCCCCTCTTGACTGTTGCCATCTGTCTTGGAGATGTTTCTTTTTTTCTTCTTTTTTTTTCCTTTTTTCTCTTTTTTTTTCTCAGAAGTGAAATAATTCTTTGAAAATACGATTTTGAACCATTTGATTAAGGATTTCAGTGGTCAAATGCATGCAGCAACTCAGTAGCACAGAACCTTAGTGACAGAAAAAATAAACTTAAGTATTTTTATTTTAAAAATTATTAGTGTAATAGAAAGGTATAGGAACAATTTAAGAGACACCCCCCTGCCCCGAAAACAGCCAATGAAACATTGCAACAACAACGCCCTTCCACATAAGGGAAGAAAAACAGAGCTTCTTCCTTAGACTAGCAAGTGCTAGGGATTATATATTTTAAAGCAAAGACAGATGAATAACATCTATGGCCCACGTTTGTGACAGAAGCTAGCCTACGTGATGGCTTGTGTTCAGCTTTGTCATCCCAGGATGATCACTGGGAAAAAATCAGCTCTGAGGCACAAATGTTCTTTTCCCTAAAATTGTGTCTTATGTGCTGTTTTTGTTACATATCCTCTGCTTACTCTTATTTATTTTCTGTTAACATACCTCTCAGCGAAAACTGAATATGTGTTTGTGTTTTCCCAATTGTTACAGAAAGGAAGTATTTCCTGGTGTGTTAGGGAGACAAGACAATGAAAAATGTGTTATCCTGAAGTTATGGAAAAATTGTAATAGAAATTTTCTGCAATTTT
>JANXJC010000078.1:40475691-40506182 GCA_027564655.1 Leptodon cayanensis
GGTTGAAAATAAAGGTATTTTTTTTTCTATCCCATCTGGAAAGTAATGAAACATTTTTCTTATTTCTGATATGAAATATTATGCCATGTAATTTATATGAAAGTGTTATGTAAACAGCTATTACTTTATCTGAAAGCCAAATGCTAACATTAACTTTGCACAGTAGAGTTACACGACCTGTTCAAATGCCTGTTTCCCTGGATGACCTTATATAGGTAAATGCAAGTTATTTATTATTGCTTGGGACAGCCAGCGTGGATACAGGCTCAAGATGGTTGAGTGCTACTGAATTGGCTGTCATCTCCATTGTGTGTATGAAATAATCCAGCTTTTGCAAAAGTCATATGTAGACGGACATCTTTTGGGAGGAGAAAAAGTTTCCTCTGAGGGTGTGAAATCACTGCCATGTTCTGCTATTAACAATCTCAAAGGCAATTTAAACTTTTAAGCTAAAGCGTAGTATTTTCCTGAAAACCAGACTAGCAAATTAATGCTTGTCTTTGATCCAAGCTAAATGAGAAGTGTTGTTTAAATTTGATTTGAAAGACATATAACATTTTTATCCTTTGCTGCATCGTCTACCCTGTAACTACTTGATGGGAATTTAAGCACTTTTAACTTTCCTCCGCTGCTCTAACTCTTACTGCATTCCCTTCACCATACCATCAGTTACTATGGGTGCTCAGACTCTGGTGCCAGCAGGAGTACAGAATTTTCCAGTCTCTGCTGATCTGGCTCTCCAGCTCTCCTGCAGAGATGGAGCTGTCAGGGGAGCCACTGGCAAGTGTAACTACAAATGTTACTATCAGAGTATATTGTGGGAGGCTGTCCTAGAAGACTTGGCAAGGGTTGCTAGAAAATGCTTGTCTTTTTGGGTGTTAATATTGTTCGATCCAAGATTAAAGCAACTTCTTGCATGCTGCTGAATATATTAAAAAGTGCTAAAACTAAATTCGCATTTAGCAAGTCCAGGATAATTTGGATCTTGTATTTCATTTAAAAGCTTCTTGCAATTAAAACTACATACTACCTGCTTTTATGCATTTAATGCTGGCACCACACTCATCTACACTTTATATTTAGCTTCTCGTACTACACTAATCACATCAGTTACTAACGGCCTTGTATACACAAAGGGAATGCTATTGGAAGGACATATGGTATGCTCCAAAACTTGCAAGTCATGTTACAGGAGACAGAAGCCACTTTGCTAGGGACTGAGGATCTGTTGAGATTTACATGGAGGGGAGGGGGTAGTTTGGAAAAGAGCAGGACTTGGGCTACAGCAGGGATAGCTGACTTCCAGGCCTAAGGAGCCAAAGTGTTTGTAGTTCTCAGCTATAGAAAATATACCAAGAACTTTGGAGAGCTGAGGAGTTCAATGATGTGTAGCGGGAGTCCACAGGCAGACAGTGGCAACAGCTGCTCAGGGTCTCCCCTACGTGACAGCCCTGGGCTGCACTGAATGTCCTCTTCACTTCAGCCTTGATAGCCCACGCTTGCTCATTTACAGTTTCCCAGTGTAGGCATTTAGACTTATCCATCAGGCTATATGTTGGCACATGTCACCGCAACTTCAAAATTAGGTAATTCTCTCTAATTTAGCAATCTGGAATTAGAATGCCATTGTGTTTGCTGTAATAGATGAATAATTCGTTTGTTTCTGTTCTGCTGTATTTTCCTGGTGTATTCTTTCACTCCATAATTCCTATCAGTTTTAATTTGACTAAATTAGAGAGATGGCCGGAATGTATATTTATTAGAAGTTTGAAATAACAGGTTCTCCTGGTCACCTAGTTGTTTCCCTGAAGAATGATGTGTGTGTTGCTTTCCTCAAAACTTTGTTCTTCTGAACCACTTTTTTCTTACAGAACTGTGCTCAAAACCATTTAAAATTAAGGAACCATATTTGCAATTCTGGATGCACTTAGTTGAATACAGTAGGAGTGACATGCTGTTTTGTTGGACTCGTGTTTGCATGGCACAGACAGTATTCCCAGAAGATTTAGGGTGAGGACCAGCTTTAACTGAGCATGATTTTAATGGAAGATTATTGTTAATGGAAGATGCAGTTGTAGCAGCAATCTAGAGAAAGGAACTTCAGAGACGAAACAGGTGTCTTTCCCCTCCTCTTTTCCCAAAGGTCTGTCTGATACAATGAAAAACTGAAAAGATATATCAATACATGTGATTTTTCTTTTAATGGGAATTCCAAGAAGTATTCAGTAGAAAGGATAATCTACTTGAATTGAAAAAGGTAGCTAGTTTTGTTGTAACATCGATAATTTTTTAGCTTTAGTTAAGTTTTATTTTTTGTGTCTGTGTATGTACACGTGCTTCCCCCCTGCCCCTCACCAGGAAGAGTGTTCATAATCATGATCCACAAATGTGGTTGCTTTCTTTACCAAGCTAGTTGTTGCCTCTCTCATGGTGAGGTTTGGATTCAAGTTCTGCATATTTACCATACTGGTGAATTCAGATGTCTGTGTGAATTTCTACAAGGGACTTGTCATCAGCTGAAGGGATCTATTTCCTCTGCCCGTCTACTCCCTCCCCACCTCTTCTTTATCTGGGAGAAAGCTGGGCTAGATGTGTCTGGACCAGAAAGATGAATCTACTGTGATATTAAAACCAGATAGCTCAGTAGATGTCTCTGTATCATGGGAACAGATTTTAAATTAATGGTAAATTAAAACTGCATCTACTCTGTAAATTTATTCTGTCTGTTGAATAAGCTTAAAGCTGTCTGCGTCACTGCATCAATTTATGAAGTGAAGTTGAAATACAGATACCTAAGCAGACTTCAGAGACACCATCTCAGTCTAATCTCCGAAGGCACGCAAGTAATTTGAAATGTTCTGGTAGAAGGAGTTATGTAAGTAAGTGACACACGTCATTACAGTGTCCATGGTGTAAAATTAAATGCATAATCATTTAATAGACTTGTAAAAGAGTTTGATTATTTTTTAAAGTGATTACTCAGGTTTTTTTTCATCCTAGGATTCTATCTGTCTGAGAGAAAAAACAATTTTGCAGTACAAGTTAAAATTGATGTTTGAGTATTCTGCAGTTTTCTTAAGTTTTATATGTTCCAGCAACATTTCAGCACTTCAGCTGCTTGCCAGATGTTAAGGTCTCTTTTCGCAGGCAGACCCATTTAAAGGCTTTTCTCTCCTGGATGCTGATGTCCCAGGCAGTTCTCAGGGGAGCAGCTCTACTGCCTGGGCAATGTGCAAAGCCTGGCCTCACTATTCCGACAAACTGAGCCACAGCCTACAACGCAATTTCATTTACCAGTGTCTTAATTTAGTGCTTTTCTTTAAAATTATTACCACTGTTGTCCTATTGTCTCCAGTACAACTAAAACACTGATAATTGTAGCAGATTTGTGTTTCAATACCACATAGTCCTCCCTAGCACCTTCATCGTGACTAAAAGTACTAGCAGATAGACTATTTAAAAACATCTCCACTGTCTGCCAAAATCTCCTGAGCTTAAAGGAAAAGTAAAAACTACTGAAGACCTTTAACACTATAATTGTATAGCAATGGGAGTCTCAACTACCTGTAAAAAGATTTAAAGAAACAACAACAAAACCTCAGCCACGTGTAAGCAGTTCTGTGATCAGTATATGGTGTAGCTAAATGTGTTGATTCTTTATGCAGAATTCTGGCCTTTTTTTTAGGTTAAAAGGAAACCCAAGTAACCTTGTTCTGCTGAGGGATGTCCTGTACAAGATCAGGGATTACAAGGAGAATACTTCATAGATGGAGATCCTTCTTGAAATAGTTATTGTGGTCTCTTCTGAGACTGCAGTGAAGTATGTCCACAGTTGCAGGGCAGGGCAAAGGGTGTTTGATAGAGACTGAGCCTATGTTATTTAAAGCTTTATAGCTGATACTTTTCCTGGTTTGCATGGAGGTGAATACATAATGCTTTTAGAGGCCAGATCATTATGTACGTACTTATTATTCTTTGAATGAATTCCATTGAAATACCCTACAGACCATAAATACCCAGAAATTAATTGTACATGGGGCATGCTCAAGTACAGCAACTTTTTTTGACATACAGATGAGGCAAAAGGATGGACAATAATTATGTGTTGCAGTAGTAGTAGTAGTAGAATGTTAATAGTAGTATCTCACAGCAGTTTGTAAGTCAGTAAGAGAATCAGAGAAGAGAGATGAAGCAACTTTACTAAGGTTATTCAGGAAGCAAGAAACCAACAATAGCACTGGAAATGTTTTTTTCTTTGCTGTTATTGCTATAAAGTCTTCTCTGTTTGCTAAAAGGAATTAATACTCAATCCTGTGCTATCTCATCCTTGACTTTCACTAAGTTTCCCTACTTCAGTATGTAACAGATACATACCTCAAAGGAAAGGTATGAAGGGGAGAAAATTCTAGAGTGAATTGGTGTGGGCAGCCAGCAAAACCAAGTAGATTGTTGCTGTGGCACACCCTGGAGGTATTCCCTGTTGAGCTTCCTGGCCTTTGAAGTGCTTCAGAGTTGGGGGCCCTGTGGGGAATAAACAGAGCTTGTACATCCTGTACTGTGTACTTTTCGTGAGCCTAAAGGAAAAATCAGAGTCTAATGTAGACTTCTCAGTCTTCTATTAAGTCTTTGTTTCATTAAAATTTTATTAGGAACTTTTAGATTGATTGAATCCTAGTTTGAATCATTAATTTATAGCTAATAACTATGGAGCTCTAATTTCACAAGTTATCCACATTTTATTATTTGTGTGGTGTACAGAAACTTTTCTGTGTAATGTTTTCTTTTACTGGTTCTGTTCAAAACCTTTGGCACACTGCAGCTGGGTCCTATAGTGGCTGCAGCATATAGAAAGAGAATACGTCTTCCATTTAATGCTGAATATATTCTGAAAAATTTGGGAAGTCATATAAGGTCAAAAGGAGTGAATACACTGAGACAGAGACCTGACATTACTGAGCGAACTGAGTTACAAAACAGCAAATATGCCTTGTCTAAATATTCCTTGTTTTTCCACCCTAAGAGGCATTAGTTAAAACACTTGCATAAGTGAGGAAACTCTATATGTTTTTTCATAAGGCTGTTTGTTGCATGTAGAAAGCTTAAAGGCTTTTAAACAAAGACAGTCAAAGGCATATCTAATATTAAATCAGTGACTGATAAAAAATGTTGACTTTTCTTTGCTGATAGGGTTTGCTATAGTTACATTTTTATTTAGTAATGAAAATTTAATTGCAAATTTACAGATGAAAAGCGTATTATCAAGGCTTGAATATTAATCCCTTGATAAGGGATGGATGAGGATTTTTTCATGTGATATTGCCCTTGACTCTTCTGCTTTGTGATGTTCTTTTAAGGCTTTGCACAGTAGCCATTTGATTAGCCTGTAATCTGGTAAGATCAAACCTGTCCATGTCTTCTACTTTTTTCCCCAAGTGCCACAGCTTGTTCCACTTGTTGTGCACAAAGACAGCATAGTTTCAGAGGCTGTAGGTGAGGAGAGCATGCTAATTCTTTTTTAATGTGTTTCTTCAATAATAATTGCAATTTAATAGTTTTTTTCCCTTTTGGAAATGCCAAAACCCCCAAATCACATCGCTCCAAATTGTCACTTTTTGGTCCTTTCAAACCATACGACTGACTACTTTCCTTTGTACCAGCAAAGGGAGGTGGGAAAAAGATGCATTATATAATCTTATTTTTCTGTAAGGCCCAATTTCCAATAAGCACTCAAACCATCTATGTGTTTGGCTGTTTTCACTATGCAACTTAAGTGTTCTAAGTAATTTAGGTCAAGTTAGTTAATTACTTCTGTCCTGTGCAGTTGGTTAGTGCACAAAACAAACTTGTTGCCTTTTTAAGGCTCATTTTCTGGTCTTACGGTTACGATTACACTTAAAGTTGTGATTTATTAATATTGAAAAGGGAGAAAAACAGTTTAGTGGAACCATCAGAAAGTTGATTGGGCAAAATAAGCATTTTTGTTTTGTTTGCTGCTTTCATGCTGTCTTCCCCTTAAATATTTAGCTGTGTAAACGCAAATTTGTAATTTTTGGTATTCCACTTCGTACATATTCTCCTCCATTGGAAGGTGGTGAGAAAGAGACCAAAAAAGGGAGGAGGAAGAAGGGCACTTCTCTAATCTCACGTGGGGTTTTTTTTTGTTTAAAAGCTAAATTTCAAGAAAAATGTGGTCTGAAATGAAGTGCAAGTAGTATAGTATCAGAGAGGACCAAAAGACATACGGAAGAAGCCGAAGAAGTATCATGGGCTTGACTGTGAGACCATAAGCAGGCACGAATTAAAACTTTGTAACAGAGAAGTTTATTGACACTTACATTGCCATAGGGCATCAGCTTGCTAGGTTCAAAATAGGATTTGACATCCACAAGCGTGCTAGGCATTGTCTGAATTGTTAAACTGAACTTTGGGCTGGATACTGAATCTTTTATTTCAATGCTTGTTGGTTTCTAGCTACTGGGCGATAACAGACTTACAGGGAAATTATTCCACACCAGTGTGCAGAGCAGTTTTCAAATGCCAATTCCTGAGTGCCATTGGTCACAGTGTGAGACTGGACCCCAAAATGCAGGGGTAAGATAAAGTATTGCTGTGTTCCTTGAAGATTTGTCTAAGGCTCATTTTTTTGATATTTGCGTAAGAAGCATTTATGAGGGCTGGCTTTCTAAAGGTCCTAAGCACTGCTCATTGTCACAAACCCATATTATCTGTCAGAATCCTGTACTCTAGTCATGCAAATACATAAATAAAATAATACTAGGAACAGTTCACTGACAAACAGGCATTGTAAATCTGTGTTAGAGCTTATTGTAGTGGCAGGAGTTAGAAGAGCAAAAATCAAATAATGAAACTTACTCTAGAACTCAAGTCTTGCATGCCATGTTTCAGGCTTTAGTGTATATTCATAGTTGATTATAGACACTCTAAAAATAGGGGCATATAATGGAAAAGCTGACAGATTCTGAACTATCATGATGGTAGCAGGCACTGCTATAATTAGGCAAGCATCTGAGTAGACAGTGTAATATGATTGCCATGTTTATACCCTGCGCTGGAAGGAATGTTTGTTAATCTGCACAATCCTTTTAAATGAGTTGGGGAGCAAGAGTTTGTGGAAAAAGATGCTGAGGTTTATTTCATATTCAGGCTGATGTGCATATATATCAAAAGACAACAAATACTTGCAGGATAATGGATAGCTGTTTAACTGCGTAACATGTTATTAATATCAGGATTGAGAAAAAAACATCAGAATTTACCTGAAAACATCAGGCACTGTGCAATTCAGTTGGAGAAAACGTAAAAAGTTTTCTATCTTTGCATTATAAACAGAACATGGTTGAAATAATTTGTATTTCAGTAAGAACTTTTCTTTCCTTCTTTTTTAGGCATTTAAACTCTCCAGTCAAAAAGTCTTTTTCTCCTGTTTTCTTTTTGCTGTCAAACTGCTGTTTCTTTTGTAATTTCAGAGGTCAGAGCCCAGCTGTTGCTGAATTTAACTTGCTCTTGAAAGCATATTCTTTGGAAACTTACGGTGTTGATCCTCATCCTTGCAAGGTAATGGTTTTTCTTTACTAATATCTAATAAAATGTTCTTTTTACTAACATTTAGTAAAAAGCCATTAATAGAATTGATTTAGCCCTGTTTTTTATCCAGGCACAAATAGGGAGTAATTTATAAAACAACTTGCCCTGGAACTACATATTATGTTTAAGCCTTGGAAGAACATTGACTGGTTGGCATTTCTACATCAGTCAAAGGAAAGGTCTCTCCAGAGGAAGCAGAACATCATAGGAGAATGTGGTAGAATGTCACGACAACAGCTTTGCTTATACATCAAAATTTCTTTGCATTTAATGCAAAGGTTTCTCTAAATATTCCAGGTGTGAAATACTTGTGTTTGCCAAGATTTTAATGATTCAGTGTTACTCTGTCCAGAAGATGCAACAATTGTTAGTCCTTGGCAGACTAGTTTTTCAAATACCATCAAAATATGCAAATCTTAGGAAGAACAGCAAACCAGATGTACAGAGGGGAGAACCGGTTATGCATTTGCATATTCCTCCACTTTGCTATTTTGTGGTTCTCTATGAGAAGGTGATTTTAGTTACCAGTTCTGATTATCCCTTACACCTGCATTTTTAATTACTTGTTTTTATCTGCATAATCTGCAGTGTTTGTTTTTAGTGTTACTTGCTTCATGTTTTAACTACTGCTTTTACTTTGGCTTGTATACTATCTCATTTGGTGGAACAGCAGTGCTGTCCAGTTAGCTGTTCTGGTGGTGAGTGCCATTAAACAGTCAGCTCTGACATGAAGCTGCATCGGATTTCATATGTACTTTGCTAGGAATGGTGCTCCTGTGTGAAATACAGGGTCTGGTTTAGAGCTCGGTGAAGTCAGTGACTTAGTAAACTTTAGTTCAAAACTACACTTCAGATTTTCACAGGCCATCCCAGAGACAGACTTATGTTGGCACTTAGGACAAAGTCAAATCTGGCTCAGAATTTCCTCTTTACCTGCGTGGCAGGGCTTGTAGTGTGGGGGCATGCAGGTGTTCATGGCCCATGCCTAAGGAAAATTTTTCAGTCTTCTGGAAGTGAACTGCAAAATAAGGTGCTTCCCTGGCTCCTTACAACATGCTCCTTCCAGTGCTGTGGCTGCTACTCCAGAGGCATTGCTGTTTCTGTTCCCCCTTATTTTATTTGTGGAACATAAGGCACAATAAAGTTGACTAACTTTAGCAAGGTGAAGGTCTGGAACTTGGGGTGGACAGGAAATCCAGTTAATACAAAATTCACTTGAATCATTGCTCAGAACTTTTATTGTGGAATTAAAAATTTAAAAAATGGTCTTTCCTATTTGAAAGGCAAGTATCACCATATGTTCTGGTTTGTACTCAAGACTACTTGCTTATTGTAGTAAATGCTGTCTGTCACCAGTACTTTCAACACAACATCTCACAGGGGAGCAACGCATTATGAAATCTTAAAAAATATCAGTGTTGAAGCAGGTATGAATCCCTGGTTTGTAGTTAGCCAGCACGTTAAGAATAGCACATGCACAGAAGTATGTTTTCAACAAAATTAGTAAGTATACCTACGGATTCTCTGCTGTCATCAGCTACAGGTAGATGGAAACAAAGCATAAGATGCTGTTAGTCACTTAAATGCCTAGAAATAAATGAGGCCTGTATTGCCAAGAGCAGTCGTTGTTCTTTAGAAGTGTACAATTTGAAGGTAAAATTTATTTTGAAAAGGAAAACAAAATGGCAGTAATCTATAGTGGAGTAACAATTTATGCTATCAGTTAAGAAATACCTCACTGGGTGAGGGGAAAATTATGTTTCTTTTTTCTCTTTCAAGGACTCAACAGGGACGACTACATTTTTAGGATTCACAGCTGCAGGATTTGTAGTTTTCCAGGGGAATAAAAGAATTCATTTGTTAAAATGGTAAGCATGTGAAGTAAGAGAGATTAATATACAAGAGTCTTTTCTCCTGCGTCTTCCGTTCTTCCTACTATCTTCACCTGCATTTGTTGTCTTTAAGGTGAACTAAGTGAATATTCCTTCTCTTGCCCCATTATGTTTCGGTTTTAAAGGACCTTAGATAAGAAGCATAATAATAATAATTTGGTCTCATTCTTCCTCCAGTGAAAATTATTCTGTTGGGTGCGTTAGTCAATATAATGCAAAAATGCTAAAATTGAGTAAGTTGATTTTTCAACTATGCTGTAAATCACCAGCGAGGCTTGTTGGCAGAGGCATCTGGAAGAGTTTACAAGAGTCCACCTGCATCTTTATTTGACTCTTGGAAATGTTGCTATTTCCTCATTTAATAACCTCAATATGAAAACTATAAAAGAACTTATTTGGTAAGAGGAGGAGGAGGTGAAAATGCCTTTGAATTTTTATTTTTTAGCCTCTTTTTTTAAAGAAGTGGACACTTACGCAATTGGCCTTGCTTTGTCTGGCTTTTCTTTTCTTTTCTGCTCCTGTAAAACATTTGACTTAATTGGGCAGCCTCAGCCACATTTGAGGGAGCGGTAAAACGGAGCTGCTGCCGGTACTGTAACCGTAGCTGGGCGTGCCCTCAGCAGTGTGCTGCAGAGTGAGCACAGCCATGCTCAGATGTCGATAAATCTCATTTTAGCCCTGCTGCTTAACAGACGCCCACAGCAGTTACTTAGATGTGGCTGCTCCACCTCAGCGCTCCCAGCCTGTCTTGTGGGAACAAGATGGGAGGGAGGTGAAGAAACTGGGAGGTAGTTTTTTGTGTAGAGCTGGACTCTTTGCTGCATGTCCATAGAACTCCTCTTGACAGTTGACTAACCTGAAATCCTCAGAGGTGCAAAGTCAGTGTAGTCCTGTCTATACGATTCAGTTCCCCGTGGAGCTCTGAGGACATGTCTGTCAAATACCATCCATTTGTGATCCTGGATTTGTACTGTAGTTTCCCTAGGGTAAATTTCAGGTAGCCCTAGTCACAGTGCTTCAGTGGTTTGTACTTGTGGCATGAGGGCAATGTGACTGCAACATCAGTCTACAGTGCAGGGAGGAGAGAATAACACTTGCCAAGGATGTATCCACCATACGGTGGGAAATTAGTTTCTCAGTGCTTAGTTTTTCATGTTAGTTACGGATAATGTGTCCCTTCGGAGATCTCTGTGTATCCTTTAAGTCCATTGGCATGTAAACCAGGTACAAAATGCAATAGTGATGGAGGAAAAGCCATTAAGCTGTCTCAGTGTTACACTGGCCATTGGAAGGTTGATCTGGTTCATCTGAATTTATCTGAATGCCATGTACTGCTCCTTTCATTTCTGAGACCTAGAAGTGAGTGCTAGTAGTTTTAACTGATATAAGCTGAAATTTACACTACACAGTAAAAATCCAAACTCATATTTGAGATTTTCTTTTCAATGGAAAAGCTTTCTCAACTGGAATGATTTTTTGTTGTTGTTGTTTAATGTTAAAGCAAAACTCTTGTTCTAAAGTTTCAGGGCTAGCATTGTCCTTGCCTCCAGAATTGTTCCTATTTCAACCATCTGACATCCAAAATCTTTAGAGAAGTTTAGAAAAACTACAGTGTCTCCATTTTAGCTGTGGTAATGACAAAATTTCCATTACAATTTAAGCAGAGGCATCACATTGCCTTTATATGGTGCACCGCTATTCCATCTGTAGACTGTGCTTTCAACCTTGGTTAAATTAGACATAGGTTTGCAACTCACAAGGCCCCAGTAATAAGTGCTGTCAAACGTTTTCTTCTTCCTCCTGTTGTGTTCTGCCCTTAAATAGCTAGTTACTAAAATGTGTGATATGAAACCACAAGTAATTAAGGATAGAGATAAGAGTATTTTCTTTCCCTCAATTTAATTACATTAGATGTTCCAAGGTTTTAAGATAGAAGAAGAATTACAGACTGTGGGATAAATAGAATGTAAACATCAGCTTCTGCCTAGTTTTAATTTCCTCTTCATTTTCCAGCAGCCATAGTTAATTCTTTGAAGGTGCATAGGGATGTAGAGAAATACTGTGGGCTTACGTTCTCTACTCTAAAGAAAATTAGACTATTAAATACTTTTATGCTAAAGGTTGTAAGACTTCTGTTGAGGCTCTTTGTCATTTGACAGCCTGCTTGACTTTGGAAATCAAGGAAACTTGCATGCAAGTTGTTTTTCTTACCTGTAGATCTATCTATTTTTCCTATATTTAAATGATTTTTCTCTTTCTAGGTGTGATGTCTATAAACTGAAATTTGAAGGGAAGACTTTTTATGTGTTTGGAGCTCAGAAAGAGGTCAGGTTTAATATTTTCACAGAACTTCTGTATATGATTTAGAATCACCTAAAACAACATCATTTTTTAACTAAACAAACTTCTAACAATCAATAATTGTACTTCATACTGTAACTAAAATATAGAATATGAGTGAACAAGACTATTGCTGTTGTCAAGAGAATGTCTAATTTGCAAAGGGTTGAGACATTTCTCACTTAACATTCATGCAGTGCTGTGTTGATTGCTCATGGTTTTGGTCATCTGTGTAGTCAAGTTTTAACGGATTTTAAAGTGCTAAAGCTGTACTCACCCACTCTAAAGCATGAGTGACATCTGTATATGATTGAAAATTCAGGTGAACATTGATACCTGGATCAATGTGAGGTATTTTTGGCTAATTATGATCATGTCCTCAAATCTTGGTCAGCTAAATAGACTGGAGTCTGTCGTAGGTAGTCAGGAGTCCTGTCATTAGGCGCTTGCCATTGAAATTGTAGATTTTTGCCTACAGGATGCTATAATCAGTTCTGCCCATAGGGCAGAATGACATAGCCCAGGGTTACAGCTTTGGATGCAAACTAGGTGAGAAACAGAAAATGAAGGAAGGAAATAATGCCAGAGGTATCAGGGGTTGTTTGTGTGGTTGCAAGGAGGATTTGATGCTAGGACATAGGGAACAGGGAGAAGCAGATGGTAAGTAGTGCAGCAACTGTGCAATGTGAAATGTTGAATATAGAGACTTTCTTCCTTTGATTTTGGTGTGAATACAGTTGGTATAGGTTTATTCTACAAGCCACTTGTACATATGCTCTTCTCTGCCACCTCCAAGCATCCCCTTGTATTTCTGAAACAATTGCCTGGGCAGTTTAAATATCAGCTACGTATAAGTTGTACTTCTGTGGGTGAACCACAGAGTGAGGCTACTCAGGAAAACTTGGTCTTCAGTGTATCTGGTTCATGATGATGCCATCAGGTACAGCTACTTCAGTCTTTGAGAATTCTACATTTTCATTACTTTTATTTACCTTCTTTTTCTTTCACTTAGAAGAAGGCTGTGCTGTCATTCCATACCTCTACACCAGCAGCCTGCAAGCATCTTTGGAAGTGTGGGGTGGAGAACCAGGCTTTTTACAAGTATGTAAACCTGAAGTGATTACCTATACTAAAAGTAAAAAAGTGTGCGTGTGAGTAGAAGGTTGTTTAATGTGAAATGTTCCATTTAATTAACAGAATTCAGAATGCAGACAGAAAATACGCAAGCTAATGAGCAATATTATTTTGTTTCAAGCCAGTATTGTAAGTTGTTTAAAATCTGAATGAGGCAGGAGGGTTTTTGGCAGTGAACAATTAAACTTTTTCCAGCACACTGGTTTTGCTGCTCTGTAGTGTGATGTTGGATGGACATGGTACCGCACTTGTGTCTGGGAACATGGTTGTTAATCTCAGCCCTGGTGTTGAATACCTTGAGAATGAAGGAAACAATCTGTTATACTTGATTCTCTGGGCTCTTCTGCTGGTAGGTAATGTTCTCCCACTTGAAATCCAAGGTTTAGTAAGAGTTGATTAAAAAAAAATTCTCTGAAATGTTTTAAAAAAGAAAAGAAAATGTTCTTAGATACATTTTGAAAGTTGCCAGCCATCTTGTTTGTTTGTTTTTTTAAAGCCTTTAAATTGTCAAGAAAAAAGGAGTGTCTTCCTCCCTATTCCCTAAAAGAGAACTTGAAAATAATTCCTCATTAAAAAGCTCTTATTGTGTTCTTTTTGCCCTCTGTTGACTTTTTTAGATCTGTTTATTGATGCTTCCCTTTAGGCATGTAGCTTTTATTCTTGTTACTTAGTCTCTCCTTACAGCATCTTGCATATTTTATAAAACTTATTGTTTCTGTGTTGGAGCATAACAGCACCAGGGGGCTGCTGTAAGGGTGAATAATAACTAAGGGGGAAGAATGTGTCTTCTAACATGGATGTTAATGACCTGCTTTATTTTGGAGAAGATTCCTTGTTTCATTTCAACACTGGTACAATAACATCAATATAATTTATTCAATTAATATATTCAGTGAAGAAACAGGAAATATGAGCTGGAACAATACAGCTGTTAATTCTCTATGTTAACATCTACTGTGTTTGAGACTGAATTAATAAAAAGATTATCAGGAGTGTTTTCCATTGGAAGTACACATAGTGCATGGTGTTTGAGCAGGTTTTTTTATATTTCTAGAAATACAGGGACTAAGAAACAATTCCCACCCAAAGGAGAGAAATTAGTGCTCGAGGTAAAGACGTCTGAGGGAGACTTATAGGAATATCATCTCTCTGCTCTTATTGTTAAATGGTTGTTATATTAACTGTTCGGGTTTTGGTCACAAATACATGGTTGTGGTGGGTTTGGCCTTGACTAGGTGCCAGATGCCTGCCCAGCTGGTTTCTCACTCCCTCTTCCACAGGACAAGGGGAGAAAATAAGATGAAAGAGGTCATGGGTTGGGTTAAAGACAGAAAGATTGCTTACCAATTGCTGTCATGGGCAAACCAGGCTTGACTTGGGGAAGATTAATTTAATTTGTTTCTCACCGTCTTACTGTATTTTAAAGTGTCAATAAAGGCAAAACTAAGAACACCCCTTCCCTCTTTCTTCCCAGGCTCAACTTCACTCCTTCATTTCTGACTCCTCTATGTCCTCCTTGCCCCAGGCAGTGCAGGGAGATGAGGAATGGGGGTTGCAGTCAGTTCTTAACAGTTTCTGTCTGCTGCTCCTTCCTCCTCACACTTTTCCACTGCTCCAGTGCCCTTCAGAAACTGCTCCAGCACAGATCCTTCCCATGGGCTGCAGTCCTTCAGGATAAACCTGCTGCAACATGGGTTCTGCTCCATTGGCCACAACTTCTGCCAGGAACCAGCTTCTCTGTGGGCTCTCCACAGGCTGCAGCTTCCCTCAGAACATGTCCACGTGCTGTAGTGCAGGGTCCTCCATGGGCTGCAGTGTGGATATCTCCTCTGTTGTGGTCTTCCATGGACTGCAGGAGGACAGCCTGCTTACCCCTGCAGCTCGTGGAGAAGACCATGGGGATCTCTGCTCTGGCACCTGGAGCACCTCCTCCCCCTCCTTCTTCACTGGCCTTGGTGTCTGCAGGGCTGCTTCTCTCATGTTTTTTTCTACTTTCCAAAGGTCTTCAGGCACTACTGTGGGGTTATTTCTTTAGCATGACTGCTTAAAATTATGCTTGCCTATTTCAATTTTGGTGGGTCTTAAAAGAGGACTACTTTAGTAAAATGAAGATTGGTAGTGATATTCAGTGGAGAGGAACCTGGCTGATAGATTGGAAAATAGTAATGGTTAATAAGCAGAGTGCAGAAAAATAACAACAATCCTCCAAACATGAAACTGAAGCCAAAGCAATCTGTAAATAAAAGCTTAGGACAGTAGTTTTGAAACAGCAAAAGTTTTCATACAGTTCAGAGAAACTGAGTTGTACTGAGTGTGGACTGTTGGTTACTTAACAGCATTAGATAAATCCTGTTTATGTTCTGTATGACAGCAACAAGGTATTCCAATAAGATTAGAACAGAGGTAGCCAGGTTGTGTAAATAATTCATGACAATGACACTTTGCTTTAATTAGATTTCATCCTCTCCTCTGCTTAGAAGAGCTTGAGACGTGGAATTTAAGATAAGGTCATGATTGCTTGGCATGTCCTGAAAAACAGCTGTAGTCCTGTCTTGATCCAGGCTCCGGGTTGACTGTTGTGGTTATTATCAAGTAGATACAAGTCATAGAAAATTGCTTACTACGGTATGGGAATGAGAGGCTCGATATGAAATCAATTTGCCATTTTGAAGGCAGAGAATATCAAGGAGATGGAGTGTCTGGGGTACTCTTCCATGATCTTTGTGATAAAAGACTGTGATAGAAGCTTGTTGTGTACTTTGTGATTAGAGAGAAGCAGTAGGATATGATGTAGGCTACTAAGAGGTTGACTGTATAGAGACATCGGAAAAGCAACTATTTTTGGAGGCAAGTGTTACCACTTCTTTATTATTTCTTTGTTTTACTAGTGGGGAAGTGAAATAGCCATATCTTCCCACAAACAAGGTGGTATTAGGGCAAACTTGTCCTAGGGGCTTTTGGTATACCACGGTCTTTCCTTCATCCTGTGAATGAGAGTCCCTAGAGATGCAGCAAGTGTCTGCATTTAATTTTCTTGCTTTCCTATCCAGGTAATCATTTGGTTTATGTTCATTTGTTCCGTGCTGTCTGAATTGTTTTATGTGCGCTTTATATTGTAATTTGTATAATGGCCTTAAAAAAAGTTGGAAAGCCCAATTATTGAGTATTACTTTGTGGTATAAAAATAACAAAGGTTGTAGTTTGCCTTATTTGTTTCTGCTTATTGTGTTCCTTCTGTGCTGAAAATGTGACAGCCTCTGTTCTTTTTCTTCAAGATATGCAAAATCCAGTCAGATCAAGACCATGTCCAGCAGCAAGATATTTTTTAAAGGCAGTAGATTTCGATATAGGTGGGTGTTTGCTGTTTCTTTTTCATGGCAAACTGTTTCAAAAAGAGAAAACATCAGTAATTACTCATGGTAAATTGAGGGATTTTCTTTCTTGATGACCTGTTCACACGTAATTCAGGTCAGGATTAGAAAGATTTTCTGTTGTCTCTTTAGCATCCTGGAGGCTTCATGCAGACTTCTGTCAAAGACCAGTTTCATGAGAACAGTGTTCCACTTCTGGTGCAGTTTCTGTAAAAACAACGATGTGTGGCCAGTGCAGAGACCGTATGCCCCTTAGAACTGGGCAGTTCTGGACCAGGGATGCATTAGTGTGATAGTCCAGTCTCACTCCTAGCATTCTACTACAAAAGGTTGCTTTTTTTTCAGTAGCTCTGCAGAGAAGTGGTCAGCAGAATTTTTAATCTGGGACACTATATACCCACTACATAGGATTTTTTTTTGCTTTTTTTATTTTGAATGTAACTTAATTGTTCATTTATATATAATGCTTGGCATGTAATGAGCTCATCTTAGTATTTGCTTGAATATTTATTTCATGTTTTAATGCAGTGGAAAAGTAGCCAAAGAGGTGGTGGAGGCAAGCTCTAAAATCCAGAGGGAACCTCCTGAAGTTCACAGGTATGTCTTGACATTCAATATTAAAGTTTAAGGACTAAGGAAGCTTATTGTTCTCTACAGAGAAATTCTCTTTCCTTTACTGTGAGATGTAATGGCTGTCATTCTGAGCTTCCACAATGAGGCATGCAAGCCTTGGGAAATATGTGTTGCCAGTGTTACAAAATTCTGACAATGCCGTATTGTCTCCTGCACAAGGGAACTTAATCTGTGCTGCTTCAAACCTGGGTTTAATCAATCATCAGATAAGTAGTTTATATTATTTTCTGTGTTGTGACATACATAGACTGTTATTGCATGATCCTGACAGAAAAGTACGTTCTCATTTCATTCCTAGTTCTTGCCTGGTTTTGAAAGATTCTGTTTTGTGTATGTACATGGGTATGTTTAACAGTATACTTGATAGTTTTTGCATAATGCAGCCAGATTAAGAAGCAGGAAGTTCATTCAGCAAAGAGAAAAAAGATCAGACAATCTTTTTTTCAGAGAAAAGAAATAAGCAGCTAGATTTTAAAAGAAAACTAATGCTTTCTGGTCCTTATCACTCATTGTAGTGACAGTGAAAATTGGTAAGAACCTAATTAAAGTCCTTCAGAAAAGAAGAAAGAGGCCAGCATGAAAAAGCTATTTAAAAACTTTTTAAAAAGATCACTGAACTTTGTGAACATTCTACAGCCATATCCTTATTTTTATTGTGATTTTTTTCAGGGGTGGGATGTGTGTGCTTGGTTTATTTTTAATTGAATATGGTTCTTCCATCTATATTTGAGAGAAAAGCGGATTGTCTTTACTAAAGGGTAGGAATATATTTGCAGCAAATATTTATAAATATGTTGTGCAGCCCTACTATGTAATTAATAGTAAGGCCATGCAGGGATGCTTTTGAATATGCTTTCACAGATTACATTTTAAAATGGGGTAAGTGACAGTCTAGAATGTGTTGACTGAGAACACAGAAGACAGAATATAGGTCCATCATTGAGGCAGGGTAGAATACTTGGGCACACAAATGCATTTTAAAGGAAAATAGTTACTCACATAAGGAAATAGCTTATTGCCTACTTCCCATAGTGTTTCTTTTTTCCACAGTATAAGAAAAGGTTTTAATGGAAAATTATTTTTTATCTTGTATTTTACTTTTCTTTGCTTTCAGTATTTAGTATATTTTAAGCATATTGTTTAAAACTCTTAGTGTACATGAAGAAACAGATCAGAGGGCAAGTAAATTTATAGAGCAACCTCATATGGATTTAACACCCATAAATAGTTAGGTATATTTTTTATGATTAACCATCCTAAAATACTTGCATTTACAGTATAATGGTAGCTCCAAGTTCAGTTTCTTAGAAAGACTAAGAAAAAGTCTAATTATTTCAAGTGTTTTTGTAGTGCAGGTTTTGAAATGGGAGACAGAGGTAGATAGCTTGTCCTTCTAATAGCACAAGTAGACAAAAAGCAAATTTTCAGCTCAAAAAAAAGCAGGCTTTAGAAGCAAGTTACTCTGTGAAAGAGGGTTTCAGGATGGGAAATGGTAGTTTTTCAGATGTAAAACTTTTAGAGGTAATTATATGAGTGAAGGCAAATATACATATATATTTAAATATATATAAAGTTTTCTCTCCCTGTCCTCCCTCCCTCAAAGTCAATTTAGTGGTTACATGGCTGCATTGAGAAAGAAACGTGCAGTTGTGAGGAGGTTACTGTTCAGTATCTTTGTGTTTGGATATTACACTTAAAGCACTATGGAGTGAAAATCTGTTGGAGTGTGTAGTCATATAGCATTAATGCAGTGGAGAGTTCTGACAAATGCATACTGAATGATTTAATATTTTGATTCCAGGGCATGCCTGAAGGAGACATCTTTGTAAATAAGCATGGAGTAGGAGCCTTATGTGTGCTCATAGGCACAACTTCTATTTTGGGGGTTGCTTGATAGCTCTTTACAGGAAGCACAAAGATCATGGGGATGCATAACAAGCCTGTGGAGGTACTGCTGGGTTGCAGTGATTGTAATTACAGTAATCTGAGTGAAAAACTTCTTTGGATAGTGAAAATTTAAACTAAATAGCTATTAGAGACTGCGCACAGAATGCAAATGAGGACATAAGTAGCTTTGGGCATACGTTAATGAGCAAGGAATCATGGCAATTGAGCAAGAAAGCTTGTTTATCCCCGCAGAATATTTAATGATATGTAATGTGACTTAGAGTAGGACATCTGTGTCCCAAGTTTACATAAATCCTCAGCAGCACACTGTCCCTTCTTTTCACTTGCAACAGGTGCTTTGTTCAGTTTGTTTATCTATGTGGAATTGTAAGTTGAGTCTTCGTGCAAAGTTGAAATGCATTTTTTGAAACTTCCTTGCTGTACCTATGTACCATTTGAAGTCAGGTAGAATCCTCTTCCTTTTCATCTTTGCTTCTGTCAAAAGTAAATATTTTATAATGTAATGGTTCAAATTTATTGCAGGACTCTTGCTTCAGGCCTGTGTCATGTAAGTCCTAGTTAACTTATTCTAAACAGCCATTTTATATTCTCAGTAATATGATTTTAGGCTAATGAGCCTCATGACTGAAGCAAATCAACAGCATTCCTCAAACATTCCTGAGAAAGTTCAACACCTGCTACCAGGAAAGCCTGTTAGAGCCAAGTAAGACGAGAAAGAAAACCAGCCTGAGCACCTGGAGGCATGGTGTAGAGGCGGTATCTGGGGTGCGTGAGAATGAGAGCACTGGGTATCTGTTAACTGAAGGGATATGGTTGTTCCTGCTTTAGTCTTTAGTCTGCAGTGCTCAAACCATAACAAATCCTTTACCCAGTCCCAGAGGCAATGGAACAACATCAAGAAAATTATTTGTATCCTCTCTACCTTCCCGTTCCTTGAAGCCAAATACTGATGTGTGCTGTGCGGTGTGGAAAGGATCAACACACTGAAATCCTGCATATGATGAAAAGGAGTCAGGCTGCGTAAAGAGAAGTAAACCAGCACAAAACTTTCTCTTGCACTTCAGATATTGGAAGGTCTATATCTGCTGAGGGTGCAACATAACGCGGCTGAAAGCAGCTTTCAGTGTGCAGAACTTGTTATGATAGCTCAAGGCCTAGTGTAATTTATGCAAAACAATTCTGAGATGAGATGTATTGGACTGCAGTTGTTTCCTTGTGAATAAACCGATGCTGTTTTCCCCCTCCTTTTAGAACCAGCATTACCCAGAGTCGCAGCTCTCCCTCCTTGAACAAGCAACTCATAATCAACATGGAACCTCTACAGCCCCTCCTTCCTTCTCCCTGTGAGGAGGAGGAGGTTCCTTTAGATGAAGGTGAGTTACTTACCCAATTCCTGCCAAACACTACCAATATTTATTCTAAAACATATGGAAAAAGGCGTGTTACTTACTCAGCGATATGGAAAAAATCTAGTAATTTCCATTAGCAGTACACCATTAGTCCTCTGCACATCATACTGAGAAATGATCACTAGCTCAAGGAACAAGCCTCATGCGAGATACATTGTGAGGAAAGTTACTGCTGTTGAGCTTTCTGTTTCAAAAATCTTTTTTTAGATTATCAGGTGAAAGGAATTTAACAGGAAATAAATAATCTCAACATAGCACCATTTTACTAAATAGTAACTGCAGTTACTCAGGAGTGAAAACCAGCAATTTACAGCTAGGCATGTTGTTTTTCTTCCTTCCCTTTACTTTTATATTTCTTTCTTTCTGTTCTAATGTTAGGAAAAACTCTCTGCTAATTTAATTACATTGACAAAAAGGGACATTATTTGAAGGTCAGCCAGGAAAGATTCTCTGCTAATTTAATCCCACTGACAAAAAGGGATGTTATTGAAGATCAGTTTGAATGCATTTTGTAGAACAAGGTTTTCCATTTATTTGTTTGTTCCTTGATATTTTAAAAATTTCATTCAACACCTATCTCTTTGAGATCCAGTCATTACGAAAAATGGTATGAACATCTTAGCCATCTTAAATGAAGGTAACTGCATTCTTCCTAATAAAAAATGAAGCCAACCAAACAAAACTTAATGGTAGTTCTTACTTGAGATGTAGTGAGCTAATTGTTTCAGAAGTTGGGAAATATGACCTCTGCTGTTGCTTTGTTGTGGTCAGTTAATGGGAAGCAGAAAACAGCTGAACAAATATGTTCATTTTCATGGGAGTACATCCTAATTTCATTTCATAGGAGTCATATGAACATGTTTTGTTCATTCTTCGGAGTTTCAACACTGCATGTAGTAAGAACAGGGTGAATTAGATTATCTGTGTACTTAGCTTATTATAATAAGTAGTAGTAGCTACATGACAGGTAGTTAATTTTAACAATTACGTTTACCTCTGCTGTGAAATACCTGCATCTGAGAATTCACTTTCTGGCAGTCAAGTACCAACACTGCGTTCCTGCTAGGCAGTTGCCACCACTGCAGAGTAACAACAGCTTGCTGCTTGTAAGGCTGCTGTGCCACACTTACAACTCTAAGCAATGAAATCCATTTCTGGAAACTGCTGACTTACTATTGCTATATGCTCACCAGAGAGTGATAGTTTCGAATGTATGTATTACGTAAGTTTGAAAGTCATGTTTCCTTTTAGTCAGACAAATTGTTGTTGCTACTGTGATCTAATAGAAATATTTGCTGGTGGGTTTCCTGTAGAATATGTTATGCACAGTTAAATACCACCAGCTGCTAAGTTAACAGTATTTAGCTCTTTTACAGTATTTTTCTGCAGCGAACTTGGCTATATGATAAAATTGCAGCTTGAATTGATCTCACAGCTCTCTGATGCTGATGCCAGCTCTCTTTCCCACATGCACTCAATCCAATTCTGTGGATTCCCATCTTTTTGAACCAGCAGTAATCACTCCAGAGTGAACTGGGAGAAGGAGTTAAAAAAAAAAAATTATCTCCCCCAGCCAAAAAAAAAAACCAACCCACCCAAACAACCACAAACCCCTAACTGTACAGTGTCCCACTACTGCCTGGCTCAACCCTTAAGTGGCTTATCAGAGAGGTTTGGGCAAGGTCCTGTGCAAGGGCAAGGGCCGGAGCAGGAGGTGGGGAGAGGGGAGGCAGCTAGCCCTGGGACTGACTCAACTGCATTGGGAAACTGCTTTTGGTGTGCTACACGTGTGAAACAGCCTTGGCATCTCTCTAAACGTCCAGGCCTGAGGTGGGGGTGGACACCCTGGGGTGCTTTCCAAAGAGCCTGCAGATGTTGTTGAGAGCACGGTGCAGCCCTGCCTAGGTCAGATGTCCCTTTGCTGCACGGGTTGGCTAATGCAGCTTCCAGCAGCCATGCTCGTATTTCTGCAAGGTGCTGCCGTATGCATAGGGATGTTCCAGCTGGTGATGGCTGAGACCTTCACACTGTGCTGCACTGTGCTGTGTAGATCGGCCCAAGCAACTTTTTGGCAGACCTGGCTATAATAGGGCTGTCAGCTGTGCATACCTTGGGCAGACTCAGGAGAGTGCACACCTTTGTCTTTGAGCAGAATGTACTTCTTAATTTTAAATTGGCTTTATATATTGTGAACAAAACACATGGCCAAAAATCTGGTGGCCTCAGTGTCTTGAGTGAATACTTCTGCTTCCTGAAACTTCTGGAGAGATGAACTCTGAGTTGGCTGAGGCTGGGTGGTATGAAACTGAGCTAACAGAAACTGCCAGGTGAGAGGGAAGATTTTGTGCCAATTACTTGGTGGTTGCTAGGGGACAAAGCCACCGGAGATGGAGATAGCAGAGTCTGCAGGGGATTTTGAGCAGCTTCAGCTTGCCTTGTTGTCCTTAAGATAATCCTTTCAGATGGAAAATAAACACGATGCAACCAAATATTGAAAAACAACTAAAGCCCAGCCATTCTCCTGCATGAAATTTCACCTTACAAATCTACTCTGGCTGTCATGCTGAAGTGAAGCTGTCCTCCAAAAAGCCCGAATTGTCCAGTGGTTTTGCAGACATGTAAGAAAGAGTGTACTGACTGAACATGGTCATAAACGACCAGTGTTTGTGGGAAGAAAGATACTGTATGCCCATGATATCACTCTAATAGTTACTTTAGCAGTTGACACTTATGCAAGAGGATTTGAAAACAATTAATAGCATTTTATTTTTTATTAGAATGGCAGGCAAAAATATCCTGAGTTTGTCTATTGGTGTCTCATTCTTCAAGACGCAATTCTTCAGTCTGCACTTAGAGGCCATATACAGCTGTCCAATTACTAATTTAAGGACCTAGATTTGAATTGGTATTCTTACTTAAATGTGCTTTTATTCCTATTTTAAATTATAGTTATGTAAGTGACTTCCCTAACAGATTGGCCATGAGCCAATACATATTTTATCAAATTAAAAAAGTAATCCCAAGCCCTCATACCTTAGGTTTTGCTGGTCATCTGTCGGTGCTTTGTTGCTACTGCTTAAGATTTTTCAGGCTTTCACATTCCTTGTTGCTGACTCTTGTTTTGCGCCAATGTCCCTTCTGTCTCAGGAGGAGGAAAGAGGCATGGTAGTGTAAAGATGCAACCATAAGATTACTGTCGTGCGTAGAAGGTTATCACAGGGAATTAGATTTTACATGTTTGAGTGTCAGGTATGCTTGGAAAGATCATTTCTACCTTTTGAACCTAAAAGATGTTCTTCAAAAGGCGCCTAGCTACAAAAGTTTTAAGTGTATCCAGAAGTGTGATTGCAAAATTCATCTTCATCACAGATGGCCAGATTAGGTCCTTCTGAATGGTCCTGTTATGTCCTTTCTCTGGTCCTTGCTCCATGTACAGTTGAACAAATTATATTTCTTTTGGTATTGCTATAGGAATTGTGTGGCTGCCTTCTTTCACCCTCTGGGACAGATCATTGCCTGTCCTGATCACTTGGCAATTATTACGCAGATGGTAGATCATTGTGATTGGATTTCCAAGCAGCAAATGTCATCAGGAATTCACTTATTTGCATAGTCCAATTAAAAAAAAAAAAGCAAAACCATACCTCTGAGTCACAGGATAGTAATATGGTTTTGACAAAAAGTAATGAAAACTTCTTTTAAGTCACATGATACTTGTGTGCTCAGGTTTCATACATGAATTATTTTCCCGGTGACATTGACTCTTGCTTTTGGAGCAACCAAAGTGTAAGTAGCATGCTTCAGTCATTCTATTGATTGAACTACCTTGTACTGTATTTTAGAAAAGAGAGAGTTGATGGCACAGACTTACTCTAAATTCCTCCTGTTTGAAATCCATGTTCCTCATTTTTTTCTTTCCCAGATTTACACATATTTTGGATGTCCTCATTGATCTTTTAAGATATTTTTTTCTTATGAAGTTGTATGCCTGGGCATCTGAGTTGTGTATGGAGAGCTCTTATCCTTTAGCTAACTTATTTTTGTGTGTCACTCAAGTCTAAGAAATATTGCATTAATGGCAATTAATTGGTGTGAATGATATCTTTACTTATCTTTACTTTATAATGTGGAGTCTTTGTTGCATCTCACAAGTGTGTATGGGAATGAGCACACACCAGCTACTACCAGTCTAGTTGTCTGTTTGTGTGTGGGGGTTCTCATCTGTGTAAGCTTTTGTTGTAGAACAAAGGCATATGGAGCTTTTGTGGGTATAGCTTAGGCAACAATGCATGAGAAATTGGCCACTTATTAATTATAGTATGAATAATTATTAAAAATATGCCAGTAAAAATATGAAATAAACTATCTATTCACATGTTACGTTTGTAGACCAAGAGCACTGTAACAGGTAATCTAGTCCACTTTTTTCCTTGGGCACAGCTCAGTGTTGTTACATTTAATTTTTATTGGAAAAAAAATTACTGGTTTAGTGCTAACTGTTTCTCCGGGTAGAACTAATACACAGCTTGTCATCATTTGCATTTTTAAAAACATACCTGCTGTACATGATTACACAATTTATCTTAATACATCAGAGAGAATCATGAAATGTCTTGTGTCATATAGCATCAAACAGCTTTTCCCTGTGAAATTAGCAGAAGCAATGCTCCTGTTAGCTGATTGTACCTGCTCTGTGTGTAGGTATATGATATAAAAAGTTGTAATATATATGTAGGAGTTCAGCAGATTTCTTGATAGCTTTTCTAAATAAAATAACAGTTCTATTTTTAGATTCCTGTGGTCTGCAGAGATAATTAATTTCTTCTAATATTCCATTAAACTTCATAGAGGCCGAAGTGAGCATCCTTAGTTCAGGTTATATGTAATGGAATTTTCTACCATTTTTTTGGTAGTTTTTTAACATTGAGATAGATCTCTCATTTATGCAATAAAGCGTGGTCATCTTAACCTTCTCCCATTACTGCGCACTTTGTCTTGCAAGTTTCTGGCAGTGTCCCAAAAAGTGTTCTGCCCTCAGGAGATCTTAACGTCACTGCATGCATCATCGTGTCTGTGTTCAAAAACTAACTTGGTTTTACAGTCCTTTAACCATGTAATTGAGCCCTACAAGGTCTGAAAACAACTTGTTTACAAGCAAACCTTTCACTTCAAGATAACAATACCAAATGGTAACAAGAATTAGCTCAGCTAGCTTTCCTTCATAACTTATTTACAAATTCTCAGATTTCCAGGTGTTTACGATGCCATGTGTCTATGAAATAAGATCACTACTTTTGTTACAAACTAAACAACGTTGCCCCCATCACTATAATAAGGTACCTCTAAAATCTGAAGACAGGTGATATACTTCCTTTTCACAAATACGTTGAAATTGTTATGCTTGAATAGGTATTTCCTGTTCATTATTTTCACTGGCTGGGTAAGGATATTATTTTTGAAGAGTGTTTTATTAGTTTTAGTTTTCCGGTTTTGAGAGGGGATTGTTTTTGCTTTTGTAAACCATACTTTCTGATTTTGAGAGAAGTTATGTAAGCATCCGCTGTTTTCCGCCTCCTCTGTAACGGGGCATGAATGCTAAGGGTCTCTGTCACAGTTCCCACCAGTCGTTAGTCTTTCAGCTGTGTAATAACTAGAGTTGCAATTTAGGAAGGAGGAGAGTGACAAGAGCTGCAAAACCAATTAGTTACCAAGAGTAGACGCGTTGCCTTTCTGGCCCTCTTCTGCACACAGAGTCCCAGGCACCTCTGCGGGAGAGAAGCAGGCTTCTTGTCTGGAAAATCCTCTCTGAAAAACATCTTCCAACCACCATGCAGGACATGCTGCCATTGTCAGGTCATGCAAAGGTCTTGTCAGGTCTTCTTTCTCTCAGGAGACAGAGCCTGTTCCTTACTTGCCGAGAGTTAGTAGTAGAGACAGAGAGTTGCTGACTCAGCTGCAAGATTTTAACGTAAATCTCCCTTAGTTTTGTATGCAAGGTTTGTTGGCAGTGACTTGAAATCTCACAGTCATTTCTCTTTTGCATGAGCATGGTCACATGAAACATGACTGATACATGTTTATTCATCAACATGAGTGTGCTCCTGTTGGAAATCATTCACAGCCTTGTCCAGATGATGCTTGTGTCCTCGTTTAGGCTTTCCTTTGCATATTGAACACGTCAGTGGTTAGACTTTTGTAAGAATTGGTGCTTTCCAGTTTTTGCAGCTGTGTACACAGTGAAGGTTCAACCCTTTTTAGTGAGATTTTAATGATCCTTTTCTGGTTGCTACAATAGTTATGAGAATAAAGATGAGAACAGCATACAGAATCTTGCGTCTGAAGTGGTGACAGCATGGAGATAGGAAGCAAAGGGGCACGTGATCTTTCCTCAGACTCACAAGGAAGCGCTTGCAGAGAAGGAAAGGAAGAAAAGACTGTTTGCCCTGCAGCAGGAAGGAGTAAAAAAGAACACTGCTGGATATTCATACTGTATGGGCCAGGCAGGTGAAAGGAGCCACCATAAAGATGCTTTCGAAAGCTCCACTGAAGCAGATGTCTTTCATGAGGGAAATCACTTGGTGTAAAATACATATTTGCTGGACTCTCTCCCCTGCCCCCTTCTTTCCCACATACTTGCATGCACATCATTGACATTATGGTGCAGGGGGAACAAGGACATCAGATAATGAAGACTCAGATGGCACAACATGTTATAAACATTAAAGGTAAGTATTCTGGGAAGTGAGAGACTACATCCCCACCAGTGCACTCCTTCCAGTTTATCTCCTTTCTGTGGTTTCAGTGGACCCAGTAAGAGCTCCTTTTCCACTAGGACAGTGTGATGCTGTGCATGTGGTTGCATTCCAGCTGGAGCAAGTTATCAGCAGCCAGCATATGTGCGTCATGCCTTTTTTAGGAGCCTGCATATCTCTGTTGGACGTGGACGGGGAAGTGCCCAGGCTTCTGAAGCAACACTTCTTTCTGGTGGATATGAATGTATCCAATAGTTGTCCACAAATGGGAACTGGAGTACATATGCAGAGACACATTTTTCCCAAACTTAGGAAATTTCTCTCCTTATTTATACACAGGCAGGTCAGCTTTGATTCCAGTCTTGAAATGAAAGCATTTTCATCTCATTGGTTTGCCTTGTGACTAAGGTTTGTAACCACAGCACAGGATTTTTCCTTTTGTATCTATACATTTTCTGCAAATATTTCCTAGGCTGTGGTAGGGAACTGACATCAGTGGCCAAATTAAAGCTCTCCAGAAAAATAATGGCCACAGTGTCATTTTGTTCTGTGAAAAACAGACCCTTAATGCTTGCCTTTTATTTCACTGCGCTACATTTTGATGCCTCGGATATTTTTATGCTTGTGTGTGTGGTTCAGCTGTTACGCTAGCAACTGCTAACTGAGATGGATACTGTGGAAGTTTGTATTGTACGTTATGAGGCATTTGGAAATGTTTAAAAATAACCTCTTGTTCTGTTCCCTACTGGGATATTTTTATTGGCCATGTTAGAAGCTTGTCATTTGATTCATTGAGAGTGACTTGTGTTAGTCTCTTAAAACTCAGTGGGAAGTCAATAAAAGGTCAAAGCTGATATGGGTCGAGCCTTTACAAGACTTTGAGAAGAGGATCTAATAGTCAAAATGGTGAAATGTCTTGTAAAAATCCAAACCAAGAGAAGCATTCATTTGCGGATGGTTAACCACTGCAACAAGGAAGTATGCATTCGATTACTTCGGCACGGCTCCAAGATCACAGCCAGAAGGGCTGGTAAATTTACATTTCTTTTACTCAAACCTCCCCCTCCCCCTCCAGTTTGTTATGCTAATAGTGGTGTCTTGGAAAGGAACTGTACTGTGAATGACAATGTTACGTTGAGTACAGTAGAAATAAGGACGAATTACTGACAGGAGCAGAGTTGCAAATGGGGAATGAATGAGATTAAACTTAAACAGTGTTTGTTGTAATATCTTACATAAATTGTGGATTTATTTGTTAACTGCTAACAAATGAGTGACTGGAATTTTGCCCTTGTGATTTTCTTGGACTGAGGAGGAGAAATACTTTGAAACTATTATAACTTCTGACAAAACTAAATAGTTCTTAAATTAGCAGGTAGGTTGGTAGCAGATTTTCAATGTCAGCTGAATACAGTAGTGGATACAGTTTAGCATTTTACTGCCACTGAGTGGGTTGGGTTGCCAGATCACAACTTTGTTGGTTTTATTTTTCTAGATACTGAATAATTTAACATACTGAATAATAGTACTGGGGTGGTGTGGGGAAAGGAGTCTGATTCCGATCTCTTTTTCACTATGCATAACAGGAGTGCAACCCAAGGAACAAAAAGTATTCAGTACTGTTTTGGATAGCAACCAAAATGAAGGTGTTTCTTTTTCTTGTTTTCATACCAAAATCCCTTAGCCAAAGATGGATTGGCCCCTCTGTCAATCCATATGTCTCTGTTTCCTTAATGTCGTTTGAGATTTCAAAATTTGTTTCTCCATGCTTTCTGTGGTACTGTTTACTTTTGGTATTTTTGCATATATAGGCTGACAGATTTCAGTTTCCATGCACCTATATAAAACTATGCCTTTGTATTGAATCTTCATTTCAGAAATGAGTATTTACAGAAGAATTAACTAAAACTGTTCTGGCAAAGACCAGAATATTCTCACACTTTTGGCATCTGAAAATCAGAAAGCAGTAAGCACAGAAGGTATGGGAGAACCTGCTTCTTGCAGTGATTTGTCTCTGAGTAGCAACAGCTCCTGGCGCCTTTGCTTCATGAATTCACCACTCAGGGGAAACTGTACCATCTATGACAATGCACCTAGCTCCCTTGATTCAAAAATAGGTCCCAAAATTGGAAAAGCATTAGTATTTACATGTATTTTTTATTCTTACACCTCAGAGGTTAGATGCTGGCTCCAAATAGGTACAAGCCATCTTGGTTTAATATGACACCAGTCCAGTAACAGAAGTGTGCATTTGGGCTACATTGGTTCTTAAAAACCTTGATTTTGCTGTACCATTTATAGGATGTTATTCCTTTTGGTGCACACATGCTAAAACCTGTATATCAGCCTATAAAACCTGTATATCAGCATACGAAACCTAAGGACTGGAGTCAGCTTGTGCAAAACTCGTGGCAGGGGGCAAAACTCCTTGGGAGAACTCCACTGAGACTGTGACTGCTTCAGAACAATGCTGCCTTGCGCCGGGAGGGCTCACCCAAGCTGAGCGGGGATGCTGAAAGGTCCCACTTGTCCTTTTCTCGGGTGCTAAGCTTTCACATCAGCGCCCACCTCTTTTCAGAGGTGCTCCCTTTGGCCTGGTGCTAGACCCTGAGTCGCTGCAGTCCCTTCGCCAGCTCCTCCCCTTTCTTTGAGCTGCTGACAGAGGTATCTTGCCTTCTCATCCCTGCTCCTATGGTACGCAGTTCTCTTTCCCGGCTACTGCACTCGGCCTTTTCACTGCTTAATCCTACTTCTGAAATGGGGTCAGCAGTGCTGGGGTGGGCTCTTTCCAGGCCAGAGGGAGGGTAGAGACAGGCACCCCAGAACGCCCGCTGTGCTGCGTGCTCTGTTTTGCGTCTACCTCTGCACTTTGGGTGCCCTTTGTGGGGTGTGAAAAGCAGGGTGGCAGTCTCCAGCCGCTGCACTAGCTGTGACATTTAGTTGAACACCGTGACCCACACAACGCAGCTGGGAGGTGAGTTGTAATGCTGCAGAATCACAGTGCTTGCAACTGATGTGAGCTGGCAAACTGTCACAGGGCTTTCCTCCCTTCTAGAAGCTCCTGTAAGACTAAAACAAGTGGGAACAGCCACCAGGAAAGCCAGGTCACCACCTAAAAAGGAGTTACTGTAAACTATCATCGATTTACTCTCCTTGCAAAGCTAGAACAGGTGTCTTCTATGGGTGCGGGATGCGGGTAAGGTAGGGATCTATGGCCTCCTGCTTCTGAGGGTTGGACATTTAGCTGTGATGCAGATCCTGCTTTGATGCAGACCATGCTTTGATACAGATCCTTTATCAAATAGGGCAATATTTGAGTTTGAGTTCTAGATTCTGTTTCCCTTTCCTGCATTTTCTTTGTGACATCCGTGTACTTTGCTCATGTGAGAAAGCCACACTCTCTTTCCCTCTAAAAGGTCATTCTATTCATAGTACAAGTAAATTTTG
>JANXJC010000078.1:40524650-40536601 GCA_027564655.1 Leptodon cayanensis
ATTTTGTTATAGATGTCATTCACTCCATATAAATATTACAGGAATTTTTCCATGTTTAACAGATGGCTGCCATTTTGATTTGACTGTCCTTCTGACTGTCTTGTAGTGCCTCATGCTGCCTGCTCTGTTGGAATCAGATGGGCTGTGTAGACTGCTTGGATACACTCCAGTGGCTTTGCTGATGTGGGTGTTGTTCCTGAGGCAAGCAGGTATGCAAGAACCCTTTGTTAGAGCAGAGACTGGATGGAATATTTTTTTTTTTCCTCAATTGCTTTGATACCTGAGCCTATGTGTCCTCTGCTCCATAAGCAGAGTAGCCAAAGAGGGAGGAGGTCGAAAACATATGTCAGTAGTAAAGTCACTCTAAACTGTCTTGAAACTGAGGAATGATATCATATGATGTCTGAGTTCTGACTTATTTGCTTAATATGAGTCAGCCTGCTTAGGTGAGTTACTTGAGCAAGGCACTAAGATCAGGGTGGGAACAGAAGTCCAAGAATATGCAGTGTTTCACTTAAATTCTTGATCATCTGTCTCGGTTCACCTTAGTGGCTTTAAGCCTAGTGGAATCTTCAGATTTTAAGGAACCTGGCTTGTCTTGAAAGCATCTGTTGTCAGTTTTGCTTGGGAGAATTATCCTAAGAGCAGCCTGTGAATGAATTTGTTTTATTGATTATATTAACTTGGAGAACTGATCTTTGGAAACACAAAGTCAGTCTTAGCTGTGCTCTCAATTCAATTGCTTCACTGCTCCCTTTTTACTTATCATTAAAAGTGTGATTGATTATCTTGTAGTGTATTTTATCACCTTGTTTCCTAAAATAAAAAAGTACCCATATGAATCTGAGGGCTCGAATACTCAAGGAAAATACTTAAAAATAGCCAGTGTCTACTCTCAAATGAGTTCTTCAGCCTGAAAGAGACATTACTGAAGTTCCTACATATTAATGGAAATTCATGAGTCTGGAGGTGACGTCTGAAAAATGCTGTTGAGAGTAAGCTTTACCCAGGTCTTATTAATATACTTAGTCACGTGCAGGATCACGTTGTCAACATTTCCTTGTTTGACTGCATGGTCACTCTGGAAGACGAATGGAATTGTGTATTCTATATGAATTGGGGGTATCGTGGGGCACCGCAGTGTTCATTCAGGGGAGTTTGCCTGTGTTCCCCAAATCTGAGCTAGTTTAATTTTTATGAGCCTTCAAGACTCAGCTGGACCTTGGAAACAAACAAAACTATGGACTTCAAATTAATATCACTGGAAATATTTTCACTGATTTCAATGAAGTCAGGATTTCACCTTCAAGGCTGTTGGGGTTTCATGTGACTTTAGCAGACCACACATTAAAAAGAATTTTACAGAGGCATATGTGCATATATCTATGAGTTTGTTGACTGACAGTATAAAAAAAACTTCCTTACTATAATTCTTGATGATAAGAAACTTCACTTGTCCTACCCTTCAAACAGTGAGCTGTGATTTAGGACTTTATTTTAAAATTAGGTTTTATTGTTTTTTATTAATCTTCACAGTTGCTTTGCTGGCTTAATATCAGTTTTATTTAATACCCTATATTATGCTTCTACTCCCAAATATTATTTTGGAAATAGTGTGTTTCATAGTTTTGTTTCTGTTGTACCATTTAAATTTCTGATTGAGTTTCAATTCAACTAATATAATGCTATTTGACAAGGTGGAGTTCTGCTTGTTGTAGTATCTAGCTTAAAGCTAACTGTGAACATAGTTGTGGTTTGATCTGTAACATATCAAAGTAGCAATAGAATACCGTGTAAAAGGCCTGTTGCCTTTTAACCTGTTAAATTAAGTATCACCTAGTTTTTAATTTTCATACATTCATACATCGAGAGCCTGTTTATCTGGATTAAAAGTAAATATATAAAAATTGTTCCAGATGCTTATGAAAATAAAGGAACACGTGAAAGAGGTGTCTTGCTATAAGTAGTTCAAACTCTGAGAACTTTTAAAAGGCAGTGGAAAGATCCCAGTTGTGCATACACCAAATTCTAATCACATTAAGGTTTTCACTGAAAAAAACCTCTTAATCTTCTCACCTCTTTCATGTCAGGCAGATAATAGAGCTTCAATAAAGGAATACTGCTCTTATGTCTTGATTTGGCATCCATTGAGCTCTTCATCTTGAGGTTCTTCTTTATTGTCAGTAAAGAATTTCCTTTATTGGGGTCAGGATCAAATCTATAGTCATTGTTATTACTCAATTCTAAAATGTAATGGTATCTTCATGTAAGCATAAGTAATTTCAAATGGATTTGCAAGTTTTGGGATTTTTCCCCACTATCTTATTGTTTTCTGCCAATAAAATAATACAGCTTTGAACATATTAAGGGAAGATTTTAGTTTATTTTAGCATGCTTTTTTTTCCTTTCAGATGGAACACTTTTCTGAATAAAGTCAACTGAACAGCTGCATGCCAAAATTGCTAGTGAAACAAACACACCTCATGCTCAAGGTCTCAAGTTCATACAGGCCAAGCACATAGCTTACTATGAAAAGAGAAAGTTTACCTATCCTAATGCTGACAACAAACCAGAATTAGCAGTTTTAGGGGAAAACCTTTGCATTCCACAGTGAAGGCAGAAATCAATCTTCTGTGTCAAACAGCACTCAGCCATCCAATGAGACAGTGAGAAATTACCTGGAATAGCCCATTCAGGAAAAGATCAGATAACAATTTTAGGTTCAGAAGTATCTAGAAAATGTATAGGACACATTCATAGTAAAACTCACAAGGGAAATGATCTATCAAGAAATTCACAGTTGTATCAGGAATGTATCTATCTTTTCTTAAAATGGTGAAAGTAAGAAAGCACCAGTTAGCAAGATGGGGAAAACTGAAAGTTCAGGCAGCTTTTGCTCATGTGGGCAGACAGCCTCTGTTACATGCTGATGTGTGCAAGAGCTCTAGACTTTGTACCATTTCATTTATCAGCATGGAGTGCACAAAAGAATGCATTTGTATTAATTTCTTAAGAGAGAATTCATTACCTTCCCAAAACAAGTGTTTCTGTAAGATTCAGTCTAATTCTAATCAACAAAGAACAGTAAATGGGAAGGAAAGGATCCTGAGATCTTCAAAGTTACTTTGGGCCAGCCTCCAGCTGCTGACCAACCACAAAACCTCAAGGAAAAATATTTTGAAAGCTTGGATGAAGGAGAAACAAGGGCATATATATGTCAAGCCCAACCTCATCCTTCTGTGTCTAGTGAGGATGATTATTCAAATACAGTTATAAAAACACTGCATGAAAATTCTGATACCTATTTTTGGGCTCCCCTAATTGACAATTCTGATGAGAACTGTGCAGAAAGAATTTCTCTGACAGAGATTAAAAGTAGATCTGGCAGGGAGACCATACCAAAAAACTCTCCAGAAAAGGTCACTTCATTCAAAAGAGAAAATACAAAACATTTCTATTCTACTTGGTTGGAAGGCAATGTTTTCTTCAGAAAAAAAGACCAATAGCAGTGTTGAATGCAGCGTGGGAGAAAACATATGCTAGATAATAAAGATGATGAGATGAAAAATTCCACTTTTACCATAAAGATTGACATTTCCTGTGTTTGCAAAATTGTTAGAGATAGCATCAAGAGACGGGCTTCTGCTCCTAAGGCAAAGGGAAAAGTAGATGATTTGGATGATTTGATCTTAAATTTTGAAGTTTTTAAAGTACAGACAGGTCAGAAAAACAAAGAAATAAAGATTTGAAGATATGGAAGAGGAGGACAATATGTCAGAAGTGAGAAAGCGGATTAGCACAATGCAAATGGATAGTGCCATTACTGAATCAAGTAGTGACAAAATTTTTGGTAGTAAAATAGTGCTACAATCACCTGCAGAAGGTTCTGCTGCGGAAAGCTGTGGTTCGACGCTGAACTCAGGAGACAGTCCTTCAGGAACCTGCCTGTCCTTTAAAGCTTTTTCTGACTATAATCTCAACTCTCCTAACAAATTCATGCCTCTCTCCCTGAGGAGAATACATTTGCAAGGTATCTTGAAAATAAAGTTGTTGAACAAGACAAGATAGAAGAAACTGGCAATTATTATAGATCATCCAGACTAAGTTTTATTAGTAATTGAAAGATTGGTGTTGTGGAACAGAAGACCACCTTGTTGAAGATGAGAGCTCGTAAGTAGAATCTGCTGTAGAATGTGTTTTTTTCAAAGCCTTTGGATAGTCCTGAGTCAAGTGATAAAATAAACCAGAACAAATGTCAAGTTCAGGTAGGTAAAGAATTTCTAACATATGCTTAGCTGTTGATATTGTGTAAATAATCATTGTTAATGACCCTGTTAAATACAAGTCATGCTTTTGATATGACTATAATTAATTTTGTTATAAATATACTTTGTTACTGTCTTTAATGTTGTAGCAGGAATAATTGCATTACCCTGAAAAGTAGTACCCTTATTCATTGAAATACATAATAGATTGATCCATTCCAGCATGGTCAATTTCTGCATTAGAAAAATGTTGTCAAACCACACCTGAAAGTTGCCTGTATAACTAATTGCTAATGTTAGTGATTTTCTATAGCCTGGTTTTACACAAAACATCCCAAATAAAGCTGTTCTTGGGTGTTGTTCACAAGAGGTGACACCAAAAACTGGTTTTAATGCAGCACAATGTAGTGGAGAACTATGAAACTATGCTTAAACAACGCAGGTGTCTTACAGTGGAAAAGGGTTTGCTCTCTTCTTGTTAAAAGCAACACCCATCATGTTCTGCATTAAATAAATGTGTTTGGTAATGTTTAGTGTTGTGACGTAGTTTAGATAGGAAACTGTCTGGAACAGAAATCCTTAGAACAAAAGTGACTGGTGCAGGGAGGCAGTGGGAGAAATCCAGACTTGCGTAGTCATCTTACGTACATGGGTAGCTGAAGCCAAGGTTTGCTTACTTGTTTAGTTTATATTTCTTATATGGTATTTCTTATCTTTATTGAATATTCCAGTGAGGGCTTTAATACTGATTTTTAACACTGCAGTGTTCTTAATTCTTATCTGCAGCTTTAATATTTTTCTCAATTTTTAGTATATTGACTTAAGGTTCTAATTGTCCTGAGAGTGATTTAATTTAACTCAAAGAAATCAAATTACAGTTGTCAGAGCTTTGTTTTAATACACTCTCCAGTAAGGTGGCAAATTACAATGAATACATTCTTTTAATCAATGTTTCTGTCTCTTTGAAGCACATCCATAAATAGGACAAGATAAGTCCTGTACTGTTAATATCCTGTAAGGCTTTCCTAATGTCTGTGATAAATCTTTATTCAAAGGCCTCAGAACTTCATTACTTTTGTTTAGTGGACAGCTGAATATTTAAGACAGGGAATAGAAAAAATAACTATTAGAAATAGAAAGCTTGTAGACTTAAATAGAAGAAATTATTTAGCATGGATCAGATTAACATTTACACTAGTTGTAAATTGAATATAAAATAACTTTAAAATAAGAAAAAATTTGAAGTAGCTGACCTAGTGAGGAATGAAAATCAAGCCCACTGGAGGAAAACAGTGGGAGAAAAAAATATTTGGAAAACAGGTGAGGAAAAGGGCATTGAAAAACTATTTACATAACAACTACTTTTTTTTTTTTAAATTTCCGCCTTCATTATACATCTTCTTCTAAGGTCACTTGCAGCACCAGGAAACTGAATGCAATTAAACTGGCTGAACCCTTTGGGGCTGGTGTGTTTTGAATGTTCCTGTTTTCAGAGTGCATGGGAATTGTCTGAATAGGTCTTGTCCTGTCCTGTCATTGTGATGTGCTTGTCAGCATCCTCAACAAATTATTGCCCATGGAGTCCCAGAAAGGCAGCAGGACTCTGGACCTAGTGGGTTTCCCTGCACTCTCCCATTCCAGTTGTGCATCTGCATACTTGATAAATGTCCCAGCTTGAAGCTGGGAACAACAATGTGGTGGATGACTGAAGTACTACAAATAGTCCTTTTCAGTCTTATTTTATTCTCGAGCAGTATTTGGTCTTAGTGGGAAATCTGTCCCATTCACTGATTTGCAGGGGCTACTGTCCCAGTTTCTTGCCACAGGCAAGACATGCACCTTTATTTTTCTTCAGAATCCTTTCCTGCCTTTTGTCCTAGTTTTACATGAGATTTAGCTGAAAACTTGTTTTTCCACAGAATAGAAATAAAGAATTCAGTGTTATTGTCAGAAACTTGTGACAATATTAAGTTTTGAAAAGAAAACTTCAATGTAAAATTATATAGGGAGATAATAAAAAAGTGATGTAACAAAATAAGTTTGAAAAATAAATGTATTTTATTTTTGAGACACTTAGAATTTTTTTATTGAAAATTTTGTCAAAATGGTGCATTTCTGCAAAAGCTTATGTCTGCAGTTGAGTAACAGCTTCCAGTGGAAAACTCCTCCACAGATTACTTTAACTACTTACTCTAAACTTACTTAGATCACCTGTGCAGTGTCTGCACTCAGATTGTTCTCAAAACATTATGTGCGTATGTTGCTAGAACATAAGCATACATGCATCTTTTTCAACTACCATATTGGAGACTTTCATAAAGAGAGAAAAAGGGAAAAGAAAGGTTCTTCTGTGTGCTCTTTTCTTCTTCGATGCTCTTTTCTCTGACAAGAGTCCTTAGGCTAAATGTATGGCTAAGGCAATGTTTCTTTCTTGCCACACAGAATGTGGAGCCTATGGGTCTGTGTTGATTACTACCCTTCCCGCATCTCCAATTACCTCCGTCATCTGGTAGACAAAGTTACTGAAAGCTTGACACTGAGCCACGAAATGCACAATACTCACATTTGAAAAGAATTCAGAAGGTTATTAATTCAAATGTACCTGATTTCAACATGTCATCTATGAGATCATTTTGTTCTTCTATTGCACACGCTCCTACTTTTTCACTCTCCTTCCTTTTGGAGAGGCATTCCTCTACTATCTACATAACCCCACTGAACAACTTTCACAAAGAGTTGTTCTTTGTGTTTTGCTTTTTGGTTTAAACAGGCAAAGCAGTGTCATTCCATTTATCACAAGATTATAGAGTAACCATTTTATTGTTCACATTGCTGAGATAAGCCTTAATAAAGAGTGAAAATCAGAGCACTTTTTTAAAAACTGGGAGAGTAAATAGTCCTCTGGCTGAATGTAGAATTGCAGTCACTGAAGTACAGGGTAACATCTCAGACTGTCTCACGCAGTGTCGCTGATGAAATAAGGGTCAACTAGAGCAGATTGCTCAGGGCCATCTCCAGTTGTGTATTGAATATCTCTGAGGACAGAGACTCCACAGTTGGTCTCCTTCTTGGATGTTTGCTAGACATGGTCCAGTACAACCATGTCTCTCTTATAGTGGGGAACCCAGAACTGGACCCAGTTTTCCAGGTGTGTCTCACCAGTGCTGAGTAGAGAGGAAGGATCACATGCCTCAACCTGTTGGTGATGGTCTTCCTCATGCAGCCCAGGTGGTTCTTGGCCTTCTTTGCAGGAAGGGTGCAGTGCTGGTTCATATTCAACTTCTTGTCTGTAGGACCCCCCAAGTCTTTTTCTGCCAGACTGGTTCCCAGCTGGTTGGCTCCCAGCTTGTTCTGGTGCATCTGGTTATTCTTCCCCAGAAACAGGACTTTGCCTTCCCCTTATTTGAACTCTGTGAGATTCCCATTTACCCATTTCTCCAGCCTTCTGAGACAGCACAACCAACTGGAGTATCAACCAGATAGATCAGGATTATTTGTGTAGCTTTGTGGCATATAAGTTAATTATGTATCCTGTGTAAAATGCAATGTAATACTGTCCCTGCAAAAGTTTTGTTGATATTTCATATAGGAGGAGTAACTGATTTTTACTGAGCCTATGCTGAATTGTCTGCCTAAGCAAGCAGCTTTTAGTCTTACCACATAAAATATTCCGATTTGGTTTTGTGTTCTGTATTTTCAGCTTCTGGTTCATGCTTACACTTACACTTGCTGTGTTTCTTCCATTTCCCTTTTACATTAGTGTCCTGCACAAATCATACAGTGACAATGACAATTATATACACTTTCTATAACAGGAAAATGCTTGTTTAGCTGAATTTTTATCATACTGTGCCAATAGCTACTAGCTAAGAATTTGACAATTTTTAAATGGTATAGCAATATTAAAGGGGTTTACATGCATTCTAAAGCATGCTGGTTTATATCTCCTGTGTCTGATCAATTAGATGGAATTTTTCAGTGGCAAATAATTCTGAGTTTTATAGGTTACAGAACTTTCTTTTGACCTTTTTTTTGTACCTTTTTTAATACTACAAGGCAGCTTATTTATAATGAGTTCCAGTAAATAATTTCATGCATGAACACTTCCACAGTATACAGTAAATATACTCTTATAATAAATGAAGAAATTAGATTTCAGTCTTTCAGATCTCAAGGTCACAGTGTCAGAACACTGCAAGAGATCTTGGAAAGGCCTTAACATCTCATTGCTTAATAGGCTTTTGTGCTAACACTAGATGCATTCTCACTGGAAGTAATGAGGGGTCATTCAGAGATGGAAGGCCCCAAATCAGCAATCATTTGACAGGTAATTTTATTTAACTCTGTGTGACTCAACCATAATGGTTACATAAAGGCAGCCTTGTTCAACAGCAATGCAACTAGAATCCATATTATTCTTTTGCCATTAATCTAGTCATACGTTCAAACACAACACAACTGAAAACTTCAGGCAAGAAAATAAAAATAACTGTTTTTTTCTTCCCCTTCTGTTCTTCTCCTATTGTTTTCTATCTCTGAGATCATCAAGCTGATGGATCCCAAGCCACATATCATGAGAAGCAGCCCAGACTTCTGAGACATTATGTGTTTAAAATGATTAAAATTCTTAACATAAGGCTTGCAGTGTTTAAAGAGATTAAAAAAACTTGGGAACCAAAGCATTAGGATAGAATGTTTGGTCCACAAAATGCCTCCCAGGTAAATTCAAAACTGAGTGAAGAGGTTTTTTATGAAGACTGAATCATTACAGTTCAGCACCATAGAACTACTGGATTACTACAGGTAGGTTATGCATAAAGACTGAGTTGAGTTGTGGCATGGATTCTTTCCAACCTTTGAAATAATTTTGTTCTATGTTCCATTACTTATCACATCCTGAGAAACTGAGAATACTGAAAAATCATGGATTTGCTGATTAAGTAATTAACTTCTTTTATTAAGTTACGAAAACTATTTTTCCATAGTTTGTGTCAATTCCAGACAGGGCAAAACACTTCCTTCCTGGAAATTTGCCATGTCTGAGAAAGTAGAACAGAAACTGCCTGATGAAGACAGAGCAGTAGCTCTTCAGAAGACTGTAAATGCACATAAATAAAAATTTTTTATATGTATCACCTAATTTCTGTGCTTGCTACATTCACTGCTTTCCCTTTCTTGTTTTAACTTCTGCTCAGAACTGGTGTCATGAATTCATTCAGTGATGTGCGGAGCAGCTGAACATTGAGCAGTTGAAGCTGCTCCATCTTTTACAGTCCAGTTTAAGAAGGTTACAGGAGGTGACATAAAAGCATAATCAAATAATTGCTCTTAGAAACAGTTTGAAGTTATTCTTAATTAGTGGCTGAAGTGATATTAACAGGACTTTAAGATTTGAATGAGATACTACTGATATGCCCAGTTCTTTGGAGAGATAATCAAGTAATCTCTAGCTTTTGTATTGTAAGTTCTAATATGACAATAAGTTGTGTATTAAGTTTTAGAATCTGTAAACTACATGAAAATTAGATATATTTATATAATGTAGACATAAATATATACATATGTTATTTTAATAGTTGATTGTAATTACTTACATAGCTTGTGTCTGTAGTTGGAAATAGTGTAGACATTTGCACTTTTTTTTAATTTGCATTGTTTTGCAATGAATGCTAACAATTACGGTCCATCTGAGTTTATGACACTGTTCTCTTCCATCCACAAAGATAGTCAGTGACTCTACTTCAGTAGTCACATGATAATGTTAGCATGGATAGCTCAGCATGCTAACTATTTTGCTTTCCAAAAAAACCTCTGTGAATGCACATGGGATCACATATGGCTTTGCATCATTGCAAAAGCTATCTGGATAAAATATGGTTGCCCTGTAATCACAGGTGCTTTAGACTCAGCGTGTTAAACATAATTTAATTTTTTTTTTAAGTTTATGAGTCATTCAGTTTTTGTCGGAAATGCACTTCTGGTGTTCTGCAAAGAATCACATCAATAGAAGCAGTAGGATGATTTTCATGCATAGTAATCCTGTTAGCACATCAGCTGTCAACTGAAGCACAGAAGCTGAAGTGAAGGGCAGATAGCATGGCACTCCATGTTCTCACTTGCTGTGTTCACAGCCTTTTAAGTACCAGTTTTTTATGTCCAAAATTACCAGACCCTCAATTCTCTAGTCTGCCCAGCCCTTTAGCTTTATGTGTAAGTGTGGCAATGGAGTGGAACTTGTCAGGCCAATGGTGAGCCAGTGGTCTTCTCCAATCCACCATGCTGCTGAACTTGAGCAGTGTTGTGTTCAGTCTAGAAAGCAGTGTCAGTATTTCATGATGGTGTGTAAAAGCCTGATATGCTTCATGTTGGAGTAATGCATTGGCTATTAACTGTTGACCATGTAGAAATTGCAGTGACAGAAATGAATATGTAATCACATAATACCAGTGACACATATAAAATACTAATTGAATGAAAGACTGGCAAATACGTGGTTCATTTGGTGAGGTCTTGTTTCTCAGAAATGCAAAGACATATTAAAACCATGTAATCCATCTGCCTCATACTCCAGGATGATTCCCTACAACAGAGTGTCTTACTAGTTGTTAGAGCTGGTTTTGTAGAAAATGGTTGTCTGCATGCTCAGACATCTATAAGACAGCAGTTGTGCCCAAGTAAGTACAAACACATGTACCGGGTAAATACATATGTCTATCCTTAGCTATGTGTTCAAAATACTACATATGACCTTAATTTTTGCAAAGCCACAAATCAGCCTTCAGATTTATGGGTTTTTTTGGATCTATCCTAAAGGTTCTCACTTTGGGACTGCAGAGGCATGAGTATCAGACTTGACTTGAAAATGACAGCAGCATTGTCTTTATTTGCAGAGCTGTTCTCTAGCTTATTTTTACAAAATGGCTGTCTTCCAGGGTGTGGCACTAGTGATCTTAATTCCAAGAGTCTCTGGTTCATGCTTTAGACCATGTTTCTTATTCAGGAAAGTCAGATGGCAATAAAATACATCTGAAAAAACAACTGAAGAACTTTTCTCCTCTTCCTCTTCCTCCTCTTCCTCCTCCTCCTCCTTCTCTTCCTCCTCCTCCACCTCCTCCTCAAAGAGCTCCCCATGGTGTTCAATGAGGAACTCCTCTTCCTCCTCCTCCTCTTCCTCTTCCTCCTCCTCCTCTTCCTCCTCAAAGAGGTCCCCTCGGTGTTCAATGAGGAACTCCTCTTCCTCCTCCTCCTCTTCCTTCTCAAAGAGTTCCCCTCGGTGTTCAATGAGGAAACACTCCTCCTCCTCCTCCTCCTCCTCTTCCTCCTCAAAGAGTTCCCCGTGGTGTTCAAGGAGGAACTCCTCTTCCTCCTCCTCCTCAAACAGTTCCCTCTGGTGTTCAATGAGGAACTCCTCTTCCTCCTCCTCTTATTCATCCTCCTCCTACGCCTCCTCAGAGAGTTCCCCGTGGTGTTCAATGAGGAAGTCCTCCTCCTCCTCCTCTTTCTCCTCCTCCTCTTCCTCCTCAAAGAGCTCCCCTCAGTGTTCAATGAGGAACTCCTCTTCCTCCTCATCCTCTTCCTCCTCAAAGAGTTCCCTGTGGTGTTCAAGGAGGAACCCTTCTTCCTCCTCCTCCTCTTCCTCCTCCACCTCCACCTCCTCCTCCACCTCCACCACCAACACCTCCCTAA
>JANXJC010000078.1:40546216-40565362 GCA_027564655.1 Leptodon cayanensis
TCTCCCAACTCTCTCAGCCTTTCCTTCTGCGACAGATGCTTGAGTCCCTTTATCATGGGACATCAGTCTCCTTCATGGCTGCTTGCTAGAGTTTGTCCAGTATGACCATGTCTCTCTTGTACTGGGGACCCCAGAGCTGGACCCAGTTCTCCAGGGGTGTTTCACCAGTGCTGAGTAGAGAAGGAGGATCACATTCCTTGACCTGCTGGTGATGCTTCTCCTAATGCAGCCCAGGCAGCTGTTGGCCACCTTCTGTTGGCAAGCTGCTGGCTCGTGTTCAATTTGTCCACAGGACTACCAGGTCTTTTTATGCCAAGCTGGTTGGCTCCCAGCCTGTTCTGGTGTACGTGGTTATCCCTCCCCAGATGCAGGACTTTGCCTTCGCCTTTGTTGAATTCCACGAGATTCCCGTTTGCTCATTTCTCCATCCTGCTGAGGTCCCTCTAGATGGCAGCACAACCATCTGGCGTATGAGCCATGCCTCCTACCTTTGTATCATCTGCAAACTTGCTGAGGGTTCGCTCTGTCTCATCATCTAGTTGGTTAATGAAGATGTTAAATTATGTTGGCCCCTGGATCGACCCCTAGTACTGCATCAGTGACTAGGCTCCAACTGAACTTTGTGCCACTGATCCATAATCCCCCAAGACCAGCATTTTCGCCTGATCCTCTTCCACCAAAGATAAATCTTCCATGCTCCAGTCTTTCCCCCAGGGGCTAAGATTCTTGGAGGCAAATCCTAACAGTAAAGACTTAGGTGAAGAACACATTGAACATCTCAGCCTTTTCCATGACTGTTGTCACCAGGTCTCCCACCCCATTCAGCAGTACACCTGTATTTTTGCTGCTGATGTACCTGTGGAAATTCTTGCCCTTCATATCCCTCACCACATTCAACTCCAGGTGGGCTTTGGCTTTCCTAACCCCATCCCTGTATGCTTAGACAGTGTCCCTCTATTCCTGCTGGCCCTGCCTCCAGCTCTTGAATGCTTGCTTTTCATGTCTGACTTTGGCCACGAGTGTTTTGTTCATCCATGTAGGCCTCCTGCAGCCTTTACTTGATTTCCTGCTTGTTGGGATGGATCATTCTTGAGTTTTGAGAATGTAAGCCTTGAAAATCAACCACCTTTCCTTGAGTCCTCTCTCTCCAGGGCTGTATCCCATAGGATTCTTCTAAGCAGGTCCCTGAAGAGGCCAAAGTCTGCTTTCCTGAAGTCCAGCATTGTGATCCCACTTTTTGCAGTGTTTTCTCCACTTGGGATCCTAAACTCCACCATCTCATGGTCACCACAGCCAAGGCTGCCTCTGACCTGTACATCTCTGATAAGTCCTTCCTTGTTTGTAAGTGTGAAGCCCAGCAGAGCATCTCCTCTCATTCGCTGCTCGATTGCCTGCCAGAAGGTTGTCATCAGTGCAGTCCAGAAACTTCCTGACTGCTTATGCCATGCTGGATTGCATTGCTCGAGCAGGTATTGGGGTGGTTGAAGTCCACCCTGAGAATCAGGACCTGTAAATGTGAGGCTTCTGCCAGCCTGAAGAACAGACAACTACTGTAGGCTTTACCTTGTTTCATTTCTTAAGTTTTAAACTTATTTGGGTTATGGGTGCTAGTAATAGTCATAGATGCTCCTACAATGTTGATTGGTTGGTTTGGTTGGTTTACTAACAAATATTTTTCTCCCACTTTCCCCCTGAGGAGTTTGTTATGATTCATTAGCTGTGATGATATTTTCCCTGTGATTTTGTTGTGGTTCTATTAATTCTGGCATTTACATACCTAAATTACCTTAACTTCTAATGGAAAAAAATTAACATAATTATGGCAAATTAACTGTAAATTTATACTGTGCCTCCTGGAGTCCCCCTGAAGACTCGGTGTCGGTTGCAGATTCTGCTGTTGTTAGCTGTATTCTATATGCTGTTCTGCAGGTGGCAGAGTATGTCAGCCTTGCAATCCTAGTGGTAGTGTTTCAGGATTTACAGTGTCACTCTATAATAAAAGCAAGACCTGAAAGGATTTTCCCTGCAGTTTCTCCTTCATGACAGGTAATTTTCATCTGAAGTTAAAACAAGGGCAATAGGAGTAATTGGAAACTGAGAGACAGATTGTGTCTTGGTACAGGCCTATAGAAGATGCAGCAAGGGCCAGTGATTCAATAGTTTGCTTATTTTCCCTCAAAAATTGTAGATTATTTCATTATTTCCTCTCATTCGTTTGCTGCACTGGCAGGCTGGTGAGAACTGCCTTGTTTTCAGCCATTTTCTGTGAAGTAGAACAAGCCTCCATCATTTCCATGTACACCTTAGCCTCACCTTCCCTTGCTGCGTCTCCTGTGCAGACCTCTCAGAGTATCCTCTTTCCCAGTTTTGTGTTTGTAAATTAGGACTTACATGGCAAAACCCAAGATGGAATCCAAAGTACTTCCTACAAAACAGTATTGATTTGATTTCAAGATTTATAGCTTTTATTAACTTAATAATGAGGTACTTTTTGCCTTTATTTTGACTAGGACTGGTATCTGACTACCTGTTTTACCATTACCTGTTCTACCTGTATAACCTTTCTTACAACATTTGCTCAACAATTCAAGTTTTTTAAAAATTGGTTGTCTGCTGCCATATGATCTATGTAGCCAACTCTTTTAGGATGGAAGTCTCAGGTTTGATTTTAAATGGGTTATATCCAGTGAATGTTTTCAAATATAATCCTCAGTTATTAATGACGTGGAAATCTTCTGTTGTACAAGTAAATCATCTGGATTCTTTTCAAATACAGAACAGAAATATGTGTTGAACAATTCTGCCTTTCATGCAATATTAATAGTTTACCACCTCTCTCTGGAAGTGGGATTATACCATTGCCGTTATTTCTCTTGTTGCTCATTTACGTCAACATGTTTGTCTTGCTGGTGTTATGTCTGACAATACAGAATTATTTCACCAGTCTTTAGTTTCCCTTATCCTTTTCCTGCACTTGATAATTTCAGTTTTTTACCATCTATTTCCTCTTTTTAATATTAATTAAATTATTTTTGTTATTTCTAATTGTTGCTTCTCAATTCAGTTCTCCATTGTTTAGACAAAACATGAATAGAATTAAGGAGTTCTGCCAAATGCAACATTTGTTTTAACTTCTGATTTTAGTTATATAGTCTTCTCTGAACATTTTTCTTCCCAGTAATTCTTCTTATGACTTTTTGCATTGGGAAATTTAGCTCTTTTGAATAACAAATTATATATAATTACTTGTTGGGTTTGTGTTTTGTATTCCCATATTGAATACAAGCGTGTCACAATAATTGGTCTTTAAGCCACCACTAGTTTCCCATCTAGTAATTCATTAATTTTTATTCATTATAGTGAGACAAAAAGTAGAGGCATTTACTGTTTTGTGCAACACCTTTGCTTTAGTCAATGATCTTCTATAATATTAACAAAAGTCATGATTTGGCGCTCGTTGCATGACAGGTCCTGTATGTCACCTAACTTGAAGTCTACTCAAAGTCCTCAATTTTAATTCTTGCCTATTACAGACAAACTTTTGAAGAATGAGTTATTTTGTTGTCCAGTTTGATCCGGAGTTAATATGATTATTTTTTTTTTCCACATAATGCATATTGTTGCATTCTGTAAAGGAGAATGTGGAGAATTCTGCACATTTAATACCAAATTTGAATAGGAGTTGCATTGCTTGCTGGTATTAGTATCCTGTGTTTCTAGTTTTGGCATATTAGAAATTCTTCAGTTTTAAGTGGAGTGAAATAAAGATTGAGAACCAAGACCAAATTAAAGCAATTTATGTATGCAGAGAAGAAAATGAATAGTCCTGCTAGAGGAGTAGATCTTGCAGTTGTAGGCCAACAGTTAGATCAGAACTATTGATCCTCACTAATTATTGGGTATTTCTTGATCTAAGTCACCACAGTTCCTGTATTTTGCGAGGTGAACCCTTGAATGCCAAAAACAGCTGACCTGAGACTGGGATTCTGTTTTGACTCGCATGTTCTGATTTTCATTCTCAACAACAGGTAAAACCTATTGGTGTCCTTAGAAATTGTTCTTCTTTTTCTATTCACAGTAAACAGGTTATGATACTTTTAGGTAAAGCGATGTTTATACTTTGGCTTAAATGAGTGTCTGAAACTTTTGGGTATGACAATACCAGTATTATGCCTGCTCTAAATAAATTATTTCTGTTTTCATTGGGAAAAGTGAACATGAGAATGGAATAAATATGCAGAGGCAAAAAATATTCTTTCATCAATAATAGTTTATAAAGGTTATTTCCAAATGGCACTGTGTAGCTATGGAGTAATGTTTTTTGTCAACTGATAATACCATACCAAATACTAATAAAATTTTAAAGTTTTTTTGCTAGTAGGAGACATACAGGAAATGTATGTGATTGAATTTTCCTGTTTGTTTGGGAAGCCACTGGCCTTCGCTTATGAAGTAATCAAAGTTTATATTTAGTTCATACTGTATTGTAATGACAGATTTATTAGTAGAAAAACACACTGTGCACATATATTCTGGATCTAATTCTTTAAATGAAGTATTTAAATAAATTATTTTCAACCTATGATGTCATCCAAACAATGTAATAGAAATATGTGTTTGTACTTCTTTGTGTATCATGGTAACATGAGTTTCTTTTTGCAGGAAGGCAGATTCAGTTTGCAGATTAGCATTACTTGAATGATGAGTGGCTGATCAGTTTAGGGCTCCATCTTCCTCAGTGTTTCACTCTTCACCTCTGCCATGATGAAAAACAGCAGCTTACTGGTAAGGGGTTAGTTCTTTCCTTATTGCAAAGAGTGTGTTAAGGTAACACAAGTTTTTGTGAGGCAAAAGTCTTTTTTCAGAAAGGTGGTATGGCTTATGTGCTGATATATTTTGGATCTTTAAAAATGTGCTACTTTTCCACTACAAATACATTCCAGGAAACATTTATTGCACATAAAGGTTTGCTTCTTTTTTAATCCAAATTTTTAATATGTTTAAAAAATACATGCATAGCATGTGATGAGAATTGTATCTTTGTTTCTTTGTGCATTGTTGTATTTACTTGTTGCCTCACATCTCGGTACTTAAATTTGTTGTGTTTATGGTAGGCATGTTCTTTTGTATTTTGTACATTATCTGAAAAATTGATGGTTAAGTCTAGGAATTAATGATAGACATTGCAATGCAATAAAATGCTTGATGATAGTTATAAACACTACTCGGATACAAAATAAGATGTATTTTATTTTAAGTATGTTATATAGTGATAATGAACAACTGTATAGAGGTTTACCTTTTCAAAGTAGTGTCCTAATGTCAATCAATTACTGCCACTCCTATTTTAGAGAAAATGAGAATACTGAAGTAAAGAAGCTCTAGCTTCGTCAGGCATATGTGAGTAAAAGTAAGGACTTAGATTACACATTTGTTCTATTAATTTCTTGTACTTCACATCTAAATATTTTGTCAATATATGACACATTTTAACTTGCTTGGTAAAAAATGGCATATTAATATATACACACTTTCTAATTGTATTTTGATTTTGTCAGTAACTACACTTCCTAGTTTATGTAGGCCTAAGGAGTGAATTTACTATAGTTGTTCATATAAACATATGAAGATCCACATAAGTTTTAAAAGAAATAATGATTTTAAAATATTGATTATCTATGGCAAGAAGAGTTTTCACTAGACAAGTATCTCAAATCAGCCTTTCTTAGCAATAAAACATGGCAGAAAGGACCTGTTGCTTTATTAAAGCTCTATTTTACTGAACTGAAAAGTGACATTTCCTTGTGTTTGTATCATAAATTAGGCTTTCGGAGAAAAATGCAGACATTTGAACTAACTTTGCAGCACTCCTGTTAAGGTACATAATTCTTAACTTGGTTTCACAGCTGAAGCAAAGAACAATTAACTCAGATGAATGAAAGTAACCACTGGGACAGCTTTTTCTCTTACTTGCACCTTTTTTATAGCAAAGTAACTGAGAATGTTCCTGGTTCATACTCTTACAAATGTGAAGATATGCGGTTCCAAATAATTAATGATAATGCAGCAATTTTAATGCTAATAAAAACTACCTTCTCATTTGAAGAACATGCAAAAAGCCCAGAGTCAGGGAGTGGGACTGATAAATCTTTCTCACTAATGCAAGGGACAGTGCACTGAAGACCCTGTAATAAATCTTAGAGGTGTGGTTTTAAAAACCCATTATACTTCCAGCAAATGCAACCAGTGTAAGTGCAATTAACTTTGGGTGCCTTTAACAGGATGCAGATGTCTAGCTACATGGTATGTCAGTATGCTCAATTAACTATGCATCCTAAAAATAATTCTGCATAAGACTCTGTCAGTGCAGTAAGATGCACTCCTCTAAACTCCATTTTGCCACAGTTCTGTATTCATATGCCTGTGAACTCTTCTAAATGGCAGGGTTATTTGCATATTATAATGCTGTGGCTTCAGTGTATAACATGTATTTGCAATTGATTACACTCACAAAGTGAGAGAAAGGATTAATGTTTCCTTTAAACTTGTACATTCAGTTTTACAAATTTGGTTAAGAAGTATTGCCTGTGTTGCTTTCCGACTGTCTGCTTGGCCATGTGTTGAAGACACATCCACTGAAGTTCCACTACTGTGAAAAGTTTGCCATGCAATAGGTAAAATAAAAATCCCCACATCCTGCAGCTAAAGTTGGTAAGATAAATGTAAGCAAAGTCCTACTTCATGCTGTGTTTTACTAGAATGATTACATTTCACAGTGAGATAAAGCTTACAGAGTTTCTATTTGCTTTTGTTAGTCACTGGTTATTTATGTTAGAACCTCCTTTTTTTTCTGCAAAATGAAGTATACTAATTTATATTCCATTCCCATTCACTTTCTAAATAAATTGGGATATTTCTGACAGTTTTCTTCTTGTTCTTTTATAGACAATTGGGATTACAAATCTAGGCTGTTTTACTGAAAGCTGTGCAAAAGTGTGTTTATCTATACATGACATAGCGCTGTGGAAGAAGTCCTTAAGTGTGGACTAGATGAACTAGGTGGTGGTCTCCGGAATGACTTACGCATGCTGTTAGAGGCAGGAAGATGCATACAACAGCCTTCACCATGATAAATTCAGTTTAACCCCAGGGAAGATTCAAACTGGGTGGTATGTGGGTGCAACCTGCGCAGTGCAGTGAGGGAAGGGACTGGGCATTGATTTGACATGAACTGTTATGCCTCTAGGATTACAAGTCTATATCACACATTTACCAGCAATAAAATTCATATAATTTGTCAGTCCCAGGCAAGCACTGTACATCTGTACCTAACAGGTGATGCAAGACACTTTACTGTGCAGAGGGTGTTGCTGTTATTAACAGAATACTGGACATGGAGAGTGAACTGTAGGAGACCTTGCATCCACATTGTGAGTTAGGTGCCTTAACTGATGCCCTTGCGCATGATTTCAGCCTTGGTTGCTCCACTTTGAAAACACCTGTGATGCGCGTGAGTGCATACTGCACAGCTACAAGTATAGAGACAAGGAAAATTTGCATCTATGAGGAACCTTTCCCATGCACTAAATTGCTGAAGTACATTCACTCAGTCACTCAATATTGTGACACTGTAATTGCAGACTGTAAATTCTTACCAGATCTTTACCTTCATTTCTCATGTATAAAATGGGAATAATATCAACTATTACCTGTCCTGTATGTTGAGGACAATTTCTCTTTGTGAGAGGTTCTGTAGCTGTAGTGAAGGTCTTGTCTTAGACCTGGCTTTGAATAGAGGGCAGTAGGTGGTACATGGAACCAGGCATTAAACAGTTAAGATAAAACAAACTGTTCTGCAGCTGCCCATTAGGTAAACACTGCTGTGCCAAGCAAAGCAATTTCTGTTGAAAAAAATACTATGTGATAATATAATTATATGTTAAGGCACTGGAATTAAATTTCCACAAACACACATTTCTGACATCTTATTAGAAACTCCTTTATCAAAGCTGTCTTCAACTTTTATTTGGTATATGCAAATTACATTGGTATAAAATTCTTATAAGGTGTAAAATTTATACACGGAATTACTTGATTCTGGGTTGCTTTTGATCAGTATTAAATGGTGATTCAAGAACCCTTTGATTTTGATCCCTTACAGATGACTGAGAAAAATGTTTTTACACAGAATACATTTCATTTGAAAATATTCCCTTACTTGGATTTCTGTCTGTTATTAGTCTTAGCAAATTTAAGTTTTTTTTAATGTGGAAAATGAAAATATTTCATAGCAAATAACCACGAGGGGGAGCCCATGTCACCACGGTTGGTTTTTTTTTTTAATATACTCAGCGGGTGATCCTGTGTTGTTTAAAGAGTTAAACATGAGCATTTTTCTTTAGTAGTTAAAGATGTTCAGATTTCTGTTCAACAGGACCTAGTGAAAATTTACCTGATGCAGTATATTTCTGAATGTTACTTTTATATCGGGAAGGATAAAACAGGTAAGATTCTTATTCTGAATAAAAACAGAACCAAAGAAACTGCTGAAACTCATTTGACTCGGTTGGTGTCTACTGAATTCAGAAGTTTTCCTATCACCTTTAATGAGAGCAGAGTTTTATCCTCAGCCTTTTAAGGATAACACACACAAACCTACACAGTCTTTAGTTTCTTTTGCTTTTTTTAAGTTCATTTAAGAATTTTCAAGGATTAACATAGAGAATGGTGTCACTTCTGTTTGGTTTTAAAATATTTAAAAGATTGGTGGTGGAAGTGAGCTGCTTCTGTCAGGAAATTCTCAGACATATCCATCTGCTTTATGGTCATCTGGCTACAGACAAATATATAAACTGAAGACAAAAATTATATTTGAAATCCAAAAGAATAGTACTAATATATCTAACTGAGTAGTATGAGTTTACCTGCCAGAGTTTAAAAAAAACCCAAACCACTAGGAGAATGTCTAATTGTTTTTATCTTACTTTTAATGCATACAAGTGTAAGTAAGAGGAGGGTAATCTTGCCTAGTGGGCTCTTGAGCTGTTGCTAGTAATGGCCACAAACCTTACACTTTTATATCACCACAGTTTTTAGGAAAAGCCTGAGATATCATGGTGAAGACAGAAAACAACATGAAAATACAGACTAGAAAATATGGGCTTCCATTCACACTATAGGTTTGGTTTACATTCTGTGCTGCCACACTGAAGAGGAAAATGTTCACAGGCAACAACTGTCATAGACATGCTTTTACATTACAAGCATGTATTGTGCATATATATTTGCAGGCAGGCAAGTGTTTTCAATATAGCAGATGCCATACCATTAATAGAATTAAGTATACATTTAGCTCTGTAAACTGTTACAATTTATTCCTCTCTTTTTATTAGGTGAAGGAGAAAGTTCTTCCTCACTGGAGGAGATTACTCTAGCTGAGGATATTGAATGAACTAGAGCTTTGCTTTTCTTAAAAAAATTTGCTAAGTTCCTGCTGTCCTTTAGGCTTCCATTCAGAACAAGATTTTAACTTGGCAACAATTCTTGCCATCTCACCTGGCTAGGCCCTAGACATCTCAGCTATGAAAAGTCACGAATCTTTTCCCTCAAAAGCCATCATATCTGACACAGTATGTTTCTGAATATTACCTTTATACTGGGGAGGGGTTAAGTAGGTAAGAATCTTATTTTGGGTAAAACCAGAACCAAAAAAGGTACTGAAACTCATTTGACTCAGTTGGTCTCTACTGAATTCAGAACTTCAATGAAATCAGAGTTTCATCCTCAGCCCCTTAAGGATAACACACACAAACCTACACAATCCCTAGTTTCTGTTGATTTTTTAAATTAATTTCAGAATTTTCAAGGATTAATATAAAATAACGTGGTGGTCATAGCTACCATATAGCTTTGATCAACCATTGATTACAAAAACTCCTTGAAGCCCATTGTACAGTGATGAAATTGATATAGTGCTCATCAGTATGTCAAGATTTTTCAACAGGAGGATATAGAATAGTAAAAGAAATCTATTGCTAAGGCTTCATATTACTAAGAAAATACATTTCAGTGGCTGCTTTATTGAAATTAATTAATTAAACATGAGCATAATGTAAAACTGGGGGGCTTAGATCTATAATGGCTTCCCAGAGAACTGTTGCAGAACTAGAAGACAGAGTATTTGGTGTTTTGAAACATGTATTATTAGGAGCTGTTTTGTGCAATTTGAGTATGTTTATTAACAAGATAACCATGTATTTCCAGAAAAGATGTATCTAGAGAGTTTTATCAATAGTTACAGGAAGTCATTCTACATAAGCAGTAATAAGAGGAAGATTAAAGAAAAATGATGTTATATTAGGGGACCAGGAAAGTGATTGACATACAGTGTGGGAGAAATATTTACATCAACCTTGGTATAAGGTAACTGCAGTCAGTTGGATACAATAATTGATAACAGAGATAAATGGGTAAGCGCTCAGCATCTTGTAGGGAAGAAACAGGTTAGATAATATTTGGATAACTTAGATGTTTGCAATTGATCGGGCCTTTGGTGCTTCCTCCTGCGCTCCTCCTCTTAAAGAGCAGGCAGATGAAACCTCAGCCGTAAGCATGAGCATTTATCATTGCAGTATAAGAGGTATTGGAAGACTCTAAAAGCCCTTAATAGTGCTTATCTTTGAAAGGAGGAAAAATAAGGAAGCCAGGAATTTTAGTATGCTAAGAACAACTTCCATTCCTGGAGAAATTTGCAGGTAAACAATCAAATTTCACTACTAATGGTGAAGAAAAAAATGAAAAAGGTAATAGCTACACCTTTCCAATCAATCTAACCCCTTTCTGCAATATGCTAACATACCTTGCAGAGAAAGAGCAGTAGATACCAGATAGGCTTTTGGCACTGTTCTACTGTTGTTCTCACAGGCAATCAAGGGAAACATGCTAGGTCTAAGTATCTGCAAATGAATGAAATAATGTTTGTAATCTGTTTCAAGAGTAGATGGAAGTGATTTGTTTTCAGTATAAAGAGAATGTTTTAAGCTCTTTACCGTGTTTGTTCTTGGTCCTCCACTTTTGAGAGTTTTCACTCATGATCCTTATGATGCCGTAGGCAGTTTGCTCCTTACATTTACACTTGGCACCAAACTGAGGGGCTGTGCCAGGGCTTTGCCAGTCAGTATTAGATAACAAATCCAAGCATGTAACAGCGATGTCATGCTACTGCACAAAAGGTGAAGAGCAAAGAAACCAGATAGCTTCTGACTGTTGAAATATCAGAGCTGCTATTTCTTATCATTGTGGTGGAAGATGTCTCAAAAAACAGGACAAAAAGTAGTGCTATAGCCTGATACTTCATATGCAAATGCGTAAATATGCAGTTGCACATACACAGGTGTAGATAAATGATTTATCATGCTTCATATATGTATTATACCCCAAACAGGTAGTCTGTCCTAGGTACTAGCCAAGTAAAATAAACAAATCCTTTAGCAGCAAACCCAAAGTGTATGGTAAAAGCAAGTACCTTGTAAATAGTTTATCAGTTATATAAATGAACTAGTTTTCATCAAGACATTGGCTGTGGCTGAATACTCCTTAATGAGAGCCTTGGGCTGAATAGTAAAATTATTTTAAGACATAGAGGATTACTAGGAATAATTCAATTAATTTCTGCAGCAGTTCATCTTTTTTGCAATAACCGTTTCATTATAAGCCCTTTTCTGTAAGTTTCAGATAAATGAATTGAAAAAAATCTATTCTGCTAAAGCAGTTATTGGATATATTTACTAGTATTTAGTAGGTTTTTATTTAATACCAATACCAATTCTTAACTCTGGTGCTGGAAAATTGATGTTTTATGAAATTTAGACTACATACTCTTTCAGTTTTTTCTGCTTATTGCCCATTTAATATAACTACATTTCAGACCAAACACAGCTCCCATTACCAGCAATAGAAAGATCCTAGTGGCTTCTGGGGGACACAGGTTCTTCCTTTCCTCTTTATTTGTAGACTTTGAGGCTCATCTTAAGTTTATATGTGGTCTTCTTCCCAGTGTTTTACAGCAAACCTGAAAAAAATCTGACTGATTGCACATGTGTAAGGACTTGTATAGGAACTGTGTAGCAACTTGTTCTTGCATGTGCAGCAGAAACTGTGACCTGGCTGTAAGGTCCCTTTCGAAAGGACTCCAGGCCTGGGCTATTTGGATCTCTTTCTCTCATCATTGCTCTTTCAACATGGTATATTCAATGGCTTCTCATGTTCTTAGATGGCAGTGAAAAGAAAGGAGAACAAGAATATATATGGAAGAATAAGGAAAGTATTGGTCAGCAGCACTCAGTCCATTCTGCATGTCTTTAGCCTACTTTCAGTGGCAAAAGGTATCAATGGAGGAGAGGACCTGCAGCTAAAACTAACCAGGAGATGACAGGAAATGCGGTAAGGCGGGAATTTTCAGTCAAGGCACTGAAACTGTGGTAAAGGAATGGCTGAGTCTGTCATAGACTTCTTATGCTATCTTCATGAAACTTCTCAAGGAGAAGAGAAGACTCAAGAATTCCCATATTCATCTCTTCAGTTCAGATTTTATTTATTAACTGATAATGGGGCTGATAATGAGAGTTTTGATCTCAGAGATCACTAGGAAGATATATTCCTTACCTGTCAAGTGTTCTGGTAACGTGGTCATAGGAAATACAAAATTATCTTGGTAGATGGGTACAGGAAGAATGTTAATTAAAAATTATGTATCATTTTAGATCTTGTTAATATATCTATTATTTGAACTGTGAAAACAATAGAAAGATGCCTAAAATGTTTAACTGGAGTCCAATGGGCCAATTCATTAGAGTTGTAGTACCTAGTGATTTGAAGATTACACAGGTGAACCATTAATTGGTAATTCATTTTAAAATTATACAAAATGCAATGGAAATCTGTTTCAGCGCTTTCTTCAATACAAGAATAACAGTAAATCTTTTATTGATTAGCATTTTCCTGCCAAAATGAAAATTTCTTCTTCTCTTTGGAAATTCACATTCATATCCTGTCTTAGAGAGAAATGGTATGTGGCACCACAGTAAAGTTCTTGGCATTTACAATGGCTTTCGTGCTATGGGAGCGAATACCCGCACTGTTTAGAGTGGGGGTAGAGATGAATGTCAAGTAGAGAAATACCACAGGGGATATCTGAGTGGGGCAGCCCATAATACCTGGCTGCAGTTCTCAGACGCTGGCATTCAGCAGGCTGTAACCAGGAGAAAAAAATTGACTTATGAGGGACTTCGGGTTGCTTTGTGAGGAGCGATAAGGGACAGCCTCATTATATGATTGTCAGCTGTGAACCTGCCATCTATTCAGAACACACAGTGCAGCTCAGGTCCCAAAAGCTTCACTGCACCAGAGGCGGTTGGGATGGGGGGTTTAACAGGCTAAACAGGAGGCAAAGGAGGACTCAAACCCAGGCGCTGGCTGTCTTCACACACACTGTAAATACACACTGGCTGTCCATACGAGTGAGTGTGTGAGGGCTATCACTGTAAGAACTAACTAAAGATAACCTGCCAGTGGACTGGGAGAGTAATTGCTCATCATCGTTAGCCCACTGCTCACCCCTGATAACTCCTGAGTATCAGGAGATAGCAGTGTAGGAGCTACACAGTTTAATTCACAGTCTGTAAACTGATGTCTGTAGCTGCTGTAATACCTACACCTCACTCTTGAGAGCAGCAATTCTGCAGGCTCAGGAGAGGCAAATAAAAGGAATATAGAATTAATTATGATTAATTTATTTTAAGTTTAATTACAACTGCTTTAAACTTATCACCAGATTTTTGAACTCTTAGAAATTTATAGAACCAAATACGAATCCACAAGCTTCTTCCAGTTTATCATTTCATTTGTAACAGTACACCAAGGAAACAAATATGATCTTTACTGTCCATTATTTTCTTGTCAACAACAGTGACTTTAATTAATGAACAAGTTCTTCTGCCTTTAAATGTAGAGAACAAGGGCCTTGCTGTAATATTACACTGAGATATAACAACTTCAACTCAAGCTGAAGTGGAACTCAGCTGCATTTAATGGCATCAACAAACAGCTAAAGTTTTGCTAAGGTGCACCTTTAAGGTGCACCTTATTCACACCTGCAGAAATAGGTATTTAGTTTTGCACCATATAAAAACATGTACCTAAACATACAAAAGGTAGAGCAAACACAGATATTTTTTCACATCTAAGTGTGTACTTTATATGTGGAAAATAGGTAGCATGCTAAGTACGCAGGCTTATATGTATATAACTATATATTTTGTAAATGTGCTGCTAGAACCCCATATAAAAAGAACAATCTACAGTGTCATAAAATCATTTTTTAACTGTGTGGATGTAAAAATCAGGATCAAGTGTTGTACTTAAAGAACAGCAGCAGGACAAAAATTGCAATTCGAGAATTCTTCCAAGTCCATTTTTAGTGAAGTAAACTTCACCAATGCCTTCATCTAGAATCATTCAGCACTGTTCAACAACAAAGCTGCTTGTTCTTTTTATATCTAGAAATTGAATGTAACAAGCTGTAGTTGTCCTGTGCTGAGAGGGAGCACAATCCTACTGCATGCAAGCATCTTTTGTAAACAGCTTACCTCTGTGGATAAGCAGCTGGGCTACTGATTGAGGAATCATTTCTCTAGCAGAAGCTTCTTTAAGGCCAAATGTTTTAGGGAAAAATGAAAATCAAGTCATATCGTCATGCAATATTGAAGTCCACACATACGTCTTACTTGTTTTGTTCACTGACATGTTTTCAAAAGTTTGCTGTATTCATTTGGTTCTGGGTTCTCATCTGTACCAGAGCTCTACCCATTGTGCACAGAAGGAGAGTTTGGTGGCAGAGAACAGATCTTCACTCTTAATTTTCCAGCTCTAAACCCCATGCACACCCTTGGGAATAGGAGCTTTCTGTACATAGCTCTCACTTCAGGGTTGCAGCTCCCTTCTATATGTCCTTTTTGCATAGTGCCACTATAGGCTTTCTGCTTGGAGGACTGGAAGCAAAAGGCACAAACATTTTCTCCATTTGAAAGTTTTTCAATTACTTTTCTGGTTGGTTGTGTCCAGTTCCCATGCCCTATATGCCTCCCAAGTAGTGGGAAGGGATTGCAGTAAATTAGTCCTGTAATCTACAGCCAGTGAAATTGTCAGCTTTGGGTTTTGGGGGGTGGGGTGTGTTTTAGTGTGGGGTTTTTTCCTTCCAAGACTGGAGACATAGCCATTGCTTTTAGCATTTCAGTTTTCAGGGCATTTCTGCTAACGAATGCCAGATTACCAATGATGCTTTAAATATCTTGGTTGAAAAGCATGGTAAAAGGTAACTGCCATTCAAAAGACCTTGTGCAGTGATATCATCAGTTTGTTGTGACAATGCAGTTCTTTTGGCTTAATCGTAGCTAAGTTTTATCATCTGAGTTGAGCTATCTCAGTAAAGGTGTGCATGACTGTGTTTACATTGGAAGGTATGTATTAAGATAACTTCCAAGGAAACGTTTTCGTAACTATTCCTGAAATGGGGATATAGCTGCTGCAACACTGTGCTTGCTTAGCAGAACGATAAAGCAGTATCCTATGCAGAATAACACCTGGTGATAACCTAGTGGTTTTGACAGCAGAGTTTTGTCTACCTGAGGGCATTAATCATTGCAGCTGGTTGAAGGTGTGTTTTTCAACTCCAGATACACATGGCTATACCAGAACTTTTAAGTGTAGATTGAGCCTCAAGATTATGACTGAATGACTTGGCCTAGGGTTTGAGCTAAGTCAAAACATAAGGCAAAAACCTATTAATTTCCCTACTCTCTGGTGCCTCTGGTAGCTCATGTACCTTCCTTGCCCTACATCCACTTCTGAGACACCGGGCTTCATTCCAGCTGTGTGTACAAGTTACACATTCAAACTACATGAACATAGTCATAACATGAATCGGTTCTGCTTGGGTATGTCACTATCAAGCTGTTCAGATTTAAGACTGCACACATTTTTCTCTAAGACCATTCTGTGCTGTAACAGAGCTAATAAAAACTGGAAGAGTAGAACTGAACATATGAAGGGCTTATTTCCTGGCTCTATACAACTTCAATTGGTTGATATGCTGTGTAACACCCTCAGTATCAACCTAACTGAATTTTGTGTTTGTGAGTATATAACAGGTATTAGATTTGAATGACTAGCTAGAAAAAAATCAAACCCCATGAAACATAAAGACTTTCTTAACAGTAAGAGCTATGTTAACATGATATTTGGGGAAATAAAGCAAAAAGATGCATGAGAATGAGAGAAGATAAGCTAATTTTTACAATAATTTGGTGTTTATATATTTTTTATGATACACAAGTCTAGGAAGTGGAAGGAGTATACTGTGAATATGTTACACATATATTGCTAATTAAAAAACAAAATATTTTTTTTACATAAGGTATTTTGGAAGTAAGTTATAAGAACACGTATGTTACCCTGTGAAAAAAGGAAATCTTTGCTGTGTGGTAGCTAGACAATAAATGGAAAAATCAAGGGCATGAATTGTGACTTTTTTTAACTGCCCAGACAAAGGAGTACTCTGAAGCCATCTTGCTGGCTTGTCATTGAACTTCCTTCTAATATATGGAATCAGAAAACATGTAAATCTGTTTTTCTGTGTGTGTCTGTGTGTTTCTGACATTTCATTTGTTATTGCTAACAGGTGTGACACAGAGGATGGAGAATCTCAGCCAGATGAGACCTATTTTTCTTTTGTTTATAGTCAGTGGCCAGTTCTTTTCCTCAGATATTTACTTAGGATGGGGGGTGGGATAAAAAAATAATTGTGAATGAATTTAAGGGTTATGTAGATGTTGAAGTATGTTTCTTCTAAAATGTAGTGGAGCCGAGTTTTAGGCAGAAACCTTGTTTGGCTGGACAGGCGGCAGACAATCTAATAGCTCAGGCAGTCACTTAATCATTTTTTCCAGCAGCAAATTTCTTACTGTGATTTGTTGGGAGGAATAGCAGAAATGCTGCTCTCCAACCTTCTTCCTAATATGGAATTTGTTCGACTACCTCGGAACATCCTCAGTGTACAACGAGGAAGGATGAATTAGAATTTGGTCATGAAATCCAGCCTTGACTCCCACACCTGCCTGACCTCAGGGGACAGGAAAGTTCTCTGATGGTGTTTGGGCAAGGGGTGAAAATACCGGTGAGGGTCAGACTTGTGAGTCGCCTGAATGCAGCCTTTGAACTGAGCATAGTCTAAACTGATCATTTCTGCTTATTGGCATGCTTGGGATCTGAACAGGAGCATGGGGTGTATCAGTCCTCCTTCTTTAGACTGATTCTTCCAGCTGAAGGGGTAAGCCAGCCTATTTGTGTTCAAACTGACTATAGCCATCCATTTTTAAACTCACACACTTGCCAAACAGCTGTCCTCTCTGGATTCACATTTTGCCCCATGTGACTTAGTCATGTAAGTCTTTTTTGTTCATATGTCCTTAGCAGGATCTTTAAAATTTTGTTTGCTTTCCAGGATTGTGGGAAGTGCTTTATTTTTTGTTGCTTTTTGAGGTGTCTGTGTGGGTACATTAAATATGGAGCAGTTCTGTGCTTATTAACTACTCAAAAGATGAGTAGTACTCAAAAGATGGGTAGTACTCAAATGATACTATTAACATACATATTTTTAACCAAAGGAAATTTCTTTCTTGCTTTTTCAAGCATGTGAACTGTTCCACTTTTGTCAAGCTTAGGTGTAAAATTAATTTTTTTTATTCAATGTATGCAAATATATATGTATATACATACACATATAAATGAATACACATTAAAAAACCTGCATTACCTTAAGTGCAAAAGCAAATAATGAAATTATTATTTTAAACTAATGCTAATAACTAGTACATTTTAATCACTCAGGTATGTTAATTAATAGGGTGAGACTGTAAGTTACCTATATTCCAGTTGAGAAATACTAGATATGTGTGCATAGACACTCCATAGTGGTCAGCACATGGGTAGTAAGTGCAAAAGGGCTTGGACCTGCCATGTTAGGTCCGTTAGCTGTACCAGTCGAGTATGACATGTGCAAAGTGTCCACTCCATGCAAGACGTGCTGGTGCACTGTATGTGCCATCTCTATACCTGCAGAAGACTGAGATGTCCAGACATCTGGTAGCTATACAGAGCAGTAGCTTTGATCAAGCTGCCAGGAATGTGGCAATCCTGTACAAACGGCCAAATTCTTTTTACATTTGTGCAAAGTTTCTGAGAAGGAAAGGTCTGTTGGGAGAAGATGGTACATGTGGATTACATGTGGTAGTCCTCTACTATGAAGTGCATCATGTCCTTCTTCATTTTAAGACCTGGTGCTTTGAAACACACAGTTTGGTTGTGTCTTATACGTCTTTGTCATGGCTTAACCCTAGCAATGAAGCCCCACACAGCCGCTTGTTCACCTCCCTCAAAGTGGGATTCGAGAGAAAATCAGAACAGTAAAAGTGAGAAAACACATGGGTTGAGATAAAGACAGTTTAACAGGTAAAGCAAAAGCTATGCACAGAAGCAAAGCAAAGCAAGGAATTCACTCACCACTTCCCATGGGCAGGCAGGTGTTCAGCCATCTCCAGGAAAGCAGGGCTCCATCACATGTGATGGTTACTGGGGAAGACAAATGCCATAACTCCGAAAATCTCCCCTTCCTTCTTCCCCCAGCTTTATATGCTGAGCATGATGCCATATGGTCTGGAATACCCCTTTGGTCAGCTGGGGTCAGCTGTCCTGGCTGTGTCCCCTCCCAACTTCTTGTGGCCTCGCAGCCTTCTTGCTGGTAGGGTGGGGTGAGAAGCAGAAAAGGCCTGCACTGTGTGTAACCACTGCTCAGCAGTAATGAAAACATCTCAGCATTATCCACACTGTTTTCAGCACAAATCCAAAACGTCACCCCCATACCAGCTACTATGGAGAAAATGATCTCTATCCCAACCAAAAACCAGCACAGTCTTATATGTCTTATAAATTTGAAAAGCAGTTATATGTGTAAAAACGGTGTCCTGGTTTCAGCTGGGATAGAGTTAATTGTCTTCCTAGTAGCTGGTACGGTGCTATGTTTTGAGTTCAGTA
>JANXJC010000078.1:40579618-40591161 GCA_027564655.1 Leptodon cayanensis
GTTCAGTATTGCTGTGAACAAGTAGCTGGAATTTGTTTCTGTAAATCAGCTTCTTAGATACATTGCACTTTTTTATAAGATTTCTGTCAGTATTTAGAAAATTATTTTTATTCCCTCTGAATGTAAAGAACAAATCACTAAGGAATGCTAAGTGTCACATGCTGCCAGCTATATGCTTACAATTTGTTCTGAAGTTAGCATTTATAATGGTGAACTCAATGAAATACATGCATTTTTTTTAAAGCTATAGTGGAAACACAAGGAGGAGACCTGCAGTTTTCCCTGTTAGTATTACTTCTCATGGATGATTGTCTTGAATTACAGTGGTGTTATCATAGCAGAAGTGGTAGTCCTGCAGATTTGAAAATGTGTAGCTTTTTGACTGCAGATGACTGCCTTATGATTTCGCATGCTTCCTTTTTCATTTTAGATTTTTAGGCATAAAGAAGACTGATTCCAAAGACCAAACATCCTTTCTGTCTTTTTTTTTTTAAATAGCAGGACATAGAATGTGTCCCGGTTCTCTGCAGCCTAAGCAATATAGTCAAAGGCTTATGTCCCTCAGCAGAATAATATACAAGGTCTCTTTCAAAAATGTATACTCTTAAATTTTCGTATTTTCCACAAACAAGAGAAAACAGGAACATGTAGCCTTGAGCTAGCTATCAGCAACTTTCATGAAGCCAGAGCCAAGTGCTGCCCCTGCTGCTTGCTTCAGCAGGCAATGAAACCACCTTACTTGGATTTTGTCAGCTGAGTAAGACTTGTGGGTTTTAAAGATTTAACATATAGGTGTCCTTATTGATCTGGAAACCACAATTTTTTCTTTATCAAATGCTGCTGTTGTCAGTGAACTTCTTTCTGAGATAATTTAATCACAAGAGTATTTACATCAGCATTCACCCAATTAATATTCACATTCTGTCAATTGAAAGAATTCAAATGAATGTAGTCATCTGAATTGATTTTAATTTCTCAGTTGTTATTAGTCACAATTTTACATTTATGTTTTCTGTGGAATTCCTTACATTATTACTTCCCAAACCCTTTATTGAAAACCAGAGACATTTTCTTTTAACTGTGTTATTAACTGATATATTGTCACTTTATAATCTTATTCCTTGTGTTGCGATAAGTGAACAAAATCGAATACTTAGACATAATTATGTATTTTGAGAATGAGCACTAATTATAAAATTCTTAATTGAAAACAAGCTCTTACAGCTTACTGCATGATGCGTAGGCTTTGTAGTGCAGTATGTATTCATTAAAGCAATTACAGTTACACCACCATGCCTCCTGCCCCTGCAATGAGAATGATAACTGTATTCGAAGCTGCAGGTTACACCTGAGACAGACTGGTAAATTCCTTGCTGCCAGTTATGTTTCCTAAGTTCTTCAATGCTGTGTTTTGAATTACAGTAATTGCTCTTACTTTTTAAATTATTGTATAAAACCCAAATCTTTTTCAAAAACCAAAATCATATTACAGTTCTGTTTCCATCCTTATTTAAATATAATGGAATAAATTTCATTTTTAAATTTACCAGATACAGCTGGTTCATTTTGCATTTAGTTAGTTGGAAATAAAATCTGGAAGAATAGCTTGTCCAATGAATTGTCACATGTGCCTCTTTATATTAATTAGTTTTGGTCTGTGCTTGTGGGTTTGGGTTTTTGTTTTTTTTTTTTATTTCTTGCTGCTTAAGCTGTCTGGACAGAAACCTGACCCTGCTGAAGTATTGACAAGGTTCTTGATGGACCTGCAAATCATCTTGCATTTATATGGACTGGTTCAAGTTCAGTAACTAAACCCATACAATTGCCACAGAACAGTTGTTAGAAATACCACTACTTGCCATTATTGGAAATGGGAACTGTAAAGAAAGAGGGACTTCCTTTTCTTTACCCTAGTCATTGATATATTTATATATTTTTAGATCACTTTCCAGAAATGTGCCACTTGACGATTCTTCTCTACAATTAATTGACACCCCAGTACCCTCTGAGGAAAGCAACAGCTCTTACCTCTGTACTAGTAAATAAATGAGTGTGCCTGGGAGTATTCCCAAGTACTGAAACCAATCCACATAGCACAGCACATGTCTGTGCAGTCTGGCTGCATGCACATCCTGGTTTTGGAACAGTATCTGAACCATTCTAGCTGCCTGGAAATTGTTTGGAGAGTGCTAGTTAGAACAGGCCAAATTTGTGCCAAGAAATGGTCTACTAAATTAATAGCAGAGGCAGCTGAATTATAGCGTCTAGGAAGTGGCAGTGACATGACGAAGAAAAGGAGAACTGGCTGTTTGAGTTGGACATGTGGATAAAGTACCTCTTCCTAACCTTGAAAGTTATACATTAACATTCCCCTTTAGTTAAAAATTTTTATGATTCTTGCTATTATTTCCACAGGTTTTTCCTTTCCCAGCTTATACATATTTTCCCTTTCTTTCCTTTGATTTTTCTAAAGCATGGAAAATGAAATTCAAACTTCATCAACATTACTATTCTACATTTAATATTTATTTATGGTTTTCCAAAAGTAAAGCTGACTCAGCACTTACAATGATGCGATATGTAGGTCTCTGTGCCTATAGAAGCCATGAAGGTATTCTTGAAGGTATCTGGAAGAATATAGGGTGAACTTGGGTTTTGTTTGTGGGTCTCAGGATGTGCCTGTTGGCCAGCTTTTGCTAGGTCAGCCTGGAATGTGTGAAGCTCAATTTCTACAGAGATGTCAGTTTGGATGCAATTAAAAAACTCTGTAGTAACTGCAGAAGGTAAGTGTCTGGCTTTCCAGAAGAAATATCCTTCAGTCTTTGGCTACAGCTACAGCATTCCCTATCAGATCCTGATAATTTAGTGCAAATATGAAAACATTTTTATTCTCATTAAATGCAAAATATATTTTTAAAGCCATTCACAGCTAGCTTTTAAAATGCAATCAATTTGTGTTACCCTTGCATGAATTTGTCTGCCCTACAGTATGTTACAATCATGTTATAGTAATTCATAACATCTGTTGTTAAAGTATTTGCTTTTATACATTGTACATCAGTTTTTAAAAGTTAGAGCTCTCAAGGACAGAATATTTTACAGCATTATGATGTAGCTATTTTAAGTAGTATATTTAATACTATATAGTACAGAAATTAAGAAGACTAAATTAGTTTACAAAAGATTGTGTTTTATTTAAATGCCATGTTTTTAAAAAAGTTTATCATGAAAGTAAGAATGATTATACACATCTTTGACACAGTTGCAGTGAAGCATTTAACAAATTGTTAATTAAGAGCAAAACTTTTCCTATTGCTCTGGGTTGCTTGTGAACAGTTTCTCTTTTCTTGTTTGTTCGGTTTTGTTTTTTTTTTTTTCCTCAAATCCGTTTATTCAAACTTATCCACTGGATCATCCTTAGTTTTAGCTTGAAAGTTATCAGTTCATGATGACTATTTGAAATGAGAGCTGTCCTTGTTTCTGGTGAAGATGAAGTCACATGATATGCTTTTCCTCCCTGATCAGATGGGTTAATGTGATAGCCTGTTTCTGCCAAAAAAACCCCCAGCAGTCAGCAGAGCACATTATGTTAACTGTCACATAGCTATAAAGTGGTATGAAATACAATATGAGTATATCCAACAGCTTTTAACCCTGCAGTGTAGTCAACTAAAGCACTTAGACCTCATTATAGCTAAAGCCTAACTTAATGCAGCCGAGTGAGAGGCAGGTGTTTTCTTTGAGTTTCAGAAGTCAGGTGCTTTATGTGGAGGATCAGCCTGCTACCGAAAGCACTTATTTTACATACATAAAATTAACTTTCCATAGGTGTTATTGAGTATGTACTTGAAGTTTACTAATAGATGAACAGAAGAGATGAACAAGTGAGTATACTCACTTTGTAAAAGATTTGTGAGCAAAGGTTGTTACGATAGAATTTGTGGAAGAAATTTCACCTGTAGAAAAAAGCACATTTGAAATAGTTATCTTTGTAGTCTTCTCCAGTTGTGTAAATCTTGAAGATGTGCAAGATAATACACATATCTAAAGGATATATTAAATCTATTAATGGATTTGGACTCTTAAGAACATAATATTTTTTTCTTTATGCTTTGGAGGCAGATGAGAGGGAACCTAGTTTTAGTGACTTTTTAGAGGAGGAAACATCCAATAGGATTAATATTTTTTTTCCTTTCTGATTTTATACTATGGTGCTGAGATGAATTGTCTTTTCTGTAATTTGTATGATGAGAAAAGAGGATCTCTTAAATTGGTAGAAACTGTGGCAGATGTTTTTTCAAGTTTTCTTTCTAAGGCTATGACAAAATCTCACTCCCCTCCAAGATAATAAGCACAGCATTTGATCTTACATTCCAGAAGAATTAGTGTGGCTTTACAAGTTTGTGATTCTTTTATTGTTTGTTTTACTTTTCAGCTCTGAGTCATGTAACATTTATTCTCCTTTGGTTTAAAAACCCCATAAGTTTCCTTTAACACTTTCCTGTTTAGAAGATCCTCGAGAGATGCTTTACTACACCTTTCTTCTTGTCCAGGTCTCCATTCTTTTATTGCAATATTGTTTGGTTATACATTGTAATAAATAATTATTTAATGTTTTTGAATGCACTTATTTTATTTTTCACATGATACAGAATTAACCTTGCTTAGGTGGAGAAAAGTCAAATTATTGGTGTTCACATTTATTGAGCATTCAAATTCAAACTATTTTCAAAGTACTATATATTCAGGAAGTAAATGCTAGTAAGATCATCATCTCAAATGTTATTCTGACCTTTTATAAATAAAAAGCTTACACAGGCTATTTTTCTACCCTTACACAGGCTATTTTTCTACCGTAATAAATTAAAAACACCAGAGCTGTTCTCTGGCACTGAGGCCAGTGGGAATGGCAGTATTTACTTCATTATTATTAAACTGGACTTACCTACCAAAACAGGGTGGCCACATTAAAACTGGCTTATCCTAGCTCGCAAATGGTGTTCATTAGGACAAAGAAATCATTAGGGAGCTGCTAGTGGGCCTGCATCCAATGTCGGGGATTGTTCTAAACAATTTAACAGTGTAGGCAGTTGAGTTCCAGCGCCTTTGCCTGAGATCTGGCACTTTTTAAATTATTAGTTGCACTCAAGGGAACTGAGAGACACTATCCAAAACTGCCTTCAATGGGGCATTGACAAGTTCTGTTTTCCACAGGAAAATTGCCCAGAAGCCAGAGCATGTCCTATAGCCCTGTAGGCACTGAGCAGCTCAACAGCCAAAATTCTTGTGGGATCCAGAAATGAGACATTCTTCCCTTATTCTTTAAGGGCCTGTGTCAACAGGCACAAGGTTTGCCTAACAGGAACAGGAGAAGGGTTCACACAATGAAACAGTGGCAGCCACTTTTGCCCAAGATAAAGCAGAAAGAAGTACTGATTGTGCGTGTCTTTATAGAGCAACCTGAAGGGAAGAGCATTACGCACCAGCTTGGGAGATGGATTCAGTCCTCCTCTCTGCCTGAACAGATTCAGATATTTCTTGCTCCATTTAAGAAACACTGTTCTTTAGGCTGTTGCTCAAGTGATTGAATATGTACCACTTAGCCAGAATCTGTGAAAATGTAAGACATTTTGGACTGGACAGAGAGAAATGAAGGATGGATCGGTGATCCAGTGGCATAGGGAAAACTGGCATCCAGCACCTGCTCCAAAGACTTTTTTATCTAGTTACAATGCACTGAAAAACACAGATACTTGGAGCAGTGGCTTTGAGCAGCTGGGTACTTCTCAACTCCATCGCTGTCCCCAGTAACTTTGCGGTTAGGACACTGCTTCAGGCAGGGGAGTGAATTAAACTTGATTCTCCTGCTTCTGGGGAAATGTTCCAACACATTGAGCAAGAAATGAAGGTAGGAAGGGGGTGAAACAGCAACCTTTCTGTTTGCAAGGAAAACCTGGACCTTGCTGTGTTTTTGAAAGAGCTTTGGCACCATTCTGTAGAAAAAGGTCAAAGCTAATCGTAACTGGAAGGAGATATGTCAGTTGGCCTAACATTGTTCATCTCTGTCCTGAAAATGACACATCTATCCTTTGTCTTCAGCACTGCTCACTGCTAACTAGATTTGTACATGGGAATAGAATTTCGAGGTGCCTATTTCCTTAAGAATAGAGAAGGTTCATCAGTAGATGTAATGTGGTTTTGACTATTAGAATTGTAGAAAGCATGTAGACTTTCAAACACAAGGAAGGCTTATGTACCTGATAGCTTACGTATCTTTCAGTCAAAAAAAGATACTATCTTAACCTAGAAAGCTTATTTTGCTTATCTCTTTAAGCTATTCTGTCCATTACAGCACTAACAGTGACTCTTCATGGCTTCTGTAGGAAACTTCAGAGCCTGATCAATATGGATTGTACCATCTGTGACCATGCATGAAGGAATATTTAGTCCATGGTAAAATTAAAACTCTTAATAATGAGCAACATATAATAATCTAATGCAATAAATTACTTTTCCATTGACAGGTTATTTCTCTGTGCTGTTTTTCTTTTCAGTTCTTTACATGAATGGACTCAGAGAATTTTGCTTTAGATTAATTCTTTTATAGCTATGGAGAAAGATATAGTAAAAAATTAAGCAGTGGTCAGGCTTTCTCTCCACAGAGCAATGTAATTACTGCTTGCAGCAATCCCGCCTTACCACAAGAAAATAATGACAGAATGGATCTAGCAGCTTTGATTTCTTTGGGCCTAGCGGGACTGAAAAGACAAGGGAAGGAAAGCCTCTATTTTCCAGGATGCTTGTGGATCTTTCCATGTCAAACAGTCTCATTTGCCCCTTTGTTTCTGAGGAAGTGTTACTCCATACCTGAAGGTGGAATTTAAGATTTGGTGACTTCTTTCGCATTTCATTCAGCCAATTCTGCATTTCTATTCTTGTTCATTAAAAAGCAAGGTATTTGTCAGGATTCCTAACACCTTGAAAATAGGACAGAATAAAAACCAAATCAAGATATCATGAAAATCGTCATGAAAGCCTTCCTGTAAAAGATGAAATTCATAAGTATTTACTGCTAGCTGATTATGTTATTCAAAACCATTACAGATTTTGAGAACTGGCAACATGACAGCCTGTCAAGAGAACAGGTTTTTTCTGTTATTCCTGAGGTTGGAGTACTTTTGTTAGAGCAGCATGAGGATGACTGCTAACACCTCCAAACTAGGCCCAGCAGTCATTATGGGTCAGTTCAGCATCTCTCTGCCTATTCAGTTGATCATACAGACAAGCTTTTAAAAAGGCTGTCAGATGTTCATACCTCCTTTGCTGCCAATACTTAATAATTTCTGCAAAAGCACTTTGGGTACTTCACTATTCTTTTATTAATGGTCTATTTTCTTTCTTGCAGGCTGAAGATGCTTCATCTGTATGGTTTCTGCTTCAGTCATGGTCTGGAGTCCATTAAAGAAATCAATAAAACCGTGAAAGTCTTTCTTAACCTCACTGTCCCAACTGCTAACATTTCAGCTGAATGAAAAATTCTCTGTATCCTGAGAGACATTTTTGGCTTTCAAATGTACCTCTGCTTTGACGAAGAACTTTTATGTCATTTTGTGTCTCATTTTTTTATGAAGTAGAACCATAAAATTGTGTTCTTTTGCAATATTATGCAAGTTTCTTAATTTCTTTGCCTTGGACTAAGTTTTTAAAGATGTAGGTAATGCCTTTTCCCCTTCAGAGGTTGTAAAGATCCAATATATCTGAGAAGTACAGTCTACATGATGCCCATTACTAAATACATTACACTTAATTTTCAATTGAAGAGAATAGGAGTGAGTCACGTTCAGCACTACTAAAAATTATACAGCAGGGAAGCAATGGTCTATAATCTGCCCAGACTTGGCATTTAAGTATGTGCACCTATCCTACGTGCTTCACATGACGTGCATGCCTGGATATAACAGGGTAAGCAGCTGAAAATGCCATCAAAGTCATAACAAGGGCAAATGAAGGTGCAGTAGGAGAAAGGCAGAGAAGGGAAAGAGGTGTGGGGAAGAACCACTACCAGGGCCCATCTCCTGGAGAACTCCCAGAGCCACTCCACTCTGCATGTCACCGTCTCACCATACCCTTCACAACCTGATTCCCTTCCGGATGGTAGGGAGGGGGCGAGCTGCATGAGCAGGTACGGGTACAAAAGGAAGAGAAGGAGCGCCAAATTGGGATAGTGATGCTTTGAGATATATGGTGGCTTGCAGAGGTGGTAAAGTTTATGTCAGCAAGTGGATAAATTGGAGCAGATTTATTTAGTTGGTGTTCACGTTGCTGTGGCTGGTGTGATACCTGTGTGTAACACTAACTGTTTTCAGTGAGGTGTTTCTATATTACCAGTTGATTCTATTTTACTTATGCTCTACTTTCCAAGTAAACTGGACAGTTTGTGCTAAATTGCTAAAACTGTCCAAATGTAAAACGGACAAGGATGAATATGCAAGTTATTGCAGCCATAGAGGGATCCATTTGCTCTCTTAACCATCTATAATATTGGGAAGGTTAGTTAATATATGAAAGAACTATAGAAAAGAAATACTCTGTCTTCAGAGTAAGGTCTGAATAGTGTGCATTAAATTGTAAATAATGCCCAAGTCCACATAAAATAATGAGGAAAAGCAAATTACTGAATAATTGTTCCAGTTTATGTTCCATTTCCTAACTTTTAAATGCTTGGTAATTCAAGCAGAAGTCTTCCTTTAGCATGTGTGTAAGATTACTAAAACAACATATAGAGAGGGATGGGAAGAGGTCTGCTATTTATTTCAGGTATAGGATCTGCCTGGAGCACAGCATTGCAGCTTTTCGGGGCTTCTGCATTGTTCTGCAAAGTTACTTTCAGAGACTACATGTACTCAAATCACATTTGAGAGTTCTGTAGCTTATCCCACTGGCCAGCTCGTCTCCTCTGCTCTTTTGCTTCCTGGGGCAATGCTAGGTCTTGATGTCATGTGGTGCCACACCTCCAGTTTCTGTTTTCCCTGCCTCTTCTAATCTGCTCCATTTAACTCTTCTAATCTGCTCCATTTAATCTCAGTGTCAAAACCCACCTTTTCCCACTCAGTACAATAGGACACTTTAGTAGTGATACGATGAACCTCTTCTTGGTTTTGTGTTATCTTAGGCCTCCCTGAAGTTCCTGAGCATGATTTCATGTTCTGTTCTGCCTCTTCAGCCAAACACATGCTCTGATTAGCTTGTGACGTAAAACAGATGATAGACTGAAAATTGCACATGGGGTGTATCTCTATCTGTAGCATTGGTATCTTCTGAATTTAAAACTTCTGCTGTACCATATCCACACTACTAGACCACAGAAACAGTTCTTTGGTTTTGCATATTTACTTAATTTAAAGCTGGATTTGAAGGGACAGATCCTTCTAAGAACAGGCACATAATTTCAGAACAAAGCACTGTTTTGCCATTGCCTGCTGGGAATCCTGCCCTCACCACTCATTCTTAGGTCTCACTAAATAAATAATCTTTTGTTATCTCTGTGCTGTTATGTCAGGACCATTTTACTGAACCATGGCCGGCCAAGCAAGCAGTGGTTGCGTGGCACTGTGTAACACTGCAGGCATCGTCTCTTTTGCAGATATACCATGGCAGTGCTAAGTGACACACCGTACTTCATGCCAGTGCCTGAGATTTGTGTGACAAAACTTCTGTAACAGTGGAAATAAGGGAGATGCCAAAGACAATAACATCAACTGAATACACAAGGAATTACCTGCACATGAAGGCAGAAATCTGGCCCATGTAGGCATTGCATTGGCGGATATTGCAAGACTTTTATATGGCTTGATTCAAAATTGAATGTTAATGTGAAGACTTCCATTTGTTTTCACTGTTACTAATTATTTACTTGTATCATATAGGTAGAAACATAAAACTTTCAAAGAAAACAAAGATGCAGACCTTTGCAGCAGGAGGGTCAAATCCCAAGTCATATAAGAAAACCAGGGTTAGATAGAAAAGTCTGGGAAAAGATGATGTTAAATCTCAGAGAAAAAAAAAAAAAAAAGAAAGATGGGGGCTATATGTCCAAAGTCTATGCTTTCTACTTAGCAGTCCAATGCAGTCACTATCACAAGAGATACCCACAACAGAGTGTAAGAGAGTGAGCAGGATAAGGATTACTGACAAACATCAACTCAGAAACCCGCAGCCACGAAAGCAAATAAGAAGGTGAGCACATCAATTTGAGTGGGAGCTCCCTGTCTGTCTAGTGAGACCCCTTCAGCCACAGCTGAGGCTCTTCCAGTTCAGCTCAGGATCTTGTCCACACTGAAAGGCAAACCTCATGACTTCTATGAACAGGTAGCTGGTGTGTGTAAGCAAGATAAGTTTGTCTCTTGATGGCTGAACCGCCCTTCATCAGCCCCATAAGGGCTTCATGATACTCTTTGGGTACAAAAAATTTGATGGGCAGATGAGAAACCATGAAATAGAAAGAACACTTTTGTTAAATTAATTCTGCTTTACTAAACCACTAGATTTTGCTAGACTCAGAATCTGAAGATGGTACCGCTTCGCTACTCTTTGTAGTTCTACAATTGTGTAATGGAGATGTAGGAACAAAAGTGTATAAAATCATAAATTTAAGTCCTTCAGTTATCTGATATTTGTAAGCTAAAATTTATATTCCACATTACTTAACAGCTGTATTTCTCTGAGTGTGGAGAAAATTTCACAACACATTTTATTGACTAGATTGTTGGCAGGATTTTAGGCTAAGCCTGTCTAAGCGTGACAAAATAGTAATCAAAACCTGTATAATAATAATAATTTCCTTTGAGGGCATTCCACATCTCTTGGGCAGAGGAGCACTTACAGTTCCCATTCACAGTACGTGATTTATTCTAATGAGAGGTCAGCTGGACTATTTGTACTTTGCTGGATGAGGTACTTAGCCTTGGGCTATAAGGAAACACTGGTTTGATAGTTGGATTTGTATTCTGTTTATCTCAACCTTGGTATATAGAATTTACATTTGCAGGTAGGCGTAAAGAAAAGTAAGTGCAGGGAAATAATAATACTAATAAAAAATCTCAGTTAAAATTTATCTGCTTCCAATGAAATCTGAGTTTTGAAACTGACTTCAAGAAAGTGAGAAGTCGACTTCCGTGAAGACAGATAGGTGCTAGTTCCTCTGCGCGGAGCACTGAAAATCCGGCTCCTTTGGCTTATTGATTTCAAGGTAGCTTTCACATTTTCAGTTTAATCTGGTATTTTAACAAGGGGCATGTCTAAACCACGGGTGATGGGATGGCAGCAAGCAGGTGCTCGGCAACGTGTTAAATCCAAGACCGCTCGCGGTCAGCAAGAATTCATCCAGCGGATCTTTGGGTCACCGTGGGCCCTTTGTCTTCCACGAACACAAGGACTACTTTTCATTCTGCTGGCGAACAGAAATGGATTATTACATTGTAGTTGCAGAGAAAAGCCTGGGAATGGGATTCAAGTTGCCCTTCCTAACAGAGAAAAAAAGTCAG
>JANXJC010000078.1:40602670-40615157 GCA_027564655.1 Leptodon cayanensis
ATACTGAACTCAAAACATAGCACCATACCAGCTACTAGGAAGACAATTAACTCTATCCCAGCTGAAACCAGGACATGCTGTTATGTTTCTCTATATTGAAATGAATATCAGCATTTCAGCTGGAAGGACGTTTTACGGTGTCCTGAAATGCTTCAGTTGTTTAAAATGGGAATCTGAGCTATAGCAACAATTATGGTACTTTTGTAATAAAACAAGCTATACCTTCAGGTATCAGGATTTCCTCCTATAGGAAATCACCTAGAAGAAGTAGAGTGCTGCAATGTTGATAATCTAAGCTGTGGAATTGCTTCAAGTGGGGAAAAAATGCAGAGAATATACAGATTGTTGATATCATGTGTATGGTGAAGGTATTAAAGAGCACTACCTCCATAGAAGATAGGAAAATATCAGCTGTCTAACAAGGAGGATCATTAAATCAGAGTTTAAGCTTTCCTTTAACAACAAAAAGACATCATGTATTTGTGATATGTTAGATATGGTGCTACACTAAAACTTGCAAAACATTATTTTTGTTTGCATTTCTGCCACTGATATGCTGTATTTCCTCATTACTGGCCTGCTTCCCCTACTTTCTAGACCTGATCTTCCGTTTTCCTTTTTTCTGTTTAATTTTTAAGTTCTTTAATACCTGTTCATGTTCTGGCATATAGTTGATGTGGCAATCAGCTTGAATTTTCCTTGGGACTGCTAAATTCTGTTATAGAATTTTCTCTTGTAGTTTGCCTTAGGGTAATCCAGATGCTGGAACCTAGCTGGCCTGTAACGCAAAGGGTTACATGGTGTTACTAGTGGTATGACCAGAAATCGGTGCTTTTTATGTAGTAACCTGTGTAATAATGTTTTGGTGCTATTTTTTGTTTTTGTACCTTGTCAAGATTTTTTGCTTTGACAATTAAAACTGTATACAATCTGTGTAAACGAGTCCAGATCAAATGGAAATCAGAATATGCTATTCCTGCATTGGTCCAGCTTTTAAGAATCAGTATAAATTTCAGGAGGGCTTTTAATAACTAAAAGGTCTACAGAAACTTTTTGCTTTCTTCTGTACAAGATGTATGTTATCTTTCACATGAGAATCATATACAGAATTAATTTCTTATAAGAATGAATTTTTGCAGTTTAAAACAGGGCTGGTGTTATGAGGAGTGCAGTAGTCTGGAGCAGAATAATTTGTCTGAAACCAAAGAGCTGTATTCTCATTTCCCCTACAGCTCTCCCTCCGCCACACACTGATACAAGAGACGTAAATACTAGGAGTCCAACAGCTGAGGAAACATCAAACATTTTTACTTGAAGGAGGTATGATCACCTCCCTCTCACCCCTTTAAACATCCATTTTGACTTAGGTGGTTGGCATTCATACCCAGGCATTCATACCCATTTTCAGTTCTTATGCAGCCTCCTAAAGTCATAAACTTATTCACAGATTATGATTAATGTTAGAGCCACTAATAAACTTGATATACATTATGGGTTATTCCAGTGGCATACTCTTCAATACACCATGGACAGAAGTACAAAAAATTTACTTAAGCTAAAAAGTTTTTTCTACAGTAACTATTTTAAAGTTAAGAAGCAGGAAGGGTAAATATAATTTAGAAGAATTCAGACATTATATGCTGAATGTTCAAAGTCCGTATCTGAATTGCTAAATTTTAAAAATATGCAAAAAAGGGAATATCTTCATTCATAATACATTTTTCAAACCTGTTATAGAACATCGTTCCAAGTTAGTGTGTTAAAATGGTATTTCTCTTTCAGACAAGAGCAGGTCAGTGTTCTGTATCAGAACATACACATAGCAGAACCAAGATTAATCCAGCCATATGAACATGTCATTAAGAACTTCATCCGAGAGATCAAACTTCAAAGCACAGAGATGGAGACTTTGGCCATCGCGGTAAAAAGGTATAGTGAGTTGTGTTTCTGGTTCAGTTATGCAATTACTTTTTTCTCTATCACACTTTGTTGTGTTAAACTACTGGGACCTAATGCCAAAATATGTTATGCTGAATATTTCCATAAATGGAGGTCAAAGGTTAGTTTATATTATATGCACATGCATGTGCATAAGCACATATAGCAGCTTGCAAATGATTCCCTGTTCATATTTTGGATAAGTCCTGGACCAAATTTTTGCAGGCTCTATTCTTATGTTTAATGTCTTAAAACATTTTGACTGCTCTTCCTTGGCTGTAACTTTGAGTTTTAGCATACATGTCCATTATATCTTCACTTTAGAAACCATATTTTTGCTTCTTCAGCTTCAAGGGGTGTATTTACCTATTGTAACTACTTGACATCTGCAATCTCACATCATTACCGCCAAAACCAAACAGATTAGCTCAGGACAGAGATCTTATATGTGTGGGTCATGCAAGTTGCTGTAGTTATCCTTTTGAAGTCTCTTCATAGGATAACCAGAGGGGCCTTTTATCACTGTAACTTAATTTTCAAAATGCAGATGTGATGTATTTCATACTAATCATCAGCTGTCATCTATTATTTAAAATCTAATTTGCCTGTACCTTCAAATTAATTTGTGATTTTGATTCCCAACCATACCAGATTCAAGGTCTGGGCAATGTTAAACTGTTGCCGTGGCTGTCTGTCTAATTTGTTTCAGCTAAGGTAGGCAGATATGTTTCACACAACGTTTCTATCAAGCCAGAGGGCAATCCTAAGAATATTCACTTTCGAATTTTAGAGCTCAGGATAAAGCGGCAGTTCAGCTCAGTGAGCTGGAGGAAGAGATGGAACAACGAATACAGGCTGTGGAGCATAAAGTTAAAAAGGAAGTGAGTATTTTATATTTACAAAATTTCATAATTGCCAAACTCTCAGTGGTCTTAAGCAGGATTGATGGGCAGGTGTGTTTTTGATCCTGATAGGCTGACTTCAGCTAAGCCGCTGAAGGCAGGGCCTGGATGAAAAGAAGCTATCCATGAGATGGAAAACGTATTCTCTTAATGCTTTCCCAAAGAAGAATGGCTGCTCAGATGTAATAAACCAAGAAAAAAAAGTCTTTCTCTTTTGTGAGAATATGCTGGCCTGCAGGAATTTGTTTCTGAGACCAGTATTGGAAACAGATTGGAGAAATGACCTTTCACCTTGAAAGAATGGAATCTAGTTCTAGTAGATGAATTTATGTAGAAATTAATGGTTAGGTCATTTGTTTCTAATTTGTGTTATCTGCCTGAAGCGGTCATCTTTCTTTCCCCCATTCTCATCCTGAAACTATATTTTAGAGAGTTATAGACATGAGAGGGTAATTGTGATGACCGTGTGTGAGGGCCTGAATCTCCGAAACTTGATGTGAAGCTCTGTTTCAATATGCTCAAGTTTTAGCCATTGTTTCAACCAGCTTGCCATCTAGATAGAAAAGTACAAGGATATTCTTCCCCTTAGCCTTCGAAAGGTATGTTAGAGCCACATACGGCTCTGTAATCCAAAGCAGAAAGCAGTATGGTAACACCACCCTACTGGTGTTGTCTGCTTCATGCTGTTACTAAATTCATGTAAGATAAACCTGAATTTATAATGTGCATAAGAATAACAGTTTGTGAAAGTGTTCTAATGTGGACTTAAGAAATGCATTAATTAAAACATATGCTATTGGCATAATTATTGCTTTGTAGGACATACAAAATACTGAATGTCTATATATTTGGTATAGGTTCTTTCACCAAAGCATTTGCAGAATCAGAAGCAATGAAGTGCAGTCAGCCAACTTTCTGATTTTAAATAGTTCACAGTAATTGATCTGTGAAGGTAAACTGTATTCTGGTAGATTTACTTCGAACAGCATCTTTTTCTATACAAGAGGCAGCACTCCCACCAAACCATAAAAGTCAGTTGTTTTCCTAGAAACAAAATACAATGACATAAAAATTTTAAAGGTATCACTCCAGTTAAAAAAGCGTATCATAATGTGTTAAACTAATGATAATGCAACTCTCAGGAGAGATAAACTTTCTATTTCCAGAGAGACTAAGCATTTACATTTAGAAAACAAATACATATGCACTGGAAAATTTTTGTTCTGCAAAAAGTGGTAAAAGAGCCCTCAAGACTTTGTAACTACTCTAAAAAGATGACTGGGATGTGTGTATTCCCTCATTCTGAGAACATCCTCCACAGCTATGTACTAGCACTATGTAAAAACACATCTGCTATGTATTACCCACATCTAGTCTGTGTTTCTCATTCTAAAAAGTCCTCAAATTGTCACCGAATTGCATGGATTGCGATTTCACTGTTCACACGTAGCTATAGATATGAAAGATGGGCTGTAACTTGTTTATCAAAGTGCTCTTTTCATTTTCACTGCTAAATGTTCCCTTTACGCTCGTAGTTCCACGTACTCCACCTACTAAAACGCCCTGAGAGTAAATGTAAGATATTTACTTTGTGGGATTGTACTAAGCCATTAATCTTAATGCCTGTACTCAAGGCTATTGTTCGTCACAGTGATCTCACTCATGCTACTGTGACACCTGCCTCTGCATGATAGTATCTGCAGGTTGAGCCTATCCTGTTTCTCTAAGGCAAGCAAATAGTTACCAAACAATACCAACAGTAAGAGAATCCAGGTTAAGCTGATTACTTTGATTATCATTTTAACACACGGATTATCATTTAACACACGGATGTCAGCATCACCTACAAGGAAGGCACTGAATTCTGAGCAAAGTCCGTGTCTGTCCTTTCCATGTGAAAACTCAACCTACTTCATTGGCACCCCATATCGCTGCTGCATTCTGGTTTCTAGTGTTGTGAAACTGTTCACCAAAGTCCCTGGGGAGTGACTGGAGTGAGTTAAACACATGCTCATCTATAACATGTGGAACATACCATTCTTCTCATTGTTGAGAACTCATTGATGAACTTCCTTTCAAAGTCTGTTTTGATTAAAATTAAACACAGAATAGTGTACTTAGTTTGATATTCAGACCGAGTACCATATGAAACTAAAGATGCTGTCATAAGCATGCCTTTTACTGAACATAGGCCTGTAACATTCCAACAGTTGAAAGTGAAAAATTTAAAAGAAAAACAGACGTAAATAAGTAACTGATGGTGGCACAGTAATGCTATTCCTAGCACATTGTATGCTGAGCCATAGAAGGCCGGTTTGAAAAAAAGGATGTAATGCTGTTTTTTGTGCGTGGGTGTGTATGTATACATGTATATATGCAATACACACCTAAATTTATGTACAAATAAAATTTGAACCCTTCTCTTTCAGTTTTTTTTAAGACATCAAGAATGTTAAGTACAGGAGACTATGACATGAATAACAAACACTGAATTGATGCATATCTTTGCTTCCGCCTTACCATTTTATTACTATGAATATTTTATAAGTGGACCGCAATTACAGAATCAGAATCTGTGGATCTTAAGGTAGGGCCAGGTTCACATGACAGAAAGACAAAATTATACACATTAATCAAAGGGGAAAGTGTGTGGTTTCCAAACTGATGAATGCATTTTTTAATAAACATTTGAAACCTGCCTCAACTTTTAATAAGATTAAAAATATTGCAGGAGAAGCGAAAAGCTGAAGAAGCACTAAATGAGCTGAAGCGCCAGTATGATACTGAAGTTGGGGATCTTCAGGTGACAATAAAAAAACTTAAAAAGGTGAGTTGAAGTCATGGTGAGAGTTTTTAAAGTATGTTAAGAGATGCTGACCCTATGAAGTGCCTTCCCCAAGACAGATAATCATAACGTCAGCTTTTTAATTTAATGTGTATTAGTAAATGGCAACTGGAAATAATTTTACAGGTTGTGTTGTCATCCTGAGCTATTGTAGTCATTCTGTGTAATTTACTGAAACACGTAGGAAAAAGACCAACTGCTAGGCAAGTTCTGTTGCTGAGTAATTTTCTAGGTCCGTCAAGATGTTAACAGTACAGTTACCTAGTCTTATATTTGATACATTAGAAATGGTCTAATATATTGCCTCTAAGTATTTGTAATTTATAGATTTAGATTAAATTGGCAACTCAAATATAGTAATTTAGAGTAATATAGTGCTTTCAGCAGCTAGTGCATTTCTCTCAAATGTTAATAATAGAGGTGGGTTTAAGATGTAATTTTAAACTGAAATTACTAGTGGAACTAGTTAGTACTAATCTGACCCTAACTCCAACCTGATCTTTTAATTTGATACCTAAGTGTAAGGTAAACTGAAATCTCAGATATGAATATTGATTTGGATTATTTTGTAATTTGGGTTTAATTTTGACATTAGATTTTGCTATAAGTTTTACCAGAATTATAGTGACCAATGAGGAAATATTTTTGTTTCTTCGTATTGAATTGCACTTAAAAGTACATTGATAGAAAAGGGTATTTCTCAGAAGAAACACGAGAGCTTGAGAGCTTGTTGTACAAATATTACACAGATGAGGTAGTATATAATTTTTTTTTACGTTAGTGGGGATACACTTGTTTATATCTTCTCAAAAGCTGGCTTCTGTGTCACTAGCTATGCATATTCTACACCTACAGAATGCAAAATACTCATTAAACATTTTTTAAGTATTGATTAAAAAATTTATATAGAAAGCCAGTGATTTTTGGAGTAATGCTGCCTGCTCACACAGTTGGGAAAACTCTGGATTTTAAAAACTTTAATGGCTGTAAAACATTTTAGGGATAATTTAGTATGATTTCCATTACTTTTTATGTACTTTGAATCAGAACAATCAATAACATACATTAATTGTGCAATTTTTATCCTTCTAGCTGGAGGAGCAATACAAAAATGTAAATCACAGGGAAGATGTGGTTGAATTGAAAAAAAGAATGCGTGATATGTTGCTGGTAAGAGATTATTATTGTTAACATACCAATTTAGCCTCAGTTTTAGCCTCTGCAATACAGACATTATTTTTTTTTTTTTTACATTCAGTACTAGTAAGCTATGAAATAAACTTTTGAAGTTAAGTGTATGAGCATCTGTAACTTGGGGAAAATAAACCCTGTTTGGTATAAATGCATGCACATTCTAGGTATAACATTTAGAAATGGCTTGAGATGATGTAGTCCCCTTTTTGTGTAACTGAAATGGAAAAATAAAAATTCAGTAACTCTTGCATGTTAATTTCCTGACTTCTCTGTTGGTTTAGAGTTCTTTAATTTTCTTTCCCCCTCTGCGCTCAGATTTTCTAGTGTTTCATTTTTATTTCATTTTGATGGGTTTTATTTTATCATTATAATCTGTCAACATTTTATGCAGTTTACTATGACAGCTAATATCTAATATCTTCCTTCTTTTAAGGAAAATCAGAAACTTAAGAAAGATCTTTTAGAAGCACAGACAAATATAGCTTTTCTACAGAGTGAATTAGATAGCTTGAAAAGCGAGTATGCAGATCAGACTCTGAACACTGAGAGGTAAGGTACTTCTACGTGACAATTTTTTCACTGGGGAAAAAATCTGTTGTCTGATGTAGTTGTTATGTATGCAGTTGGTAACTGTTATTTTCTAAATTTGCCATAAATGATAGGTACACATTTGACACCATGCAAAGTGTGCCATGGCTACCGTTCGCTTCTCTTGTCAGGTTTCTGAAAAAACAAGTTCTGGTTATGATGAGAACTCTTGCAAGGAAGCCCATTGATTTTACTGGGACTTCAGATAGGAGGAGAAGTTATAGCATAAGGCATCAGGCAGTTTTTTCTTTGACTTGCACTCAGGGGAGTATCTGTATGAATATTAGGGAGAATACTTTGGAAGCCTCCCACATCAGTCTCACCCAGTTTTTTTCTAAAGTGAATGAAAGCTGCTTCTTGACATTCAATTAAAGGACCATAAATGACAGTTTCATTATGTGATTATCTTCAGATAACACAAATGATATTTCAGGGGGAGAGGAGTTAGTCCATATGGTTATTTTGTAGATCTTTTATTTTTCATTCAGAGTATTTGTTGAGATATAATGGCAGAAATCAATCAAGTTACCAAGTGATTTTACTTTGCATAAAACTGCTTTTAACATATTTCGGCAGAAATGTAAAAATAGAAAAACTGTATTCAGAAATATTTTGAAATGGTATCTTTTCAGCACTATATATTTATTGCCTCTTACAAATCTTGACTGTTGAGTTTTGTCCTCTGCCAAAAGCAATATTATAAAAATAAAAAAGGATATCCTGTAGAATATAACTTCTTGGGGTTTTTTTGGCAGAGACCTAGAAATGATCCGAGAGTATACTGAAGACAGAGATAACCTGGAAAGACAAATTGAAATACTTCAGTACGTACTTAGTAATTTAGGTTTTTATTATACTTTGTCCTGTCATATTCGGGGGTAATGTTTTTGTATGCAAAAGACTGGGGTGACATTTGGGAAAAAATACCAAGTAAAAATACTGAAATGACCTCAATTCTCATAGAAGATACTGTGTTCAACTCTCATAGAAGGTACTGTGCTACTAACTCTACTGTGTTACTGAGCCACTAACTCTTCATTGTTTTTTCTTTCTTTTCTTAACCTCACTGACTTTCATTTCTTTATGATAAGCTGAACAAGATTTGAGTCTATCCATGCTATTATAAAAAATCTTACTTGGCTCCTTTTTTTATTGACTTCACTTATCCAGTAACTCCCTGTCTTATCGTTATCTGGAAAGTACTAAGTGTGTGCAGTATTATACAAGGAGCGTACAGATTTCTGCTTTCAAGGAGGATGGCAATGAATATTTTTTTATATCTTTTGTTAATTTCCTTATCCTAAACATATTCTTTCTTTCAAGCAGCTGAGTCGCATCTATCCTTAGAGTCGTCTCAACAATACTTAAAGGGTATTCACTTTGTATTTCAGAAATGGCTGTACCAGTTTACTACCCCATAGCTGTTTTTTTGTGGCCATTCCTACAGTGTCTTTTTTCCCCTCAGCTGACCACAGCCAATGCTACAGAAGTGAAACAGGGTTTCCTAGGCTGCTACTGGAGGCTAAACTTCACAGTGCTTTTTTCATGTACAATCATTTGTTTGAGTATATGACAACACATCTCTAGTTCCACGTTACTCTTTAGTGTTTATCTAAAGAAAAACAAAAGTTTTTTTTGACGTGTATTTTTTAAATTCTTCTTTGTGGTAAGTTACATAGTTTTTAATGTTTTCTTTACTCCTGGAAGTTAAACTATGTTTCCTTGTTAGATCAGCTAACAGAAAGCTACATGACAGCAATGACGGTTTAAGAACTGCACTTGAAAACAGTTTCAGCAAGTACAACAGATCATTGGTACATATTTATAATTTTGTTATGTTATATTAGAAGGTTTAAGAATTAACACAGCAAATGCAAATTTGTTTGTACTTCAGTGGGTACTCAGAAAATTGAGTTTTATTCAGTGGACTTATTCTGGGAATATACTTGCGTAGCTGAATTTTGTCAGATTTTACTTATGTTTTGTGAAATAATGGAGTTCTGTTAGACCACAACTACTTTCTGAGGTGCTTTGGAAAGCAGTGATTTTTTTAATAAGCTATGGCTAAATGTATCTGATGAAGTGAATAAATCAGCAGTTTCTCTTGCACTGAACGGAATATGTTTGTATTGTGTATATGGAAGTGCCCTACCACTGAAAACACTTTTTCAGAAAACTGCTTTATTTTGGTAGCAGGGCCTTAACCTAATTTGAACTTTTGTCCAGGCAAGTCACTGGGAAAATGAATAGCAGTGACTGTTGATAATAAGGACCTCAGTCAGACCCTTTTGGGCTATCACGACTGTACAGGGATGTGTTGTAACAGATGTAATGTGGCATCCTCCAAACCAGAGAAAGGAAGGCTTGAAAGTTACAACAAATTTATTCTACACTGCCATTTTGCAATATTGGGAAACCTATTAAACTCCAAAACTAATGGCTGGGCAAGGCCTTACATCACCAGGAAAGAACTAACTTTTTAGGAGGATGGGGCCAGAATAAAGGGCCCACAGAGACAATATTGGTGAGGAAGCAGGAAAATAGGGGTCATTCCCTGTTTCCAGCATACCATACCAATGAACACGAGTGCCTTTTGCTGATACAGGCTACCAAATATTCACTGCAGATGCAACAAGTGATACCATTTCCTTCTGCCGTGCCCTGAAACATAAGAGAGGCAGCTTACAGAGAAGGCAGAGGAAACTATTCCCAGTGAATAAATGTGTAAAGGAACAGCAGAACTTGCAAAATACTCTGTCACGTGCTATCAGTTGAGATCTCTCCTTCTCTCCACTATCGCACTCGAGAGCCAGGAGGTATCTCTACTGAAACTAGCTCAGCCAATGACACTTCACTTTCCACTTTAATAGTCAACATGCCATTTTTCTAAATATTGCTTTTCAAGGTTTAGCATTTCAGTCTTCAGGTGTAGTCAAAGAAATCATCCTCTGGGAATTTCTGTTGTCTTTTTTAGAGTACGACTAGCAGGTTCAGTATTAAGGCAACAGTGGAGCCTAAATGCTATGTGTAATGGGCCTTTTGACATCCAGTCCTATATAAAGCATGAGGTTTAATTAAAAATAAGTAGTTGAATATATATGAAAATACACAGCAGTAATTTTGATGATGCACACTCTTTTCATTACAAATCTAGATGCTTACACTGTATTCATCAAACTTATTATGCATTTGTTATGTATTTGTCGCAGCGATTAGCAAACACATCACCAGGAAGTACCATTTCTAGAAGCAGTCCTAAATTTAATGGTGGACAGTCTCCTCTAAACCCACGGTATGACAGGTAAGCCAGGTTTGCTTTTATTAAGTTTAAAAAGACTAGGGCTTCATACTTGTCTTAGTAGAGCAAATATTGTCAAATAACAGAGTAAATAGCTCTGATTCAGAAGGAATGTGTGACCATAGCATATGATCCAAACTATACTGAAGTCAACAGGAATATTTTCAATGACTTCGGAAAGCTCAGGAAAACTCTTTTCGGTGCAATTCATGAACTTATGGAGAGTTCAGACAACCTCTTGTTTGGCTTTGGACTGTTTTGATTTGATTTCTTGATCAGTCTAGTTTGATTCTCAATCTCCTCTCTTTGCCTCCAAGAAACTGTAAAAATCTACTGAGGACCTCTGTTAGCTAGCTTACTCAGTACTTAGGAGATAAAACATTTTTCGTTCGATCTTCAGCCTGTATGTCTGGTTTTCTCATGTAATAATTATTACAAAGGTATGTGGGCCTAATTCTTCAAAAGAATAAACATATTCATCTCACACTGACATGTGAGAGTAGTGAATGCCCTTGGATATTAATTGGCTAAGAGCCACTGAGAACAGTAAGTTATCTAATTTCAAATATCAAATGGTCAGAGCTACTTTGGTTTCGTACTTACTGGATGCAGGTCATTGCTCAGAGCTTCCTTAGATCATTGCAGAGACTCTCACTGAAGTCACTGGACATTGGATCCAACCTCCAGTGCTGGAGATGATGCTATGTTTTCACCTTTTTTTTTGTTAAACAACTGGAACTGCCAGCAAAAATGTGTGTCCTTATTCAATTGACAGATTTTTTTGTCTTATTTTTCTTTCAGTGGTACTTGAAACTCTAGAGAGATCTCTGTTAGAGTTCTTAGTAGTCTGTGTTTTACGTTTTGCCAGAGATTAATATCTTTGGTAGGGATTAAGTTGGCTTCTGCTTCACACTAATAATATCTCAATTCATTCTATAGTGTTACTCTTACTCTGCTGTCTCCATGTGAGACATGTTTGCTGGCTGTAAAATTTTGCTTGTCACAAACTGATTCCCTCTGCTGAATGCAGATAAAAACCAATTCCCCTCTGTTGGACCCTCTGCAAATTTTGAGAGGCATCCACTGCAAAGCTGCATATTACATTGAGTAATTTTCTGAAGGGGTAACTAAAACCTCTCTGGAGGCTTAGTGATGTCTTTCTGTGTGAATATTTATTAGTATCTGCCACATGGTGCAATCCTTGCATTCCCACAAAAGTGAGAAATGCAAGCTACTCTAGAAGAAAGTTAATGTGGTAGGAATAAAACTTACTCTTAACAGGTGTTACTTAGTAGTATTAAAAGACAGGAAGAGATATGAATGTCCCCAAACCTGTTCATTTTCAGTACTTTGTCTCCCGACATCAGATCAGCCGCTCTGGCAGCAAACTATCTTTACAAGGATTGATGCTGACCTTGTCTGTTCTAGCAGTTTAGTGCTTCACATCCATACCCAACAGGACAGAGCCAAACTGGTTCTCTCTTCTCCACTGTGACTCGGAGAGCTTTTCTATCTCACTTTAATTTGTGCCTGCCCCTGTCTTGCTGCAGGAGCAGGATAATGACTGTAGCCGTAGTAAACTTTCTTGATTCTTTTAAGATTCACTCTATTAAACTTTCTTTTCTGTAGTTTCATTTACACAAATAAAACTAATTTTTTTCTGTAAGCCATACTGTCATTGCTGCATCCATTTAAATATTTTTATACATTATAGCATCCAGA
>JANXJC010000078.1:40615257-40625629 GCA_027564655.1 Leptodon cayanensis
TTATAGCATCCAGAATGACAAAAAAAAAAAAAAAGGCTTTTGAAGGAAGGGTGAAAGAAAGGACTTCTGTGTAAAACCTTAAGTTTTGCATAGCCTACCAAACTGTAAGAAAACATGTGTCAGTGACTTCTTCCACCATTACTGATCTCCTGAACCTGGTTACCCCCTTTTCTATATTTATAGCTGTTACTTATTGGCCTGTGTGCATCTGTGAGCAAATGCATTCATTTCAGTTAGATACAGTATTTCAAGGTCATTTTATGTGTCGTAGAATAGGCCAAAATTGGCTAAACCATCAGCTATCATCTTCTGCCTTTGATGTCTTCATAGTACATAATTTTCTGAATCTTTTTGAAACAATTATTTTTTCTGTGTATGAATAAATAGACATTCTTGCCGAGACTTGGGAAGTCATCATCAGTAACAGTTTATATAATTTAATCTGAGCATCCTAAGAGATATGACTGAAAAATAAATTATTTAGAAAGGCAAAATAGGCATTGACATATGTCTGAAACTGTATAGTTAGCATTTCTAAGTATTGACTGTTCCAGAATGGCTCCAATTCTGTTGGGAAGAACAATTGTGGAATAATTTATTTTTTTTTTTCTTCCCCCCTCCCAATATTTTCTTATTAGATCATCTCACTCTTCTTGTGTGGATGAAGATTATGATTCTTTAGCCCTTTGTGATCCTATGCAAAGGATAAACTATGAAGTTGACAGCTTACCTGAGAGCTGTTTTGACAGTGGTTTGTCTACTCTGAGAGATTCAAATGAGTATGATTCAGAAGTGGAATACAGACATCAAAGGATTTTTCAAAGGTCACAGTGTATGCAAGAAAGCTTTGGCGGTGATGCTTCTGATACAGATGTGAGTGCCAGACTTACTCCTTCTCTGAGAAAGACCTTTGGCTGGAGACAAAATTAGTTTCCTGTTTTTAAAATGAAATGGATCTTTTCCTGTAGGCCAGTTAAAACTAAGTATTTGGGTTATATCTGTTCAAGATTAGTGACAATTTTTTGGAGATTGCATAAACAGTTACTGCTCTTTAATATAAAATGTTTGTTTTGACATTTTTTATAGGTTTTTCAGGTAATAACTTCATTTTTTGAAGTACACGTGGTTTTTGAAGGTTGTTAAACAGCATGCAGACGGGAGCCCATTTTCTAATGATTAAAAAGCGTATACTATAGAAGTAAAATAGGTTTCTGTTCACTTTCTCTTACTATGCTGTGACAATGAATGAAAAAATCACATATATGAGAAAAAGAATACTGTTAGTGCATGCGTTGACTTACATGGTAAGTCTCAGAGAATTTAGAAATGTAGGAAGGTGTTATTGTGTCCATTTTGTTGTTAGTAAAATGGAGAGCTTTACTGATCATAGAATGGTTTGGGTTGGAAGGGACCTTAAAGATCATCTAGTTCCACCCCCTCTGCCATGGGCAGGGACACCTTCCACTAGAGCAGGTTGCTCAAAGCCCCATCAACCTGGCCTTGAACACTGTATAGCAAGACTAGTATCAAGCACAGCAGAACACAGGGTTTTTTCTAGAGCAGATCCTTTACTGTGCATTTGGTAGAGACATTCAGTCTCTGTTTGCAATTGAAAATGCTATGAATAGTGCTGATTACAGCTGTGCTATAGTTAATTTAGCTTGAGTAGTAATAGCATAGGGACTAACGTCTTGTAGGGAAATTCTTAATTTTTGTAAAATAAGCTTTGAAATAAAGTATTTGTTTATTGTAATTATTTTTTAAACTGAAATTTTCCATTTAGAAATTAATTTGCTGTATCTGGAAACTGTACTGAAAGCGTGTATGCCAAACAGAAAACATGTTTAAGGACCAAATGTAGGATATAGTAAACAACAAATGTGAATAAGAACAGAATAATCACAGTATTTCGACTAGAACTGCAGAGCTCTATTTGGTCATTTATCTCTGTTTAATCAAAACTGTTGAAACAAATATTTTAGTCAATTTTAGCTGTCCCTTTCCAAAAAAGCATACATTTCTCACCAGAGCTAACACACTACCTTGTACTTTCAGGTTCCAGAGATCAAGGATGAAGAAGCATATGGTCCTGATAACAGCTGTACAGTATTAGACTGGAAGACCTCACAACCAGTAAGTCGAAGCAGCTCAGTTGCTTCAACAAGGAAATACATATCTGCTCTCACCCCTCAGGTAACCAGTTCTTTAGCAAAAAAAAAAAAAAACAAACAGCATTTGATACAGAGAATATTTTTTATATGAGTTGAAATAGACGGGTTCTTTTTATTTTCAGTCAGATGCAACTGAATGTACTCCGAAATACCCCAGTTCAGAGAAAGCTTACAAGATCGTTCTTGCTGGAGATGCAGCAGTGGGAAAATCCAGTTTCCTTATGAGACTTTGCAAGAATGAATTTCGAGGCAATACCAGTGCAACCCTGGGTATAGTTGTTCTTCTTCTTAAAATATTAAAGTGAATTTCATTGTTGTTCTGCAGAAGTGGGTGAAAAGATCACTCTCTGTGATTGATTGCCGGGGTTTCCTGAATATACACACACAGTTTCTTAGGCTGTGAGATCTAATTGAGTACTAAAGCTTAGAAGTGCCTGACTGTTGTTTGGAGTGGATAATAGGGTACTGCTCTAATTTAGTTTCTCTTTGCAAAGCACCAAGCCTGTTCCTAAGCAATACAAAGCACCAGAAAAGGGAGTTTTAGTGTAATGAACTTAGAAAGTGTGTACGATCCTTTTCGCATTTTTCATTGCTTTCTTGTCTTCTCAGCTCTTTCCTCTTTCCTTAGCGTTTCATACTATCCTTTGATGTCTTTCATACTGTTTTTTGTCTCCATTTCTTCAAAGTGTTATTGAAGCTTTGGTTTAAATGCAGCTGGAGGGATTTCTGACTAACTTGTTGTGTCTATTATTATAGCTGTCAGCTAACAAACTTGTCTTACTGATTCCAAAGCCTGAATTTTTGTCTTCCAATGAGATCATAGTTATATATTTGTTTTATTGCCTCTGAATCAGGATTTTTGTTCTAATTTATCTTTTTCTTCCTTGGCATTTGATATAAAGTCTATTTTATAAAACATTTTCTCTTCTTCCATAAAACTGTTTAGCAAAGTAAAGCAGAGAGAGATCTTCTTGGTTGTTGGTCATAATGCCAGATTTGTATTTGTGCTTCTGGGAAAATCTATGGGTAAAATATTTCTTCAAATGTTTTTCTAAAGACAAATTAAATACGTTCAGGCGATTATTGCAGTTCAAGGCTATGTGAATGACTGAAATTTCATAATCTATTAAGAGATGAATCTTGAAATAACTGTTGTATTTGGCACATAATTTTTCATTTTCTGTGGGTTTAAGGTTATTGATGTTTCTTATTAGACTATATGCATTATTCTTTTCAGGTGTGGATTTTCAAATGAAAAGACTAATTGTTGATGGAGAACCTACAGTGCTACAACTGTGGGACACAGCTGGGCAGGAAAGGTTAGTGATTCTCTGCACTTATGTAATTTCAGTTGGTTTGTTTCTAAAAGACATTTGCCTTTTTTCATCTAGGTGAAAAAAATTCTGCTAAATATTATATGGCCCTATAGTAAGTTGGTATGGCCATATGTCCATAAACAGAGTGATTTTACTCTGCTGAGACCCCAGGACAGGTGGAATGTTTATTTGTTATCTTATGTGATGCGTGAGGTAATCTTTTCTCTCTGTAGAGAGAAATAGTTGAGGTTCACTGTGGCATTTATTAATTAAATCCGTATGTCCCTCTCTTGCAATACAAAAAGACGGAGTATATGTACATTGTTTCTTCTGTTTTTAGTCTTTAGCTTTCTTTAGCTTTCTTTGTCCTTACAGACCTGTATTTCTGAGCAGGCTTTATCTTAAAGACTCCCTTCCCTTCAACCTCTTCTCCTCTTCTTTCATTTAAAGTCCTGATCCTGATTTGCATTGCATTTGCAGTGTATGAAAACTTCTTCCCAAAGACTTTAAAAAGACTTATGGCAAAATTGTACAGATTGCTGAATGTATATCCAAGGTTCTTCAAATTATTGTGTAGAGTTTCCTCAAAATCCTATGACATCCTTACTTGAGAGCCATTGCTTCTTTATTGACAGCTTTTGGGGCTTAAGAAGTTAATCCAACACCTTGGAAGTCAGTTTAATCTGTTCATTGACCAAATGAGCAGTTTTCAAGAACCACTTTCAAAAGAAGCTATGAGAAAACTCATCTCATAAAGTGGAGAGAATCTTATTCAGTAGTGCAATAAAGTAATGCTGTGTTCTTAATGATGTTAAATTGACTTCTTTTTTGATAATGTGGCCACATGCAAATCTTTTTTTTCTGAAAGATTCCGAAGTATTGCTAAATCATACTTCAGAAGAGCAGATGGTGTCTTACTGCTATATGACGTAACGTGTGAAAAAAGCTTTCTTAATGTGCGAGAATGGGTGGATATGATCGAGGTAAGACCCTTTATACAGCTTACAAACTATGTTTCACTCCATTGTTAACCTTATTATTTATAAAATTTGAGTATATGCATATTGGAATTAGCCAGGCTGCAGTCTCTCATAGAAGTAAAAGCTACATGGAAGTCCCAAACGTATCCTGATGTATTCAGTTAGCTAGTGTTAAAACTGATACATCTTTTTGTATAAAAGGGTATCATGTAATCACGTTCTTCCCATTCGCTTCCTTTTGAAATGAACATGAGAGCCCATCTCAGATACCCTCTTGTGGATGGCTTGAGAATTCCTTGGAGTCTTTGCAATTTAAACCTATATGTTTCTGTAAATTAGCTATAGTTCAAGTGAAATTTTCAGTATTTCTTTCTACTATTACTTCTTGTTTCTATTTGAATACAAGTTTGCATTTGATGAAAAGGTTTTTTCGGTCGGACCAGAGGCATTTATTTAATAGGAGAGAAAGTGATAAGCAAAATCTTTAATTCATCTTCTGAAAGCCATTTCTTTTAATCATAGTATAGTTGGTCACTTTTCTCATAGTAATTTTGTCATATAGCATTTGGACACAGTAGCCATTTCCATTAGATTAACTTGACACATGAAATTCCTTGTTGGGAAACAGGGTTTATGGAAATGGAAGCATATCTTTGCAGGCTGATATTTAAGCTGGCTGCTTAAATATCGACTACCTCATGAAAAGTTCTCAGCATGACTTTCATAGTTTGTCATTTCTTGTAATTTTTGGTGCTAGTTACTTTTTTGTATTCTGAGTGTTCTAGCAGTAAGGAAATAAAATCCTCTTTACAGGATGCAACACATGAGAATATTCCAATTATGATGGTGGGAAACAAAGCAGATCTCCGTCAAGCTGTTACAGAACAAGGGCAAAAATGTGTGCCTATAAAGTATGGAGAAAAGCTGGCTATGGTAAGGTCAAAGTCTACCTCTTTAGGATAAAATGGTCTTAAGAACTTTAATCTGAAAACCATGTGAGAAACTAGTAAATGAAAGTAATTTTCTGGTCATTTGTTCAAATGTATTAAATAGGATTCGTGGATACTTTTCATGAAAACTATCCTCTTTTGATGGTGTTTGCTGGGCTAAATCACATCTCGGTGTCTACTAAGCTGAACTTTGTTATTGGCTGGGATAGTCTTCTCAGTCTTTATGGTGAAAAAGTGAATGGACTAGGAGAGTGAGTTTTTCTGCTACCAAAGGGAAATTACCAGTGCAATCGTGAAGCACACTAGTGAGCGTATGAGGCTTTTCGCCTGGCTTGTGTCTGTCCAGCTTTTCAGTGGAATATTTTAATCTTCAAGAGACTACCTTGTACTCCTGCCACGTCTGCAGAAAAAAAAAAGGAACTCTTGGCTGTAAATAGAAGTGTGGTCAAGTTTTTTGCATGTATTGATATGGGGGATAAGGAATGCACATAGCCTGTGTTTTGCGGAAAAAAATGTAGAATCTAGAGTCTTGAGTTGCTGAGTTCTTGTGCAATTGATTGATTATACCAGGGCAGATATCTTGTCTGTTACTTATGGAATGATATTTCTGGTTAACCTAGAATACCAGATGCTGTAGTTTATGAGTAGCTAACAAGCTGGATTCAGTAACCTGTCCTAGCAACTCTTTTCCTATTTTGCAATCTGTGGAAAAGAAGATTGAGTTTGGAGATTAAGCCTACGATGCGGTTTTCATTCGGTTTGTTAATTCAGCATATAGTGAATGTAAAAAAGATACAATTAAGAAGCAATTACTGTTTTTTTCACAGTACTAAAATGAATATATTGGAGAATGAAGAGTACCAGAAGAAATCCTGTTCATTTAAATGTGTCATCTTTCTTGGTGTTATTGAGGAAACCGTTTGTGATTTGAATATACATATTCACATGGGAACCATTTCAGATTAGTTGGATTAACATTTTATTTTTACTCACAGACTTACAATGCGCTATTCTGTGAAACAAGTGCTAAAGATGGATCTAATATCGTAGAAGCAGTTCTTCATCTTGCTCGGTAAGTAGCCATATTTTTATTTTCGAATGAACACATCTGAGTATGTTTTGTAAAAATGACATTATATGTGAATATACATACAAAGACACACATATGCATGCATTTAAAATTGTATCAGCATCAAATTCAACAAACAAAATTTAAAAAACAATACCATGTTAAATCTTTATAGATAAATGCAAGACAGGATTTATTCTCAGTTTAATCAAGTAACATTTTTGCCTGCAAATGTTACAAAGCTGTCTCAATAATTAGTATTTAGCTTAAAGCTCAGTTATGGAGCTCACAATTTTAAAATCTGTTTGGTGAATGAATTAAATTTTTCAATGGTACATGGATTTACTTTCTTAATTCTTTCTTAAATTGATTTCAACTGTGTATAATTCTATGTATAATTAATTCTTAATTCTTTCATATATATTACTATATATTCAGTTTTATTACTGACCATTCTAATCCCACATATTTTCTTTGATGTCCCTTTCTCTAAATTATTTAAAAGATAGAAATTCTGATTATATCTATTTAGCAACCGGGTATTTCTCTGATAATGTGTGAGACAAATATTATACTTCTATTAGCTTTCCAAACCATTCTTGGTTACAATGTATTTTTGAAAGGCTGGCAGTATGTAATGAATTCTCAGACTCTGTTTTTTCAGTTTAATACATGGAGCTCAAGCCCAGAATTACAAACCATATTCATGTGATTTTTGCAGCAGCCTAAAGTAATAATCAAACTTTTTCACATTTGGTCATTATTTGATTATTTGTTACTAAAGTACTACTGATTAACATGGCTTGAATACAAATACTGGCTTTCTAGAGAGGATCATTTCTTCTTCACAAGGGACTTTCAAGAGCACCCATATTTCCAGGAAAATGCATCCGTCAGATGCAGCAAGAACATAGACATTCATTTGTCTGTCAGCGTCAATGTGAAGTTAATTGCTGATTTGTTAAGTGACTCATTTCCAAGAACCTGGCCATGAATGCAGCAGTGGATTATGAAATTAGAGAACATACATAGCACAGTTATACAACATTAATCACAGTTGGAAAATTATCTCTAATGTTTAAACGTGATAACTTTGTTTTAACTGTTTCAAAGATAAAAAAAATGTTTTGGCAGTTGGAGCCTGTCTTTTCAGAATATAAAAAAAAAAAGAGAAAAATTGGTATTTTTCTTCACAAGGTTCACTGATTCTGAAATGGTCTAGACGTTACCCAGAACCTTGGTCTGGAATGATTGGCTGCAATTTCTTTACCCAAGTCTTAGTAATTTGTATTCTTTGAAAGAAGCATTTCATTTTGAAATAAAAATTTCTAAATTAACATTTCATTACTCTTATGTTGAATAATACAATGTTCTGAGAGGAACTTCATGAATTTATTCTACTAATATGAGGAGGACTTAAATTTTTTTTATGAAAGCAAGAAATTTTAGAGTTGGCTTTTGACATTCTAGGGGGCCTGTAGTGAGAATACAGCTCAATAATTACTCCTACATACACAGCTTTTGAGTCTGCATTTATAATAAAACATCCAACAATGTGTGTTTTTCCTCTGAGGGTAAATTTATACTTGAAATTGCGGTTATTTAATTTTATACTTTCAGCTATGAACGTATTCTGTTTCTGTGGTAATATACTGAAGCAAACAAATTAAAGAAAAATGATCAAAAGAAAAGGGAAAACAGAACATTGTGGAGTTATTATATATCAGAAATTATTATATTTCTGTCACTAACTGTGATTTGTATAGAAATACTGATATGATTCCCAAATTGGAAACTTATGAGACATGCTGATTCTGTGCACTTAAAACCATAGTTTTAACCATGCAATAGATGATGGTAAGCTCTGTAGGATATACTGGGAGAAACAGAACAGTGAACATGAATAGAAATATATTAATTGAGTGCATTTTTTTGTTTGTTTGTTTGTTTTTACAGGGAAGTACGAAAACAAAGTGATAATCAAGATGATACGAGGTCAGTAACCAGCCTGGCTGGGACACCTGTCAAAAAATCGGCACTCACGAAAAACTGTTGCAATGTTTAAGTGACAGATACTTTTCCTGACCTAAATAACTTGTATATTTAAAAAAAAAAAAAGGATTTTAATAATGTATTCATTTTATTGTGGATTTATACATCTGTGTATTTAGAAATTGCACATCATGTTAAAAATCCAGACTCTACTTTCTACTCATTGACATTTGTTCACTCGCTTTGCCTCATAGGCTCTGGTTTCACTTTTCTTAAATAATGTAAGTCAATGAAGTGAGCTCAGAATCAATGCTACAGTAGTCACTGCATACAGTAGTGTAATATATTTTATCTTCTTTACCTGCTTGTTTCTTTATGGGCTCAGTATTTCTTACATACAGAACATGATAATATCATATATCACTCATAGAAAAAGACAAATTTACAAGTTCAATTAATTTAATAATATTTTGCTCTTGTCTGCTTATCTAGTTTTTTGAAGGCCGTAAATTATATGTTAATGAAACATTTCCCAAGAAAACGCCAAACCATTAAAGGGTTGCCTAGATCCAAGTAAACCCTAAATTCAGGGCATGAAGCAGAATGGTCTGTGTTGGGAGAAGACAGTGTGGGTGCATGTGGTTCTGCTATAATTTTTCAGAAGTTGGCAAGTTAGAATTTATTTAACTATGGGAGTTGGGGTTTGATTCAGAACTGAGAAGTAGACTTTACATCTGATCCTACACAGCTCAGAAGTGAAAGGAACATTTGCATGGACCATTACCATTCAAAATTCCAGAGAGACTATAATACCTGTGATATGTAGGATTACCGAGATGACTTAATGATCCAATACCTGCCTGTTTGTTTAGACTAGGTCATTATTAGTATTACAGACAGATATGGGTTGTAATTTTCCCTTGTTTTTCAAATGTCTTCCATTCAGACACTAGTTGAGGGATTGTAATAGTACAGAGGAGTCTATTTTAATGGATATTCTTTATGCATTTTTGAAATTTTAAACCTGCAGGTGAAAGAATTGGTGCACATGCACAACCACCTGTATGAATTGTTCATTAAAAAAAGTCCCTGAAATGAACAGCAACTACTTACCTTAGTGAGAATTCCTTTGCCTAATTTTAGGAAATCTCTGAGAATCTCAGCAGGTGGTAGCTTTAGGCAACATCATCTCTAAAAACTGGGTTACTATTATTTATAATAAATAGTTCCCAACAGTCCTATAGTGTAGTAAAAACTGTAGGTATTTCTACAGTTAACAATCACAATCCAATTCTTCTCAGCTTTCACTAATTTTGATCGGAATGGGATAGGGCCCGTTCAGAGCCTGCAAACTGTTTCAATCTTCTCTGTGTGTATTAATGAAACATCTCCAGGCTGAAACCTAGCTCAGTAAATCAACCTTGGATAAAGTTTTATGGACTGATTGGAAACCCATATGACTAGCAGCTGTTACTGCATTTTGTCAGCACTATATCTGAACACTATATAGCATGTGTTCTGTTATCAGTTTTATAAAATGTGGAGTTCTCAGAAACAGGATGGTTCATCATTTAAAAGAACATACAGTTTTAGAGCAGAAAGAAGCAGTGGTTTTCAGCATCCTTTGAAACCTCTAGATCAGAGCAGCTAATCCTCAGGTAACTATCTGAAAGCTTGTTCTTATCAAGACAGAGAAATCTAGTGCCAGAAGGAATAAGTGTCATGGTTTAACCCCAGGCAGCAGCTAAGCACTGCACAGCCACTCACTCACTTCCTCCTGCTCCCAGTAGGATGTGGGAGGGAATCAGAAAAAAAAACCAAACCAAACTTGTGGGTTGAGATAAGAACAGTTTAATAGAACAGAAAAGAAGAAACTAATAATTATAATGATAAC
>JANXJC010000078.1:40652267-40672439 GCA_027564655.1 Leptodon cayanensis
AGGGGGTGGGGGGAAGAGAGGCTGCAAACTGTAAGGTTTGAGCATTCGGTGGGAAAGCTGAATCCAAACCTTTACAAATGGGCTTTTTTTGCCTTTTCTGTAGGGTCCTTTACAACAAGAATTCCTTTCATATGATTGACAGCTGTCACAACTCGTAAGCATTTATTGGTGTTTTAATTCTACATGAGGATCACTATCTCTGGTCAGTTATAATATTATGAATACTGTTAAAAGTGAACAGGTGTTTTTCATCCTCCAGTGACTTAACTTCTTATAGAAGCTGTGTGATTTCCAAGGCTCGAAGGAGTCTGGTTGCTCTTTGCCTTCACTCCAATTAGTTTATTACAGAAAGATGCATCTGTGCGTGGTGCGTACTTGGTATTCTCCCTGTTCCCAGCGTATGCACAGTTACAGCAGTGCTGTCTAAAGCAAGTTTGTACTTAAGGTAATAGACAAGGTATAAGTAAATGACACTCCACTAACTCATTGCATTAATATGGGGAAAACTAATGGTTGTGCTGGATGTTTGCATAAACATCTCTGACACAGTCTTGCAGGTGCATTTGTTACGCACTACATGTAGAGAACTCATGTTGCTTTAAGTTTTCTGAGGCTGTTCCACATGGGTATATTGGCACTGAATTCTCAAAGACTATGCAAGTTGATTGCTTAACTTTGGTCTTGAGTTCAAAGAGTTTTGCAATTCCTATCTAGCTGTATTTACCTAATCTAGATTAAGTTAGATCCATTATCTTTCATCTGCTTTGGAAGGTGTTCGTCTATAAAAAATTGTTTAAATTGATGATGAGAAATGATAATTGACTGGTCTTTTTGTCTTTGAGGTTTTTTCTATCTTCCCCCGAAGTGTGGGAAGAGTTGATTTTATTTTTTTTTTGTGTTTTATTTTCTTTCACATGTTTCATTACTTTGTAGCAGTTAGCTTGCTTTAATGAATCTGTAGACTTGAAGTCTGCAAAGATAAGGCACCGGACCTTTTGCATTTTAAAAAAACATAGGGACTTTTGTTTTTTTGGTTACACATAACTGAGAGTTTTTTTTAAAGTGAAAACCAGTGCATTATAGCTCTGCCTCATCATCAGAACTGAAACAGTTGTTACTCCTCATGGAGATTTCTGGAACTGAAATTTTATTATTCTATCAAACAACAAAACACCTATGAGGTGTTTCCTTAAATTGCAATGGGAAGCTAACCCAAACCTTCTGAAGTAAAAGGTTATCTTCCTTTCATTTCAGCTATAAAACTATCAGTTGCTGAAGTTCTTTTACAGTATCAATACTGATGATTCTCCTGGATGTTTTGCCTACTGAGCTGAATGAGCAACTTTCTTTTACCTGAGGTCTTTATATTAAGGACCAGTTGTTTTGGGTCACCAACTAGATGTTGTCTTAAATGCTTGTTGCTACCTTGTTTTATGCTTCACATTGTCTTTTCTATGAAAATAAATATTCATCTTCCGAATTCTGGTATTACTTATCACCATGTCCAGCTTTATGTTAATATAAAAAACTTTAGCTGTTTCTGAATTTATGTGCTCAGAAATTCTTAGGCTACAAAAAAACTCACTGTAGAAGTGGTAGGCATGTTATTGGAGAATTCTTGGCTTGGTCTAAACAGGGCAATTTTTTAACAACAAAATATGAGGAATGGATATTCCTCATACATCCATAGTGTGAAAAATCAAGGCTGTTCTTCATTGCTCTTTCAATAAAAAGAGGAAAGGTAGTGCTCTACCATTTTATTTCCTGGGCCCTGGAATGCTGTCCAATGTGCATCATAATTGTTTTTTAATTGTTCTACCTGAAGAAAACTATGATTAAGCTATAATTAAGAATCTCTTAATTATAAAAGTTTCTGGGAAAATTATGCAAGAAGGTAATAGACTGCATAATGGTGATCTAAAGTTAAGTGATGAATGAGATGGGATATGACAAACATAGAAACCAGAAAAGATGATTATAGCAGAATCATTGTCCCAGAATTGATGGGGTAAAATACAGACAAGACGGTTTTCTGCCTGAACTCTGTTTAAGTGGGGAGAACAGACTGAAAGGAACTGATGGATGCAATTTCAGTAAACAGATAAGGCAATTACCCACAGGGCTATGTTGTTCTGATAGACTCAGTGATAAGCAATATTCTTATTAAATTAAGTGTAAGGGAGGACTGTTTTGGGCTTTATATTTATAAAGAAATTGCTAATTAACATAAACATTTTGCTTTTACTGTACAAGTTTAGGACTGAATAACTCGGGGGCTAATTAGACTATTTATATACTGTGGTGATTTTAAGAAAGATGCACCATGCCTGAAATACGGCTTATGCTGTGTAATTAAGTGAAGTCACTCTTTGGGATAGTGACTATAGACTCCACAGTGTCATAATTTCACTGGTTTGTAGCTCTGTCAAGCCCATGGGTAGTGTCTGAATGGTCAGGTTTCACTGAGCTTCTTTGTAGGAAAGTGGCTTAAATGGAAGGTGAACATGGGTCTCAGCAAAACAGGCAGTAACTTAGCTGGTTAGGTAGTGGGGCAGAGCTCCTGAAAAATTTCAGTTTTTAGAACAATTTGTGGAAGGACAGTGGTATGAAGCATGCTCTTTGGAAAAGGAGAGCAGTTGTTTAGCTGTGGGACTACTTCCATTTCAGAGTTAACTGGCCCAGAGCGAAAGAGGAGTGGGAGAGAGAAACATCCTTTCAAAAGGAATCCAAGAAGCTCTCTACTGTGTTTAACCTTTTTGAACTTCTGGGAGGGAACAGTTACAGGTACCGGCTGAGGGCAATAAATACTGTCATAGTTAGTGTCACTGAGTAAAAAACTGCTCAGCTCACATTGTTTAAATCAGATGATAATTGTTTATTGATTTATTAACAACACGTAATTATCTGGTAACCTGTGAACTACACATTCAAGGTCAGTATTAGCAATACAACAGAAACCACAGCACTAGACACTTATAACATGTTCATAAGCACCTACAAATTCCTAAACATGCTACTTTAATCCTCAAAAATAGTAATTCTCCAAAGTCCTAATCCCACCATCTCAGGCCCTGTGGATCACAAGCTCATCCAAACTCCTGGCCGGGCAGGTTTCCCTGTTTCCCCACTGCTTCTGGGATAGGTGCGGGTAGTCCAACTCTGTCTGCATCCATGTAACCCTCCACAACTTGCTGACCACATGCTGGTGAGAAACCCCCTACAAGGTCACACAGGCCTACTTGAGGTGGGGGGGCCCTGCTTTCTGCACCTTGCAGCATCACTCCACTCAGTGGTGCAGGCTACCTCCTTGACAGGGAGGCTGCTTCATCAAGTCTAGGCAGAAGTCACGACACCAGTGAGCTGACTTTTGTCTGTGTCAAACCCACTTTGACTGCTACTCTGTTACCAAGGTCTTCTCCCACAAACACAATTTAAAAAAAAAAAAAAAATCTCTTCAAGCTGATTCCTCTTTCTCAAAATCTTTTGGTAAGCTCTTGGTTAGTGTTTGATCTGGCTAACGGTAGTCTCGTGCAAGCATTGTCTTTATTCAGTCTCATACTGTTACCAGGTTTTCAGCAAATGCTTTGTGACAGTTTTGGGTAGGCCATTTGTATACCCTCTTCACACTCACATATCATGCAAGCTGTTACTATCCAGATCATGTCACCAAGAGGGGTCTTGTGAATTCCGCAGACTTAGTTTCCAAAGTCTTGCATGAAATTAGAAGATGACCTAAAGTATACAGGTTGTCTTATTTTTTGACAGGAGGCTGTAGGTAGAAGTAATATGTCAGACCAAATGATATATCTGGGGAAATCAGATGTTGTTTTGGACACATTGTCCTTACTGCTTTTTCTGCTTTTTCTTTTTCTTTAACACTATTTCTTTAACACTATAGGTTCTATATGCTATAAAGACTCTTTTTCCCTGTGTTGTATGCGAGGCCTACAAAGTGCACCAAACTATTTAGTTTAAATCCCAGACACTGATAAATAGGATATTTAGGGAAGGGATTTTTTCAAGTTCAGACAGGTGTGGGATTGGTCAGAATTGATGCCTATTGTGTCTGGCTGAAATGTTTCATCTTCACAAAGGTATAATGAACTGCCTGTTTTGCCTCAGAGGCCAAAGGAAGGGCAATGTTGCAGCCTACTTAAACTGAAGTAGAGCTAGATGCAGACAGGCTAACAAAAGTTAGATTTTCCAGAAGCCTAGGTAGCTTTTTTGACACCAAGGCATTTATTTTTATACATGTAAAGACAGTGGATGTTAAGAAATATAATTTAAGTCTTTCAATGTGCTACCATGTTCTTGCAATTTAGTATTCCATTCCCCAGTGCATACTTATTCTATAACAAAGTACCTCTAACACCTTAAGTGCATGAGGAACCAATGAATGTCATCTAAAATATTTCTCTCGTGCTGTTGCTTTTTTTTCTGAAGACCACTATGACTATTCAAACAAATTCACTTCTGAATAAGGATAGACATGTGGATGTTACAGATTTTCTTGTTTTCCATTGTCCTTGAAAATGTTACTCTTGATTTCTTGGATGATAAACATTCAATGTTCCAGTCTCTCTAACTGAATTTTAGGTTTGGAGATATGATTAAGTATTACCATGATGAGGGCAACAGTAATAAAGTGAGCTGGTCGCTGATTCAACATGCATTAGTGATGCACAATCTGTGGAGAGGCAAATGCAGGATGTGTTTTGTTAAGGTTCAGGTGATATTATTTGTCCATTCTTTTCCACTATCATGAGCAAAGATGGTAATTTATATTGACTTAGATTGCACCTATTTGAATAATGGTTGTGTTCTCAGATGTCTACGCAGCAGCATATTGTCATAGTCTGGAAAACGTGAATTGCAGCTGCTCCAGAACCTATGCAAAATCTAAATGCAAGAATTTCTCCAATCAAAAAACACTGGTCTTAATAAGGGAATGTTTTATTCATCGTGATGTTCAGTCATAACTTCTTGATAGTGCTTTTCAAAATCTGAAGCTATGCAATTACGGTATTTAGAATTACAGTGTATGAAATTCTAGGTTATGGTTCACTGCATGCTTGTACTCTTTGCTTTCCCAGGTAGTGTGGTGTGACTCCTCATCCTAACTGCATGGCTTTGGGACTTCTGAGGCAGATGATTCTAGTGAAATTATTAGTACAAGAAGGAGAGCTGTTTTGTTTTATTAACCCCTTGTCTTAGGATCAGAATCTAATTCAGTACAAACAGCTGCAGAAAGTGAAAGATGAATACAATGGAATGGAATGACTTTTATTCACAAAAAGATTTCATTGATACATTCCTGGACAGATTAAATGACTCCTGAAAGCTGTTTTCTGAAGTTAGTTTCATTAGTGCAAAGTACTTTAGATTTCTAATTATATCAGAGAACCAGTGTAGAATTTCTGTATGATTTATCAGTGAGATGACACCTATGAAAGTTTTTAATATATTTTGGCATCTAAGTTATTAATTCTGTTTTCTTGCATTAATGATATTAGACTGGACAGAGGACTTCCTGTGAAATGTCTATCAACATTCAGAGAACAGGAAGCTCTTTAGATAATATCCTACAATTGATACTTATTCCTGAAAAGGTTAAAGTAACTTCTTTAGTTAGAAGTATTGTGTAAATCTGATTGTTGTGCTTGAAAATAGTAAGCTGTGCTTTCATGTGCATCAGCTGTATCATTCTTGCCTATGCAGTATTTGATGTCATCCACAAATGCTGCTTGTAGAGGCACTAGAGATTTAAAGCATATGTACTAACACTGTAAATGATAGACTTGCCCTGTGTTCTTATCAATAAATTTCTTTAATACCCCTTATGTGTTTTGGAGAGTTGACATGGGAGAGGTAATGAAAATGCATTAAAAAATCTGAAATGATGTGGATAGTCCAGTTTCAAAAGAAAAATTATCACCTTTGAATAGTTAAAAAGTTCAATGGACTCACTCAATGGGATAAAACCATAAGCTAGATCATATCATGTGACTTGCTTCCTGTTGCGCTTCTGCACTACATCCCAGAAGTCCTGTCACACTGGCACATTTTCAGCAATGTAACCTGGATTAGGGATCAGAGGGAAGCAGCAGAGTAGGGGATACTATAACAGCATGGGTCTTGCTGAGAGGTTCATAGGAAGAGTAACCCTATTTGCTGCACATGGTTACTCTGAGATCTCCATCTGCTGTCCTTACCTGCTGTCACCATTTGCTAGCTGTATTATTTTCTATTTCTAAGCCTACCTTTCCCAGCAAAATTACTCAGAGAAAATGAAGTCTTGCAACTCACTGCATCTTATTGTATCAGATGAATACAAGCCACACTCTGAAGTATCTGGTCACCACTAGTTACACACATGTAGGCTTTCTCTCTGTTGCTGGTGACTGTTTGCATTGTGACATTAAGACTGAACTTGCTGCTCATACAGAAAATAAGCCAGCAAACATGGCCTGGAGTATAGCCAGAGGGCATCCTATAAAGTGCATGAAGCTGCATGTGCCTGTCTGGTGGTGTAGTGTACTGGGAGACACTTCAGATCAGGCTGCCACGTGGACAAGAGGCACGCTGTGATCACAGCTGCTCTGAGGATTGCTCACTAGAAGAAATGCAGGCATGACCAGTAAGAGTTGGCATTGCTCTTAGCTGTAGCAAAAGTTTTGTTTCTCCTTATGGGCTAGGTTTCCCTCTCCCTGTTTTCTTCCATTACCTATAGTTATCAAGAACTTTAGGCATCTGCAAACATTTAAAAATTTGATCTTAAGGTATCAAAGGGAAGGGTTTCAAAACAACCTACAGGCCCAGCTGGCACTGAATCTTTAGACACCTGAATACTTCTAAAAATCTGGCCCTTGGGCACTTCTAACAGAAAGTTGGCTACTTTTCTGCATATATATGTGTATATATATATATACACACACACACACACATATATAGTTCTTGGGTAATAATCCATAAAGCTCACTAACAAAAGGTAGCTTTCTGAATTAATGTAGCATATCTGGGCATTGTTCCAGTGAAAATGTTGGTTAGATGCTACTCTGACTAACAATATGGAGAACGAATAGCTTCAGGCAGGTGGTACCAATGGGGTAGAGCTTCTTCTCAGCCTGAGGAGATGCTTTGTGCATGCTTTGATGGGGAAGGAAGGAGTAAAAAGAGCAACCACTCCCAGATCATGGAAAGAAATACTAAACAAAGAGAAAAGGTATCTGTTAATTAAACAAATTTTAGATTTAGTTCCATGTATGCATGATAGTGTTGTCCAGATTTTATATGTTGCACTAGATTTCATTTCAATCGAAGTGGCACTAAGAAAAGGTGTATAAAGAGAAACTAATTAATACAACAACAACTGTGATCAAGTCACTTTTTTACCAAAGCTGGAGTTAATCTGCAATTTCTTAAGACTCTTAAACATATGTATTTTTTTAAATTGCTTTTGAAATGCACCTCAGTAAACGGAGGGGTCTGCCTCTGCAATCCCTTTCTCATTATTGGTTAGGCAGGCCTTGTTGCTGCTCTTGGGACTCTTTCACTGGGCAAGAGGAGCTTGCAAGAATCCATAGTAGTAAAACAGATAAAGAAAAATGACTTGTCAGTGCTCAGCTTTTCAAGAAGTTCGTTTCCGTATACATTAGAGAATGAGATAGCTTTAAACTACCGGTGTGTTGGGAATGCTCGGTCCTGGGTTGTACACTGAAATGAAATAGCACCCCCTTCTGTTGCATGCGGTATAGATGTACAGACGAATGGGTCTCTGCACCCGTTCTTTAAATGTACAGATCCATTCTAAATGCATTGAATTGCTTGTCAATGTAGGCACAGGTAGCTACTTTCTCCTCCATTTGATATGCCAAGCAGCACACTAGTATCTGAACATACCATAATGTTTATGTATTCTCCTGTACACAAATGTGCAGAGATTAAATAGGAAACCAGTACAACTTCATGTGGAAACATGTATGTGTGTGTACATATATCATTATATATATACTCACACATATATATCTGGAGTGATATTAAAGGCTGTAATCTATCCTAGTACGCTAAATGAGATTAGCACCTTTCTGATACTGCAACCACCTGGCACAGAGCAGTCTGTGTCCAAATTCTTTTAAACTGCTGACATTTAAAATGCAAAGTTTGCTCCTGAACTGGCAATTTGCAGGGTCAAAAGGCCTTTCCCAACTCCTGAGCTGCACCTGGAAGTTGTTCTGGACAGCAATAGGGGCCATTATGAAAATTTAGTACTAGAAACGACTGGATTTCAGTGTCTAGGAACATTCACTGGCACTTTAATTTGCTACTGCTCATGTTGCCAAAGAAACTGTTGAGTTGCTCAACTTGAGTGTACTCACAGCCATGTGGGAAGCATGTGACTATGTGCTTAACACTACGCTGTACAACATCTCCAAATAGCAGGGAATTCATCCTTTTCATTAGTTAACAATCAACATTTCTGGTGCTAGAACACACTTCTCTTCTGTGTATATACAAATACACATTTAAAAAAGGAGGGGGAAGTCATTAAGAAATCCTTGCTGGCTGTGGTACATGCCTTATTTTAGCTTGTTCAGCAGCAAATGGGATAAAAATTCTTCACTCCTGCATAAGCCTTCCCATTAGCAAATTAAGAGGAAGAAATGGGTAGGTAATGAAAAATGCTTGGTTGGAAATGTTCAGAAATGAAGTTCAGTAACACATGTAATAGCATTAGGTGGTCATAGGTTTATGGGACATATTGATTAGCTAATGGCAATAAAAAGAAAAGATCAGGATGTTGCAGACAGTCTGTGATATCTGAGCCAGAGATAGTGTGATCCATCACTGATTTGTGAGATCCTGAGAAGGAGGACATGATACGCTAATAAATCCACAGGGAGAAAAAAAGCTCTCATGTGCTGACACTGATTTTACCACTCTTTCTTTGTGGAAATATATGGTGGAGAAAACGAAATGTTTTGCACAAGAAGACTAGCTGTGTGAACAATGGGATAAGTCTCAAAAATGGTTCTGCATTGTAAGTATTAGAAATTATGAAATAATATTTCCACTTGTCTAAAATTTAGAAACAAGAAACAGCAACTACTCATGGGTGCCCTGGGCAGAGTGAAACATTTCACGTCATTCCACTTTATGCTATAGAAGACAGCTGTGTATTCGTGGCAGTGGAAGTTCCAGTTTTCTGGGCTAGTTTGTTAATTTTGATTACAAGACTCATTCTCCCCATTTATGTTTTATTTCTGTGAGACTTCTCTGGCACAATATGCAGAATGTATATGGGACTTACACTATATCATCATGAAGGCATTCAGGGACTTGTCTTCAGAGGTTAATAGGCAATAAACCGAAACAGGGGTGGCTGACCTTCCTGACCTTGCGGGCTGCTCATCAGAAGCTTCCTATGCTGGAGACCTCTGAGATTCATCTCATTTCTTGGACTGATGAGGAAAAATGAGGCTTTAAGGGTAGTTCACAGGAGGGGGGTGCTAGTGGCTCCCTGAATAAGCCAGGAATGGCCTTTTCAGGATTTGCTGACTCATTTCCTCTACAGCTGGGGAACCCTATTGCCTGTTCCTAGCATGGCATCACTGCTAGCTGTGTCCGTAGGCCCAATACAGGAGTGTCACTGCTTGAGGGCAAAGTGAGAGCCAAAGGATGACTGTAGTATAAGAGAACTTCCTGGTTTTATACCTGAAACACTAAGTGAAATTCCGGTATTTTGCTGTACTTTTCCTGTTCAGAACTTTACACAGTAATATGTATTACACTCTGTAGAAAATTCAAAGTTACCAGCTACTCTGAACTCTGATTTTTAAGGCTAAACATACAGTGGGCAACTTTATCCACAGGCTTTGTTAAATAAAAACTTAAAATGTGGGCTCAGAGGCTGATTCTTATAGTGGATGTGAATGCAGGGAAAGTCTTGATTTGTAGTCTTCTTTGACTTATAGAAAAGGTAGTGACATTATTTGTGATGTGAAAAAGCTACTACCCTATTTCTCCTGCCAAAGTGCTCTTGCAATCATAGCCTAACAGAAGACAAGCAACCTTGTTTAGCTAACCTGTATGTAAAAGCTGCATAACTTGCTGTGGCCATTTCACAACTCCTCTGGAAATAATTCTTAAAGATACAAAAAAGTGATTTTAAATACGGTTTGTGTAAGGAATCTTTATTGCCTCTTATATTTAACGTCTCTATCAGGAAACTAGACTATTTGTGTTTCTATCCTCTAGAAAACTAATCCTGTCTTCATTATCCAAGCCATCAGTCCACAGTCAAAGGGGAGAAACAAGAAACAAATGACTACATTGACACCCAGATCTTTCCTATTTTATCTTGACAGGGTTTCATTTATACGATGGTGTATTTTTCCCTTGCAGCTATTGCCTCCTGTTACTCTTTATGGTAATTGAAGCTGGGCCCAGAAGACCTTAGAGGCTTGTATCTTCTCCTCACATGAGTGACACTTCAGTGATAAACTTGAACTTAAAGTTACTGAGGCGTAACTGAGGGTTCATTTGATAGCTAGTGGTTTTCAGCAGCACTGCAGGGCTTCAGGGGCTCAGCGTGAGCGAGATTGTTAATGTCCTGTGAGGGAAAACAATAACACATTTCATTAATGCATTCATGTGTGAAGCATCCATTAGTGCACTGGAGGTATTAATGACGTTATGCTTTAAACTGACATGTGGGGCATGACAGGAATTGCAAGGTCTGATGAGAACAGATGACAAGATAAGCAAATATTTGAATGGCTTCATTTGCCTGCAGGTCAAACCGTGGTGCAGGGGAACTGAGAAAGCTAAAACCTGGGAGAGATTAGTGTTTTCCTAGCACGGACTGAACTGCAGGAAAGCTGAAGAAAGGTTGTTTACTAAGTAAATGGAGAGGTCAGTAAGAGCAATAAATATGTAAAAGGTACAAGCTTAATTACTAATGAGCCTCAGTCAGTAATTCTAATTTAATTTGAGTTAAATTGTTAAAGCCACAGTACAATTCAAGGTATAGATATGCAGACAAACATTTCGCTTGTATGAATACTCTTTTTAATTTTCAGTTAATTTCCTTCTTTCTGCCTGCTGTGAGGGTTTAAAATATATAGCCAAATAAGCTGCTGACTAAATCAACCAGATTATTGCACTTTGTGCCAGAACTGAGTTTTGCCATGGGATTTTAATGAACCAGTTTGTCTGTAGGTCAGCAAAAGGTGTTAGAGTTGATAAGATTATTTTTCTTCTCTGACTGTCATACGTGTTGTTTATTTTGTCAGATTCAAACTAGCCGTAAATTAGCAGATAAAGGCCTGTTCGCCTGTTTTGGACTACTGCTGGATTGCTACAGGAGGCTCACAGTGCAAAGGATTTGACAGCTGCAACTCAACCATTAGATGACAGTAGTGCACATCTCAATGCCATCCAGCATAATTTAACGTGAATGATCTGACATGCTTGGCAGCTCCTTGAAGAAGGGGGAGGAAAAGGCCACTCTTTTGCTTGCTCTGATTCAGAATGATTTCATACAACCAGACTTTTCCTTTTCAGAAGCCGTGACACTCACTAGCTGGATAATACAATGAGATTGTGCATTATGAATATTGTGTTAGTGCTGCTGTGCAAAACCAAAGCCAACAACTTTTGCATTGTCAGTCCTTTAGGATTCATGAATAAAACCCTGCATGTTTCACTTAAATATCTTCAACCCACCTTCATCAAATACATGAACACTTCTCCACAACACATTATCCTCTGTTTTTCATCTCTTAGTCCAATGTGGTGATTTCCTGTCCAGGCCTTTGTCCTTGTACATTAATCAGTCTTGTAATAATTAAAAAATTAAGCAAACATCTCTGACACTTTTTCACACTGAAATTCTGGGAAGGTTGCTCAGCAGTTTCCATTAGAACTGTTGTCACAAATATTTCTTATTTGAGCTGAAATTTTCCATCCTTAGACTTTCCCTGAGGATAGATTTTTGGGAGAGAAGTTGAAACCCCATCCGTTCATTCAGCTGGAGTCATCAGAAGATGGGAAAACATACTTTTTGACTGCGTAGTTGCCAGCATGTAAGGACATTGCTAAGGGCCGTGTGTGTTTTCCTTTTTAGTAATCTGCAGAGTTATATGTACACCTTGCTCATTTTTATGCTTGTCTTCATAGCAGGCTGTCTATGAGAGAGCATGCTGAAGGACCTCACGTTAACGGTCTCCCATGAGCTACTCAAATTTGCACCTGTTTTTGTTTCTTGGCCATTCATCCTTCAAATTAACTTATGTTATGTCTTCTCCTGAAAATGCAGACTTCTTAGACCAGAAGGAATGGGAAATGGCTGACTGGCATAGTACATTAGGAAGGGAGTCAGGCTTGAGCTGCAGGGAGCTGATACTAGTCTATTCTTACTTAGGTACTCCTGTAATAGGAAAGGTGAGAGGCAGCTGTGTAAGAATCATCCTGCAGGTTGATCCGGGCTAAACCAGTTTTCAGTGTTCTCCTAAGCGATGCATCAGTTTGGGCTTTGAGTTCTGTCTGCCCTTACTTCTTCTGTTCTCAATTTCTCCTCTAAACATCAACATTTTTCTTTTTAAGATAAGCACTACTGATTAGAAATTGCCCATTAAAAATAAAACAAAAAAAACCTTCTAGGCCTACTGAGAATATTTGCTTAATGTATTCATATCTCCTTTTCAGTGTCCTCTGCATGTCATGGCCTAAGCCCACCACACAGTTTATTTTTATATGATTTCCAATGTGCTCTAGAAATGGAAAAGATTTTGATAAACAGTTGAACTTTTGAATGCTTATTTGAACTGAGCCTCCAAGCCTTTAGGGACTTCCCTGTTGCTAATGCTGAACTAGTGTCTCTGATGTTGATGATGATGAAGGGTGGTGTATGATGTTGATGCTGAACGTTAAATAGTGAGGACAAGAGCCTAAGATAAAGGAGGCCTTTGAGCACAAATTATCCTACGGCAACAAAGTGACACTATAGTATTTTTTTATAGAAAATTTGACCTTTTTGATGAGGATGTATCTAGAAGTAAATGACAAAATGCCAGGTCTGCCCTGTGCCTTTCATCTCAGAAGCGACTGACCAGTATTTCTTCCCATAGCATGACTTATCTAACGGAAGGTAAAGAAGGGACAGCTGAAGAATCTGAGGCACCATAAGCCTATATGGAAAGTAAGTCTAACAAGCTGGAGTTATTACAGGCATGCAGATTGTGGTCTACACTTTATGCAAAGAGGGACTTGACTTACAGAATACAAACCCAAGAGTTTTTTCTGCATAAGTGCAATAAGACTGATGCACAGAAATTTTTAAAGGGTGTCTAATGTCAGATCAATGAGATCAGCATCAGGGATATATGCTTGTGCTTCAAGACAATAATGACATAAAATTTATCCTTTTTATGAGGTCGTATCCATGCTGCATTCCATGGTTTTGATCTCTTACTGTGCTAGTATTCCTCTGCTTAAAGTACTCCTTCAGAGGTGAAATCTGATTTGGAAAAAAGCTCTACAGGGTCAAAAGTGGTTATGGTAGAATGAGAAGTTTGAGTTTTGGCACTCTACTTGTGAGAAATGGGTTAATAGTGTGAGTTTCCTGCTTAATAATTTATATTTTTTTTTCCCCTGTAATTATCATAAACATTCAGGAAGGCCCTTTTTTAAACTGTTTAGAATATGTGACATACACTATCTAGCCTTTGCTTTTATAACATAGAGAGTCAAACTTAAATCTTCCCAGAATGTGTCTCCATTTTTTTTATTGTGAAAAGCTTTGGTTTCTCAGAGTAAGATATTTGTGTCACACTGGATGCTTGGAACTGAAGTTGTTAAACACAAGCAAGCATTTGGCTGGGTCGCCCAGGTCACTTGCTCTTTTTGGTAGAGTCCTTTAAACCAACTGTCAAGAAGTATAAAGATATATTCTCCTTTCCACCTTAGGTTTATTACAAGCTGATAATTTCCAACTTAAACCAGAGGCCTGGTAAATGCTTTCTTTGGCTTTGTTATTTGTTTTTTAAATAAAAGCTTTCACCTAAAAAAGCAAACCAGATTGACAACTGTTTCTCTTTGCAAAGACAGCCCTCAAAGCCTGTGTCGTTAGGCTTGTAGAGTAATTGTGTCACATTACTTCAATAACTCTCACCTCTTGCTTGCTTCCAAGACTTCCTCACAGTCTTATTTAACATTTCTACTCCACAGCAAGCATCTTTCTGCCCTGCTAGTTCAGGGGCTGAGGTCCATGAAGGAAGAATTCAGGACAGGGGAGGCTCTTCAAGGGATTGTATTGAGAAGAAGTGGATGCCAGACAACTGTGAATGCTCTGCCTGGCTGATAGATAGTGATGGTGAGAATGTCCTTGTTCTTCCTACAGTGATTTTACTGTATGACAAATTCATTCTCCCATCCCACAATGGGGTTCTTGGTAGAGCCCCTGTAAGGAAGTGTGCGATGCACTGTAAATCTAAGTATTGTTTGTTTGTGTTTAAATTGGGTTGTGGGTTTTTGTTTGGGGTTTTTTTTTTTTGTGGGCCTTTTTTTTTTTTTTTTTTTTTTGACGGAAGGTAGGATTTAGGAATATTTAGTTTCCTTCTTGGTGGACTGCAGTGACTTTCAAACATCTTGTGAAATTGCAACTATGTGGTGTGAAACTTCATTTGGGAAACTGGTCACAGGGAGACTGCAAACAAACTGTAACTCCAAACGTGTGGCTCTTCCACATAGCAGTTTTTATGGCCTTTTTGTTCACTGTTCATATTTTGAGTGTCACTTTTATTAGAACAGGCAAGTTTGTGTTGTCTTCTGTGACTGTTAGAGTTCATAAGCTGCTGCAGGCATCTTCTCAGAGAACTTTTGAAAACTGCTAAAGGAATACTGGAAGGAGTCTAGCTGAGTAGCAGGCAATCTGCAGTGCAAATTTCTTCCACACAGCTGAGCAATAAGAATCATGTTGTCTTAATATCTGATACAAACTTTTATAGAAACAATTGCTGATTTGCAATTAGTAACTGGAAGGAGTTTGTCACAATTTGGCTAGTTTGTATTTCACTTATTATCATACACAAATGATGGTCTTTCTTTACTGACAAAAAGATTCAAGCAAAGTGATCTTTCCTACTGCTGTAATGTCACATTATAGTCAATGGGCACTCTTTGAAAGTGTTATAATAAATGAAAACTAAACTAACATTAAATGTGTTGGTTTTTTTTTTTTTTTTTTTTTTGTTGTTTTTTTTTTTTTTTTTTTTGTTGTTGTTGTTTTTTTTTTTTTGCTATTGATAGCCCAGATATAGTACTAGGCCTTTAGGTTGTTTTATACATTTCTACCTATGTAAGTACATAAGAGAATAATAAAATGCCTAGTATTCTATGACTGATGTGAGCTGTCTATATCCTAAAAGAAGTAGGACAAGACATGAATTCAGAGAAGAGAGGATTTATTGAAACTCATGTTGAAGTAACCCATGGCATGCTCTTAAAAAAAAAAAAATCAAATCAGCTGGATTCTTCTTGGTGCAGTGAAATGTTTGAGAAGTTTGAATGGTAGAAATGGTATCTACAGGAGCTGGGACTACAAAGACTTTTTAAGCACTACAAGCAGCGTATCTCTGTGAGATCACTATTTCGGTGACTTCATTAGGAAATGCATGAATGATGTATAATGATCATACATGGCTTTAGGACCTTGCTCTGCCACAGATTTTGGAAAATAAGTTCAAGAGAAAAGAGAATGGGCTGGTTAAGCAGCCTGGCTGTTTTTGTTTGGGCCAGTTTAGTGAGAGAAAGTGTCTGAAATTTAGTTCAAGAGGAGTATGAAGATGCAGAGTTTAAAGCTGGTGAAAAGAGGAATATCTGAGGAAGAGGGCAAGCAGGTCAGATGAGCAAGCAAGCAAATAATTGTTTAATGGAGAGTATTTAAGAGTTTGCAGTTTTAAAAAATTGCTGGATTTTCCTGTTGTATTATGTACTGTGCCTTTCACACAACTTGCCTGGCAATAAAATGGCAGAGTTTCTGAATATTGTTCTCAAATACATTCTAGGAAAAACTAGCAGTTTTGAAATCTCTGGAATGATATAATTGCTGTGCTTACCCTGCTGTGCCATAGTATATTTTACTGACAAACATAATAATAAATCAGTAATTCGTGGCATATTTCATTTAGGCGCTAATTGCTGTTCTAGCTCATTATTGATATTAATGATCCAGCAACTCTAACTGTTAAAGGATGAACAATGATGAAATCATGGTCCATAAGCTTGCTACTCTTTTAATAGATTCGAATGAGAATTAGAATATGTATGCAAATTGAGTGCTAAAAGGAATGGGAGTCATTCAGCCCTGTTGATTCAGTTCATTTTATTGGAAATCAATGTAATATTACTTTGGACGGGTTTGACTAGCAGTTGAGCGGAACCCTCGGCTTGGGCACTAGGTGTCAGTCTCGGAGCTGATAGAGAGGAGAGAGCTTTGAAAAGCTCCTGTGTGGTTGAACTTCACAACATCCTGTTTTTCTTGGGTATCAGCAAACTGCACTGATTCTTAATGCATGCACAAATGTGAGATAAGAAATGAATAATGTGTCTGAAGAGGATCAGTGCTTCTTTCCTAAAGAGTTTCCTCCTTACAAATTGGTAACGATTCTACGAAGGAGAAAGTAGGACCATGATATTAATTCAGGAATGTTGCAAAATTACTGTGGTGTCCTTCTGCACTTTTGATCCCCTGGATTGGGCTGAGAAGGAAGGGTGGGGCATGGATTTCTGGACAGCTTGTATCTCTGTACAAGTACTGATGACATATCTGAACGGATTTTTTTTTTTTTTTTAATTTTATGTACCTTCATCTGTCAAATGGATAAGAAAATACTGTTTCTGACAATGTGAAAGAAACCTGAAGGGTATAATCAAAAGGGCAACGTCTAGCACAACCCTTTGGAAAGAATGTGACTTTATTTACCTTTAACTGAGATGCCACCAGACATCCTTGGTCAAATGTAAGTATATTGATGGGTAGCTAGGAAGAGCAACCTTTTAGGAGACTACTGAGTGGTAATTGTTAATTGACCAGGCAGAATAATTTGTTTGCAGGTCAGTTGCTAATTGGTGAACATGAACAGAACTGCCCTCATCGATTGTGGAAAAAAAAAAGTTTATGTACTTTTAAAGTATAAAATTTGTTATCTAACATGATTCGATTCCAGCATTCATGAAGTTTTCCAATGATGTAAGTTCATATTACAAACTATGGGTCAGGATTCCAATTTGAAATTGGTCCATATTTAAAAGTGGTAACTCAAAGAAGCTCAGCTGAAGTAATCTTTTATTTTCAAAAAGGAAATGTCCTTTTTGTTAGGTCTGGCAATGATTATGCCTGTCATCTGACTGATTAGTATTTAAGAACATTTTTCACATTGCTGTGATCCATAGGTGTAACTCAGACACACACTTAAGTTTGATTTATTCACTGACAAAATTCGTACATGACTAAATTCTATATGATGGTTGAAAATCTACAGAAAGGCTATTATTCTCTACTAAATCTTGTAGGCTATTATAAATTCATCAAGAATTGTATTATGTGTCAATAGAGACTTTATTTCATCCTTTTTAAATCTATATAGAATTTTTATTGCTCTTGAGTCAAATACAAACCTCCCTGCATGACAGAAAAGCATGCAAAATTTGAGTACGTGCAGATATCCACAGTAAGCCTGAAGTACATTCATTGCAGCCCCCAGGATTTGAACTGTAAATGATACAGATGTACCTTAATGCATTTTAGTGTCTAGCTGTGCAACTAAGTTGTTATTTATGTAGTGCTACTGATGTTCTGACCCGATTCCAACCAGAGAGAGAGTTGGCTGGTCATCATGACTGATCCATAATTCTTGGCTGCAAGTTTTTTGGGGGTAGAAAAGGAGCTGTACAATTAAGTTTTTGAAAACTTTTAAATGGTTTTAACAATACATATCGCTAAAGGAAGGCTCTTCGACTACTGCTTAGGAACCCAGGGCAATTTTCTGCAGATCTCTTGGTAACTTGAAGCACACAATGTCCTCCATAACTTCTCTTGACTTTAGAGGGGAAATACAGAGAACGATTATCAGTTCTGGAACTCTTGCCTTGTAGATGAAAACCTTGCTTTCTTACTTCACGCTAGAGAAACACTCCTTATCAATACTGTTTAAATATATTTTAAAAATGTTTTCCCATTCTTAAGTACCGTATATGTGTACTGTTTTTAAAATTAACTTTGATATTTGCATAAGTAGAGCCTAGTTTACTGGGATAAATTCCTCTTCTTGTGAAGACCTGACTGACAGTTGTTACACTGCTCCTGAAACAGTTGCAAATAAGTATACTGTACAGCTTTACATATTGGCTCAAATCTGCTAGTATAATAATACAGTTGGAAAAAAAGATGGAAGATCAGTTAGATGTTTTAAAATCTTATCCTTCCTCTTCATCTCCTATATCTCAATGCTCAAATGTCATGTTCCATGGACAGAATAACAATGATTTAGCGGCCTGTAATTTCTCAACCTGGTAACTTGCCTAAGACCTCTGTTTCTTTGTTCCAGGACTTGAATTCTGTTAAGTGAATTTGTTTCTTCAAAGCAGTAATAAAGTCAGCTTAGAAGACAGCCACCATCTTAAAGATGCTCTAAGTACACACAGTTTTTGACAACATGGGTCACTGTCACATGTATGTTTTCCTGCTGAAGTTGCAGTGTCTTTGGAAGAAGCACTTTAAAAGCAAATTCAATTTAAAAATCACTGAAATCTCAGCAAACTTTCTACTATCAGTATATGTATCCTATTATAAACTACATTTCTTTCTTGTCAGTGTGCATTGCATGTTGTTTTCTCAACTTAAGCATTAATTGGAGGCGGAAAAGTGCAAAACCTTAGTATTTCATATTAGAATTTTTCTTGTGAAACTTCAGCCATAAAGTCTGTTTCATGAGTAGGATTTTGTAGGTTTAAATCGGCTTCAACTGGTAACAGTATGAATTTTTCTTACATGAGACTTTTTGTTCAGCATCATTGTTGTAGCCTGGTAAACATGCTATGAAATTTGATAAGCATCTTGAGTATCTCAAGTTTGGTGATGTCATAGAGAGAAGCAGAATACGTGATTTCATTCAGATAGTGACAGTGGACCTTCCTGAAACTGGCTGATGCCAGAAACTCTTCAGAAGTCTTCTGAATGGAGTAAAAAGGGAGATCTTAGACTTTTTCAGGTTATCATCTTCATTCTGCTTAGTGTTCATGCTGAAGTACATGCAACACTAAACTTTGACTCTGGAAACCTGGGGATATTTACAATGTAGGGAAACACAACTCCTTTGATGTGTCTGATATTAAAGGTTGACTTGTCTCTTTCCTGATGATCATGTACAGTGTCCCAGTAAAATCAAAGGTAAGAAAAAACTTTGCATTGGAAAGGAGATTCGGAACTAAGGGCATTTATCTAATGTCATTAGAAAGCCTTGGATTCAGTTTTGTACTCTGCCATTGACTTTCTCTCAATTTTATACAAGCAGTTTTTAACCAGTTTCTTGGTAATACTTATATATGTAATTCCTTTGAAAATACAGGCCTTCTGCCTTTCTTCCCTTCACTACTCCATCTGAGAAGTGTATCTACAGAGTCAACGTATATGAGAAGGTAGGTGTGAGGATGAAGATACAGAGGTCTTGAAGATCATTGGGTGCTTCTCTAATGGGTGTCATGTAATTACTCCTCAGATGAGGAACAAGATGAACAGCAGCTGATATGCTGTATTTTGAGGATTCAGTGAAATACATTATTTCTAGTACTGTTGGAATGCACCGTTTGTAAAAACCTTTTTGCCTATCTCTAAAAAAGTGCTCCTAAACTGCTTTAGGAAAAACTACTGGCATTTGATCCGTCTTTGCATGTATCCAGCAAGTGAGCTTTAATGCTTGAACTTATCGCTCATTCCATATATCACCACAAAGGACTGCTCCTTCAGCAGCTGCTTAGTCTATTTCCTTTCTATTATTGCCCACCTAATATGCTCATTCCAAACCAAAAACCGTGAAAAGTTGTACCTGGTAAGTTTGGAAATGTTTGGCAATATCTGGGATGACTCATTTTTTGTGAAGTACCTCACAAAAATAC